>OX439040.1:40238519-40982331 GCA_949317995.1 Acholoe squamosa | reverse complement strand
AGGTGGTCTCCTCCTTTATTTCAAAATAGTAGTAAAATAGCACTGATTTGAATTAACCCCCAGACACTAAGGCACACCTGATGCCAGATTTTGGACAATTTAGTCCTTTTCTACAAGCAGTCTTGAAACATTGTATCATTGTACCATGTCTACACTTCAGATGTGCATCACAGCGAAAGTAGAGGATGGGCTCTAACCCATTTATCATGTAGAGGTTAGAGGACTGGAAATATTGACCTATCAAGCGGTTCATTTAATAGCCCAACTGGGAGGTCTATGTTGATAGCTACCCATTCTTGTTAATGGTGGACCAAGGTGGGAAGTTTACCCTTGGCTGTCAAGAACAGAAGCCGTTTAGAGAGGGTTGTCACGGCCTTTTGGTCGCAGGCCACCAAACCAATTTGCCTTTCCAGCATTTGCATAATCCCCTTTGGACACCCTTTTTGTGGGATTCCATTGTGGGTCCCACTTGAGCTAGGAGGAGCCAGGGGAGCCACCGGTAGCATCTGTCTCTGCCATGCAACGCCCCTCTGGTAGGAAGTGTTTGAATATCAAGGATATTTCCGTTCATTTGGACCAAAATTGAACTTTGCAATCAATGTCCGATAACATACTTCAATTAGCCAATGTCCCATTGTTTCATGTGTTAGCCAATTCTCCCCTGTTGTAGATTAAAGCTGAGGGCAGTGTGATATGAACTGAATTGCTACACTTCGCTACCCAAAGGGATGCCTTTTCGATTCTGATAGGTCATACTGCGCACCCAAATGTGCAGGAGAAACCAGTCTATGACGCAAAAGAAAAAATTTATACACAGTGAACTGTTGTAACAATTAAATGCCTGTGAGCTCTATAATGTTGATAGTCCAGCGTTAGAATAGACTTCATACAGCTAGGGCTGTAATAAATAACGTAATAATTGGCATGTAAAACACCCCCTTTACCTTAATCAGACAATGCAAGAAGTTAATGTCACAGCTGTAAATGAGGTCATGGCCAAAAGCAGTGCAAGACACACTCAGGCACAGAAGATAATGCACCATGATGAAAAACACGCTAGACATAATACACCTCGCAGGGTGTATCTCTGCCCACTAACCCACCCTGAAAGGTGCCTAAGTGATTGATAAGCATCCTCTAATACTCCTACACTCCTGGTGGCCACTCAGACCCCAATCTGTTATTATATTTCACCTCCACCAACACATATTTTGTGAATAATGCAGAGTCCCTGGCATATAGTTCTCGGGTCTATGGGTCTTGCCGTATGAATGGGCAACGGGTACCACTGACTGATATGCCCAGGAAGTTCCTACAACAAGGCATGATGGGTGAGGGAGATTATTTATCACAGTACTACAGATGGGAAGGGGAAGTCTTGTATGGGATGGTGTGGAAAAGATGAGTTAATGTTTCCTTGTTCTGCTTCTTATTTTTAACTAAGAGGCTGCTCTGTGCCACGAAAAGGAATGAAAGCAATGCTGACCTGGACTTCTTTTTGATTAACCTGAAACATTTTTTTTTTCAGGCATACCTTCCTTTTCTGTGTATAATACATTCAAGATTAAATTTGCTTTTAGAAATTCACACAAAAAGCCTCCTTGGCATCCTAAAGAGTATAAGCAACACTGACGTGAACCCTTCTAAAGGTAGGAAATGGGGGATGAGCTGAAACGTATCTATTTTCATGTATACCTACCCAGGCGCATTTCCTTTTTTCTATAGTATAGTTGTTTTCATGGTTGAATGTAGGACCTAAATTAGGAAGCTGCAAAGATGTATTCCCTTAATCTGCAGCAGAATTATCATTTTCAATTTCTAATCTCCCCCATTTTACTGTTCACAATCGATTATAGGCACTGTTTAGATGCTGCCCCTTGCTGACAGATGAGGAGGGTGTGTGTATAGGTGCGCCAATGTGGTGTCGCAATTTGTATCAAAAGTGCAGGGAAATTGCTACATCTCTTGTGCTAAAGGTATCATGTAGAAATATAGATCTGGAACTTATAGGGTTGCCGATCCATCTCCTACCTTGATATATTAGGCAGAGTTGTAGTTATAGGGTGTGCACACTGTTCTATCCACACACCGGCCTTCACGGCTGTATACACCTGGAGCAGACCACACAGTATGGATTGCAGCCAATCTAATTGATGAAAATACTTCAGCGAAAAAAAAAGGCAAACGTTACTGTGGACGCAAGGGAAATCTATCAAATTGCTCGGTCCTGCTGATACATAAATGTGTGGTCTATTGCGCTATAATGAGATTGACTGCATTGATTAATGTTCCAATAAATGATCACATTATGGGCTTTTTACCTTACTCAGCGGTCCAGGAGGTGCAATTGTGTCATGTCTTTACGTGTCTGCGGTGTATATCATGTACTATAGCTTTCCTTTAACCCAGCCTCGGTATGTGTGTGCATAAGTTCATGTTTCAGCTTTTATAACGTGAATACTGCTCACCATACTATGCTTCGAAATTTGTATGAATCAAATAAATTCCTCATGATTCACACGTAAAACAAACACAAATGCAAAATTCGTATAAAGAATTTCAGCAATCAAAACATTTTAATGTCAATTTTTCATTATTCGAGAGACAATCGTGCAACTAACATTTAAACCTATACAGGCAGGAAAGATTGGAAAGTGAAATGAAAGAGACTCATCGGTAAATTCAATAGACCAACTCTTCTCAGAGCGACCTTGGCTCACCGCCTGTAGTTTGTAACTAAAACGTAACTTTTACCAGTCTAATATTGCCTCTGCAAAGGGTTATTATGGGACATTTCCGTGTGCAGGATATAATGCTCGAGAGGCCAAAGTGGGAAATTGCTAAAGTGTCCTCTCCAGATGTTGGACGTAGCACAATACCCTGTGTCATCTCATATAGGGGTTACAGAATGCTGGTGCAGCAGTACAGCAGTACGGCCATACTCAATAAGAAGGCAGCCCATAGAACTGGCTAGGAACAGTAGCATTCTTGCAGGGATTTGAAGAACGTACGAGCTGTAGTATGCTATTTCTTTATTACAATAATATAGAATATGAAAGATTAAGGTATGAATAGTAAACTGATGAATTCAACACCACGTTATATTCTAACCAAATTTGGTGTATATATAAACGTATGGTATTTATTTCCATAATCATCAAGATGCAATTTAGTTCAGAATTACACCTGGGGGTCATTACACAAAAAAGCGTCAGTACGCAAGGACAAAGTCCGCAAAAATAACGGCCAACCGAGCGACATATTTTGCGGCGCATTACACAATACACATCGCATTGTGTTAGCGACAGTCGCTGTCACAGCGACACCTTTTTTTGCGAACCTCAGACTTAGCGCAATTCTTCTGGAAATAGCGTCAGAAAGCCCGCCAGTGATCAGCGAAAGTTGACCCAATTGCGCTACTACGTCACTTCCGGCGTAAACTTTCCCGCAACTTTGGAGATCGAGCGGTCGTGAATAAAAACATGTCTTACTTCTCCTCCAAGGTAAATCTCTCTTTTCTTTGCTTGTTGGAACATAACAGATCATGAGTAGTCTTCTTTGTCTTTGTGTTTAACCGTTTTCTTCTCGTATAGAGAGGAGATGCTCTGTTCCATGTGTCTTGAATCGGGCGATAATAGGGAACCTTTCAACGAGCCATCTGTTTTCTTCTCCTTTGGGCCATAGTTCTCTTTTTTTTTTGTAATGTAATTATATTTAATTAAAGGACATTAATTAAAGGTCGAGCCTTCAGATATTTAGCATGCTACATCTCCCCCCCCCTTAGGCTCTCCTTAGGCTCTCTGACATCGTATCGCGTCCCCCCCTCTGTCCAGCGTTTTATAAAAAAAATTATTGATATATATGTACGAGAACCTTCTTTCTGCCTAATACTCATGCTAAATTTTTTTCTTTTCAGGACCCCGATGACTATGACATCAGCGGAGAGGACAGTCCCATAGAAGATGACGACACTAATGAAGACTATAAGCCATCCGAATCTCATTCAGAGACCTCTGACAGTTTCGAGGAAGACATGGACGAGCTCCCTGACATTTCGCGTGCTAAGCTGTCCCCTTACCCTAAAAAGAAGAAAAGGAAGCAGACTGCCCCCAAGGAAGAGTCTGAAAGTTCCCAGTTGACGACCAGCAGCGGGGAGGACGATGACGACCAAGGAAAGGTGTCTGTGAAAAAAAAGAATAGTCTGCCTTCTTTCAAGCAAATTGTGGCCTTAAAAAAAAAATCCTCCGGCTGCCCCTCCAGTCAACAAGAGGAAGAAAGTTACTCACATTCAGCCAGAGAAGACAGCACACAAAAAACCTAAACCAAAGGTACCTGTCAAGGGCAAGACCCAGGGCAAAACTCACGCTGAAGATCCCAAACCGTCGTGCAGCTCGGACGTGATAGAAATCCCTGTTAAACTTATGGCTAAAGGGACAGAGAGAGAACGTGACTACTGGTGGTCAGACGAAGAAAATCGTAGCTTATTTTACCAGTTATTGCATTTCAAGAAAGATATCCGAGCGAATGGACCTGTAAATGCCGCAAAAAGGCGGGAGGCATGGGACACTGTCCTAGGTAAGTTTAACACGAAATAATTTTTGGTTCTTCTTGCATCTCTTTAAGAATAATATATCAAACATAATTTTCGAAGAAAAAACCTCTGATAAGTACCGTTCTCTATTTTCCAAGAACAACCCTCCTTCCATAGTTTACATACCTCCCTCTTGACCAAAGTTTTTCACTTCGTTATACCTTCATGTGTCTTGTGTCCTCTGCAGCTGCTGTCAACAGTGTTCACAACCGCAAGAAGGGACGGGTTTTGAAGGACATGCGTAAACATATAAATGACTTCGCAAGTCGACTTAAGAATAAAGTGAGTACTTCAGGAAATTAACTTACTTCCGCTTTCTTTTTTCAGTCTATGTGAAAAGAAAAAAAAACTTTTCTGTAGCTTTTTTGGTGTCTATGAGAGCAGCTTTTACTGCCACTTTTTTTTTTATGGGGTGTCGCAAAAATTTACCATGTGGGCTTTTTTTAAGTAAACTAACACATTCCTGTCTCACACACAGAACAAGGAGTACGTCAAACTTATCAAGAAGGGAGTCGAATGTGAAGGCTGTAACTCGACTGAAGTAATGTGTCTACAATATAAGGGAACTAAAGAAATAGCAGGTAAGATGACACTCTCTCGAACTATTAACTTTCAGTTATTGCTAAAGTAGAGTGCGTTATTTGCGCCATTTGCGCTAAAATAGGTTTTCTTCTCCTGTCATCCAGGCTATAAGTCATGTTGCAGAAAAACTCCTTTTCTCTTATATCATCTTGTGTGCTATTAACCAATCCACCTCTTTTGAATAAAAAACAATTTTTTTTTCCAGCTAAAGGAGGAGAGTTATTATATTCCCAATCCAGCGACGAAGGATCGGACGAAGACGGCAAGTCAAAGGTATCTAAGATGGACACACAAAGAGAATCTTCAGAGGGTGATAATGTCACGAAGCCCTGTAAAGACTCTAAACCTGGTAAAAGTTCCAAACCCCCCCTACAACTGAAAACAACGAAACACGCTGTGACCATTAAGAAAAAGATTTCCCCGATACCCTCTAAAGCAACATTTGATGTGGAGCCGGAGGTACTAGACGTGTCAGATGACCTGGAAGTGAAAGTAGTAGAAGTTCCCCAAGACGACATTGTAGACCTGACAGGGGTAGGGGGGCCAAACGCAGTTTCCACCCCTAAGAATTCTCAGAAAGAACCTGTACGGCGAAGCCCACGTTTAGCAAAAAAGAATCTATCTTTCTTGCAGGAGACAGGACAACCAGAGGAGACAGAACAACAGGAGGTAGAACAACCCGTCTTCACTGACACTGACAACCTGGCCTCCCCTCTGTACTCGAAACCAGAAGTTACGTCTTCCGGCACAGTGGAAGACCGTTTTTCTGTAGAGAGCAGGGTAGCACAATTAGAATCGCTGTTGTTGTCATCTGAAACAAACAGGAGAGAAGGGCAAGACCATCTGAAAGAGTTATTGTACCGACAAACAGAAGCCCACGAACGTCTTGTTTCGGTCACAGAGCAGATAACCCAGGATCGAGATATGCTGCTCAAAGCTGTACATACCAGCCAAGAAAACCAGAGACTTTTAATAAAAGTTTCAGCTAGCCTTATATTTCATGTGGAAGGGGCTATCAAGAAATTGATAAGAGAAGCCAGACACCGGATCCTTCTCTTCCCTCAACTTCATGTCAAGAAAAGCAGTCTCACTCTACCGTGCATCCAGGGAGTTCTGTAGAGGTCGAGCGTAAGAACCAGAACCCATCCGCTGAATCAGAGCAGACTCTCGGAGAGGAGTCTTACACTATAGACATTAAAACAGGAGAACAGGCAGGAGACACAAAACAGGTACCTGTTAAGAAACAGACCATCCACACAGAACAGGAAGGAGTAGAGACACAACAGGCAGAAGTAGCAACTGTCCAGACTGAACAGCCAGCAGCAGTAGCGACAGTCCAGACAGAACAAGCAGGAGAACAGACAATCCAGACTCAAAGACAGGGACCTTTAGAGACAGAACAGGCAGCAGTAGCGACAGTCCACACTGAACAGCCAGCAGCAGTAGCGACATTCCAGACTGAACAAAAAGGAGGACAGACAATCCAGACTCAATGACAGGGAACATTAGAGACAGAACAGGCAGGAGTAGCCACAGTCCAGACTGAACAGCCAGCAGCAGTAGAGACAGTCCAGACTGATCAAACAGGAGAACAGACAATCCAGACTCAACGACAGGGACCATTAGAGACAGAACAGGCAGCAGTAGCGACAGTCCATACTGAACAGCCAGCAGTAGTAGCGACATTCCAGACTGAACAGCCAGCAGCAGTAGAGACAGTCCAGACTGATCAAACAGGAGAACAGACAATCCAGACTCAACGACAGGGAACATTAGAGATAGAGCAGGCAGGAGTAGCCACAGTCCAGACTGAACAGCCAGCAGCAGTGGAGACAGTCCAGACTGATCAAACAGAAGAACAGACAATCCAGACTCTATGACAGGGACCATTAGAGACAGAACAGGCAGCAGTAGCAACAGTCAAGACAAAAGAGTCAGTGTTAGAGAGAGTAGACAGAAATCAGGGAGTAGGACTAACTATGGACACAACAGAGGAAGCAGCAGAGACAGGAAACATTCACACTAGAGTATTGGCGACACCAGTTGAAAAGGAAGTTAAGGTAGACACTTGCGAAGCATCTACTGGCATAGAAAAACAAGAGGTTAAATATTTTGTTCTCTCGAAAGAAAACGCCAGGCATGTGATACAGCTGGCAGAGTCTGGAAACAAGGTTATGCTACAAATAGGCCCTAACGAGCCTACTTCCTCTTCTTCTACAGAAGGACAAAGTGAACCTACGAGCCACCTTATAGTCCAAGCAATGGACGTCCTCAACCTGGGCCAGACAAGTGAAGGGAAGGTGGCTTCTTCTTCAGATGAATGTGAATCTCAACCCCCTAAAAGAGCCAGAAAGGAAAAGGACCCAAACAATAAGCCTGGTAATACTGGTTCTAGAAGAAGCAGGAGGAAGGGAAAAGCGCCAAAAATATACTCTTAATTATAAAAGCAACAGAAACTGTCTTATCATACATATACTTTAAAAGTAGAATGAGTCCTGTAGGTTAAGGACAAGACCATGTCATTCTTTTTCTTTGTGTGTAGTTATCCCCAGTTATGTTTTTATATTGGAATTATCTCTCTTTGGGTGAAACCCAGGTTTTTTATTTTACTTTTCATGTACACGATGACTGAAAAACAAGAAAAAAAAAATAACATGTTATCCATGAATACTTTAGAAGCAAGATTAGTCGTACCAAGCAGCATGAAGCTGGAAGTCTTAAAGTTTTGTAGCAGAGGAACCAACAGACAGTCTTATCTATGTCAATAGTTTTTTGTTTTCTATTAGGTAATTAAAGAAGAAGGTTGTTATTTTAACACAGAGCGACAAGGAGATCTCATCAGAAAAAAAATACCTGTACTTTGAAGATCCAAAAAAAGCCAAAGTGTTTTGTCTTTCCATACTTATTTAAGCCATGACGTCTTAAAAGAAATGTGTTCACATTTTGTACTTAATAAAGATTTTTGTTTTAAACAGTTTCTGTTCATTCAATTAATAGGTGGAAGACCCTTTCCTTCAGGAAAATCTAGTGTGCTCATATAAAAAAAAGAACAGTCAGTACAGACCTTTTCACATATAGAATAATAGTAGAAACACATGTGTATGAATAACTCTGACCACTGTCGCTAGGGGTCTTTCTGCAAGCTTTTCCTACATGAATCAACAGGTGGCGCCACTTGTGTCCCCCTCTATGTGACGTCATAACCCGACGTTGTGTATCAAAAAGGAAGGTAAAAAGAGGGATAAAGACATGCCTAGGAAGGAGAAGGTACGAAAAAAATGTGTTCACAACTTATAAAAGAAATCAGGTATACAGTACACCACTTATATAAGGCCGAAAAAAGAGAAAGAAATATTCTGAAACGACTCACGTAGTAAGATTTAATAGCGACGATTTCAACAACTGCGACAACTTTAAAAAATAGCGTCACTCATTAGCGTCATTTTAAAGAAAACCTCTTTCAAGATTACTTGGTGGTTCTTTTAACAGATAACCTCTAAGAAGGGTCCAGGAAAGAAGAAACAGCTTATATTGAAACCTAGAGGAAATGATTCTGTCGATTCCACTGCTTCTACACTAAGAGACTCCCAGCTTCATGCTGCATTGTTGGAGGCAGACTCGTCCAGGGTGCAAGGCACCCAAGAACTTACTACCTGTGGCCAATCCCAAGCTGACGTAGATTCCGATGGATCGAGTCTGAATGACTTAGAGGATGACCCTCTCAGGGAAGACATGCCTGTTAAGACTGGGAGATGGGACAAAGAGGAAATAGATGCTCTTATGGTAGCCATCAACGTGAACCGCGAGGCCCTTAAGTTTCACTTCACCGGGGCTGGCGGAGGGAAGGAAGTTAAAAGGCAGGGACGGAGAGACGTCACAAGTAATAATTTTACTGTTTTAGTAGAAATGGACCAAAAAATAATTTTTCTGAAACATTAAGTTATTCGCTAGGTCGAGTTATTTCTTTTACTTTCACAGAAAGGTTTTTTTTTAAAAAAAATTACTACCTTTTTCTTTATTTTGGTTTCAGCTTACGTTAATGATGTGGCCAACACCCACAGAACCGTGAGGCAGTGTGAGAAAAAGACCTCTGACTACACCCAGCGGGCAAAGGAAAAATACAACAAACTGCGGCAAGCTTTAGGACAAACGGGTAGAGGAGAAATAGATTCAGTAGAAGGGGAGGAAGCCAAGGCAGAGAGGAAAAGACTGAGGTGTCTAATAAGAGCTAAGAGAGAGGAGAGGAAGGGCATGCAAGAAGCTCTGAAAAATAAATTACCTCTAATAAAGTAGACTTTGTGAGATAGTTACCTGTTTAGTGTGTCGCTGTATGCCATGTAAGGTATAAAATATAAGGAGCCTGGCTTAAAAAAGACTGAAGACTGACGTTACTGTGTGTGCATGTTTATAATTTAATAACATTTTTTTATTCACAGGAAAGAGAACAGAGACAATTTACCTACAGTTGAGAATTCAAGTAGAAATGTCATAACATATATACTCAGACTAAAGGAAAATAAAGTATACAAGTTCACCAGTTTCTTTATAACAAGAAGAGATATTTATGATTGATTTCATGTGAAATATGTGGTCACATATTGGTCCCGGAAATCTTTGATGCACTGTGTCTCCTGCTCCCTGGTGAGTTGTCTCGGTTGCCCGAGTGGGGACCTTACAGGTATCCAAGGATCCGCAGGATAATTAACTATCCTGACGCCATGATCAAGTGCTACATTTTGCAGGCTACAGCAGGTCACAATGATCTTAGCTGCTCTGGCAGGTTCATGCCTTATGTAGCCGCCTGACGAGTCAAGAATCCTATAAAATAAAAGACATAATTAAGGGGGAGAAAAAAATGAGACTTTATATGCTTCAGCGCACATGGGGAGGTATGCTTATAACCTTCAGCCTAACTTAATGTGTGAATAGCGTCAAAAAAGATAACAATAATCTGTGAACAGTAAACAAGACAGAGGTCTTTCAAGAAAAAAGAAAATTAACTTTATGACCTTTGCGCTTCGGCTATGAACTTACCTCCACCTTTGCTTGAGCACCCCGATAGCCTGTTCTACTCTGACTCTAGTACGCTTGTGCCACTTGTTGAAGAGCTCTTGCGAGGGGGTTGGGTTCTCCGTTCTGAAAGGCGTGAATAGGTTCTTCTTCAGCCCGTAACTTAAATAAAACAAAGAAGACTTGTTTCAGGCACTATGACAGCAACTTAATTTTTAAGTTTAACTTACCCTTTATCTCCAAGAAGCATGAAGTTGCCCCATTCTTCCGTCGCCAGCTGATCCCCCACGGGGCTGGAGTGAAGGGCGTAAGCATCATTGACGCTGCCGGGCCACCTTGGATCAACATACAGGATATGTCGATCATAGTCTGATATCACCTAAGAAATGAAACAAAGGAGAAAATAAAAAAGTTATTCTTTCTACAATTTCTTTCATTTATTGACTTACTTAAAAAATAAAGAGGTTCTCACTGTCTGCACAGGAAAAGTCTTTTATAAGGAAGAAAAAAAACTCACGGTTGTATTAATGGAGTGATATCCCTTACGGTTGACGTAGACTGCCTCGTTCACGACAGGGGTCTTGATAGGGATGTGAGTCCCATCAACCAGACCGAACACAAAGGGAGTCCGTTGTTTGTCACCTGTATGTTTGTTTACCGCTCGGTATACCTTCAATGCTCCTAGCATTTTTTCCTCGAAGCTAATAGGCCATCTGATATACTTTGATCGGTTGCGGAAGAAGAAGTCCGTGACATCTTGTACTGAACGGCACACAACAGCAGTAGAGACATTTTGTCCATCCCCAGTAGGACAGTAGAACGAGCCAGTTGCCATGTACCTGAGCACAAGGCATAACTGAAAGGAAACATATATAACGTATATAAGGAGAAAATCTCAAAAAATTGAAAGCCTAACCCTCTATCTTAATAGGAAAAAAATATTAGCTCAAAACCAATGCTATAAGGGGTATTAAGTATAAGACCCCTTTAACATAAGAAATTATTCTATGTGTCATACGGGTAACAGTAAGAAAGAGAAAAACAAGGCTTACCCTCTATATGGGTGAGGCCTCCTCCCCTGGTGCATCCTTTGAAACGAGCTTCCTTGCCATACTGATGAGCTAACTGTACAACTATCTTCTTGGAAAGCCTGTAACGTGCTAAGAACTCTTTGCTGCTATACTTAAAGACAGGGGAGCACCTTGTCCTTATTTTCCGCCTCTTACGTCCCAGAGAGTCCCTAGCGTGCGCCATTATGTTCGTATAGGCCGCCTATGGAAGACCCACTTACAGTGTCAGCTGGTCCCCATAGGACCCTACGTTGAAAAAGTGTCGCTACTGCAATTGCGGAACCTCCGAACTTGTCCGGAAAAAGGTGACGCTAAAAATGGTGCGCAAATGGTTTAGCGACAGATTATTTGCGAAAACTTGTATTGTGTAACACATATTTCGGCGCAAAAAATTTGCGACAAAAAAAGGTAGTCGCAAAATAGCGCAAAATATTTTGTGCAACGCGATTCGTCGCTAAGATGGTGTCGCTGTTTTTGTGTAATGACCCCCTGGAAGGTATACAATGCTTAATGAATTGGCAAGGCTTCTGGTGCCGTGCGACCCATGATCGTCCATGTAAAAAGTTCAGGCCAAAACTGTAGTTGGACTAACTTACTAAGGACACCGATTAAAGCTAAGGAATATTCTCTTCCTTACATATTTCAGGTCGAGTTCTCTGTTTGTCAGAATGTTGTGTCTAGATAAGCATGGCGGAATTATACACATGTTGATGCAAATTGATTTACAATTCCGTCTATGGAGATCCTCAGGCATTGTTTAGAGGCTCAGAAATCATAGGTTGGTGGATGGGGTATCAGGGCAAACGCCCCCTGGATTGGTAGCCCCCTGACCAGAGGCCCTAGGATGAGAGGCCCTCAGATGAACAGCCCTCAGGATTTATGGCCACCTGACAAAAAGCCCGTGGACAAATGGCGACCAGGACCAGAGGCCATTCTTTATAACGCCCGTCAGCCTATGCCCACTAGATTGTCTCAATTATTGTCTAACGCCCGACAGTTACCTTTATTCAGTCTTGTATCCACTAGATTTTCATTTAATGCCCGCTAGATTCTAACCTTTGTCAGATTTTCATTCCATGCCTGCTAGATTCTAACCTTTGTCAGATGATCATCAGATTCCATCGCCCACTATATGATTCTTCACCCACTAGTTTATGTTACCCTTCAGACAGGCTATCTCATGTCCGCTAAATTCTATCACCTGCTAGATTCTATCGCCCGCTAGACTATATCACCTGCTAGAATCTATCACCCGCTAGATTATATCGCCCGCTAGATTCTATTGCCTGCTAGATTCTATCGCCCACTAGATTCTATCGCCCGCTAGATTCTATCGCCCACTAGATTCAATCGCCCGCTATATTATTCTTCAAAGGGTAGAATCTAGTGGGCGTAGAATCTATCACCCGCTAGATTATATCGCCCGCTAGATTCTATTGCCCGCTAGATTCTATCACCCACTAGATTATATCGCCCGCTAGATTATATCGCCCACTAGATTATATCGCCCGCTAGATTCTATCGCCCACTAGATTATATCGCCCGCTATATTATTCTTCAAAGGGTAGAATCTAGTGGGCGTAGAATCAAAATCCGATGGATGTTAGAATCTAGTGGCGATAGACTCATTTAGGGCTAGATTGTGAGAACTTGAGTACTGTTCATTAGTGTAAGATCCTCGCCTATAAGGCGCAGCCCTACGCCTCTGTATGGCTTGTGTGAAGCTAGAGCATGCCTTGAGGCTGTTGCAAAACGATTGAGAACATGGATTCTCACTGTAGCTAACTCATCTCTCAGTGCCCCATGATTCTGCACCTTGATAAGCCACTTCCCACTATACTGTAAAGGAATTAACATCCTCCGAATTAGACTGTGCTGCGAAAAACTGGGGGAACTGGTTCCATGATTGGTTCCACCTGAACACATCCCATAGTAGGTAGGACAGGGAATTGAAGGAAGGAACTAGCCAGGAATTGGTTCTTACTTTGAGTTCTAAGTGCTCTGTAGGCGAAAGCAAATCTAGTGTTTCAGAACCAAAATTGCCTCTTTCCCTAGGGGGTGGTGATGGAAATTGAAAAAGTGTATTTCTCCTCCATTGTTGATTATGATTTTCAGGATATATGATTATGAGTTGTTTTTCTTATTTTGTGTGGGTTCATCAGAATTTTTGATTAATATTTTACAAGATATGATAATGTATCTTTTTACATGATTTGGCCCTTTCAGTTCAGTTCTGTTGAGTAGAGCAGTTTTTGCCTAATTCCTTATCGGTAAAGGTATGCTTGGAAGCAATGAGTGAGGGATACAGGAACCAAGGGTCAAAGCTATGGGTGAGTGAGTGAGAGAATGAGTGAGTGAGCAAGTCAATGAGGGACGGAGGCAGAGACACAGGGATGCAGGTAGGCAGAGATGCAGGGAGGTGGGCACGGAAAAGGCAGACAGGGAGGGAATGAGTGGAGGGAGGGAAGTAATGATTGAATAAGTGAGTGAGTGATTGAGTGAGGGAGGGAAGGAGGTAGGGAGTGATGGAGCGAGTCAGCAGGAGGGAGGGAGAGAGGGAAGAAAGAAGTAGAGTGGTGGAGGTGACTTGGGTGGAGTGAATGTAATTGAATTAAAATGAATGGGTTGGGTGGGGTGGATTAGAATGGAGTGGAGTGGATGGGGTTGAGTTGAGTGTATTGAGTCAAGGGGAATCTGGAGGTAACTGGAGGTCAGTCAATCCCACTAACTTGATATCACTTGAGTTAAGTGGAATGAGTGAAGTGAGGTAAACTGTGTCAAATCAGGTTAATATGGATCCAAATAGTCAAATTGGTCTGAGATTGGTTAATTGGGCCAAATTGAGTCAGATTGACTCAGGGCAAAAGAATTAGGTAAAAGCAGGTCCATATGGATCAAAATAGGCCATAATGACCCAAGAGGGTTCAGCCTGACCCAAGAGCAGTATGTTCATCCAAATAGAGTCATATTGACCTAAGATGAGTAAACTAAGTCAACAGGTCAATCATGGTCAAACTGGGTAGAAGTGAGTAAGATTGACTTACCAATATCAAAGTGGGTGAAATCAGGCCAATATAAGTCAAAGTAGGTCAAATAGGCCAAAAATGGGTCAATCTGTCCAAAATTAGGCTAGATAGAGTGAAGTTCAATTATGGGGAATTTGAACCATTCTCCACTTATTTAACCTGCTTTGACCCCCATCTGACCCACTTTAGTATTAATTTTAATCAATTTTGACCCATATTAACCAATTTGATCCAATTCACCCACATTGGGCCACTTTCACCTAATCTAACCTAGAATGACCTTTTTTTGACCCAATTTACCCACTTCGGGCCACTTTTACCCAATTTGACCTAGATTTACCTCTTTTGACCCAATTTATCCACATTGGGCCACTTTTATCTAATCTGACCTAGGTGGACCTTATTGACCCAATTTACCCAATTCAGGTCACTTTTCCCATTTTGACCTTCACTGATCTGTTTTGACCCAATTTAATCTATTTGGACCACTTTTACCTAATTAGACTTAAAATGACCTGATTTGACCCAAATTTACCCATTTTTGGCTACTTTTACTCAATTTGGCCACGACTGACCTGTTATGACCCAATTTTTCCTCCTTTTAGGTCCATTAGGTCCAATGACCTTTTTTGACATTATATTGACTATTTATGACCCAATTTACCCCACTTGGGACAATCTGGGTCTACTCAACCCTGTCCACTCCACTTCATTCCAATCCAATCCACTTCATTCCAATTCAACCAACTTACTTCCACTACTTAACTCGACTCTTCCCCCTTCCTCCCCCAAACATCACTCATTCACTCCTTCCCTCCCTCCATCCTGCCATCCCTCTCCCTCATTCACTCCCACACTCCTTCACCCCTTCCTGCCCTCTCTTCTTCCCCATCACCTACTCATTCACTCATTTATTCACTCCCTTTCTCTCCCTAATTCACTCCCTCACTCCTTCCTGCCCTCCCCCCTTAACTCACTCATTCACTCACTCATTCCCTCCCTTCCTCCCCTCACTCACACCCTCCCTCCCGGCCCTCCCCAAACTCACTCATGCCATAGGATTCACTGCAGACAAAAACAAAATAAGAGGAGGGGGTTCCCCATCAGAAAGGGGTTTCCCAAGGGAAATCCTTTTTTCACTCTGGTTTCCTGTGTCTTGTTCAAATCTTGTTGCTTTAGTCTGAGTGGATAGAACAGAACTGGACTGAACTCTATGAGAGGGCAAGTGACTAAAGCTAATGAGCTCTTGTGTTTCCATAGTTGCCTTCACTGACAGACCTGCTAGAACAGAGCTGGCTAAGGCAACTTTAGAAACACAGGAACTGTTTGCTCCATTTGCCTTCACCAGCTCTGTTCTAGCAATGATCAATGGTGCCATCCAAAACCCAAAAGTATAGAAACAGGGTCCAGTGGGCACAGAACGTTGACTAATCATTGACAACTGGTTGATATGACTGTGCTCAGGACTTGGATCAACTTGTTTTAACACCCTTGCAATGATGCTATTTTATTTTTATCAACTATCACCTATTTCAATATCTCTTCCACTGTAGATCAACATTGAAATTTTGTTCTCATTTCAATGTTGATTTAAAATTGATTTTACCGCCATTTAGTCAACACTATTTTTTTATATTGTTGATTCAGCAGAGATATGTCAACTTTGATTCGAAATATTCAACCAACAAAATATCAATGTTGAAACAATGTCATATCAACAGTGAATCATATTGAGCACATTATGATGAATGGACACTGATATGTAGATTTTGAAACAGGGATGATTTAGTCATGCTTTGTAACTTTCAAATTCAATCATATTTCAATCTCACGTAAACTGTTATTAGCCAAACTTCATCTACGTTATGTCAATTTTGATATTACTGTTTAACTCTGCTGGATATGTCTGATCCCTAATCCTTTTGTGCCCCTCTAAACACTTCAAATAAAAAGTATTACTTCGCCCTCTATGAAAAGTATCCCTATATGAGGGGGCGGGCACTCCTCCTACGTTAACAAACGCCTACTAATTGCAGTACCGATACCAAAGAGGGGTTTTGATACCAACAGAAAGCAATATAGTGCTAGATTCAAACCTTCATATTTCATATGTTCATTCTAGAACTATGAAACTTGAGTGGACGTATATCCCGAACATGCAGGGATTGTTATCTGGCCTCAGGCGTGTATTACACTTTAAAAGTATGACCTTCGAATAGGGGGCTGTTAGATGGCCAAAAGGGGGTAGGTGGGAGGCTTCATTGTCTGCGCATGCCATCAAAAACTCAGCACTCCCCATCCCTGCATGGAATAGTATGCTCTTCATATTGTTACATTAGCATCTTGGTTGATAGTTCCCGGTCCGACACACCTTGCAGTAAGTGTTCTAACCAACACATCTTGTGCAGTAGTATTTTTATAACACAGCTGGGCAAGTCATGGTGCACTATCCTCAAAGCTGCATTCTGATTGTCTAGTTGACAGTGCATTATCTAGATGGATAATGCACTCCCAGTACAGAAGGTTAACTTAATCTCACCTGTAGACTTCATAATTGATGTCCCTATGCTATCAGGTGGCTGATATGTGATTTTTCTGTGTTATAACGGGAATAAGGCACTTGGTCATGGCGATGGGAGTGCTCTAGACTGTATTGAGACATTGAGAGGTCCTGAAGGAACCCTATAAGGCCCCTCTATGTCTCAATACAGTCAATAGCACTTCCACAGCCATGCCCCGTGCCTTATTCCCTAAACAAAACACGTCTTAAATTAAAGTACCTTACCCCTTGTATTGAGTTTGGCAATACCCTAACCGTACAACTCCCTATCAAACATCACAGACTTTCAGCTAAACTGTGCATTTGACGCTCGCCTGATTGTGTCCTGCACTCCAAACCCGTCAATGGTAAAGAAAATTTAGCTCTTCTACTCTAACCTGCATGAAGGGCACCGAAATTTATTTGAGGATGTATTGCGGCAAATGATAGACAGAGCACTTCCCATCAATCGATCAGACTAATGCAGATGATATAATAACCGATCTTACGTCGAACCACCTGGAGGGCAGGTCAGTGTGATCAATAATGAGGACCTCATGGTATTAACGAAAGAATTCCTATGGTATGGAGGAGTCTACTTACGATATCACCACCCACTAGAATAGTTATTGGGGCTTATAGTATGAGGATGTAAGGCAAGCTCAATTTAAAGATTTACAAGTGCAGACAGGCCTAATTTGGTGCAAATCCCCCGGCCTTGGTAGGGCCTATTACAAAAGCTGTCTCGTTATATTCATGCTATCTATAGACTTATTTGCCATCAAGCCATAATGGAACCTTTAATGAATCACATAATAAAGTTGCAGCGGGTATCATGAGTATTGATTTCAGTCTGAGCTATTGCTATTTTGCCTAACTGTTCTCCTTGGGAGTGCCACAGTAAGGCGATACAGGAGGGGCGCTTTGGCCGGCCCTTGCGTGGTAGTAGTATATGGAAATTGGTACTTTGAACAGGCGAAGAAGGGAAGTAGTATATAGATATGGGCATTTTAACCAGAGTATATATTGCACCTCGCGTATGAGGTGGGGCTTATATGCGAGGATAAGAATCAAATGCAACCTATAGAATGTGCCAAAACTAAGGTTGTGCCTTTTGGGAGAGTTGTGTAAAAAAGAATAGTAGCTAAATGTAAGCCATAGCTCTATACCTTAAGTATAACGCGTTATGAATTTAAGCAGAGTGGGCCTTATACGCGAGGTATTTTGCATGATGAAAGTGAGGCTGGTTTGATATGGTGTAAAAAGCACATGTCAAAATAGGAATGTGACACATGTCCAGAATCGACGCCTCGTGAGGCTTTGGATTTTAGAATTCAAGGCCAGAACCAAGTCTACAGTATGTAGACCCTTGCCGAGAGGATGGGGTATCTGTGTTAACAAGCGTTTACTGCATAATAAGTCTAGTATATCTGGATAGCTATTAGAAAAATAGTTGACCATGTCTCATGGTTCCAGCATTCGAGATGTGCTACACCTAAAGCTTCAGTCACACCTGTGACTAGATATGAGATTATGGGCCTATTCCTTTTGTCATCACACCTCTGGGCTTGTGGACATCGTAATCGCATCATGTTAAAATAGATTTGTGATTCTAACTGAGTTAAGGAATCGTTTAAATGATGAAAGGAATCATACAGAAGTTCTATAACTGCAAACTTCTGGAATTGTGCATGTACAGCATCCATGCAAAATCAATTTGAGAAAGCAACGTTAAAACAACATGGAGGTAGACTTGTCTAAACGTTCATTCAACTTCAACCCCAATGCATTCTTGGCAATAATTATACATTGCCAAATTGCTCACTCCGGTCATAGATTCCGTTAGTTGACGCACTTTTAGCGTTTACTATTACATTAGGCAATTGTTCAATTGTAATGGACTTTGGACGCTTACTGATTATACCTGAAAAGGTAATTTCTTACAATGTTATCTCTAAGGACCATGGGCAGTTGCCGCCGGTGCGTGTTGTTTCTTGGCTCATTTAACTCGGTCCAGGATTGCCCAAGGACAAAGCACCCAGGATTCAGTTGCTCGTCCAAGGTGTTAAGCTTGTTCTTTTAAAGACCACGCAAATGGATTTACAAACAAAGGGTATCTTAAAGCGGCAATGCCAACTTTCTAAACCAGTTTCCGACTTGGAAAAATAAGGAGAGGAAATATCTAAAAAGAGCCGTATGTTAGAATAAATGAAAGTGATGAAGAAAGAAAATATGTAAACAAGCAAACAAAAGCCCATCTCAAAATCAATAGGCTTTTAGTCCTGTTACCAATACTTCTAATATCATCCACCTACCTGATGGCCAAGTCCGACTTCCTTTCTGAGTTTTACTTCATATATTGGGGTTTAAGTTTTAACAGTGAATCAATGTAATTCCTCTCCAAGCGATGTACACCCTTCAATCCCACAGTTAGCCCCGTGCCGCTGGTCCAGGGAGAATGCCAGGGAAAATGCAGTACAGACAGTCCAGAGTGTCTACAGCGGGGGCGGGAGGCCGGCATTGGGGGTTGGGAGTGTTGATGCCATGGAACAGAAGGCGACACCTGGAAGCAGATCATCACTCTACACCCTCTGGAGGAAGGAGAGAAGGAGGAGAGTCCCTCTAATTATCTCCCTACCACTAAATATAACGGGAGCTTGAGCTAAAACCAACGAGGCCAAAACGGTAATAGCTTAGGGTCTACTGTTGTCTTTAAATACAGTTAGGCCGAAATAGGTCTGCTGGGCAGCATAGTGTAGAATACCCACCAATTCAGCAATATGGCCTCTCTATCGTAGTGAGAAAATAAACCAGAGAGAGGGAGAGAGTGAGTGAGTAATAGATGTTTAACGCCATTTCAACAGTTAAGGTCATATTCATGGTGAGAACTACATTACACAATTTCACACAGGAATGTGTCAGTGCCCACGCATATGTGCACCACACACATCCCGAGGGGATAGGAAAGAGGAGAAATAGACCCTTTTAAGTGGGCTATGGAAGCCCGGAGAGGGAGAGAAAGAGACAGAGAAGGGGAAGAAAGGGGAGGCGGAGACGTGCATAGGGACATGTTAGGGAGGTACATCTCCAGAGCCAAACACTTGGTATGCAAAAAGCATCAGAATACACTATTTTAAGACTGTAACACGGAAATGCGCCCCTCCCCATCTGAAGCTGTGATACGCTAAGGGTTGCTATATGCATATGCGACACAAAGGGCGTCCATACTTTCCTCAGATCTCCTCCACTTCACAATCCTATAGATAAGCCACTGCAACACCAAATTTTAATAAGGTTAGTCGCAAGTCAGATATGTATGTTCCTAATAAATCTCATGCACTATTTGTTGTGTTATCAAAACATTGCCTTGCCTTGTCTTTTTCAGATGGTGTTGATACTATTCGTCGCCGGCAGACTTGAGGAAACTACTTGAAGTTCCTTTTAACAATTTTTTTTTTATTTGCAGCATGGATCTGTACGATACGTCAGCATGAATCCCGAGCTTAAAGATGGCGTTAAGGGATCGACATAAAAAATATATTGATGAATTCATTATCAGCAAAGTTTTGTAATTTGATTAAAATTTAATCGTGAAGACCGTTTAACACTTGTTGGACTAAAGCTAAAAGTTCTGCCCCCAGTCTTCGACACTTGTTTCTACACATAGCTACATGGCGTGAGTGAGTGAGTAATATATACACTGTAAATAATGTGTGTTACGGGAACACACAAAATTGTAACACACATGGATATTCAACCCACTTTGAGCATTTTACTCACTTTGAGAGCATCAATACACTTTTTCTAACGCACTTACACATTTATTTCTCAAAAGTGTTTAGGTATTGAAAAGTGTGTTAAATCAACACACATTTTATTAATCCTTCAGTCTTATCAGTGGTATTATGTAACCCATTAATTGCCCCCCACCTAACCAAAGGTCAGTTATAACAGTTACATACAGTCAGTTTGAATCTGCACCTGCTGGAGAGAGGAGTGTCTTCACTTCTCTGCTTAATTCTGGTAAGTAATCTTATATATCATCCTCAACACTAGTGCTATACAAGCTGTAATAGAGTATAGTAAGTTGGATTATCATAGAATTACACTCACATAAAGAAATTCTCTAAAAGCTGAATCAATATGCTGCCTAACATACTATCCAGTGTAGCATACAGTGTTCATTCACCAATTCTTCTGTTTCAGAAAACTACAATCTGCTTGCTCCAGTCATTAACAAGTTCCCATGCTGATCTGTGATTAATAAAATACCAGGAATAGGTAAGTGGGACTGTTCTGCATTTTGAATATAATTCTTTATCATTTTGATGTACCTACATAGTGACTTTTTGACATATGGGAGCCTAGGCTCAGTAACGATTCTAAATTCTAGACAGGGAAATAAGAAGATATGTTATCGATGTATTAGTACATTTTAATGTAGAAGTTTAAGTGATATTAGGACAATTTATGCACTAAATCAATATATCATAATTATGGTCTTACAAAAATATATTGTTATTCCTTTCCAGATTAAGTATGTGTGCCTCATGGTTACCTTCCTCACATCATCCCAGGACAATAACAAGTACACCAAAATGAAAATATGAAGAAATAAAGGCTAAATGCCCCCCAACCACCCCATTTATTGTAAAAATATTAACTCACTTTCATATCTAAACACTTTATGGAGCAACACACTTTCTATGAACACACTATATGCATGAACACACTTTTAGCAACACACCTTTGTTGTAACACCCTTTTGATATGAACACACTTCTTAACACACTTTTGGCAAAAACGTGTTGTGTGTTAAAAAAATAAGTGAGTAAAAATATGCTGCAAAGAAGTGTGTTACAAAGCGTGTAAATGCAACACACATTTTTTACAGTGTATGTTTAACGCAATTTCGACAGCTTAGGTCATATTCATGGCGAGAACGACATTACACAATTTCACAGAGGAATGTGTCAGTGCCCACGCATATGTGCACCACACACATCTGAGGGGATAGGAAAGAGGAGATACAGACCCCTTTAAGTGGGCTAGGAAAGCCCGCTACATGGCGTGATTATTCTAGTTTAAAATGATTGTAGGCAACACCAATGATCTTTTTCTCATTACTCGTTCACTTATCCACAGGTATACACCAGTATTCTATTTATGATATCAAAACCACCAGAGCTCCCAACATATATCACACTGTGCTGATAATTCTTTATCCCGGTCATGCTGATTTGGCAATGCCATTCATTTCATGTATGCCATTTAATGACCATTTAAGTAGATGGACAGAAAGAGCGAATGATGATTTTGTATATAATATTATGCAGTTCTAAGCTGAAAAAAATATGACCTCAAGTAATTTCTGTTACCACACTGCTATTCGTTCCTATCTTCCCTTTATTGTCCTAAGTACTCCTCTCCTAAGTAAGGAAGGTCTTATCGGCTTTCCTGATAACATCCATGGCAATCTGTCTGTGTGTCACTCCTGCTGCTTCATATACGTAAATATATTATCAATCCGCTTAGTTTTCATGTCATAAAGACGCGAGACACAATGGAGAAAACAGCCTCATAGCGTTGATTATGCAAAACCTATGTCAAGGGAAAATATTTACTAATGTAGGTACACTACTTAAGGATATCTTGGGTTTGAATTTGTTGAAAGTCTAAGCCCTTCTGTTGGTAGATAAAAGAAACGTCATTGGATGCTAAACATGTGTCGTTTCTTAAGAACATATGATGTGTTTATGCTTTAACAGACAGAAGAATATGGGGTGTGAACATAATAATTATATATATTCTCAGGTTTTAGACATCAATTTGACATATTGATGGATTGATTTTTTGTCTCTGCTTTTATACCCCTGTACTGAAGGTGGCTGTTGTATACTTAGTGCAATATATAGAGAGAACAAAACGACCGTGGTGTACGAGGTGGCTGATCCACCACGAGGGGAGACACCCCCGAGGGGTGGATCGGCCACCGAGGACACCAGGGGAGTTTAGTTCTCTATTTATTTTATGTTTTTAGAGGGTTTAAATAAGGAAAAACCAGCCAAATCTGGTACCGTAGTTCCCTGTACGAGCGGCGGTCCGCAATTTTGAATGTTTACATGCGCCTGGAACGAGGCTGCAGTGGTGGATCGGCTGCTGTGGTGGATCGAAACACGTTACACCACTGGGGGTGTGGCGATCGGCTCCGCAATGCTATCTCTACGGGAAGAAGTTATTCACATAAAATAAATGCCTTATCTATACCATTAACCTAACGTTATGGTGTTGCCTGAGTGACTAGTAAGGGCTGCAATAGGATTAGCCACTCAGGAGGCATCTAGTAAAGGCTGCAAAAATGCGGGGGCGCCCACTGGGTAATTATACACATGTGAGATTTCCCATTTACCTGTATCCAATTTAGTAGTGGTTATATTTCCATCAGTTGTGGCAACTTCGCATCAATGTCGCGCCATTGGTGCATCAATGTCAAGTAGAACAAAGTATTTAGCAGTGTTACAGGTAACACAACCATCCTAGTTGGCAAAAGAACAATATTTTTAAACGTCTGATTTAGGCTAGGATAAACGTGTGTGCGCTTTTACGTCAAAATTACGCTTCTTACCTAAAATGAAAAACGTTTTATGAAACGTTTTTGAAGTATATGCCTATGTTTTGATGTGATTTTACATTTGATACAAATGTTACACAAACGTTTGGAGAACTTAGGATCCTAAAAAGAATAATCTTGACGTTAAAAACGAGTCTCTTTTTGGCCAAATGGGTACTGCTATAGTGGAGCTCTGGTTATAAGCTATACCATGAGCAGCTCTTGGTGCACGGACTAAAAATAGATACTGTGGTTGCTAATTCCCACATTGGTTATTCTACCCTCAACATCCAGACTAATTAATGCTTACTTCGGTGTAAACCATCCTTAATTGGAGGGTGTCAAGAGGAGATCTTTGCATTGAATTTCCTACCTATAGATGGACCTGAAATTCATACTGCCCCACAGAACCATGTCCACTAGATAAAACAGGGGGGTGCAGCTGGTAGGGTGTTTAAACTCCGAGTGAATAGAGATACATAGATGTGGCTTTTATTAGTAAGACAAAATCGTATATGTTATTCTTAGAATTGGAAACGACGTATAGAATATGTAGCCTACATGCATGCGGTTGTGTGGCCAAGAAGCTAATTTCGGTATGTAGCTCATTGTATGCACTGATTGCATGTAGTAGTTCTATACCCATCTAGGAAATAATCACTTGTGTAATAAATGTCCCAATGTGTTAAGGTTTAATCAAGTACAGTCACCATATGACTACCAAGTGTGTAGACGATGAAAAATTATCAAAAACTGTCATACATAATGGGACTGATTCATTTATTTAAATTTATCATAGGCCGATACCGCTCAGCTTTTGAGGTAGAATGATTCAAAACTCAATAAAATTGGTTAACAGTGGAAAGGGACAATTTTACTCTCTACCTGCATTAGTAAGCGTAACTGTCAAAGGTATTTTCATTGACCACTTTTGCTGATTCAATCAGGGTATTGGTGAATAGACTTCTCTTAAATCACGTAAAGAACCATATTTGATGCAGTGGATCTTACGCTTTATGCCACTGTGGCAAATGAAATTGGATTATATTGGTGGTACATGTAAAAATTATTTCAAATTACAATGTATGGAAACTGACACTAAACCACCACCAAAAGTAGCAAAGATGCCTCCAAACGTCGCCCAGCCATCCCAAAATCACGGAGTGGATCTTAAGTATTAAGGCAAATTGAGCTGTCAATTAATTAATTGCCTGAAAGCGTGGGCGCGAACGCAGCTATAGGAAGTGGGAATCCTTTACCTCAATGTTCATGGGAACTGTCATCTTTGCTAACCGCGGATGGGGTTCAAAATTTTGGGGCATTCCCCCAAGAAGTCTTATAAAGAGGATTCCAACATTCACTAAATCTGTCACCAGCCCTGTTTTTAAACACCCCGCCTGATCTATTTAAAAGGAGGTGGAAGTTGCTAAGCCACCTCGGAGAAATAAAATGACCTGTAAAGATATAGTTTAGTTGAATTTCTACTCTCACGTGTAGGCGTATGATCCTCTATATAAACACACTCTCCATCTCCCTAAGTGTTTTGATAGTTATATAATACTTATATTGATTGATTAGTTTCCTGACCACTGCAAAACGATAATCTAAGTGATTTAGTACTTTTCATTTCAACCCTGACCCCATATTCATTCTTTATGTATAGAGATACTTTTTACTAATTTTTGGCTGGAATCAATGGAATCTATGTTGAAAATGTGGGCCAGCACATTTGGCATGGCAATTTCCTTGCCCTTTTCTAGCTTGATAATAGGTCAAACTAGCATAATTCAGAACCTTTTGCCTTTTGTGATGATACAATAGCAATTATTTAAAAAAAAAAGTCACTGAGAAAAGATTGACTGCCATGGCTCCCAAACACCCACATATCAGAGCTTTCGGCTAGGACAGCAGCTGCTTGTTCTAAGCTGAAATTAAGCACTTGTTCTCGGGGTGTCATCCAGTGGTAATGTAATGACACTCCATTCTCGTCTCAAATTAAGGGAAATCACCCGAGTGGTCTTGTTGCTAGTTCCCCAGTCCTTGCACTTTCCATGATACGGGCACAAAACTAGCGTTTTAAAAAAGCAGGAAATAAGGGTAATTTTTCTTTCATCTCCAATGTCCCTGTAATAAAAAAGGGTCTTTTTCCCATATAAACTCCTATGGAATAAAGAAAAAGAGGTGCTTTTGAGGACTGACTCTGTGGTATTGGAAATGTGGATACTTTGTGTGGCTCCAGGGATCCCCCTCTTCGTTGGCCTAAAGTCATCATACTCTATGCCAACAAATAATCACACACATATGGGATTACTGCTGTTTAAATATGACAAATCTCCCATTACTTTCAGTCTGTGAAAATGGGACTGTCAGCCTTTTGTCAACAAAAGAAAAGTTGTTTTTTTCCACAACGGGGTATTTTTGGCATAAAATCCATGGAAATGCATGGGTATTTTTGAGGGGGCGCAGGTTGTGTACCTGTATCATAACGAGTGCAGGGACCGGGCTGGTTTCTCTTCCTCCCTCTGCATCTCTTTTAGCACTGTGTATGTAATGTCATTTGCCTTTCCCTCTCCCGCCTAGTGAAGTTCTATCCTTGATGTCCACATTATTTTGTTTAATGCATTTTGTTTGAACGACATGCTACAATAAACTATGGAAGAAATAGCTAATTTCAAAGCTAAAAATGAAACAAACAATTGCACTGTTATCATGGCTGTTGTTTATTGCTATCAAATTTTGTGAATTGTGACTGTGAATGTGTGAAGGAATGTATAGGGGAAAGATACAACATACCTTTAAGCATATTGGCATTTTGAAAACCTTTTAGGATTTAGAAACATGTATTTGATACTGCCATAGGATATTGCAAGCATAACAATCATTTATACATCAGAACCATCAGTATTTGTACTATATAGATAAACATACAAAATCATTTCTAGATTAATCACCTCTAGGTACACCCTTCTCATAATGATCTTTATATTCCCTCATCAGCCCCGGTAAGCTGACAATTAAGGCTGAGCAGGCAGCAATTAGCCCTAATTATAAGGCCTAAGTGTAGGTGCACTGCTAGTTATGATGTGGTTATCACTCTTCATCCCAGCCACAGTGAACAAGTAATCAATGGCTAACGCATGACGAGTGGGTGTTATCGACGGATAATGACACGAGGCCGTAGGCCGAGTGTTATTATCGTCGATAACACCCACGAGTCATGTGTTAGCCATTGTCTACTTATTTTATACCACGAAACCAATAAATAATCAATATTATACCAATAAATTCAAGTTGAAAATAAAAATTATTCCCCCTCCCCGGGACTCGATCGAAGCCAGCCATAGTGTGTGTACACAGGTACATACACCTCCTCGCCCGGCAGCGGACAGCGACAGCCCCCGTCTCGGCTAGGCTTGGCAGCGGCACACGGCGAAAGATTTCAATGCGTCTCGCGGTTATGTTTGTGTAGATATAATACACCTCGTCGCCCGGCAGCGGACAGCGGCAGGGCACACGGCGAAAAAAGCTTCTCGCTGTTATGTTTGTGTATAATACACCTCTGCGCCCGGCAGCGGACAGCGACAGCGCACACGGCGAAAAAAGATGCTCACGGACCGGGGCGCGATCCATGTACCCCTCACGGCTGAGCGCGACGTGCTAACCGCTAGACCACCGCGTCTCCTCCTTCAGCGGCCGTGTCGGCTTGGATTGATTTGAACGCGTCCTTTGGTTATGTATACACGATCGGTACACATGCCTCGGCGCCCGGCTAGGATTCCTTTGTTTGGTTTAGTTCTAGCCAACCTCTTCTCGTCAGTCCCTGTGGCGCAGTGCATAGGGAGTTGGATTTGGGATGTGAGACTGCAGGTTCGATCCCTACCCTGGCCTGGAAAATTTCGTGGGTTTTAACTTGTAATATATGATTTGGAAGGCGTGCTGTTATCCATGTAAGGCGTGCTGTTATCCATGTAAGGCGTGCTGTTATCCATGTAAGGCGTGCTGTTATCCAGGATAACCGCACGCCTTCCAAAATTGATGTTACAGCCTACAGGGTGTGCAATATCGACAGATATGTGGATGGGAATAGACCCCAAAAAGCACTGTGTAAGCCAGAAATCGTGGTATAATGCTCCATAAATGACTTCCCCGGGGGTGCAATCCTGTGGGTATTAATATACCCTTATTTCATATTGTATAATAACAGAGAAGCACTTTAGGTACAAAGATTAAGTTGAGGTGAGGAAATTTCACCATTGTATCGCTCCACTGTGCAAATTGAGATGGTATTGCGTAGGCGGCAGCTATATATTGTTTATCTTACACTATCTATAGGATGTGCCACGAAGGACCTCCGATAATCGTCTCCCACTTTAAAAAAACAACGTAGTTTTCACGTTCGGAAACGTTTGTAAGAGGGTTTCAGTCGTTTTCCAGAAACATTCTTAAAGAAAACATTTCGGAAACGTTTCAAATGTATCGAACGTCAATATTACATTTTTTAAGCTAGAAATAAAAAAGGTTTTATTGAACATACATTTTCAAGCTAGGAAGATTGATATGATTTTTTGATGCACAGAGATTTTCTTCATCTAATACAAAAGTTTGCAGAATTTATAGATGCGAAAATAACGTCTCCCGCCCTCAAAACGTTTACTTCCAGATTGGGCATCCCCAAGCCACTTTTACAGCTAACCCAAAAAGGCACAGTGGAGTTTAGGTATAATGGATGCTAAGAGAGGTCCCCCAGCTGCTATCAAAGCTTGGTTAATGAGGGTATTATCCTGTGGCCACTTTCTTTGAAGTTCATTGGCTTAAATTTCTCACACCCTTTTCATCAGTATGATCAAGTTAGGTAGACTGATGCATACATTACAAAATTGTGTATACTGGAATTCAACTCATGAATTTACAACCCCATAAATATCCACAAGGCATAGTGAGCATATGGTCAAGTGCACTGAGTTGGGGACAAACTAACATTTCCCCATGGGAAGGGGGTGAATGGATATAAATATCAAATTTATTGTATTTCCTCCGTTTCCATTAGATCAGGGTGGTCAATAGCTTTCATGGCTACCTTAGTTTTACCCATCTATAAGCAATATTTGAAGCAGCAGCCTGCAATATATGTCATATATATATATATATATATATCTGGTGATACAATTGAGAACTGTTCCTGTCACTATATGCGCGCATATAAGTAGCTTGAAATCTAGATGCTGTAATATTATTTTGGAATGTAAATACAACGATACAACATGCAAATATTTATTTCTGTCGGTTCTCACATATCAAGACCAGCAATCATAACATACAGGCTACCACAGATCACATACCACAGTTCTCCTTTTAATATTTCATTCGAATTTCAATAAATTATGGCTTTCTTAAAAGGATAAAGGATCCTGCCAACTGATATCAAAATTGTGAAAGGAAGCCTGCATGAGATGATTTCATAACTTGATTTTGGGTCGATTTAGGTGGGAATGTACCTTTAACTCCTGCACAAATTATAGGTACAAAGTAAGCAAAACATTTTATATTGAACACTCTATATTAGAAATATCTTAAGATAGATAAAGTATTAAAAAGGAGTGATCATTTTTTAACGACAGGGAGGTAGTGGTTTTCTGCACGGATCCACTCTAAGCATTATCCTTGAACCAAATATTGACATGAAGCCCCCCCCCCCCCCAGCCCCCGCCCTTCTTCTTGCCGAGAACAGGTTTTTATCCTTCCCCCCAACCCAACTCCCACCCCAGTCAAGGAGTAAAATATCTTAACCGCCCTCAAAGCTATCATCCCCCACTCTAGGCTTAGCAAGATATTTGAAACAAGATTTTTTTACTACCTACTTTAATTCTGGAGATCGTATCGCACTTGTCCCTATATAGCTACGTCCCATATTACAGATACAAAAAAGCAATCCGTCTGATGATTTTTAATACGTGGAATTGGTAATCACTGGTTGTATGGTTCGTTTTATTCTCTAAGTGGACTTGCTCAAGTTGCTGCAGTCCCTAAGCTCTGGCCCCTCTAGCTCTTCTAGTACCCGTCCACGTAGTAGTGGGTGGAGCGGGACTTCAAAGTTCAATCAGTTTCTATGTAGTCTATTGATTTACTAGACGTCTTATACTTATTGATAGAACTTTACATTATTCGTTTTTCTGAGAATCTGAAATATCAATCACCAGTTCATCACTTCTAAAACAGAAAATGTTTTAATTCCAGGGCGAAGCCCTAGCTATGTTATAGGCCTAGTGGCTTCTATGCTCAAAGAACAATAGTCTATACAAAATGATCTTACTAAGTCATGCTATTCCGAGGTAGCATGTTGTCCCATGGGCGCCGCCATTGCTGGAGCTTGTTACCAGCGAGTTCTACTGATAAGACCTATCAGATAGGTACCAGTCAGCCCCCGAGAGGGCCGCAGTGAATCTTTGGGATTATCTCATTGGCTGATAACGAGTGTTGAAGCGATTGAACTCGCAAGTAACTTGGAAAGTAAAGGTCTGGCCATTTTGGCACTATAGTGACAGCAATGCGGAACACTTACCAACAATTATATAGAGCTGTAGTAGTTGTTAATATTAAGAAATATCCCAAACAAAGAAGAAACGTACTCCATATGTATTGTGCGCCCGCCGTTTTGGATTTTGCCGTCAGTCAGCTAGCTATGTCATCCTGTCCGCACCAAATCTTTTTCTCCCTAACCTATAGCATATAATTAGAATTTCTTTAACTCTTTAGACCAAGAAGCTTCAATAGATAGGAGGTGAAACTCAGAGCTTTACCTATGGACACAGTGTAACAGCCCCCCCCCCCCTCTACCCCCCCTTCAAAGTAGGCTCCCTTTTGTGTTCAGTATTGAGTCCTATGTAGGATAAGGGGGTTCATAGAGATGTCAGGAATCTTTATCAGAATGATATCAAATGGAAACAAGGGGCCACCTATACCAAAAAATCCTGCTGAATCCAAAATTTGTGATCTTGATTCCCAAAATTTGACCAAAAGTACCTAAAAATGAGGTTTGATGATAAGAATATTTTAAAAATGTACAAAAGTTATATTGAAAATGATTGGAACTTTTTATAGATGCAACATGCTAATCAAAGTCAATATCCCAATGTCTGCCTATCTCAACCTGACAAGTACTCTACCTGTGTATGGCTCTGCCTCTCCCACATACTGCCTATCCCTTAGTCTACCTATCATTCATACTACCTATCCCTTGAAACATCTAGAGTTTAATTAGGTTTTCCCTCAAATGCCTTTGTACCTAATTTTCTCTGTACATTCTTACCATTAGTCCACCTATCCTCAATCTGCCTATCATTCACTTTACCAATCCCTCATGGTGACTATCCCCCAACTCTTCACATCCCTCATGTTTGACTGGACCATCTTTGATATTACTTAGCACCAATGTATCTTTTGAATATGCTCACTTCACAAGGTACTCTTTATGCCTATCTCTTAAACTGTTTATTACACATGCTACCTATCCTCCTTACTACCCATCCTCTTCAATACCTATCCCTCATGTTTACTTTATAGCTTAATACCTATCCCTCATGTTTACTTTATAGCTTTCCTACCTATCACAGCTTGTTCAGCTGAGATAGCTCACAACCAACCTTCATTTTGATCTCTTAGTCAACCTATCCCCTAAGGAACAAATTTAACAGTCTATCTCACGCATACATCTACCTATCACTCATGCTATATATCCTTGAGGTTACCTATCCTTCATGGTATAGAGCCCTCAGTTTATTACCTTAAAAAAGGTTTTGTTGTCAAGTGGGATAGCATGAATGATATGCAGCATGGAGGATAGGAAGAGGTGAATAAACAACATACATGTAGGATAGGAAGTTAGCTAGTCTAATGATAGCCATGGTGAGGCATTTAAGAAAAGCATGATAATTCAATGGGCTGAGGGATATGTAAGGTAAACATGAGTGATATGCAGACTTGAGGATAGGTACAATGAGCGATAGGTATATTTCACAAGGCATAGACTATAAGAGCTACTATAAAGGTAGAAAGAATAGAATACAAGGTGAGAGATACATAGATAGCTGGTTAGGTAGACTGAAGGCTATATACCATGAAGGATAGGCAGCCTGAAGGATAGGTAACCTCAAGGATATATAACATGAGTGATCAGTAGATGTATGCTTGACGTAGACTGTTGGATGTGTTCTTTAGGGGATAGGTTGACTAAGAGATCATAATGAAGGTTAGATGTGAGCTATCCCAGCTGATCAAGCTGTGATAGGTAGGAAAGCTATAAAGTGAGCTTGAGGGATAGGTATTGAAGAGGATGGGTAGCAAGGAGGATAGGTAATAAACAGTTTAAGAAATAGGCACAGAGGGTACTTTGTAAGGTGAGCATATTAAAAAAATACATTGGTGCTAGGTAATATCACAGATGTGCCAGTCAAATATGAGGGATGTGCAGAGTTGGGGGATAGTCACCATGAGGGATTGGTAAAGTGAATGATAGGCAGATTGAGGATAGGTAGACTAATGGTCAGAATGTACAGAGAAAATTAGGTACAAAGGTGAGGGGTAAACTTTAATCCTTTAAGCCATTTGAGGGAAAACCTAATTAAACTCTAGCTGTTTCAAGGGATAGGTAGTATGAGTGATAGGCAGACTAAGGGATAGGCAGTATGTTGGAGAGGCAGAGCCATATGCAGGCAGAGTACTTGTTAGGTTGGGATAGGCAAACATTAGGATATATGTAGATTGAGGTACTGACTTTGATTAGCATGTTGCATCTATAAAAAGTTCAAATCATTTTCAATATCACTTTTGTACATTTTTAAAATATTTTCATCATCAAACCTCATTTTTAGGTACTTTTGGCCAAATTTTGAGAATCAAGACCACAAATTTTGGATTCGGCAGGATTTTTTGGTATAGGTGGCCCCTTGTTTCCATTTGATATCACTCTGATAAAGATTCCTGACATCTCCATAAACCCCCTTATCTTACATAGGACTCAGTACTGAACACAAAAGGTAGCCTACTTTTAAGGGGGGGTAGAGGGGGGTGGCTTGCACTATAGGACTCTATGGAGTAACATATCCTAGGGAACCTATACTATTCTTGTTTAGACCTCAAAACGGCCAAAAATGACCATGTTCAAATTCCTCAAAACGGCCGTTGACGGCCGATTTTTTTGCCGATTTTTGATGACATGACAGTAGTAGGCCTAGATATCATTGGTGACATGTTCACAAGAGTTTTTGTTCTTCTTTGATACTGTTCAGTCAAACTTAAACATTTGAATTGTGTCATCATGTGAGCAATAGAAAATATTTTACAGAGGTTTAATATGATACTAAGATTGTAAAAATGGCCATTTTTTGGCCAAAATCGGTCAAATTTTGAGGAAATTAAGCATAATTTTCTGCCATTCTTTAAGGTCTAAAGGGTTAATATCCACCATGTTTGTATCAAGGTCACTCGCTATGTCGTAAAAATTTAACCGCTCGGAAGGTTTTTGGCATAAACATGCCGAGACAAAGGAATATGACCGGAACATTGACACCCGATTTGCCCAGAGCTGACACCCTAAGCTGACACCCCCATAGAAAAGCATTGAGTGCACAAAGCGTCTTGCACCCATTTTGAGATGATTAACTTTTTTTCAAACCTTAATATCAGAAAGATAAGGACCAGATAACAGGTAACAATTACACCTCTATGATCCTGAAAATGTACACTATTTCATGACAGGTTTCATTTTCTCTCATATTCAATCATTTTGATGTTATTTGAGGGTGACCATGCCCCCCACCTGTCTCTAAAAACTTGGAAAAGTAAACTTTCCAAGTTAATTAATTCTGCTAAGTCTGTATAGTGACAAAATATATTGAGTAATCACTGACTGCATTTATACACCATAATCGTTGCCTATAAAGCTTTATTGTATGGTATACCATATGAAACATCATGTTTGTAAAGGTTTGTTTATGGTGCAGCATGGATGCAGTGATGGTGAGACAGCGATGGTGAGGCATCTGTGCCCCACCCTTGCTGCATCCACGTAACACCCTCGCTGCATCCATGTAACACCATAGCTACATCCGTGTAACACCATCACTGCATCCATGTAACACCATTGCTGCATCCATCTATCACCATCGCTGCATCCATCTATCACTATCACTGCATCCATCTATCACCAATGCTGCATTGATGGCCCACCATCGCTGCATCTGTGTCCCACCATCGCTGCTTCCATCTATCACCATCACTGCATCAGTGTCCCACTCTCGCTGCATCCGTGTCCAAACATGGCTGCATCCATGTTGAACCATCAATGCATTCATATCCCACAATCACTGCATCCATGTCCCACCATCGCTGCATACATGTCCCACCATCGCTGTATCAGTGTCCCACCATCGTTGCATCCTTGTCCCACAATCGCTGCATCCATGTAACACATTGCTGCATCCATCTATCACCATCATTGCAACCATGTTACAACACTGCTGGCCCACCATCGCTGCATGAGTGTCCCACTCTCGTTGCATCCATGTCCCACACTCGTTGCATCCATGTCCCACTCTTGCTGCTTGCATTTCCCACCATCGCCACCATTGCTGCATCCATGTCCCAGCATCACTGCATCTATCACCAACGCTGCATCAATGGTCCACCATTGCTGCATCAGTGTCCCACTCTCAATGCATCCATGTCCCACTATTGCTGCATCAGTGTCCCACTCTCACTGCATCCATGTAACACCATTGCTGCATCTGTGTCCCATCATCACTGCATCCATGTAACACCATCGCTGCCTCTATGTCCCACCATCGCTGCATCAGTGTCCCACTCTTACTGCATGCATTTTCCAACATCGCCACCATTGCTGCATCTGTGTCCAACCATCGCTGCATCCATCTATCACCAACGCTGCAACCATGTAACGCCATCACTGTATCCATGTAACACCATCACTGCATCCATGTAATGCCATCACTGCATCCATATAATACCATCACTGCATCCATATAATACCATCACTGCATCCATGTAATGCCATCATTGCATCCATGTAACATCACTGTATCCATGTAACATCATCACTGCATCCATGTAATACCATCGCTGCATCCATGTAATGCCATCGTTGCATCCATGTAACATAACTGTATCCATGTAACGTCATCACTGCATCCATGTAACACCACTGCTGCCTCCATGTAACACCACTGCTGCATCCATTGTCTCACTATCGCTGCATTCGTGTCCCACCATTGCTACATCCATGTATCACCACTGCTGCATCCATGTAACGCCATCACTGTATCCATGTAACACCATTGTTGCATCCATGTAACACCATTGCTGCATCCATCTATCACCATTGCTACATCCATGTAACACTACTGCTGCATCCATTGTCTCACTATCGCTGCATCCTTGTCCCACCATTGCTACATCCATGTATCACCACTGCTGCATCAGTGTCCAAATATCGCTGCATCTGTGTCCAAACATGGATGCATCCATGTTGCACCATTGATGCATCTATGTACCACCATCGCTGCATCCATGCTGCCCCATTGATGCATCCATGCTGCATCACTACAGGGGCAGCGTCCATATGCCCCTGAGGCATCAACTAATGTAACAAGTTGTATCCCCCATAGAGTCCATATGCCCCCAGGGAATTGACCGACATAACAAGTTGTATCCTCCATTGGTATTCACAAACTGTGTAGACTAATCCTAACTCTCCAACCTTAAACACACCATATAGGAACATGGGATGAGTTTAGTACAAAGCCTCTGCTTACTATAGAACAAAGCAGAATTGACCATAGCTAATCCCCACCAATTCACTCTCCTACATTGTTGTGTATTGACTTAACATGGTTGAGTTACAGACTAAGCCTTTAAAAGGAGTATCTTTCTTGGGGCTACTTTCAATCATCTACATGGTATAATATAGAAGTGATTAATTTAGTGGCAAGCCACTAAATTAATTACAAACAGTTTGTTTCCCAACACATAGATGCATGTGCACATCCATTTCTGACATACTCCCGCTGCATGCGACAAGCCCTGTACATTTCTGTAATACGCCACTATGACATTGTACGGAGTTTTTTCTGGATGTGGAAATGAATGGACCCCAAGGCAGCTCTCCCCCCCCAGAATGGAGTCTTTTTTCTGGATTCGGAAATGAATGGGTTCAAAGGCAGCTCTCCCCCAGAAAAGACATATCGGTAGTAGTAAATGTTAGATTTGGCATTTACCCAGGTAGCACAAAAAAATTTGCCCGACGCATCGGGCCAACGTTGGCCCAACGTTGGCTGCCCATCGGGCCTACGTAGGCCCGACTAGTGGCATTTGCCAACCAAATGCCAACATTGGCCCAATGTTGGCAGGACATCGGCAGGGGCCGACCATTTGCCGATGGTAATGTTTGCCGACCAAAAGCCAACGTTGGGCCTACATTGGCATTTGGTTGGCACCGTCGGGCCTACGTAGGCAGGATGGGCAGCCTATGTAAAGCCGATGGTTGGGCCAACGTTGGCCCAACGTTATGCCAATGTCTCTGTGCTACCTGGGTATGCATGGTCTCAATGAGTCATGTTACACCAACATACTAGGCTCCCCCCATGGTGTATTTGTTGGGAAAATGTATTCATTCCAACCAAATGCACCTAAAACACATAAAGGTCCTATTTCGAGGTTTAGAGAAGACTTCACCACGTTTTATATGAATTTGTTTCAATAGAGCTGCAATCAAGGGTCATTACCACAAACCCCATTCATAACTAAGCATTGATTAACTAACATGCCTCTCTGCAATAACATGCATATAGGTTGACCTTAACGGCTTCAGTGTCATGTATAGGTAAAATCCATATTGTGGTAGTTTTCTAAACTGGACTTAAGTGTCGTCAACACATACACTACCCATTGATGCCACAGTGGATGATATACATGTGTATGATTACATCATGATTTTTATTGCTCTTTAAGTATACTGTGGCTACCAATACTATGTAGTTTTTGTTACCTCTACTGACGACTCATTTTGCAACTTATGAGTACAATGCTCTTTTGGTTAGCATGAAAATCATTTTTATTCTGTGGTGTCCGATATGTAAGCCACTGGCCAACAGAAAATTTAGTTACATAAGCCATATATCACACTAACAACGCTTATACAATAGCACAAACACGTACAGATCTTTTGGATAATAGTTTATTCCGTCCATGAATTTAATTCACTACCACCCATCACCTACCCTTCATTAAATTATCAAAATAATCGTTTTGCATGTTGATATATCTATCTGTCTTTTGGAAATCAGTGGTGGATTTAGAGGGGGGCGGGGGTGCCGCTCCCCCCTTTTGCCCAGTACTTAAAGAGTTTAACTACATAATTTTGACCCCAAAATTTGTCCAAAAATAGGAGATTCACCCTTGACTCCAACTTCCAAAAGGAGATTCACCCTTTACTCCAACTTCCATATTGTTTATTCCAATCTAGGTAGGTATCCAAGTCCTTTTCTGACACACTGGGACGTACATGCTCAATAGCTTCTTGAAAGTCTAAGTACATAATAGGACGCACCTGGAAGTGTGAAAAGTAAGAATATCAGTATACTTCTATTGTAACAAGTAAGACATTAGGGGTCTGTCCAATTGTAAACAACTGATTTCTGACAGGGCTATGTGATTGACGTCCATTCAACACTAAGCTACCACTCAGAATGACGGTTGGGCCCGATGGGCGTGACGTCATTCAGAACACCATTGCTTGGCAACAGTCACATGTGTTTCTGTCACTAGGTGACAGTGTCCACAAGTATCCATGGTACCAGGTAGCATGGAAACAGTGAGACCAGTTGACAACCAGTCTCAAAAAGAGAGTAGTTTCATCCCATGGGGACTCATCAGGCTTATGTTTGTGTTTAAAGATGTGACAATAAAATTGCCAGTGGTCCCAAGCTCCAAGGGGGCTTGGTGTTATAGTGATTCAATTAAAAAAAATTAAAAAAAAAAAAAGAAAAAAAAAATTGTAAACAATTGGGGGAGAGGATAGAAATTACAAACATTCCCCCAGCTGTGTTACTTATATAATATATGTAGCCTCATGAAATAAGGGGGTGTGGACGGGGAGTCCCCCATGTCACATGTCGATTTTAAGAAATGGCCACTTTGTCCAATTTAGTGGTCCATACCCATGATAAACAAGCCACAGTTTCCCGTCAGAATAGGACCCAGTTTGCCATGAGAATAGGTGAGGTGGCACCATCTAGTGAGTATTGACAGAACTAAGTCCCACCAGCCATAACCAGGCCCTATCTGCACGCTACCTATTGCAAAAACTGTCAATTAAATTCAACACATTGGATCAAAGAGAGAAAAATCTTTTCAACCAATCACAGCACAGTAATATTATGCAAATGAGCTGTATTTGATTGTAAACTATAATGGGAGCCGGCCTATGTTATGACTACTAAAGACCTGATTAGGTAATTAAGAAAGGTTATTCATAACAAACTGTCTCCCATAATAAAAAGATAAGAAGTTGGATATCTTATGAAATATTGATTGATATAACCAAAAGATGCAAAGAACAAGCCTCAAACTATAATGATAATCATTTGAAATCTCCCAACTTGTCTTTCATCAATAACGGACCCCAGAAGATCTATTCCTTCTTTTTCTTTCAATGCATAATTCTGTTATCAACAGGGAAATGACAGTGTGTCCCTCTAGAATATATATCAAAGATAGTCATTTGAATATAGATTACCTGATCTGCACTGATATTTTCTATCTCTTCAAAAGGCATGCTACGTATTGGTCCCAAGGCAGCTTCCCGGCAGAGATTAGCCATATCAGCCCCGGAGTAACCTAGAAGACACAAGGACACAAGCCAGTGAGAAACCAATAAAAAAAAATCAAAGGTCAGGAACATAAACAACCATGGTTTAGGGCATTCCCTGATGGGTTATGTGCACATATTAACAACATAAATGTGCTGTCAGCTGGTGTCTACTGCAATTTACTTCTACTGGACCTCAATGGTGAGACTTCAGCTATGATCTCATTTGTGCTCACACTAAATTTTCGTTGTACATACCATTAGTGTCCTGACTGATTTTGTCTATTTCTCCGTCTGTAAGCTCATTCTCCTGAGTGCCCATCAAGGTAACGACTATGTGTCTCCTCGCTGCACCCTCAGGGAGGGGGATGTATAACCTCTTCACAAATCTCCTTCTGGCTGCTTCGTCTATCTCCTGGGGCCTTTTAAATAATTAACCCGTTCAATCATACATTTAGAACTATGTTCAGGTAGAGATGACTATGTAAAACCCTGCATATAAGCCATGATTTAAAGACTATTTCAGACACAGGGGGAGGGAAGAGAGGGAAGGGGTAGGTAGCTGTAACACCTTCCCACTGCTTCCCCAAAAATCTTCATTTATAGGGGGTAGCCCTCAGAGCCCCATAGCATTTTGAATTTCGAAAATTCATTGGCTAGAATAAAATTTATGAATTTTTGAAATTTTCAAAGCAATCCACAAACTTAGGGTACGGCTTGTAAGCGGGTGCGGCTTATACACAGGATTTTACGGTAAATAGCTGCGTACATGATAGTGGGTGTTAACCCTTGCATTGCGAGGACGGCTCTACCAAAACCTATGTCATGCATGTGTAAGCACCTATCTATGAGAGCATCCATAGGTCATTTGCTGCAACATGACACAATACTAGAATTGCGTGACTACATTGTGGAATTTCCAAATAGTAGCGCCATCTGGGATCACAGTATGTTTTGAATTACCGGCAAACTCCTAGTAGATGATACAGCCTGATTACATCATTTTTCAAAGGGATCAAATATCATGTCAGGGATGTAATTCTAAATGTCTGAAATATCTGAATCTGCATAGAGAATGCCAAATTAATTGTAAAACACTGCAAATCTTTAACATAAGAAAGGAAATTCCGGCAAATATATTGGCATCTTGGATTGAGAAAATTCTGAAATCAGGAAAAATTCTGAAATCTTACATCTCTGTCATGTACAAATATGAATAGGAGGATTAGACATTTCCACCTGGTTGTCACTTCCGTCTGGTACTAGTATATTATATCCTACAGTGTTTTTATCAATCAATCAGCATTAGTATGATTCACAAACCTGTTTGTAGCACCAACTACAAGAATCCGATCTTCTGACGAGGTGCCTGCCCCATCCTTAAAAAAAAATGAAAACATGAACATGTAGACCTAATATAACAGCATATTTTCGTCAAATCATATATTGAATATTGCACCTGTGATTTGGGTGTAGAAATCTAATACATGTACTGTGTCCTAGTTGAAAACTAATCTCACAGTAACTAAATTACACAGCATGCTGACCCCCCTGCCCTACCTTCTGTCTCTATGGAACAGCTTGTATCACTGCAGTGAATGTACTACAGATTTACTGATTTATACATCAATTTACAATAAATACCTTTAAGTATGAAAATCGAACATGGCTTATCTATATTAAAACATGAATATATCCCAGGTTAGTAGCATTTTTGCAGACCTACCAGCTGCACAAGAAACTCAGTCTTGATCCTCCGGGAGCCTTCATTCTCACCATCACTTCTTTGCGACAGGAGTGAGTCGATCTCATCAATAAACACCACTGACGGCTGGTTGACACGTGCAACAGCAAACAGTGCGCGAACCATCTTTTCCCCTTCTCCAACCTAAATACAGCAAATATTAATTGTTCAGATTTTTGTCATTCTCTCTTGATTTACTGATGGTGTTCATAAACCATTTGAGTGAGTAATAGATGTTAAATGCCATTTCGACAGCTAGGTCATATTCATAGCGAGTAAACTACATTACACAATTTCACAGATGCATGTGTCAGTGCCCGTGCATCTGTGCACAAGACTAGGAAAGAAGAGATATAGACCCCTTTAAGTGGGCTACGGAAAGCCCGTAGAAATCATTTATTACAGAAAGTGCCACGGTCAAATTGATAAAAAGATTGTAATGCTTTACCCATTTTGATGTTAGTGAAGAGGCGCTGATACTGAAGAACGTTGATTTGGACTGACTTGCAATGCATTTTCCTGTTTCCAAATGAATTCAAACAAACACCAATTAGGATGCATACCGTAACTGCTAGTACATGTATTGACTTTTATTGATATGATAAATATTTCCATCCCTACTCAATATCTGCCATTTGGATAGACTACGGAAGCAAAATGAAGAGTTTATTAAAGATGAATATACAAATGCAAACAACTCTTACCTATGAGAGTTTTACCGGTGCCAGGTGGCCCAAACAATAGAAGACCCTTTGGTGGTCCGCGGAGACCAGTAAAAATATCTCTGCAATTAAGATGCATTTATTTGTGAATGGCCACATTACTCATTCGCATCATTTCGGCATACATTTTACAAACTTTTCATGCTTAAACAAACATTGGAGGGCGCGACGCAACAATACATTACTGCCGGTGAACTCACAGGGAAGGCATTGTTGGCTTCTTGGGAATACATCAGCCCCATAAGGTACCGTATTTTGTATGTGATCGGATGTAGCCCTGGCACATTACTCACCAGGGCTGCATTCGTACTGAATGGAGACAAAAATACATGGTGAATGACAGCGCTACGCAAGCCTTGAAGGGTTAACGCGATAAGGAATATGATTAGAAAACTTCACATCATGCCAACACTTACGGTCTTAGCATTGGCCATACAACTATTTCTTTAATTGTCTTCTTTGCAAACTCCAAACCAGCTATATCTGTCCATAAGACTTCGGGTCCATGATCCATAATCTGTAAGATTAAAGAGAATAAAGGAGAATCAATGAAGTAAGCCCAAGTATAAAATTTGTTTTTGATTAGTCGATATCCCATAAAATCCCGCGCATAAGGCTCGTCCTGAGCCACACCGTGGCCCTGAAAATTGTCATTTCTGTGAGATTTGCTCCGAGAAATGTTACCTCTGAAGCCTCCATAGTAGCATGATCATACTTGAAAGACTTAAATATATATTCAATAGTTTACCAAAGAGAAAAGTTACCTCACTGTTAATAAGCTCAATCATTTTTGGTTCTATATTCTTTAGCCTCTCATCCACGGGTTCCTCAGGATTAGCATTATTACGATTTGCTCCTCCCTTTTGCATCAAATGTCCCCTGAAGATAAAATGACATCAAATATTGATTCCAAGTCCGTTTAAGCAGGGCCTTTCTCACTCATCTATTTAAAGCATGCTACTACACAAACTTTAATTATTTAATTCACTTCATCCACAAACTACAGACCTAGTTCATCTATCAGACGTATTGATATAACCTAACCACTATAATCAGAAAAAAAGGTCATTATAATATATAAGGGGCCCCATAGTAATAGGCTAATCAGACTTATCTGACTTATGTAAGGTGCATCAGAACAAAATGGTGTATGGGGTGATTTTTTTAAACTTCAAGAGTTGAAATGATCAAACCAGGTTAATTTTCAGAAGGAAAACGATCGCATCGACTTACAGGTATTCAACACACATTTTTTTATACAGTGCAAATTATTTTGTATTTTAAGTAAACTAATCTCACCCATCATCATTATCGTCTCTTATGACCGGCGGCACAAACTTGCTGTTTAGTCCACGCCTGAATATAGAATATTTACATGTAATGAAGTTGCTTTATCTCATTCTTCTGTTAGTCATGAATAAAAAGAACTCAGTGGACAATATTTGTAACGAGCGAGTTAGTAATCAATATGCCTGCTAAAAAGAAAGGGTGCTAGCCCTTAATGGGCCGCCATAATCAACTAAAGAAATAACTGCGATTCTGCTTGGCGAGTCTCTGAGACTGTATCAACCTTGGAGGGTCAGACTGGAGAATTAATGCATTGTTGGCTTGTACAATTTTTTGTTTTTTGTACATTGAGACCTAACCTTGTTCCCAGTGACCTCTTTTGGGACCCGTATGCTCCGGATGATACATTTCCACCACTGTTGTTTTGCACACCACCTCGACCACCGCCATACTTCTTTTGGTTGTTGATTGCCTATAAATTTTGGATACATTCAAGTTTTATTCATTGTATGACGCTCAAGTATATTAATGTTCTTAAGTCACGTCTGATATGAGCCATACCTTGGGTTCAGGCCCCGTTCAGGCCAATTCAATAGGAGCCTAGACCTATACCTAGTGGATCCACCATTTTCAATTTTGCTGGTCATACCAAAGGTGGCAAAACACACTGATAAGGCATTGTCATGATGGGTACCTTGTCCCTGGAAATGGATGTTATCCAGGGACATGCTGGTTGCCATCTTATCAGCTTATCAGTGCATGACGCCAGAACCAGCTCCACTCCCGCTTACACCCAATAAACCAAACAAGTTTTTGTAGTTTTAGTGTTGATCCATATTGTTGAATACCTTCAAATGTAAAATATCACTGGTGTCTCATTTGCGGCTTATACGCTAGGTTTTGCAGCATTACAACTCATTTGGGTAATAGAAAGCTGGAGCTAAAGTCATAAACCTACAAGTTGTTCGCTTGCTGTTCTAAATGCCCTCATGGTTGGAGTTGTCTGGTTTTCTTCTTCATCATCAAAGTCCTGGTATGGTCTCTTTACAGGCTGTAGATGTACAGATATGAGCACGTACTTTTACACAATATGAAATATGTGGGTGGGAAGCTAAGCTTCTGTCAATAGTTAACATCGTAACCATGGCAAAAACGTGGGCAAGGTATTGGAACAGGTCATAGCCCACAGATATAGAATACGACTGCTCAATGGTCAAATTTCTTTTACAACTTCAGTTTTCTTTCATCAACAATACTCAAATATCAATTATCCTACACCTATGCACAAGTAATATAGTCGGGGTGTCTGAAATATTCTGAAGATGCACATAAAAGTTCAGAATTCATTGAAAAATAGTACAAAAAATTGATCTGAGAAAAGAAATTGAGGTAAATCTATAGGCATCTCAAACTCTGAAAATTCTGAAATCAGGCAAAATTCTGAAAACTTACTTTCCTGGTCCACCACACAAATTATCATAATAGTGATACACGTATATCAAAGATATAAGAAACAGTAAGGGTCCTTACCTTTTTGTTGAGAGACGGAGCTTTATCAGATCCAAAGACACCATAGGGTTTTTGTGAAACTACAATGAATTTAGAAAAGATGAACTTTCCTTTAAAACAGCTGACATGGGGAAATGATAAAGAATTAAGATACTGACTTTGAGAGAAGGCTATAAGGCGCACCTGGTGCTTGATTTTGACTACTGTTCTGAACAAATATTTCTCGTCTATAACTTATAAGGGTCACCTTGACTTTGGACTTATCCTTTAAGCCGCAATAAGCTTATACGTCAGCCACTTCTGTACTTTGATTTTCTTCCAAAAGACTACTGGAGTGCCTATAATTATAATTCATCTTCACCTAAGTTCACTGTACCATTAATATGATCTCAAAGTACCTGGATTGTTTTGGTGCTGCGCCCTGTTGGGATTGGGATTAAAACCGCCAGGTAGTGTCACTGCTGCTTGACTTCGCTCCCATGGTTGCCTCACACTACTGGAGTTACTCAATCCAATCTGCTCACCACCCTTTGGTCTACTACCGAACCGATAGTCCATAGCTGGGTTTCCTCCAGGGCCGGACATATGTGGCGCTGTGGAGCGCGATGGGGCGGAGGCACTGTCCGATGGTTTGATCCTGCTAGAGAATCTTTCCTGATTGTGGTTTCCATTACAGGGGTCCTGCTTCTGCTGTTTGAAGAGGGGATGTGAGCTGCCCTTGTCGTTAGACTCCATTGTCTTTTCACTGTTGGGAGTGGGTTGTGTCGACAAGGGAGCTGGTCTGTTCTGTGAAGGCAAAACCTCTTTGTCTCTCCCTTCAGGAAAATGCATCCCTCTTGCTAACTGTAATGCATAAAATATGAACATATTTAAGACTCGAATGCCAAAGTCTACACAGAGGCCTTCTAAAAGGCCTTCTAAAAATTCGACTCTGTTGCTGATTTTATAAGACAAAACTGCTTACCTGAGAGTCTTTTACAAACGCCTTGACACAATCTAATTGCATTGCGTTCTCTTTGTTCAGGGAGGTCGACCATGCTTTACTCTCTGGAAACACATAATACAATATCACACTCTGGACACATCAGGCGTATGGACTAATGATATACATTGTATTACCATGGACTCATAGTTTGAACTATTCCCTAACACCATCCATCGGTACCTTTCACATGTCTTGCTTAGAAAATACATACACCTTTTGACCTAGTCTACATATGATTGCACACGAATGCCTGCTTTTGACTTCATTTTAATCTTATATAAAAAGATCATTTTCTGGCCATCATTTAACAACAGGACTGCGCAACTTCTTAAAACACTGGCGCAGTTTGAGGTAGATTCCAATTTAGGGTATTAATGGACTCAGTGAAATGGTAACGCTATAGTGCAGTGAACTTTATAAGGGGCACGGCTGTCTTCAACACCGTTTGATAATTAATAATCACTTCTTTAGTATGGGTATCTCATTTTGCATCTATCAACACCTTATTACATTTAACCCACTTACCGTTTCTTTTCCCAGATGTCAAAGCAAGAGCATTTTCCGCATAATTATCCACACCTGGAAAGAAAAGTGCCATAGATTTGATAACTGGAAATATCATACGTACGGTTAAATGTTTACATGGAGAAAGGATGCTTCACTTGACTGTGATTTCCATGGGGTAACAGGGGCATAGAAAATGGGGGGGGGGGAAGGGGTATGTTACTTATCGCCAGGTCAAAACCAGGGGAAGTCATCTTGGACCCTCCCCCCCCCCCAAACTATGAAACTGCTTTCCTGGGTAGAATACAAATTTACCTACCTCCCTCCTCTCTTGGGACATCAACTATAGAGGAATAATTCTCTGCAAACTGCTGTGCTAAAGGAGCTGACACATCTGCAGTTAAACTGCAAAGTAAAAGGTGATTGTGAGCAAAATGGTTCAATTCTCCTCCCTGTACCACCTATGAAATCCCAAAATACACTAGTACAAGTGGTTAGATTTAGCCCAAATCCAACTGCTGAAACAAGCAATCACTGTTAACAGATTCTGGTGGCCCTCTTTCTGTATACCGAGTACTCACATATTTGCAGCTCTTGCATACTGTAGCTGGGCTATGAGACTGCGGAGTATGTCACATCTTGTGCCGGCCGAAGCTTCAGCCTTCTCCCTGATCTGAAGTTGCTGCCATTGACTCAAGAACGCCTGCTCGCTGGCTCCAAAATTCATATTTGTCATACTAGTGCTTCATAGATATTTTCACCAATGTCTCTGTAAAAATAGAAATGCTCAATTCAATATTACTATTACGACGACGACGACGACGACGACGACGACGACGACGACGACGACGACGACGACGACGACGACGACTACTACTACTACTACTATTATTATTATTATTATTATTATTATTGAAACGTCATCAACTTTCAAGATGTGTTCCTGTTTGTACACTTAATTTCTTCCAATGCAATACTAGTCAATCCATTGCTGAGTATGACATATGAAACAGGTATCATGAATACCGTAAAAAACACTGAATATAAGGGAGTGGTCATTATTTATCAACAGGGAGGGGTGGTGGGTTTTCGTGTGGACGCGCAAAATCTTTTTACCCTCCCCCCCCCCGAGGACAGGCATGGAGAATTTTCACGCCCCTCTTTGATCTATACATGCATGTTGTTGCGTGTACGCTTTTCTGCTAAGGGGCTTTTTTGCTCAAATGGGGCAAAAACTTTTTTGTTCCCCCCCTCTAAGTCTAAGAGGGGTCTGAAGTTTTTTGTCCTCCCCCAAACCCACCAATCCCTCCCCCCCCCCGTTGTTAAAAAATTACCACTCCCTTAGTTAATAGGCACTTAGGGAGCGTTCATTATTTATGGCAGGGGGGGGGTGCCAATCTGGCAGAACGAATACGTCAAAAAAAAATTACCCCCCCCCCTGGGAATAGGTTAAAAAAAGTGACCCCCCCCTTAGGAATGGGTTGAAAAAAAATGACCCCCCCCCCCTTAGAACTGATTGAAAGAAAATGATTCCCATCACATTACCTTATACATTTAACCATGTTCAACAAAGTCTGTGTACATCAGGTCTCTTCATTCCTGTCATATTAGGAGAAATTGAGAGACTAATGCACTTTAGCCGGTGCTGAATTAAGTGAACCCTTTAGCTACCCTAATGCTAACCCTATGCTAATCCTAATGCGCAGCAAGATGTGCGCCAGCTAAAGTGTATTCTACCTGAATTTAAACCATTCCAATTATTATGTTAAAAATGGGGTGGCCGTTGTAGAATGTCGTAAAAGCTATCAGCCGTTAGCCAGCTTTCATATAGTATAAATGCAAAGCCTTTTTCAAAATGGTTCCGATCTTTTGAAAAATTGAAATGTGAATACCCTGCCATTGATTGATTGACATCTGTATAAAAAGTACCTATTTTGAAGGCTCCTCCATAGGGGGCACTAGCATGGGCCACCACTGATGCAGTTTAAGTGGGTACTATATTTCCCTGTGTATGGCCTCTGTGCTCAATGAAAAAACATTTTGGACCATTACCATACTTCAACATATGGTGTTTATATGTTTTTTCAGCTATATCAATTTCCGCCACCCTTATATTTCATGCAAAGAAAGATAAAGGATTATAGAAAATGTCTAAAGAATGATGTACAAACCATAGATAAGTCTTGAGCAAACTGTTTGCCACTCCCTCATTATTTCATGTAGAGAAATATAAGCCTGCCCTGTGTATAAGCCTGCCCTGTTTATAATCCTGGTAAATTTGTCACTTAAGTGTGTTTACAAGCCCGTACAGGCTTTTAGTAATACACAGGGAAATACAGGATGTCTTAGCCAGCTAAATCATGCAACCTATTCCTGACTAACTGTAGTGATTGAAGCACTTGCAGCTGTCTTTTTCAAAATTTGCGCATACAAAGACAAACTTTTTGAGATTTTTCTAGTGTTTCAATTTCATTATGATCTCATTTTTTAACATTAATTTAGTAGGTGTGATGGATATCAATCGCAAAAGAATTCATTTCAAAAGTGAAACTAAGGGTTAGAAACTGGAGGTTCTGATCAGTAGTTGCTGTGATTATAGTAGGTGACTTTTTTACCACTGAGAACTTTGCTGGCACCTCTCAGCTCAAGAGACATGCTTTTCTATGTATACTTCTAGGAAGCCACTGCTGTCATCTACTCTGATGGTCCACAACAGATTGGAGAATGTTTACCATTCTCTCTTTCTTGACAGAAGACCCTTGTGCCAGATATAAGATGATAAGGTGATTTGATAATGGTTCACTGCTCCTGACACCCTGAACTAATTACCCGGTACATGGAATAAGAGAATGGTAATTGGAATTACAGAAAAATGTGCTTTGCGATCTCTTTTGGCCACCAAGATTATTGAAAATGAAGTTTACCGTAATCTCCCGCATATATAAGGCGGAGCTCATGTATAAGGTGCACCCCTAACTCAGGGATGTGTGTTTTGCATATAAGGCACACCTGCTGCTTCTGGATTAATATTTTAAAAAACCCTTGTATAAGGTGCACCCCAACCTTTTGACATATGCTGTAAGACATAGCCTCCCTTGGTAAAAGCCAACCTACATGTACATTGAATAGGCCTAAGTTGTGGGGAAAGCCTTGCTAAGGTGTTACCTCGACATTGGAGGGTGTGAGGGCGGCATGGGATGGAGTGAGGGTGGCATTGGATGGTGTCAGTGTCACATGGGAAGGTGTGAAAAGCTATGACCACCATAGAGTACTGGTAGGGTTGGAGGGGAGCTGATACTGCCCAACACCTTTACAGCATTCATTAGCTTTACCCATAGGTTTGATGGAGGTGGGGGGCTATTTAAATGTTTTTCAGGGTAAATCATTTTATGTATCAAATGATATTTGAATAAACCCCACGTATAAGATGTGCCCTTAACTCAGGCTGATCCTATAAGGCGCACCTGGGCTCTGATTCGCACATAGGCCTAAGACACGCCTTATATGCAAGACGTTATGGTAGTCAGGACTAAAATATTCCTAAATACAAACTTCATGCAAGAGAATACATTTTTATTACTGTACCACTTTAGTTAAGTAGTACAGCATGGGAGCAATAATAATGGAGTATGAGAGTATCTCCCAAGAATGTTTTTGGAATTTCTGAGCCAACTTCATATTCTCATTTGATCTTTTGAATTTGCTCCTACAGTGTGCCTTATCCACAAATCACACGTTATATATGGGAGGTACTATTGAATTTTAAAAATATAATCATGAGCACCTTTAAGCAACGTCTAAAGGAGCACCAGGTCTAGTGATGTAAGCAAGTTGTTCTAACACTCGAGTGCAGTTGGGTCGCCTTTCCTGCAATCTGATTGGTTGAGAGCACATGTTGGGTCAGGGGACCCATAAAAGCACTTCCGGTCTCACTTCCTGTTTGTGGCTTTTCTGTCTTATTTGTGAATTATTTTAAGGAAAATTAAAGCTTTTTCTCGTGTCAGAACGTAAACAAAGGGCTCCGGTTTGTCTCTTCCAGAAACCCAAGGCCCTCGGTCCTCAGGCTGGGCTGATCGCCTTCGGCAATTGTTGGATACTCTATTGAGCAAACATTTAGAAGATTAGTTCTTGAAGTTCTTTAATGTAGAGTAGACTTGTAGTGTTACAAATTCAGTTTCAGCCACATGTTGACATGCTGATCTCCGCTTCCTAAACCCCCAAAGTTGTGTCCCACTCAACCCACTCACTTTACTTTTTAGTTCCCCACACAGTCACTGGTGGCAGCACCATATAGGCATACCGGTCATACCACATCTCCCTTTTTTTTTGGAAAATGAGAAGTTCACTTATTAGTCTCTTTGTCTTGAAATGTTCATAGATGAATAATACCTATCGATCAAAATGAGTAGCTCACTTATCAATCTCTTTGTCTTGAAATGTTCATGAATGAATAATACTTATCAACCAAATAAGAACATGATTATAGCTAGTATCTTGCTATGAAATTATCTCTCAAGTTAAACTAAACTGATATCTCATTGAGTCTTTCACATGTTTTCAATCAGACGCTTAGGTGCAGATCTGGCTCTCCCAGACCTACGAGGCTCAGTAATATCAGCCCCTGGCGGGTCATCAGGTTCATTCACATATGAAGGGGTACCCGGCTGATCAATCCTCAGTGTTGGTTTGTCAGGTGAGTCAACCCTAGGGGTGACTGCATGTGATGGTATGTCACGTCTTGGTGTAGGAGGATGAACTGCTGGAATAGGTCCTGTATTAGGTGGACCTGGTATTGGTAGTGTAGCAGGTGGTAGTCCAACATTTCTAGTCATACGGCGGTTTTGCCTCAGGAGGCCTGTTGGGGTTGAGATGACATATGATCTCGGTCCATTGGCTTTGCCTACAATTGTGCCATGAGTCTTGAGATCAGGGAGCCACACTTTGTCACCTGCTGATAACTCTCCGGCTTCTTTCACACGGTGTCGTTGGTCATAGTTCAGTTTCATACTGGCTCTGTACATCCTCTCCTTTTTTCGTACAACAACCGGGTCTGGTGTGCTTGGTAAGAGTTCAGATGGATAGCAGGGGACTCTGGTCTTTAATTTCCTGCCCATATTTAGTTGCGCTGGTGAGAAGCCATTATGGAGTGGTGTGTTTCGGTACATTAATAATGCTAAGTCCACATCAGTAGCTTTGTTGAGAATACCTCTGACTGTCTGTACGGCTAGCTCGGCCTCACCATTTGACTGTGGATATCTCAGCAAAGATGTTACATGCACAAATTTCCACTCATCTACAAAGTTTGCAAAGTCTCTTGCACTGAACTGAGGTCCATTGTCTATGACAAGTATAACGGGGATGCCCTGATGAACAAATATTTTCTTAAGTTTGGCGACAGTCTCTGCGGCGTCAACTCCTTTAGTGACTTTGCTTGTCTCAATATCCCTTAAATAGTAGTCAACAACTACTAGGTAGTTTGTTCCAACATGATAACAGAAGTCAGCAGCAATTCGAGACCAAGGACGGTCGGGGAACTCAGTTCCTTTCATTGGCACGATTCTTTCTCTCCTGTACTACTGGCCCAGCCCTCGGACCGAGGGCCTTGGGTCTCCGGACAGAGACGCACCGTCGCCCTTTGTTATTACGACCAATTAATCTGTTTTTATAGTTTGCACCAACATGATTAAATGGATATGAATGATAGGTAATAAGAAATGTTGGGCAAAATTGTGGCTGCAATCATTAACAAGTACTATTACTTGGTGGAGAATTGTGAACTTCGCGACGTGTCGCGAAAAAAAATCGTGTTGTGTTGTGAAATTTTACATTGTGTTGGCGAATACCCCAAAAAAAGGAATTGCGCCGCCCCTCAGGAATAGGTTGAAAAAAAATGACCCCCCCTCTCACAATAGGCTGAAAAAAAATGACCCCCCCCTCTGAATACCCCTAAAAATTTTGACCCCCCCCCTCATTTGCTCACCCCCCCCCCTGCCATAAATAATGAACGCTCCCTTACCTAGTTTTCAAGGCAAGCATTTTATCTATTAAGAAATGGATAGATCTCATCAAAAGAAGTGGATTTGCTCTTTAAATGAAGTCTTTGTGCCAAGTATAAGGGAAGTTATGACTGATCAAAGACGCCAAATCGAATCCAAAATTCTGCCAGTGTTGTGATCAAGCATATCGGATACAGGAGTGGCTACATCTCTTAGGCCACCCTTAAAAATATGTTAGTTTCCTGTCCAGAGGCCTGGTGAAATTTTTTGTGAGAGTGGGAAAATTTTTTCCTGAGTTCTGAAAAAAGATTTATTTTTTTCGCCTTCAGCACAAGAAACTAGGTTTCCAATCACAAAATCTTAAAATGTCATGACAAATTCATGCCGTCCCTTCTTTGAAGTTCATAACAAATAAAAATATTTTCCTAAAAAAAAAATTTTTCCTCCCTCCCTCATGGGTTTGAAAAATTCCACCCTCTGGACAGGAAACAAACATATTTTTAAGGGTGGCCTTAAATCAGTATTTTGGACTATTTTCTTTTCATGTATGGAAGAGTTCCCTATAAAAGGTTGAAAATCAATGTATCATGTCAAATTTTATCATGGATTTTATCTTGACTTAATATCATCTGCAATTTAGCGATCTGACAGAATTGGTGCAAAATTATGGAGTTGATATGAGATCTTTAATTGGTCAGAATTTCCCTTTAAATTGATATAAAGACTTCATTTAAAAAGGAAATCGACTTCTTTTTATCAGCTCTACCCATTGCTATATAAAAAATATACATAGGAGTGAATTCTGGCAAACAGACAAGGACCTAACATGGAGAAGCTGTTGGAAGGGTGATGGCAAATGGCACGCTAATTTTTTTGTGGTCCCCAGTGGGGTCTGGCAAACATCTTGTTGCCCTATGAAAAGAAAAACCCTAGACATTTTCCAAACCACTTTTTCTGTAGAAAGTGTGGGAATTATTCTCTTTTATGTGATATTTGGACTTTATACCGAAAAATGCTTTCAAAGTTATGGATTAAAGGGGCCCTGGCACGGCGAATGCATGCCCGCATTAAAAGGTCACGTGACTACCCATTGACCAATCAGGGCACTCCGCTGGTATCTGCGAGTTTACCAACGATTTTTGGGTCGGTACCCATGTTGTACTTTTCCGTGCCAGGGCACGGGGAGAGAATGGGATGTTTGCCTGCATCAATTATTTCTCAAATACATTCATATTAAACCCCTAATCTGTTTGTTAAGATCCCCCAATAAATAGCTACACAATGAGCTGTCAAAGAAAGGAGAGTTTAGCTAGGCACTGACATAACTCCCGTGGGCGGCTCTGCCGTGCGCGGACGCCCACAGTGTGATAAAGCAAAAGTGGGGGCTCTACAGGGTGACCCATCTTAACTTATTGATTCTGAAGCTGTTTACTGGTGGATCTGGACAATTAGGGTATCATTTTAACGGCCTTGAAGAGGGCTTTAATATACATGTACTTGTTCAATAGTTTGGGAAGTAAAAAAATATGTTTCCCCAAGGTGAAGTTGAAACTTAACTTCAGAAGCTTTTTATTGTATGAAATATGCATCTCACATATTTAAAAATGGTACTCACATATTCCCTGGTTAAATAAGATTGAGAAAATGTCTAGTTTTCTTATTTCTAATAGGCAGCACTATGTTTTCTAAGCAACTACAAAATCATGACCTATTTGCTCTGTGAGGGGGAGTGAGAGATTAGCTCTAACACCTCCCCAACTGCACCACACCTGTAGGCACACCACTGGAGGGACCACCTGGAGGTGGCCCCTACTGTAGGACTGACTACCAGGACTTCTCTCTGACTGACTAGGAGGGCTTTCCTTTGATGTTTGAACATCAGTGACAGAGTGGGGGAGGGGTCCAGTCAGAGGATTCCTCCTTGGGACTGGGTGAGATCATTCTAGTCAGGTGGACATTTCCCTAGCCCGGGCCTAGGCCAAGACCTATCTGACTGAGAGGACATCAGTAGACTCCCTTAAATATGGAAGGAAGGACACAAAATGTCCCTTTGACCTTGACCTTCAATAGGTCAACTTGACCTTCTTGGTCAAATATTGAAAAAGGTCAACTAATCATTGATTAAATCATTCATCTTGCTAAATCTCAACAAATGTTAACCCATTTACAAAAAATTAATAAATTTGACCTTTGACCTTAAATTGACCGTGACCTTGATCAAGGTCAGGCCATAGGTCATCAGAACCACCCCTTAAGGGACTTTCCTCTACTTTTTATTTCAAGTTCCTAGTGTCAATATCTTCTGAGAAACAGTGATTTAAGTATTCCAGGCATTTCTGACCAAAGTCAGCATGATCACAAAATTTGAATCCTGATTAAACTCTTAAGTATGGGTTATTTTGGCAGAATATTAGGGTCATTTTGTGCTCTTTGGACGGTCATAATGTCACTTTAAATTAAGATAGAGACTTCATTCAAAAAGCAAATCCACTTGTTTTCTTGTGATCTATCCAATGGTATACAAATAGAATACATAGTATATAGTTTTGAAAAACTAGGTAAGTGCCTAGTTTAGCACTCCCCAGTTTCAGCTTCATTTGCAATTCGACAGGGCTCAATCGTGCAAGGTTATCACAAACACCATTGATACATCGTACATAAATTGCAGCTTATGTCGCCAACCCTGATAAATTATCAAATAAAATCATTTTTTTATTATACTGACCGACTGCTTTTTGAAGATCCCGCAAAATCGCAAACTTGGGCACTTTCGCGTGCCCCGATCCGGTTAACCCGGTCGACTACATGTACCCATCGGGCATACACCACAGCTACACCCCAAATGTACCAGATCAAGTCACTCTGTTAACCAGGTTGGGTCGCGCGAAAGTGCCCCAGGATGCATACAGCTCTTCTTTGTGGAGGTTCGAAAGCGACTTCCGCTTATCAGCTCGGGCGTGACGTGTTGGGATCCACCTATTTTACCAAATTTAAGAACCAATTTAAAGCATTTCCATGGCACCACGTAAGTTTAAATATTCTTTTCACTATTATAAAGTATGTAGATGATGCCCGTACCAACGTTTTATGAATGACAATTTAGGTGTGACTGTCACTGGCACGACATGATATTGATAAAAATTTCTGGTCCGCTCTACTCTACTTCAAGTACTTTAACAAAAAATTAAAACTGAATACTGAAAGATCTCTGTGATCACATTCGCTAGAGCTCATTGAGAAATTTCAAATTCTTTTTGAATTAGGCTCTTATCTTGTCTAGAACCAAAGATATAGGGCAAATGGTGTCCAAAATATTAAGGCAAGTAGCACTATAGAAATGGTAGAAACAGGTGTTAGTTTTTGTGATGTTAGTGCAGCCTTGCAGTGGCTACTGCCAGTGGCCACCTGTGCAGGTGTCACTGTTATGTGTTTTTTACAAATTGTAAGTGACTGTAATTAAACATTCTCAAAATGCCATTTTTACAAAATTTGGATTTCCTACATATTTGAAATCTTGGCTTTTCATTGGTATTCTTAAATATTTTCTAAGTATATTCTAAATAGGCTTAAAATGCTCATAAATATCGTAACATGAGGGAAATATGCACGGCCATTTCTTCTCTATTGTTTCATATTTTGGTCCTCTCAAAAGTAGCATTGGGCAAAGTCCTAATAACATGAAACTTCATATGTTGGTAGATTTTTATGTCCTAAACCTGTGTCTGGTGTTAGTTTTTTGGTGTCTCTAGCGGTTAATGTGTTTTTCAAGGCTTCAATATTGCCTTCACATTCAATTTCGTGTAAAATGGTTAGTAATTGTTATTTTTCTTCCCAAATTTGTCTGGTGGGTAGTTTTATATCTACACTTTCAGAATTACTATCTAAACCCTATGAAAAGAAATTAATAATGCCCTATATAAATGAAATCGGCAAGCCCACAAAAACTGGCTGCACTCACACCTGACAAAAAGTGTCAAACCAGCCTGCCAGCTTTTCTCACCCTCCACTCTGCCGATGTCAAAGTGCCTAAGTCTCTAGCCTAGCCTCTAGTAGGTATGTGAATGAAAAATTAAAAGTCATTATTACATATTTGGCTTTACCCTAGCTGTATTAAGGGGCATGTGAGAAATATAAGGCTTTTGGAATTATTGAAATCAAGTAATATTTGAGGCTGTGATGGGACCTTTCATAAGACAAGGTTGGGCAGATTTTTGTCATAATTTTAAACTTTACAAAGAGAGATGGTCTGTGATCACATCCATGTATTTTACTCAAATTTTAACACGTTTCTTTTACCCTAAACTATATATTTTCTGAAAGCTCTTAATCTTGCAGACATTTTGCAACTTTTTCTGTGTCTCTATGATGTATACAACAAATTATGAATTTTTGAAGAAAAAAGTTTGAAAAAAACCTTAGAAATTAATCAATGAGAAAATCTGAGGAGCTTAGGGAGTAGTCATTATTTATCAACAGGGGGGGTGGTGGGTTTTCGCGCGGACGCGCGGAAATTTTTTACGCCCCCCCCTCGACAGTCAAAATTTTTTTAGCCCCCCCCCGCGCCGGAGAGTTTTCGCGCCCCTCTTTGATCTATAGTAGCGCGCGGGCTTTTTTGCTAAAAAGAGGGTGAATTTTTTAAGGCCCCCCTCAAGAGGGGTCAAAATTTTTTTAGCTCCCCCCCTCGGGAGGGGTCTGAAATTTTTACAACCCCCCCTGTTGATAAATAATGACCACTCCCTTAGATAGGTATGTGCGCACTGTTCAATCTTCTTCAAACTTGACATACATCATCTTAAGTGTTTAATTTAACTCCTTATGATATTTTGAATGCTCCTCTTACTTGCCATCAGGAAAAGGTTATCAGTAGAAGTTGATGTTCATCTTAATTAAGCTGTAATCAGGGATGTAAGTCTTCATGTTTTATCAGGATTTCCTGATTTCTGAAATTTTTGAATGACGTTTATTTTCCTCAAGAGTGGTAAGGAGGGCTGTTTGGAAAAAAAAAGAAAACTTTTATATCAAGAAAATGTATGGTGTCCTGATTTTTGCCCATTCATGACTTACATCCCTGTGTAATTAATTAACTACCAATACCTCCTTGAAATTAAGGTAATGACAGCACAGAGAATCTTATGTACATAATATTAGAATTTTAAAGTGAATTGATGCATCAACTTAAACCATATTTATAGCCTAATAACTAAGAGCTACATGTGTACACCCCCTAAATGAGTCACAGAATGTAGTGACACACGCCCATGCTCATAGTGGTGCCGACGTTCACATACCTACCTCTAGGCTAGACTCTAGAGTCTAGGTGTGGCACTGTGTCTGTGGGGGTTTCCACACCGTCTGCCGCTCAGCCCCAGGGAGCTCTGTAACATCATATGCCTAGTAGGGCCTAGGGACTGGTTGGCAGGTCTGGTCTGCTCCATCCTTCCATAAGGCATAAGCGCTTCGACAAGTTGGCACAACAACGTCCACACTTACAAATCTCGACTTCTAATGCGGGAAGTTCAGGAAGAGTCGTTGCTGTCATCAGTGTGATTGAATCTGTGAACAATGTCAACGCACAAGTTCTAGAATCTGAATCCTGATGGCTGATGTGGCTGAACCAGTAGCTGCGCTTGGTCGACGACAGCCAAACCTACGCTGCTGACATTTTATAGATTGACGCCCAACCCACATACTTGTTAAAACGTAGTGTCATTAGCATGATTAGGGTCTCAGATCTGTAACTAACATACATAAGGCGATAAGCAACTCTATAGCCAATCCCATCCCCCGGGATCCGTCCAGGTTGGGACCACACCCATTCAGGCATTCTAGTCTAGAATATAGTCATTGTTATTAGTGTTACTATGTCTATGTTAGGCACTTAGTCTTACCTAAAATTTTCAAAAAATGCTTTAAAATCTACAAGAAGTACGTGTAGAAATATTTCATGATTTTTCAGATGTGCTTGAATTGTTTTCTAAATACATGTGATGTCATGGATCCAGTTGACACTGGTTGAGCTGGACTAGAGGTGTCACGGTACCGATAGGGCCAAGGACGTTCTGATTCCCCCCCCCCATCTTCCACCATAAAACTGGCATCAATCGGGTTCTAATTTGATGGCGTTCATAAATAAAGGCTTAAATTAAAGCTGAAGTCATTCTTGAATTTTTTAGCATGGTCAACCATAACGGAGTCAGATCCGTTTTTGCACCAGTTGCCATGGAAACCACCATGTTGAATAAATTAAATGATACAGGCGCCCCTGACAAGTCACAAATGTGACCTTGGACCCCTCTCTGACACAAAAGGTTTCCATGGTGACCAAAAGTTTTTTGCAACTTTCCCCCCCCCCCAAATCGTTACCTTTCTTCTGGTACCAAAATTATTAATCTGCGATAAAAATAAGGTCCCCTGGCACTGAATATACCAAGCAAAACACTGTTTTTAGTTGGGACTATTTAGCTGTCATAGGCTTATCAGGGCGGATTACTACCGTGACACCTTAACAGCTGGGGTCATTTTTTCCGACAATATATAGTTTGCCCAGAAATAAAGATATTTACCTCCCTGACATGAATCTCAACTTTTTACATGGAAAATTTGTATATTTATGACCATGGAGCCCATTGAAATATGGGTGAGGGGTCCCTCAGGGGTCAAGTTTTTGTATTTTAGGGGTTAAAAACAGGGACCTTTCTTTGGCTTGCTCTACCGAAAAATTGGATCTGACTTGTTATGGCAAACTACCCTCATATGATGCCTTAACACATTGACAACAATAATGTATAACTGGTTAAGATCCCATCTAATACCTAAAAGCATGAGAGTAATCAAAACAAGGGCAATGTCCCCAAAACTAGGCCAAAATCTGCATGATTTGGCGCAAAATGTGGTATTTTTTTAATGATGGCTGTTTATTTTCCCTAGCAACGCTTGACTACACAATTAAAAATTCTGAGGTTTGACTAAAATCCTATTTTCAAAGGAATATTCCATATGTTTTGAATAGAAGAAGCATAATTTGTGCTATTTATTATCATTTCTAGAGGCTTTCAAGGTAATTTTATGGAGGAGCCCTGGAACCACTTTCTGTGCCAAGTAGCCTCAACTGCCCCATCTGGAGCAAAAAAAGGTCAATCATACGCAAATCCCAGACAAATTCAAAGAAAAAATGATCAAAATAGCTTCTCCTACACTTAATTTAGCTATTTTAATACAAAAAATTCATCCAGTCTGGATTGAGTCCTTACAAGAGCCCAAAATGTGGCCAAAATTACCCCACCCAGCCACCCAGTTAAGGTGTCACGGTACCAATAGGGCCAAGGACGTTCTGATTCCCCCCCCCCCCCATCTTCCACCATAAAACTGGCGTCAATCGGTTCTAATTTGATGGCGTTCATAAATAAAGGCTTAAATTAAAGCTGAAGTCATTCTTGATTTTTTAGCATGGTCATCCATAACGGAGTCAGATCCGTTTTTGCACCAGTTGCCATGGAAACCACCATGTTGAATAAATTAAATGATACAGGCGCCCCTGACAAGTCACAAATGTGACCTGGACCCCTCTCTGACACAAAAGGTTTCCATGGTGACCAAAAATTGTTTGCAACTTTTCCCCCCAAATCGTTACCTTTCTTCTGGTACCAAAATTATTAATCTACGATAAAAATAAGGTCCCCTGGCACTGATTATACCAAGCAAAACACTGTTTTTAGTTGGGACTATTTAGCTGTCCTAGGCTTACCAGGGCGGATTACTACCGTGACACCTAGACATTGCGATTACAACCTGCTGCACAGGGAGGCAGTGCAGTCATTGTTTACCCTACCAAAGTCACACCCAAGTACATTGGGCAGAAAAATACATGACTATTTCATGTCTCTTTTTAAGTTTGGGCAATGCTCCTCATTGACTTACACTTTAGCCCATTGCATGGTTAGATGACAAAAAAATTTCCAGTACCCACAGGTTCCAAAGTTCTCCAAGTCACATTATTTCATTTATAAACAAAGTTATATGCCCTGTAACATGAGTGATCATACCCTAAACATATGCCATTACGGATAGCCTCTATCTCTCATCAAGTACAGTACAGTATTACATGTATTATAATCAGAGTGAGCACTATTCTCTTGTGGTGAAAACAAAAACCCAACCACCCCTCTACTACCGGTAGTCCAAATACTAAGGACAGGAGGGCCCTCAGAGTGAGATAAGATCCCTGGAGACTGATAGAGTGCATTAAAAAACCGGGACCAACGTGAGAGAGCGGCACTCAGTTTTTGTAAGTGCCTGCCACTGTGAGTCTGTGGGTATACAATACAAGTATATTTTGTACATATATGATGTAGAATATTGTAGTCATCTCTCGTCTCCTTCCTGTATATTTTTCCCAACAACCAAAGTACAATATTGCGATCTTCTTTCAGATACGGGACTGCATGGTAAGAAAATCACATTTAAAGTAGATCTGTTAACTGTTGAGGTTATAGATATAAGAAGAAACCAGGAAGAAACCTAACAGTTTTATCTACATATTGCTATGACTTAGACTCATAGCCGTCAATGCCAATGGGTTTTATTTTTTAAAGTGGATGGTGGATGCCCATGGTGGTGGAAATTTAAGATGTCTTACTCCGTAAGGGTTACTTTGGCAATCCCCAACACATGTATATAGACGCCCCCCTCCCCCTTCATCAGACTTTCCCCAAATAGGTCCACCACTCCCCTCAATTGCCTTCAGGGGCACCTGTTCCTTATATTAAATGTTGTGTTCAGGTTACGCTACCTATCCTAATTTTTTGGCCCTACCCTAACTTTTTTTATGGGCATTGCGGGGGAAAATCTGATATTTTGCACTTATCGAGACATGAAAATTTTTTCCATGATCTCGTACATCTAATTCACGTTGCGTAGGCACGAAAATTTACAGCCGGCCTAAAAAAATCTTGAAAAAAAAACTGCCTTACCTACCTACCCTAATTTTTTTCGACCCTGTTACCTGAACACAACCATTTTTTTAGGCCTAATGCATTTTTACCAAGGATCTAGATATACATATATATCTGGGTGTCGTCTCATAAGTCATTGAGCCCGGCAGCTGGGTGAACGCATTTTAGATTGTAAGGCCGTTTTTTTTTTAATAACTTGGATTATGGATCCGCCGGCGAGATTTATGATCCAAGTTATTAAAAAAAAACGGCCTAATGAATAAAAACTCAGGGATGGAAGGCTCCAGGGTTTTCCCTGATTTCAGGGATTTTCAAGTTCCAAAGACATATACATTACTATACAAAACCTATATTTCAGGGGCTCTAATAAAGTATTTCAGGTATTTTTGTGCTCAGTGACTTTCATCCCTGCAAACTGGAGCCATTCTCCAAAGCTAGAGACCCCGAGTAATTGTACTTGTATTTCGTCATTCATTTACCAGGCATATCCAAAATATTACAGTTTTCACTACAAACCATACCTCAACCCTTTGCCCATGGCTCTCCCATCACGAGTGTTCATGCTAAAGTTGATGTTTAAGCATGAGTAATTGCCCTCATACATGTGTGTTAACCAGCTGTATTGGAGAGTTTAATCAATATAGTTATGTGTACATACGCTGCCAGCTGATTGGACACTCAGGCAGTATGAGTTTCTGCTTGTGTACACCATTATCAGAGATGTCAGACCTTCAGAGGTCCGTCTATTTTCAGATGTTCAAACTTTCCTAACAATCAGACATCTCAGAGGCTTCTTCAAACTTGTGGTCATAATTTAGTAGAGAGAACTACATTAATCATATATACTCCTACAACATTTCCTTTCGACTTTTAGGTAGCATAAGGCTGTGCATAGTTTAAACTTCAGCAGATGGAATTAAGCATGCCTTGTGCTGCCCTCTAGCCTTTTCTAGGCAAACCACCTTTCAGAGATCAGAGAATCTCTGAAATCTCATTTCAGAGGACATGAATCTAAGCTGGCTGCTGATTGGCTGAAATTCTGATGCAGTGTTTTAATTGTCTTTCTATGACCATCCATTCTAGAGATGGTTTTAATGCTGTTTAGTGAGGGGAACAGGGGTTTTAATGCTGTTTAGTGAGGGGAACAGGTTGAAATGAAGAAAAGATTGGTGATCTTAGCATAATGCTAACACCCAAAAATTTTCAGAGGTTGAGCCCATACCCAACTGACATCTCTGCATTATTGAAGCATGACTTCAAGAGAGGAATGTTTGTATTCCCTCTCAGCAGGGGTGTTGTTTAGTACATGGCTGATGCAGCCCTTCCGTGTTAAACCTCTACCACTGGGAGCGCCATATAGTATTCAATAGGGGCTATGGAATACATGGCTGATGTAGGCCGAGCCCTCTGCCGACTCTTCCTACGGGAGCGGCAGAGTGCAAATTGCAGTTTAATTTTTTCGATGCAGCCCTTCCATGTTGAACCTCCGCCACTGGGAGTGCCATATAGTATTCAATAGGGGCTATGCAATACATGGCTCATGCAGCCCTTCCATGTTAAACCTCTGCCACTGGGAGCGCCATATAGTATTAAATAGGGGCTATGGAATACATGGCTGATGTAGGCCGAGCCCTCTGCCGACTCTTCCTACGGGAGCGGCAGAGCGCAAAGCCCACTGTTTCAGTTTAATTTTCGATGCAGCCCTTCCATGTTGAACCTCTGCCACTGGGAGCGCCATATACCTTAATATCCAACATATAAGACACGTCTTATACGTGAATCAGAAGCTCCTAGCACCTTGTACAGCCATCCCAAAGACTGGGTGCGTCTTATAGGCGAGGTATTTTTACTATAGAACAGTACTGAACCTTCAAAATTTTGCCCTTAGATGAGCCTTACAGGTTTTTCTTCAACTCAGGGTGTGTCTTATATGTGAGGTGTGTCTTATACATGGCTGATGCAGCCCTTCCGTGTTAAACCTCTGCCACTGGGAGCGCCATATAGTATTCAATAGCGGCTATGGAATACATGGCTGATGTAGCCCTTCCATGTTGAACCTCTGCCAATGGGAGCGCCATATAGTATTCAATAGGGGCTATGCAATATATGGCTCATGCAGCCCTTCCATGTTAAACCTCTGCCACTGGGAGTGCCATATAGTATTCAATAGGGGCTATAGAATACATGGCTGATGCAGCCCTTCCATGTTAAACCTCTGCCACTGGGAGTGCCATATAGTATTAAATAGGGGCTATGCAATACATAGATAGAACTAAACGACCGTGGTGTACGAGGTGGCCGATCCACCACGAGGGGGGGTCTCCCCCGAGGGCGTTAGCCCGAGGGGGAGACTCCCCCCGAGGGGTGGATCGGCCACCGAGGACATCAGGGGAGTTTAGTTCTATATTTATTTTATGTTTTTAGAGTATTTAATCAACTGAAAATTAACAAAATCCGTTACTGTATTGCCCCGTACAAGCGGCGGTCCGCCATTTTGAATGTTTACATGCACCCAGAAAGAGGCTGCAGTGGTGGATCGGCCGCTGTGGTGGATCGACACACGTTACGCCACTGGGGGTGTGGCGATCGGCCACGCAATGCTATCTCTACGGGAAGAAGTTATTCACATAAAATAAATGGCTGATGCAGCCCTTCCATGTTAAACCTCTGCCACTGGGAGTGCCATATAGTATTCAATAGGGGCTATGCAATACATGTCTGATGCAGCCCTTCCATGTTAAACCTCTGCCACTGGGAGCGCCATATAGTATTCGATAAGGGCTATGGAATACATATTTGGTTACAAGTCAACTTTATAAATAAAGATTGGTTGCATACAGATGACTTCGTTGGGTATACAACTTACCGTAATCTCCCGCGTATAAGACGCGTCTTATACGCCAAACAAAATGCTGCTGGGTCTTATACGCGGGAGGTAAATTGCCTTGAGTTTTGAGTGTGTCTTATACACGGGGTAATTTTACTATAGAACAGTACTGAATTTACAAAAATCACCCCTAAGAGGTGCGTCTTATACGCTAACCAGCCTTTCCTGAGTTCGGGGTGCATCTTATACATGCACCGCGTCTTCTACGCGAGCGATTACAGTAGTACGAGTGACGTGTTTTTTTTCTGTTATGTTATCTTCTACAGTGTGCAGATTATACACTACATAGTACATGTATATCATGTTTGATCTTTCAGCATGACTGCATGAAAGCTGACAATCGTTACTCTAACATTTAAATGCTCTGATCTTTCAGTATGACTGCATGAAAGCTGACAATCGTTACTCTAACATTTAAATGCTCTATAATTTGACATAATCAAGTTAAGATTTTTTGTTTCTATTTTAGTGTGAGTTAACGCGGTAAGTTGATGAAAAACATAGAGCAGAATGCAAGAAGTATTTTCTACTTTTAAGATCCTGCTATTCAAATTAAATACCCCAGGACTTTACTAAACTTTTGTCCATTTATGATTTCCTCATCAAGCATTGTTTCCCACCGAACATCAAATAAATTTATCTCAATTCAATCCTAAAAGGACACCAGCTATTTCTAAACCATAATGTTGAACACTGCTGTTTGCATTTTCTACTACCGTAATCTCCCGCGTAGAAGGCGCAGCTCGCGTAGAAGGCGCACCCCCAACTCAGAGAATGGCTTTTCACGTAGAAGGCGCACGTACCTCTTCTGGATTGACTCCTGGAAAAACCCGCGTATAAGGCGCCCCCCCAACTCACAGGGGGGCTGTTTCGCGTAGAAGGCGCCCCCTTCCCCACCCCCCCCCCCACCCTCACTATTGTACACCTCCCGGTCTGCCGCGGTGCTGGCGCTATGAGTTCAAGCTGTCATCGGCACACGGTTGGCTTGAACCCGCCGAGCGCCCGTCGACACCTCCCGGTCTGCCGCGCTGCTGGCTATATGAGTTCAAGCTGTCACCGGCACATGGTGGGCGTCAAACCCGCCGAGCGCCCGTCGACACCTCCCGGTCTGCCACGCTGCTGGCGCTATGAGTTCAAGCTGTCACCGGCACATGGTCGGCGTCAAACCCGCCGAGCGCCCGTCGACACCTCCCGGTCTGCCGCGCTGCTGGCTATATGAGTTCAAGCTGTCATCGGCACACGGCAATAAAAACTGATTTTTTTTTTTTTTAATTGCCCTATTTTTGGGTTGTTTTCCCAATTGAGATGTTGGAAAAACCCGCGTATAAGGCGCACCCCCAACTCAAGGCAATTACCCTCCCGCGTATAAGACCCAGCAGCATTTTGTTTGGCGTAGTAGACGCGCCTTCTACGCGGGAGATTACGGTACATCTAACCTTATAGAACTTTGGTATTACGGTGATTGCCAAATGAGGACATTTTAAGTTGATGAAATATAAGTTAAGGAATACCAGTAGATTTGTTTGGCTTTGTCTCAAATGTCAGATAAACTCATCCTGTTTTGCCCTAGTCCCCAACATTGGAATGTGCACCATGTAATTAAATGTTCCCTAGATGGTGGGGGATCAGGTCCTTGCACACTTATTCCATTTTTCATAGCCTGCGTCCCACTGACCCTCGATTGAAGAGTGTGGAAGACAAAACACTCACCGAATAGGGATCTGCAAAGGCATACAGCCAAACTACCAGTTTTCCCCCTGAGATTAGATGTGGTATACAGAATGTCTTAAGTCTTTTCCCGGGGTCTCTTTTCTTGTAAGTACTGCATAAATCAGTTGTTCCATAGGAGAACATGATGCTTGAAAGAAAAAAGAGAAATAATATTGCTTCGTGGGTGGTAGGATGCTGGCTGTTATGGTGCATTTAGTTTAATGATAACAAACATGTTTACTAGGGGGCAAGCGCTTTTGCATTTTCTTTTTGTCACAGCATGCTACTCCATTCTAAACGATGTGTTGTACCTTTCTGAAGGGTTCAACAGTATCTGAGAACCCACTGCCATTTTCATTTTTAAGTATGGCAAAGGAGATTTTTTACATATACTTTTTTGCCGTTCGTTCCTCATAGGAACGATCGGCTCATTACTTGAATTGAGACTTCTGAAACACATGCCAGTAGACTTGGCCCAAGTCCTAGCCCCCTAGCACTATTATTCATAGTTTGACCTGGGTCTCCTCACCCAGAACCACTGCACCACCCCTATCTTGAAGACCATTGCAGGTCCAAAGTGGTGCTTGTTCACTCTCCCTGTATATCCCAGTCCTATAGGTACAGTATGGTGTATACCTATACATGGAGTGATTTATGCAAATTAGTGCTCTTGCTTGAGCTATGGTGGTGCTGGTGGTGAATCCTGGTCACTGAAGTGGTGGCAGAGGCCACAGGGATAGCCCTGTGTTCTAATACAAAGCACTGCTCCCTCATAATCCTCTGCATTGGCCATTGACCCCCCTCCCCCCACCTCTGAACAAAGCTGGTTCTATAGTGGTGAATGTGGTGGTTATATGAGTCCACCACCTCCATGTTTCTAAAATGTGTAAACACTCTCCCTAATGTTAGGGCTGGTATAAACGCCGTGAGTAGCACAGACCATTGCCTATTTGATAACATGTACATAACCCTTTATAGATGGCATAAGGCATTGATGTGCAGTTAACCCTTTATAGATGGCATGATGCATTGATGTGCAGTTAACCCTTTATGGATGGCATGATGCATTGATGCACATTTAACCCTTTATGGATAGCATGATGCATTGATGCATATTTAACACTTTATGGATGGCATGATGCATTGATATGTAGTCAACCTTTATAGATGGCATGATGCATTGATGTGCAGTTAACCCTTTATGGATGGCATGATGCATTGATGTGCAGTTAACCCTTTATGGATGGCATGATGCATTGATGCACATTTAACCCTTTATGGATGGCATGATGCATTGATGTGTAGTCAACCTTTATAGATGGCATGATGCATTGATGTGCAGTTAACCCTTTATGGATGGCATGATGCATTGATGCACATTTAACCCTTTATGGATGGCATGATGCATTGATGTGTAGTTAACCCTTATAGATGGCATGATGCATTGATGCACATTTAATTCTTTATGGGTAGCATGATGCATTGATGCATATTTAACACTTTATGGATGGCATGATGCATTGATGTGCAGTTAACCCTTTATAGATGGCATGATGCATTGATGCATAGTTAACCCTTTATGGATGGCATGATGCATTGATGCACATTTAACCCTTTATGGATGACATGATGCATTGATGCACATTTAACCCTTTATGGATGGCATGATGTATTGATGTGCAGTTAACCCTTTATGGATGGCATGATGAATTGATGCATAGTTAACCCTTTATGGATGGCATGACGCATTGATGTGCAGTTAACCCTTTATAGATGGCATGATGCATTGATGCATAGTTAACCCTTTATGGATGGCATGATGCATTGATGCACATTTAACCCTTTATAGATGGCATGATGCATTGATATGCAGTTAACCCTTTATAGATGGCATGATGCATTGATGCATAGTTAACCCTTTATGGATGGCATGATGCATTGATGTGCAGTTAACCCTTTATAGATGGCATGATGCATTGATGTACAGTTAACCCTTTATAGATGGCATGATGCATTGATGCACATTTAACCCTTTATGGATGGCATGATGCATTGATGTGCAGTTAACTCTTTAGGGATGGCATGATGCATTGACACACTTTTAACCTTGAATGGCATGATGCATTGATGCATAGTTAACCCTTTATAGATGGCATGATTCATTGATGCATAGTTAACCCTTTATGGATGGCATGATGCATTGAAGCACTTTTAACCCTTTATAGATGGCATGATGTATTGATGTGCAGTTAACCCTTTATGGATGGCATGATGCATTGATGTACACTTAACACTTTATGGATGACATGATGCATTGATGCATATTTAACCCTTTATGGATGGCATGACACATTGATGTGCAGTTAACCCTTTATAGATGGCATGATGCATTGATGCATAGTTAACCCTTTTTGGATGACATGATCCATTGATGCACATTTAACCCTTCATGGATGACATGATGCATTGATGCACATTTAACCCTTTATAGATGGCATGATGCATTGACACACTTTTAACCCTTTATGAATGGCATGATGCATTGATGCAGTTAACCCTTTATAGATGGCATGATGCATTGATGCATAGTTAACCCTTTATGGATGGCATGATGCATTGAAGCACTTTTAACCCTTTATAGATGGCATGATGTATTGATGCACATTTAACCCTTTATGGATGGCATGATGCATTGATGTATAGTTAACCCTTTATAGATGGCATGATGCATTGATGCATAGTTAACCCTTTATGGATGGCATGATGCATTGATGTGCAGTTAACTCTTTATGGATGGCATGATGCATTGACACACTTTTAACTCTTTATGGATGGCATGATGCATTGATGCATAGTTAACCCTTTATAGATGGCATGATGCATTGATGCATAGTTAACCCTTTATGGATGACATGATGCATTGATGTGTAGTTAACCCTTTATAGATGGTATGATGCATTGATGCACATTTGACCCTTTCTGGATGGCATGATGCATTGATGCACATTTAACCCTTTATGGATGGCATGATGCATTGATGCACATTTAACCCTTTATGGATGGCATGATGCATTGATGCACATTTAACCCTTTATGGATGGCATGATGCATTGATGCACATTTAACCCTTTATAGATGGCATGATGCATTGATGTGCAGTTAACCCTTTATAGATGGCATGATGCATTGATGCACATTTAACCCTTTATGGATGGCATGATGCATTGATGTGAAGTTAACCCTTTATAGATGGCATGATGCATTGATGTGCAGTTCACCCTTTATGGATGGCATGATGCATCGTCAGCAAATATGTCAGTAATAATGCACTATTTGTCAGCAATTAATCAATTTATGTTAGTTATTGCTCAGTTTTTGTCAGCAGTTAGTCAATATATGTTAGCAATTACTCACTATTTCTCAGCAATTAAACAAAATATGTCAGTAATAATGCACTATTTGTCAGCAATTAGTCAATGCATGTCAGTAATTGCTCATTATTTGTCAGCAGTTCGTCAACATATGTCAGTAATCACTCCCTATTTGTCAATACCTGATTGAATATTGAAAATTGAATTGAAAATAGCATTAAAAACTCTTTTAGGTCTTAGACCTAACCTGCTCCATCTTTTAGATACCTGATTCTATTGTTTCCCATGTGGGTCAGCCATCTTGATTTCCCAAAACACAGGGATCCAGGCCATACATGGTCAATTTTGATCTTTCAAAGTTATCAGGTGGATGTTAGTAGCCATAGGGACACCTCAACTACCCAATTCTATTGTTTTCTATGTGTGTCAGCCATCTTGGTGTTTGGAAACACAGGGATCCAGGCCATACATGGTGAATTTTGATCTTCAAAAGTTATCAGATGTTAGCATGCTGGTATATGAGTCCACAACCTACATGATAAAGTTTGAATGTTTTTCCTTTACAATATTGGTTGAATTTGCCTTAATCATAGCTCCTAATTATCTTAGTATTAATGCGTACGGCATTACAGCTATGCTGTGTATTTCTGTGATTACAATAATTTGGTTTTGAATGATAAAATATCATGAAACTACCAGATTAAATTTTGAATCAGTATAATGTATGGCAATATAAAAATGTCTGCTACTAAGACCGTGGTCAAATCCTAAAATCTGATCCTAATATCCTGATCCTAGATATGGAGATTTCAGCTGAATCAATATCCTGATCCTAATATCCTATCTATTGCCCCCTCGTTTTGATAAGTTGATTACCCAAACTCACCGTAGTTTGATTTAGAATACAGAATTGGCTGTAACGGTATGCACTTAAAGTACCCCATAAACAAGATAAGTGCACACCCTTTAGTAGTATAAGTGTATACCCTGTAGTAGATTTCTATACCATAGTCTCACTTACTTCATTCCACCGATCAAGTGTAATCGATATCAAGATAAGTAACATATCAATGCAACATATTCCTCTATGGACTATTACAAGCACTTCCTTCATTTGAGTCATGAACTCTTTGTCTTTATCTCTAGAGGTCAACATCAGAATATATCATTGCCTTTATTAGGGATGTATATCTCTTTGATAACAGGCAAAACGGTTAGCTAGTTGATTCATGTAAAAAATATGTGAAGGGGACTTTTTCCCTTAAATCTTTCTTGCTTTAGTTGTGCACTCAGATATTTCTTTACTTTTTCTTCCACAGACAAGGGGAGTGAGAAATCAGCAGCAGAAAGATGCGTGAAGTCAGAAAATGACACAGAAAAAGGAGGAAAAAAGACCTGGTTAGAAAACCTTGTGATAAGTGTTCCACAAGGAGAATGCCAAAAGTCCAGTGACTCCAAAAAATCAGATACAAAAATGTCTTCTTCTTCTTTAGTGACTGGGGCTTTAAGTACGGCGACAGAGTCTGACTGTCGCGGTATGCTCGTGGCTGTAATCTATGGCACAGCCTCTACCTCCATGGCCTTCATCAACAAGCTGCTTATGACCACTTACGGCTTCAATCATCAATTCTTCCTCATGTTCGCGCAGATGGCCTTTACCATTATAGTACTGGAGGCACTGCGAGTTTCAGGTCGACTGACCTTGCCACGCTATACACTAACCCGTGGAATAAACTTTTTGACACCTTCAGTCATCTATGCCGTTCACTCTGTTCTGGCGCTACATGCGCTGAGTGGCATGAATATCCCTATGTATGGAGTCGTCAAGCGTTGTGGGCCATTAGTGACACTCTTCCTGAGCATTGTTATTTTAAAGAAAGGGAATCCCTCATGTCGAGTTGTTTCTGCAATTGCACTCATCACTGTGGGCTGCCTGATTGCAGGTGAGTCCTTTTTAGCTTCTATTTTATCAGGTGCAATTTTTTCTTGTGTACTAAGTTGTCATTTTCTAATGTCAATAACATTATCGATTTAATTTTATTTTTTTAGTAACGTGAATTATGATTCGGGAGTCCTATCAATATTTTTTTTCACTTACTCTTCTTGTGTTTCATAAAAGATATTCAATTCTGAGACAAAAGGCTATAACTATAAGTTTTCTACTTTGGTGAACAGGTTATGGTGATTTGTCGTTCGACCTGCGGGCATACACATTCGGTGGCATCAGTGTCTTCACCCAGGCATTCTACTTAGTGATCCTTCAGAAGGTGGCAGAGGGTAAACTCAGTGCAGTTGAAACGCTGCACCTCAACTCCATCAACACAATGCCTTTACTGCTCATCTGCTCTTTCGTGACGAGTGAATTCAGCCCAGCCATTGAACGCTTCATTTCCCCATCATCTGGATTCCTTGCTTCCTTCATCCTAACCATCAGTATGGGCAGTGTTCTCAACTACCTGCTTTTCCTGTGTACTACCCTGAACTCTGCACTTACCACTAGTGTGGTCGGTACACTGAAGTCTATAGTAGCAACCGCCATCGGTATGTTCACGTTTGGTGGGGTGAGCATCAACATTTTCACAGTCACTGGGATCTCCATGAACCTTGGTGGTGGTATACTCTACAGCTATACCAAATACCATCAATATCAGAGAAAAAATGGTGTAGCCGAGCCTAAACCAGAGGATATTGAGGCAAATGTTGGCAAGACTGGGTATTCCCATATGAACGGCACAATTCAAAAGAGTTAATATAGTATAGGTTATCCAATATTCATTTAATCTTGAATATGAATGGTGCATGGAATGGAGGGTTCACAACTAATACCTGCCGTAATGTTACGTAGCATTTAAACACAGGATTTTAGCTCTTAACTGCTGAAAATGATACATATAAAAAAGGAGCCTGTTTTGTCTATATTCGTAGTGTGTATCTTAAAAATCAGGGGGGGGGGGCTAAAATGCATCAGTACGGCATTACCGGTAGGTATTGTACAGAGGTCACTTTTGGGTTGGTTAATGTAGGGCGGATAATCTATTATGTTCGTGGTTTTCCACGTTGTTATTAGATGTGTAAATCTTCATACAATCGATGTACATGTACCGTAATACCTCGCATATAAGGCGTACCTTGCATATAAGCTATGCCTTATATGCAAAGTACCAGCGCATGTATTTTTTGATTGGACATACACCAATGGTCAATTGTCATATACAGAGTGATTATATATATAAACCATTAATCATACGTGCACTGATGCTGTCACACAAGATTGTCACCCTCACCCCATCCTAGCACAAGTACATCCTTCATAATGTGTCTTCAGTATCACAATATAATTTTCCCATATGCTGAAAGTTTGCTGGCAAATTTTCCAATTTTGTCATAGGCGTAACAATGAATCATCAGACCCATAACCAAGGAATTCTCTTCTTTTCTTTGTAATATGATCCATAAGGACTAAGCCCCCGCTTTATGCGCGGGAGTTTATGTATTAATGAATCCACAGTTCTGTAGGGTTACAAGGTATAACCAGTGCATCAAGTGGTTAATCCAAGATGTGTATCACCTTGGATTGGCGTGAAACACCTTGGATTAGCAACTGAGCACTGGTTATACCAATTAACCCTACAGAACTGTGGGTTAACTGGCTTAAACCTCGGTAACGTGAAATAACCACAGCTTGTTTCTTTGATCTAAGGTATCACCATGGTTTAAGGTACATTTATTAGATGCTCAAATCTTCCATGGTCTGTTCTTCTTGATATCAAGGTAATTATAGCAGCTAATTCTGGTATCATTTGATGTATTGGAATGTTGATTCCTATCTGGTATAAAATGTGATGGTAATACCTAATACCCTGTGATATAAAATGTATAAAATGATCTCTTCAATGAATGTCCCGTACACAAGTGTCATAAATGGCATTGACACAACAAAGTATCTGGTATTTTTTCTATGTTTTGATAATCATGTCCATAATTCTGTTCATCACCTTTTCCTCTCTGTATGCTATCATTAACGTACCGGTAGGTGTTCATTGGAGATACTAATACTGTAAAATCTAATGTATAAGCTGCTTTGGAAAAGTCGAAGGTTTGACTTTAGGCCACACCAAATAAAAAAATTGGTCTATGGATTTTCATTTTGAGAATATGGTGCGGGAGGGCGAAATTTTTATTTTTATTTTCTAGAAATTAATTATTGTCGATGGATTCTGAACATCATAAATATGGAGAGGGTGATTTTTTTTTTTTTTTTTTTTGCCATTGCATATTTATGCCTATCCAATGAGGGGTCTGCCATTCCTGTACCTTTATTATTAATCAAATATTTATTGCTTGATCAAAAAAAAAAAAAAAAAAATCCCTGCAAATGAGGCGGGCGGGATCCATAGACATGTTCTTTTTCAAATAAAAATAAAATTTTAATTTCTGAAAAACAGGGGCGGGAAATCCATAGACCAATCTTTTAATTTGGTGTGGCCTTATGATACTATCGTAAAACCCCCATATAACCAAACTGAGATTTAAGGTATCTTATCTCTTAATCACTATATTCCCAATACTCAAAAAGACATTGGTAGCTAAAAGATTATTCACACGGGGTTTTATGGTGTAGTAGAACACTGCCTTTTTCCTTTTCTTTTTTCGCCAGTCTACTATTAAGTGGTCTTGTAGATGTAACAAATACCATTTTTTTACATGTATATAATGTTAATACACAATGTAAGGGTAAATGGTGCAAGCACTGAGGGGAATACACTAATGCATTTATGATATAAACTAATCGTCCATAGTATAGATATGCTGAATGTTTAAACCATAGAAAGTAATACTACAGTAGTACCTCGCGTAGAAGGCAAATCTCACATATAAGACTTACCCTGAGTTGCGGGCAGACCTATGATGGGTAGTTAGGGTACTAATGTAATGGATTTGTACCCTGCCTATGAGGCGTGACCCTTCTTTCGGAAATTTCTATAAGGCGCAATAGGCTTTAGATTTGCGTATAAGACGCGCCTTATATGCAAGGTACTATAACCGTCTGTATAAGGTGACACTGTGTACATAGAGCGTAGCCTGAATTGAAACATTAAGCCTCATGTAGTGCTGGTTTTCATTAGTTTAAGTCAAATTGTACCCCGGCTAGAGGCACACCCAGAGTAAGGAACATCCTAAAAGTAAATTTTCACCTTAATACGATACATTGATTGGAACTGGATTAACAATGCTAATGGAAACTCCTGTAGTTTTACTGGGATAATAAGCAGAATCTCGTGTAGTTTTACTGGGATAGTAAGCAGATATTAAATGAAATGGAAGATTACAGGGGTGTCATAACTAAGCACTGTGAATTGTGTATTGTTGTTTGGTTGTGTCCTTTTTTTTTTTGCTTTTTACTAATTCAGTGTCCCTAACTTAGCCCTAACAGTAATGTAGACTTCCAGGAAAACAATAGCGTATTGTAAATTGTGCTCTTTCTCACAAGGCCATTTAATTCTGATAACACCCACACTGATAACTTGGGTTACGGGATTTTCCATCTGATTGTAAGGTCGGGCATCGGTAAAAAAAAAGTTCACTCACCCTCCTATCTGACCAGCAAATATTCGGAATGATATTATATATTTGAACATTGGAAGGCAGGACACGGAAGGTTGTTTGATAACTACAGGTACATACATCTTTCTTCAAGAAACAACTTTTATGGGATCAAATACTGCACGATTCCCATTGGAAAATCGGTAAAAAAAAATTTTTTAACTTGCCAAAAAATCGTGCCCTCGGATCCGTAATCCAAGTTATTAGAATAAAATGGCCCAAACAATACTAAAGTTAAATGCATTATGTTGGAGATTACCTGTAATTAGTGGGTGATATACATAAAGGTTATTCAGTAGTGTGATTTCCTTCAAAGGGCGAAGTGATACTGCTCTCAGCTGTTAAGTATGGTTTAGGGTAGACCAGATACTAAAATATGACCCAATCCCCATTGTTATGTTATTGACTCTAGTCAATGACATATATAAGAGTATGGTAACTGAACCCTGATTCTGCTACAATAGAAGATAGAGGAAAATTACACACTAACTATATTTGCAGACGGTGTGCAGTTTGGCTATCACAGGCACATTAGAATATAATGAAATGCTGAGTGTGTGTTTCTTGTCTAACAGGTTTCGCCCATGAAGAGGTATGTAACATGAGTTGGGCATGCGCAGTGCAGTCCTGACAGGCACTTATAGTCAGTGTTCACATAGTTGGCAGATAATCATTGCAACTTGTTAGAGTTAACATGAATTTCTAAGTTGTTTTGTGTATATCCCAATATTGAATCTTATTTGGACACATGATATATTAATTCTAAAACAAATATCTATTCAATTTCAATGTTAAATCTGAGTTTAACGTCCTGTCACAGAAGATAGCCAACTTGGTTGATACATACTATGGGTAGGGTAACATGTTCACAGGTCATAGGTGTCATTATACAAACAAAGAAAGATGCTAGGAGGATTAGTTCCAGCCGCTGACCATTAACCCTTTAGGATCACCTTAACCCTTTAAGGGCCAATAGTGCATAAATGCTCATTTGTTGTCTGTATATAACAGAGATGCCACTTTCCCTGGTTTCCCAGGAATTCCTGGTTTTGATTCCAAGATTTCTGTATTACATTATGTTAAATTCCTGGGAAAATGTGTCCAAAGTCCAATTTTCCTGGTTTCTGTCTGCCAGTGAGTGGCATCTTTGATTATAATAACTCATGCAGCAATGACATAGAACATAAACAATGACATAGAACATAGATGCCAATGACAACATAGGCACTGGCCTAAACTAAACCTTCATTTAATGTTTGCCGAGCATGGGTCAGTATTCACTAGTAGGCTACATGTCACTGTCTTAAATTGCAGACCACTTACATAAGCATATTGTATCCATCTGGGTTAAAAGCTGGTCTTCGTGGCTTGAAGCTAGTATGCTTGGTATTCCACATTATGAAGCCGTCAGGGTGCTTTTTACTGCTGAATTATCCTCTGTTTAGAGATTCCTTCAATTGTCCCATTATTTAGTGGAGGAGTAGGACTCTATGGTTTGGGTGGATCGAGTACAATTTGCACTCACCCAATGAAGTCCACCTGCTGGTGTTTTGAATTATGACTGGTTTGATCTACCAGAAACTGGTAATCATTAAGGGGCCTTTTGGTTTTAATGACCGGTGCTTGGATTACCACTGAAATTTGTTGGCAAATCAGGGGGATTCCTTTATTCTTTTTTTTTTTTAATGCTGAAGCAACTAAAGAACTTGTTAGAGGAAACTCTCGAAATGATTCTAATTTGAAAAGGGAAATTGTCAATTTTCTTAGATTTAAAGAGATCTGGGGTAGCTCTCGATGAAATATTTTTAGAAATTCTAATTTATTGGCTGTTATTCCTACCGGGTATGAGCATTTCATATTGGGAATTGAGAAAATTATTATAATTTCCCGTTTTCAGAGAGCAGTGAGTGGCATCTCTGAAAAAAAAAATCCATGACCTTAGTGATTATGATAACATATCTAAAGTATAATGGGGTAATGTGTTTTTATAGACCTCCAATGCTTGAAATCACTTCAATAGTGGTAACTGTAACTTATCTAGCCGTGAACAAGGCATCATAACACCTGGCAAAATAAGTAGCTGCTAGAGTGAGGGCAAGATTCCTCTCATTCTTCATTTTTAAAGAATCATGCGCACAGTTCACAATAGAAGCACGTGGAGTCATGTTGGTCAAATATTAAAAGAGTTCCAGTCCAGTGCAACTTACAAACCCGTTTATGGTTGCCGTATTCGACATGATATGCACACAGGGTGCCTGCGCCTAAAAAAAAATCATTTTATGGTAGTTTAGTACTTAAGAGTTTAAATGTCTCCAGTTTCGAGAAAAATGGTCTTTTCCTAGGCTGGAAAAAAACAACTCCAAATAAAGGGATGGGCGACTATTAAGGGGAGGGCGCTTATTAGGTGGAATACGGTATAGCCCTAGTAGGGGCCTACTTAACAAGCATTGGTCGCTTATCAGAAGAAATAGGCATGTGTTGTGGGCATTGTGATATTTTACAATTACCTTGCAATTTGCCGCGAGGAGGTCTTTTTCATACATTGTACAATTAAGTTACACAGCATTCCAATTTCAATACGGTTTGATAAACTGTGCATAAAAGCTGACTTATGAGACTTTGAATGTTTGAAACACAGGACAAGCCACTCTGTTTGATTGTTACAGTTCACTTAAATCCAATAAATGGTTTACTTTTCGTTTTAAAATACTATGTGTGTCTTCTCTGTATACTCATACATACTTTAACAAAAACGTATGAGGAATTTTTGAAAGTATATGCAGATCCTTAAGACGTCTATATCCTCTATTTGAAATGGCATCTCGCTGTTGTGCATTGTTAAGTACTGTAATCTCCTGCGGATAGGGCGCATCTTATACGCAGGATTTATATTGGTTCCTGGATCCACAAGGGGGATATCAAGACCTTAAGTATGGTATGCTACCCCCCCCCCCGAGTCATAATAGGACATTGGGGGGCCCTTGCTTTTTGAATTTTGAAAAACCCTTCAGTAGAACAAAAGTTATGAATTTTGTATTTTTTTTTACCATATTCTGAAACTCTTGGTGTGTCTTAGTCATGGGGTGTGCCTTATACGCTGGAGATTACGAGTATTGAGAATGGACCAACCATGTGAGTGAGAAAGGTGAAAAACGCCCCACCCCTACAACCAGTCTGATATCGTACCCTTGGAGCACACACCCCACCCAAAAACTTCTTTACTAGTAATGCCCCACATACTAGGCGTACCCTGTGTGTAAGATGCACCCAGACTTTATGGATCTGCCAAAAATTGAATCTTATGTGATACTAAATTGGATGTGTACCCGGTATTATTTTATGTTAATAACAACGTCTCATAGAGATAGCATTGAAGGGCCGATCCGCACACCCCCAGTGGCGTAATATGTGCCGATTTACTACTGTGGCAGATCCAGTACTGCAGCCTAATTTTGGGTGCATGTAAACATTCAATTAGTTGGACCTAATAAATTCAGTCCAAACTACAGACAAGAAATGGCCTAGATATAGCTAGTTCATTAACAACGATCAAAGTTAACAGATGATACCTAGTGAGTGTTTAGGACAGTGGCAATGTTCTGAAACTAAACTGAAACTATTACAAGTCTGGGAAGAGTTGCAATAGCCTTGCTAAGGAAACAGTCAGTCGTCAGTCGTTTCTGAAACCTCCCCAGCTGGGAGGGTGATGTGGGCATGGACAGTGGGGCTCTAAGCATATGGGTCATAGAAAATGAGAGAGAAATTTATCAAAATCACAAAATCATTGAAAGATTAGATGGAAAATGAACAGAAAAATCGAAAATAAATCAGGAATTTTTAAACCTTAGGATATGTAGAAAAAATACAGCCAATTGAGTAAAAGAAGTAACTCTTTAATGAAAAATAGCGATATTTGTAAACCAGGGCTCAGAAGTGGGAGGCCTCAATTGCACCCTTATCTTATCTCTTATCCCTGATCTTCTCAAAACTTCTCCCGACTGACCACTGACTGGAAAGGTGGGGCGATCCGGCCACAATGTACGCCATGGTCGTTTAGTTCTGTGTATATATTTAGTCAAATCAGAGATATGTGCATGTATACATACAGTGTAGTACACGCCATGGTCAAATACACACCGCAGTTGTACCTCCAATCTATAAATTGTCAAGTCTAAATTTAAACTCAGCAAAAAACCTGTAGAGTGGGGTGGTGGTGGACTGGAGGGGGCGCAATTACATGGTGGAGGATACCAGACTTTCCGTTCTTCTTGAAGCTTTATTTTGAAAGGAGAAACGATGCTAATGTAGCTGTAATATTTTATTGTTCGTCACTTAATACCTTACAAATTAGTATATAATCCACCTTTTTTAATCCATTTCAACAATATTATTTTTTTTTTCCATTTTGACTGATTCGATGCTTTACTATAAAATGTGAACCAAGGGGTGGGATTTTACTTGAACCTTATCACAGTTATCCAAAAATTCTTATTTTATGTATTCATACATTCAGCAGATTATGTTGTACAATTATATGAAAACACACATACATAATAAGCCGTCAATTGTAAGGCTACCCAATACTTTTTTTGTGTTAATATATCCCAGTAAACTGATGAGACTACTCTCCATCCTAGAAAGTAATGTGGATCTATAAATGTACTTTTTTTCTCTTTTCCTGTGATCATTAATAAACTGATATTGAGTTCACTCAGCAGCGCGATGTATATATCAGGCTTTTTGACCTCAAGGAGTATAGTTCAGCTTTACGTTGATGACACAATGCTCTAGGTAGAATCTTTGAGGGAAAGCTACTTTGGTCAGGAGCTAATAAGACTTATCAGCCTTAGCAGCGCATGGCAGTACAATTCACAACACTAAACCTGAATATGTTTTGATATAAATGCCTTCGGGCTTGTTTTTTTTTTTTTAGTTTATCATAGGATCTATAATACTCCTTTTCCTGCGATAATTCCCTACTGGAAAGCTGTGGAATACTGCATATTTACAATATAGGGAATATTCATATTCATTTTATATTCATAAATATTAAGCACTAATGAGATAACAAATATTGTGATGTAGGCGAATGATCAGGCAACTTTCAAAAGCAATCTTAAGCACGAATTCCACCAGAGCTGATTTTGCGGATGAATTCTAGAAGAGATTTCTTTTCACTCGTTATATCCTTTTATATCTTCGACATACATTTTAATTTGAGAGTAGGTTTCGCGAATTTGATGCATTTGGAAAAATCAGGCTTCAGACCCTTTGGGGGGTACTGTAAGGCTCCCTTATATTTTTTTTCATGTGTTTTTTGTGTTATAGCGTAGGGGTTTTTATGCTCTCTCTGAAAATGTATAGTTTTACCTTTAAAGATTTTTTTTGGGGGGGGAAATTTACCCCTTTTTGACGAAAAAGTCACGTTTTTTTGTTTTCTCTCACGCAGGATTCTCAATTATAAAAAAAATTGCAGTCAAATCCTGTCGTTTATTTGTTTTAAAGTCCAGGAATACACTTGGGCTAACAAAACAGGAGGTTTTAGGGCTCCCCCCCATCCAAAATCTCACAGGAGGTATTTAACTGAAGAAGATGAAAATTTCTTGACATGTCAACAATTGCCCGGCTATGTACCTCAAAATTAATTTCTCATTTCCTCATTTCTCCTGTATTCCCCTCTAGGCTTTAACTCTAATTACCTTTAAAATAGTATTCTGCATATGTAATAGTTTGGATGTAATAATATATTTATGTATATCTGTCATCTATCCTTGGCTCAGCCCCCCACTCCTTATTTGGACCGCCTCAAAAATGATGCCTGTCAACAATTGCTCGGCTGTGAAACATGCCATCAGTGCTTCCATGTTATAATTATTTAACTATGTACCATATGTTCATCTTATGTGGACCCATGCCCCTCCCATTCAGGCCAAAGATGGTGCTCGTAGCATGTGTACAAGCAGAGCCAGGCAAGAAGTTCCCTGTAGCCCTGGGCGGGAAGTCAACAATTGCCCGGCCTGCCCCCTGTCAACAAATTTGTAAGTTAATTGACTCTCCTCCCATCTAGCGTCACTTTCGGCGGTCGTAACGGGTACCTCCTTCTTCTGCACCCCTTTCCCCGTTGACAGGGACGCCGGTCTGCGGTAAGTTAACTTGATTTTTCTTCGACTGGCCTTACAAAAAGTGATGAACCTCGTATTTTTACACCCATTTCTGCCTGATCACCTTCCCCAGTGCCTCATAAAGGTCCATAGGCCCAACTGATATCGTTTTTTATATCGCTCTTGATGTGTTCTCTTCAAAAACAACATTAATTACCGCACCCGCACTCATACATCACTGTCTGGCTCCTTTAAAGCAGTTGTCAACTATTGCCCGGGCAGTTGTTGACATAGCCGGGCAATTGTTGACACCCTTAAACCTTATCTATCTTAGTAGTTTGCACTCGAAAACGAGCCAAACTTAGAACTAAGACCCTTTATATCATTCCACACCTTATCATTCTCATTTGGTTCCTTATCTCAGTCTTATAGTAAAAAAAATCCCCCTTTTCTGCCCGAACTTTTGCCCGGGCAATTGTTGACATGTCCTGGCACTATTTAAATGTGTTCTGTCTCTCTCAATTCTCATCCCTAGTGAGTCACAATTATTTTCTTGACTGGTTATAACATGTCACATCTTTTTATGTTTGTTTACTGCCTTATTTATTTAAATAATGTAAAATTTCAGCAGTTTTTCCCAGCGTTTTTGCCCGGGCAATTGTTGACATAGCATGGTAAACCCTCTCTATGTCTCTTTTTTATACCAGTACTCCCAATTAAGTCAAACTGATTTCCATGCCAAGAGATCACATGTTACAAGTTCTCAGAATTCTGTTTCCTCCCTTAGGTATAGGAAATAGTTTATCCATAAGGGTTGGGGGGGGGGTTGAAATATACTATAAAAAATATGTAGGTCTACCCCTATGTCATAGCCTTAAAACCTCATACCCCTTCGATGTTCTATCATGTCATATTCTATTACAGTTCTCAAAATGCCACGCAAGAGGAAATCCCTTGTACAAGATGAGATGGTGGTGGGATGCCTCCCCCCCCTTGTCAGGCCTCCCAGAGGAGCCCCTCTGTATGTTCTAGAAGAGTGGCTAACAAGACACCGTCTCGTTTATCGTTATATGACTGAGGAACAAAAGGCTGTCTTCCAGTCCATTAGGTCTAACTACAACACCAGGAAGCGTGATAAAAACAAAAAAAAGGGGGAGGACTCTGAAGCATATAAAGAATACCTAGCAGACATACAGGAAGTAAGTTTTTTTTGATTTTTCAGAATTATTTTTCCACAAAGCATATAATTAATACATGAACAATGCGAGGTGTTCAAATCAGGTTACTAAAACTTGTAAGTCCTTACTCCTCTGATAGAGAAAAGTAATTAAGTAGAATTTTTTACTCAGAATGTTATTCAACTTTAAATAAATGTATGTCAAGCAGACAAAGGTTCATAATTTTAATATTTTATTCAGCGAAACAAGCCAGCTGAGGGGACGCCAGCCATGGAAAAACGTAGGGAAACTTGGCGAAACAGCCAAAAGAAGTCGCGAGGTTAGTATGTACATGTTTATAAATGTCAAGGTGAATATTGAGACTCCATAGGAAACACACTGAGACCATGTGTCATGTTTATGTTTCAAAAAGGCTGCGCATGCGCGGTGGGTGTATGACGTCATCGTGCGGATTTGGCGCTGGTTATTTAACACAGGGATGCAAAACACGGTCTCAGTGCTTTTTCTATGGGGCATCGATATTCAGCTTGACATAAATAGATAGAACTAAACGACCGTGGTGTACGAGGTGGCCGATCCACCCCGAGGACACCAGGGAAGTTTAGTTCTATATTTATTTTATGTTTTAATTAACTGAAAATTAACAAAATCCATTACCGTAGTGCCCCGTACAAGCGGTGGTCCGCCATTTTGAATGTTTACACGCACCCAGAACGAGTCTATGGTACGCTGTGGTGGATCGACACACTGGGGTGTGGCGATCGGCTCCGCAATGCTATCTCTACAGGAAGAAGTTATTCACATAAAATAAAATTAATATCTGCCCCTATGTTTTTCAGAGAAGAAAAGGACTCCGCCTAGTCAGAGGCGGCGAACGAGGGCAGCTGCCTCCACCTCAGGGTCTGACTCTGAGGTGCAGCTGCCAGATGCCAAAAAGCGACGCGTCAAGAAGAAAAAGCAGAAAACTCCCATCCCCCCTCCCCCTTCGCCATCACCTTTGGACCTGCAAGAGGCAGGTACATCTGTAGATGCAGTGACTGAATGGCAGCCTGCTGGAATGGTGAGCTCAATGGGCATTTAAAATTATCACTAGCACTTGGCTTGCATATTAATGAAAGTCAATCTATACTGACAGTCCAGTTAGCTGGCATTTTCCTCGCTGCTTAAGTAACAGCCTATAAAATTTTATTTTATGTCAAGGTGAATATCGATGCTCCATTGACAATGCACTAAACCCCCGTATTGCACCCCTGCGTTAAATAACCAGCGCCAAATCTGCACGATGACGTCATAGGTCTATTGCGCATGCGCAGCATTTTTGAAACGTAAACATTCAAAATGGCGGCGGTCAGGATTTCGCGATGAAGATGACCTGCACAGCAGGCCACCCTCGTGAAGAAACGGTCAGCTCTTGAAAACTGCTCATCGTTCACCTTTACCATTTTATTTCATCTGGTCTGGTACCTCACGAGTACACTAGGCTATTTAAAGCAGTCATTTATATTGTAAAAGTAACCAGCGCTGTACATACCAACCCATTTTTATATATAGGGTAATTATCATTAACATGTTGGTAAGTACTTTCAAAACTGAAATAGAGAAGTCATTTATGTGCAGCCACACAATATCGTCTTATTCAAATGGCTTTGAAGCAGTCTCCATAAAGTGAGTTTTTGTGTCCAGGCTGATAGCACTGGCAGTTTTAAAGTTTTTTTCTCCGCCACTGTTTCCTTACAGTCCTTACAGTCCCTAGAGGACCAGGCTGCCCGTCGAGCCATGTTACAGGAGCTGGAGGAGGAGACCTCTACTCCAGGGACGGAAGAAGAAGCCACCGACCCTAATAAAAAAAGAAGTCCACGAAAGAGGCTGTCTTTTACTAAGGACAAGTCCCCGGCTGCTGCTGCTGCGAGTATGTGTTTTGCTTTCTTCAATTACACATAATCTCCTTTGTCATGCACCAATGAGTATCAATTACCCCCTCTCTCTGAATCGTATTTTGGAATTTCCCTTTTGTTTATGTCAACATTTGCCCGGGCAGTTGTTGACATGTCAACAATTGCTCGGGCAAATGTTGACATGCACGTCTGTACCTCTGTACCTCTGTTTTATAGCCTTAACTAAGAATGACTAGGAGTGGCTAAAAATATCTCTCTATTTACAGAGAGTCGTAAGACAGACATGACATATGTTGAGATACCCGTTTTCACCTCACCTGAACGCAGCACGGAGGGATCAACAGACTCTAGTAAGTGAACATTTGTTCTATTGTATAGTTTGGATGTGATATGATAGAAATACGCTTAAGCAGTCAATAACTTTCCTTATACTTGTAACCATGCAGCCAATTGTAAGCAATTATTGGTATAGAATTTATAATTACGTCAAGGTAAATACTAGTGCTCCATTGACCATATAAACTTATCGTCGTTCACCTTTAAATACCATTTTATCTTCTTACAGCCATAACTGTGGTAGACACAGACTCCACTCCATCTCTGCCCTCCTCACCCACTCCCTCGTACAAGGGGAAGGGGAAGGGGAAAGGAAAGAAATCTAAAGGGTAAGTTCTCACACTAAATTCTGATGGATATGTATGTTTGAGTTACTATAGTAGACTTTACAATTTCATTGTTTATTTAAATGATTTCAAACTAACAATGGTAACAATGTTCAACGGTTCTTGAATATATTTCATGGTGAACTTTGCTTAAATTCCCCTAACTAGTACCCTTTCTTCTTCAAATTTCTTGACATGTTTTGGTTTGAATTTTTACGGTTGTTGTAACGATCGTTTCGCCTTTCCTTTCAGAAAACGCAACTAAACTATGTTATTATGCACAAGAGGATGGAGTATGATATAGATCTATATTTAGAGTGCTGTCCACAACACATATTACAAGTGCAGTATTCAGTTTTTATACCTTTATACGGTCAGGCGCAAAACGACAACGCAGAGACACATGTGGCACATAGTGTTCCTGAGGTTTTTAGTGCATATTACATTATTCTTATACTTTTATTATTATTTGACTGTAAGCCATAAGATGCATTTTAGGAGGTATTGTCCGACGCTCAGGCGCAAAATCACAACAGAGACACAGGTGACCAGCTCACCGGTATCACTGCCCGACACATAGTGTTCCTGAAGTTTTTAGTGCATATTACATTATTCTTATGCTTTTATTATGATTTGACTGTATGGCACTGTGTACCGGTAGCACTGCTGCCTGCCACATATCTAGAGTTCCTGAAGTTTTAAGAGAGACACAGAGGGCTGTCTGACACTTCATTTTTAAAAGTATATATATATACTTTATCTTGCATTGTCATTGCACTTCACATCTATTCGACATTTTTAGAGTCTCATGTTTTATTTCCTTACTTTTATTATGTAAAAGACATAAACATTGACTTTTTGATTAAAGTTTTAAAAATGTTAATTCTCTACATCCCTGTTGTTATTCTACTTGAGTAAAGATGTCTATGCATCGCAAAGTTTTATTCAGAGGCATGAGGCATGCAATAGGTATGCAGAGGCAATATTTTAATACAGTAAGAATATCAGTCCATTAGTCACTCATCAAAAGGAGACAGTATATTGCATGAACTATCTTTAAAAAAAATACTTCCTCACATCCATTTCATCCCACATCGTGCAGTTGTAAGTGGAAGGTAAAGCTGAGGTCTCCAGCTTCAACTCCTCAGAAGTAAGTAAATTCATCAATACTTGTCCACTGATTTTTTACTGTTATATAAGAACTCACAACTTTATGCAAACTATGTACAATAGCCTGAAAAGATGTATCATCATTTCTTTTAAGAAATCATGAAGAGTTCTAATTTGCCTCTTTTTAAAGCAAAATGAGTTGTGCACAGATACCTGTACATACTTTGCCTTTGACCTACAGGAAAAGAGATACCCTTATTCCATATGAAAAATGGCTTTCGGAGTTTGTACACAAGTCGCCGGATAAGGTGTCTGCTGAGAATCCATCGCCGACTACCGACCTATCGTGTGCAACGCCCGATAACGACAAGGATATCGGTACTGAGTGAGTATTTTTTCCTTCCTTGTCACGGGCATGTACATCGCTGACATGTAAATGTTTGCCTCTTCCTCTACACTGTGTAGTATAAACTTTAGCTAAGCTAGCATTAAATGTCAGCACCTTGTGTTGAATCATTACTAGTACATGAATCGAACTGTGAAGTCCTTTAGACCTGTATTGAGTTGTTTCTTCATAACTTAGAGTTGAAATATGTCAAGACTGTTTCCCCATGCATGCATGCCTAACCTAACTTTTAATCCAAACCCCCGACTGTCCAGAGACACCAAGGTGGCTGCCCCCACTACCAATGTCAGCACCGAGGATCCATCGCCGACTACCGACCTATCGTGTGCAACGCCCGATAACGACATGGCTTCGGCAGATCAGGAGTCCTCTCCTCTTTCCGAGGATCCATCGCCCACTACCGACCTATCGTGTGCAACGCCCGATAACGACATGGCTTCGGCAGATCAGGAGTCCTCTCCTCTTTCCGAGGATCCATCGCCGACTACCGACCTATCGTGTGCAACGCCCGATAACGACAAGGATATCGGTACTGAGTGAGTATTTTTTCCTTCCTTGTCACGGGCATGTACATCGCTGACATGTAAATGTTTGCCTCTTCCTCTACACTGTGTAGTATAAACTTTAGCTAAGCTAGCATTAAATGTCAGCACCTTGTGTTGAATCATTACTAGTACATGAATCGAACTGTGAAGTCCTTCAGACCTGTATTGAGTTGTTTCTTCATAACTTAGAGTTGAAATATGTCAAGACTGTTTCCCCATGCATGCATGCCTAACCTAACTTTTAATCCAAACCCCCGACTGTCCAGAGACACCAAGGTGGCTGCCCCCACTACCAATGTCAGCACCGAGGATCCATCGCCGACTACCGACCTATCGTGTGCAACGCCCGATAACGACAAGGATATCGGTACTGAGTGAGTATTTTTTCCTTCCTTGTCACGGGCATGTACATCGCTGACATGTAAATGTTTGCCTCTTCCTCTACACTGTGTAGTATAAACTTTAGCTAAGCTAGCATTAAATGTCAGCACCTTGTGTTGAATCATTACTAGTACATGAATCGAACTGTGAAGTCCTTCAGACCTGTATTGAGTTGTTTCTTCATAACTTAGTGTTGAAATATGTCAAGACTGTTTCCCCATGCATGCATGCCTAACCTAACTTTTAATCCAAACCCCCGACTGTCCAGAGACACCAAGGTGGCTGCCCCCACTACCAATGTCAGCACCGAGGATCCATCGCCGACTACCGACCTATCGTGTGCAACGCCCGATAACGACATGGCTTCGGCAGATCAGGAGTCCTCTCCTCTTTCCGAGGATCCATCGCCCACTACTGACCTATCGTGTGCAACGCCCGATAACGACATGGCTTCGGGAGATCAGGAGTCCTCTCCTCTTTCCGAGGATCCATCGCCGACTACCGACCTATCGTGTGCAACGCCCGATAACGACAAGGATATCGGTACTGAGTGAGTATTTTTTCCTTCCTTGTCACGGGCATGTACATCGCTGACATGTAAATGTTTGCCTCTTCCTCTACACTGTGTAGTATAAACTTTAGCTAAGCTAGCATTAAATGTCAGCACCTTGTGTTGAATCATTACTAGTACATGAATCGAACTGTGAAGTCCTTCAGACCTGTATTGAGTTGTTTCTTCATAACTTAGAGTTGAAATATGTCAAGACTGTTTCCCCATGCATGCATGCCTAACCTAACTTTTAATCCAAACCCCCGACTGTCCAGAGACACCAAGGTGGCTGCCCCCACTACCAATGTCAGCACCGAGGATCCATCGCCGACTACAGACCTATCGTGTGCAACGCCCGATAACGACATGGCTTCGGCAGATCAGGAGTCCTCTCCTCTTTCCGAGGATCCATCGCCCACTACCGACCTATCGTGTGCAACGCCCGATAACGACATGGCTTCGGCAGATCAGGAGTCCTCTCCTCTTTCCGAGGATCCATCGCCCACTACCGACCTATCGTGTGCAACGCCCGATAACGACAAGGATATCGGTACTGAGTGAGTATTTTTTCCTTCCTTGTCACGGGCATGTACATCGCTGACATGTAAATGTTTGCCTCTTCCTCTACACTGTGTAGTATAAACTTTAGCTAAGCTAGCATTAAATGTCAGCACCTTGTGTTGAATCATTACTAGTACATGAATCGAACTGTGAAGTCCTTCAGACCTGTATTGAGTTGTTTCTTCATAACTTAGAGTTGAAATATGTCAAGACTGTTTCCCCATGCATGCATGCCTAACCTAACTTTTAATCCAAACCCCCGACTGTCCAGAGACACCAAGGTGGCTGCCCCCACTACCAATGTCAGCACCGAGGATCCATCGCCGACTACCGACCTATCGTGTGCAACGCCCGATAACGACAAGGATATCGGTACTGAGTGAGTATTTTTTCCTTCCTTGTCACGGGCATGTACATCGCTGACATGTAAATGTTTGCCTCTTCCTCTACACTGTGTAGTATAAACTTTAGCTAAGCTAGCATTAAATGTCAGCACCTTGTGTTGAATCATTACTAGTACATGAATCGAACTGTGAAGTCCTTCAGACCTGTATTGAGTTGTTTCTTCATAACTTAGAGTTGAAATATGTCAAGACTGTTTCCCCATGCATGCATGCCTAACCTAACTTTTAATCCAAACCCCCGACTGTCCAGAGACACCAAGGTGGCTGCCCCCACTACCAATGTCAGCACCGAGGATCCATCGCCGACTACCGACCTATCGTGTGCAACGCCCGATAACGACATGGCTTCGGCAGATCAGGAGTCCTCTCCTCTTTCCGAGGATCCATCGCCCACTACTGACCTATCGTGTGCAACGCCCGATAACGACATGGCTTCGGGAGATCAGGAGTCCTCTCCTCTTTCCGAGGATCCATCGCCGACTACCGACCTATCGTGTGCAACGCCCGATAACGACAAGGATATCGGTACTGAGTGAGTATTTTTTCCTTCCTTGTCACGGGCATGTACATCGCTGACATGTAAATGTTTGCCTCTTCCTCTACACTGTGTAGTATAAACTTTAGCTAAGCTAGCATTAAATGTCAGCACCTTGTGTTGAATCATTACTAGTACATGAATCGAACTGTGAAGTCCTTCAGACCTGTATTGAGTTGTTTCTTCATAACTTAGAGTTGAAATATGTCAAGACTGTTTCCCCATGCATGCATGCCTAACCTAACTTTTAATCCAAACCCCCGACTGTCCAGAGACACCAAGGTGGCTGCCCCCACTACCAATGTCAGCACCGAGGATCCATCGCCGACTACAGACCTATCGTGTGCAACGCCCGATAACGACATGGCTTCGGCAGATCAGGAGTCCTCTCCTCTTTCCGAGGATCCATCGCCCACTACCGACCTATCGTGTGCAACGCCCGATAACGACATAGCTTCGGCAGATCAGGAGTCCTCTCCTCTTTCCGAGGATCCATCGCCCACTACCGACCTATCGTGTGCAACGCCCGATAACGACAAGGATATCGGTACTGAGTGAGTATTTTTTCCTTCCTTGTCACGGGCATGTACATCGCTGACATGTAAATGTTTGCCTCTTCCTCTACACTGTGTAGTATAAACTTTAGCTAAGCTAGCATTAAATGTCAGCACCTTGTGTTGAATCATTACTAGTACATGAATCGAACTGTGAAGTCCTTCAGACCTGTATTGAGTTGTTTCTTCATAACTTAGAGTTGAAATATGTCAAGACTGTTTCCCCATGCATGCATGCCTAACCTAACTTTTAATCCAAACCCCCGACTGTCCAGAGACACCAAGGTGGCTGCCCCCACTACCAATGTCAGCACCGAGGATCCATCGCCGACTACCGACCTATCGTGTGCAACGCCCGATAACGACAAGGATATCGGTACTGAGTGAGTATTTTTTCCTTCCTTGTCACGGGCATGTACATCGCTGACATGTAAATGTTTGCCTCTTCCTCTACACTGTGTAGTATAAACTTTAGCTAAGCTAGCATTAAATGTCAGCACCTTGTGTTGAATCATTACTAGTACATGAATCGAACTGTGAAGTCCTTCAGACCTGTATTGAGTTGTTTCTTCATAACTTAGAGTTGAAATATGTCAAGACTGTTTCCCCATGCATGCATGCCTAACCTAACTTTTAATCCAAACCCCCGACTGTCCAGAGACACCAAGGTGGCTGCCCCCACTACCAATGTCAGCACCGAGGATCCATCGCCGACTACCGACCTATCGTGTGCAACGCCCGATAACGACATGGCTTCGGCAGATCAGGAGTCCTCTCCTCTTTCCGAGGATCCATCGCCCACTACTGACCTATCGTGTGCAACGCCCGATAACGACATGGCTTCGGGAGATCAGGAGTCCTCTCCTCTTTCCGAGGATCCATCGCCGACTACCGACCTATCGTGTGCAACGCCCGATAACGACAAGGATATCGGTACTGAGTGAGTATTTTTTCCTTCCTTGTCACGGGCATGTACATCGCTGACATGTAAATGTTTGCCTCTTCCTCTACACTGTGTAGTATAAACTTTAGCTAAGCTAGCATTAAATGTCAGCACCTTGTGTTGAATCATTACTAGTACATGAATCGAACTGTGAAGTCCTTCAGACCTGTATTGAGTTGTTTCTTCATAACTTAGAGTTGAAATATGTCAAGACTGTTTCCCCATGCATGCATGCCTAACCTAACTTTTAATCCAAACCCCCGACTGTCCAGAGACACCAAGGTGGCTGCCCCCACTACCAATGTCAGCACCGAGGATCCATCGCCGACTACAGACCTATCGTGTGCAACGCCCGATAACGACATGGCTTCGGCAGATCAGGAGTCCTCTCCTCTTTCCGAGGATCCATCGCCCACTACCGACCTATCGTGTGCAACGCCCGATAACGACATAGCTTCGGCAGATCAGGAGTCCTCTCCTCTTTCCGAGGATCCATCGCCCACTACCGACCTATCGTGTGCAACGCCCGATAACGACAAGGATATCGGTACTGAGTGAGTATTTTTTCCTTCCTTGTCACGGGCATGTACATCGCTGACATGTAAATGTTTGCCTCTTCCTCTACACTGTGTAGTATAAACTTTAGCTAAGCTAGCATTAAATGTCAGCACCTTGTGTTGAATCATTACTAGTACATGAATCGAACTGTGAAGTCCTTCAGACCTGTATTGAGTTGTTTCTTCATAACTTAGAGTTGAAATATGTCAAGACTGTTTCCCCATGCATGCATGCCTAACCTAACTTTTAATCCAAACCCCCGACTGTCCAGAGACACCAAGGTGGCTGCCCCCACTACCAATGTCAGCACCGAGGATCCATCGCCGACTACCGACCTATCGTGTGCAACGCCCGATAACGACAAGGATATCGGTACTGAGTGAGTATTTTTTCCTTCCTTGTCACGGGCATGTACATCGCTGACATGTAAATGTTTGCCTCTTCCTCTACACTGTGTAGTATAAACTTTAGCTAAGCTAGCATTAAATGTCAGCACCTTGTGTTGAATCATTACTAGTACATGAATCGAACTGTGAAGTCCTTCAGACCTGTATTGAGTTGTTTCTTCATAACTTAGAGTTGAAATATGTCAAGACTGTTTCCCCATGCATGCATGCCTAACCTAACTTTTGATCCATCGCCGACTACCGACCTATCGTGTGCAACGCCCGATAACGACATGGCTTCGGCAGATCAGGAGTCCTCTCCTCTTTCCGAGGATCCATCGCCCACTACTGACCTATCGTGTGCAACGCCCGATAACGACATGGCTTCGGGAGATCAGGAGTCCTCTCCTCTTTCCGAGGATCCATCGCCGACTACCGACCTATCGTGTGCAACGCCCGATAACGACAAGGATATCGGTACTGAGTGAGTATTTTTTCCTTCCTTGTCACGGGCATGTACATCGCTGACATGTAAATGTTTGCCTCTTCCTCTACACTGTGTAGTATAAACTTTAGCTAAGCTAGCATTAAATGTCAGCACCTTGTGTTGAATCATTACTAGTACATGAATCGAACTGTGAAGTCCTTCAGACCTGTATTGAGTTGTTTCTTCATAACTTAGAGTTGAAATATGTCAAGACTGTTTCCCCATGCATGCATGCCTAACCTAACTTTTAATCCAAACCCCCGACTGTCCAGAGACACCAAGGTGGCTGCCCCCACTACCAATGTCAGCACCGAGGATCCATCGCCGACTACCGACCTATCGTGTGCAACGCCCGATAACGACAAGGATATCGGTACTGAGTGAGTATTTTTTCCTTCCTTGTCACGGGCATGTACATCGCTGACATGTAAATGTTTGCCTCTTCCTCTACACTGTGTAGTATAAACTTTAGCTAAGCTAGCATTAAATGTCAGCACCTTGTGTTGAATCATTACTAGTACATGAATCGAACTGTGAAGTCCTTTAGACCTGTATTGAGTTGTTTCTTCATAACTTAGAGTTGAAATATGTCAAGACTGTTTCCCCATGCATGCATGCCTAACCTAACTTTTAATCCAAACCCCCGACTGTCCAGAGACACCAAGGTGGCTGCCCCCACTACCAATGTCAGCACCGAGGATCCATCGCCGACTACCGACCTATCGTGTGCAACGCCCGATAACGACAAGGATATCGGTACTGAGTGAGTATTTTTTCCTTCCTTGTCACGGGCATGTACATCGCTGACATGTAAATGTTTGCCTCTTCCTCTACACTGTGTAGTATAAACTTTAGCTAAGCTAGCATTAAATGTCAGCACCTTGTGTTGAATCATTACTAGTACATGAATCGAACTGTGAAGTCCTTCAGACCTGTATTGAGTTGTTTCTTCATAACTTAGTGTTGAAATATGTCAAGACTGTTTCCCCATGCATGCATGCCTAACCTAACTTTTAATCCAAACCCCCGACTGTCCAGAGACACCAAGGTGGCTGCCCCCACTACCAATGTCAGCACCGAGGATCCATCGCCGACTACCGACCTATCGTGTGCAACGCCCGATAACGACATGGCTTCGGCAGATCAGGAGTCCTCTCCTCTTTCCGAGGATCCATCGCCCACTACTGACCTATCGTGTGCAACGCCCGATAACGACATGGCTTCGGGAGATCAGGAGTCCTCTCCTCTTTCCGAGGATCCATCGCCGACTACCGACCTATCGTGTGCAACGCCCGATAACGACAAGGATATCGGTACTGAGTGAGTATTTTTTCCTTCCTTGTCACGGGCATGTACATCGCTGACATGTAAATGTTTGCCTCTTCCTCTACACTGTGTAGTATAAACTTTAGCTAAGCTAGCATTAAATGTCAGCACCTTGTGTTGAATCATTACTAGTACATGAATCGAACTGTGAAGTCCTTCAGACCTGTATTGAGTTGTTTCTTCATAACTTAGAGTTGAAATATGTCAAGACTGTTTCCCCATGCATGCATGCCTAACCTAACTTTTAATCCAAACCCCCGACTGTCCAGAGACACCAAGGTGGCTGCCCCCACTACCAATGTCAGCACCGAGGATCCATCGCCGACTACAGACCTATCGTGTGCAACGCCCGATAACGACATGGCTTCGGCAGATCAGGAGTCCTCTCCTCTTTCCGAGGATCCATCGCCCACTACCGACCTATCGTGTGCAACGCCCGATAACGACATGGCTTCGGCAGATCAGGAGTCCTCTCCTCTTTCCGAGGATCCATCGCCCACTACCGACCTATCGTGTGCAACGCCCGATAACGACAAGGATATCGGTACTGAGTGAGTATTTTTTCCTTCCTTGTCACGGGCATGTACATCGCTGACATGTAAATGTTTGCCTCTTCCTCTACACTGTGTAGTATAAACTTTAGCTAAGCTAGCATTAAATGTCAGCACCTTGTGTTGAATCATTACTAGTACATGAATCGAACTGTGAAGTCCTTCAGACCTGTATTGAGTTGTTTCTTCATAACTTAGAGTTGAAATATGTCAAGACTGTTTCCCCATGCATGCATGCCTAACCTAACTTTTAATCCAAACCCCCGACTGTCCAGAGACACCAAGGTGGCTGCCCCCACTACCAATGTCAGCACCGAGGATCCATCGCCGACTACCGACCTATCGTGTGCAACGCCCGATAACGACAAGGATATCGGTACTGAGTGAGTATTTTTTCCTTCCTTGTCACGGGCATGTACATCGCTGACATGTAAATGTTTGCCTCTTCCTCTACACTGTGTAGTATAAACTTTAGCTAAGCTAGCATTAAATGTCAGCACCTTGTGTTGAATCATTACTAGTACATGAATCGAACTGTGAAGTCCTTCAGACCTGTATTGAGTTGTTTCTTCATAACTTAGAGTTGAAATATGTCAAGACTGTTTCCCCATGCATGCATGCCTAACCTAACTTTTAATCCAAACCCCCGACTGTCCAGAGACACCAAGGTGGCTGCCCCCACTACCAATGTCAGCACCGAGGATCCATCGCCGACTACCGACCTATCGTGTGCAACGCCCGATAACGACATGGCTTCGGCAGATCAGGAGTCCTCTCCTCTTTCCGAGGATCCATCGCCCACTACTGACCTATCGTGTGCAACGCCCGATAACGACATGGCTTCGGCAGATCAGGAGTCCTCTCCTCTTTCCGAGGATCCATCGCCGACTACCGACCTATCGTGTGCAACGCCCGATAACGACAAGGATATCGGTACTGAGTGAGTATTTTTTCCTTCCTTGTCACGGGCATGTACATCGCTGACATGTAAATGTTTGCCTCTTCCTCTACACTGTGTAGTATAAACTTTAGCTAAGCTAGCATTAAATGTCAGCACCTTGTGTTGAATCATTACTAGTACATGAATCGAACTGTGAAGTCCTTCAGACCTGTATTGAGTTGTTTCTTCATAACTTAGAGTTGAAATATGTCAAGACTGTTTCCCCATGCATGCATGCCTAACCTAACTTTTAATCCAAACCCCCGACTGTCCAGAGACACCAAGGTGGCTGCCCCCACTACCAATGTCAGCACCGAGGATCCATCGCCGACTACAGACCTATCGTGTGCAACGCCCGATAACGACATGGCTTCGGCAGATCAGGAGTCCTCTCCTCTTTCCGAGGATCCATCGCCCACTACCGACCTATCGTGTGCAACGCCCGATAACGACATGGCTTCGGCAGATCAGGAGTCCTCTCCTCTTTCCGAGGATCCATCGCCGACTACCGACCTATCGTGTGCAACGCCCGATAACGACAAGGATATCGGTACTGAGTGAGTATTTTTTCCTTCCTTGTCACGGGCATGTACATCGCTGACATGTAAATGTTTGCCTCTTCCTCTACACTGTGTAGTATAAACTTTAGCTAAGCTAGCATTAAATGTCAGCACCTTGTGTTGAATCATTACTAGTACATGAATCGAACTGTGAAGTCCTTCAGACCTGTATTGAGTTGTTTCTTCATAACTTAGAGTTGAAATATGTCAAGACTGTTTCCCCATGCATGCATGCCTAACCTAACTTTTAATCCAAACCCCCGACTGTCCAGAGACACCAAGGTGGCTGCCCCCACTACCAATGTCAGCACCGAGGATCCATCGCCGACTACCGACCTATCGTGTGCAACGCCCGATAACGACAAGGATATCGGTACTGAGTGAGTATTTTTTCCTTCCTTGTCACGGGCATGTACATCGCTGACATGTAAATGTTTGCCTCTTCCTCTACACTGTGTAGTATAAACTTTAGCTAAGCTAGCATTAAATGTCAGCACCTTGTGTTGAATCATTACTAGTACATGAATCGAACTGTGAAGTCCTTCAGACCTGTATTGAGTTGTTTCTTCATAACTTAGAGTTGAAATATGTCAAGACTGTTTCCCCATGCATGCATGCCTAACCTAACTTTTGATCCATCGCCGACTACCGACCTATCGTGTGCAACGCCCGATAACGACATGGCTTCGGCAGATCAGGAGTCCTCTCCTCTTTCCGAGGATCCATCGCCCACTACTGACCTATCGTGTGCAACGCCCGATAACGACATGGCTTCGGGAGATCAGGAGTCCTCTCCTCTTTCCGAGGATCCATCGCCGACTACCGACCTATCGTGTGCAACGCCCGATAACGACAAGGATATCGGTACTGAGTGAGTATTTTTTCCTTCCTTGTCACGGGCATGTACATCGCTGACATGTAAATGTTTGCCTCTTCCTCTACACTGTGTAGTATAAACTTTAGCTAAGCTAGCATTAAATGTCAGCACCTTGTGTTGAATCATTACTAGTACATGAATCGAACTGTGAAGTCCTTCAGACCTGTATTGAGTTGTTTCTTCATAACTTAGAGTTGAAATATGTCAAGACTGTTTCCCCATGCATGCATGCCTAACCTAACTTTTAATCCAAACCCCCGACTGTCCAGAGACACCAAGGTGGCTGCCCCCACTACCAATGTCAGCACCGAGGATCCATCGCCGACTACAGACCTATCGTGTGCAACGCCCGATAACGACATGGCTTCGGCAGATCAGGAGTCCTCTCCTCTTTCCGAGGATCCATCGCCCACTACCGACCTATCGTGTGCAACGCCCGATAACGACATGGCTTCGGCAGATCAGGAGTCCTCTCCTCTTTCCGAGGATCCATCGCCGACTACCGACCTATCGTGTGCAACGCCCGATAACGACAAGGATATCGGTACTGAGTGAGTATTTTTTCCTTCCTTGTCACGGGCATGTACATCGCTGACATGTAAATGTTTGCCTCTTCCTCTACACTGTGTAGTATAAACTTTAGCTAAGCTAGCATTAAATGTCAGCACCTTGTGTTGAATCATTACTAGTACATGAATCGAACTGTGAAGTCCTTCAGACCTGTATTGAGTTGTTTCTTCATAACTTAGAGTTGAAATATGTCAAGACTGTTTCCCCATGCATGCATGCCTAACCTAACTTTTAATCCAAACCCCCGACTGTCCAGAGACACCAAGGTGGCTGCCCCCACTACCAATGTCAGCACCGAGGATCCATCGCCGACTACCGACCTATCGTGTGCAACGCCCGATAACGACAAGGATATCGGTACTGAGTGAGTATTTTTTCCTTCCTTGTCACGGGCATGTACATCGCTGACATGTAAATGTTTGCCTCTTCCTCTACACTGTGTAGTATAAACTTTAGCTAAGCTAGCATTAAATGTCAGCACCTTGTGTTGAATCATTACTAGTACATGAATCGAACTGTGAAGTCCTTCAGACCTGTATTGAGTTGTTTCTTCATAACTTAGAGTTGAAATATGTCAAGACTGTTTCCCCATGCATGCATGCCTAACCTAACTTTTAATCCAAACCCCCGACTGTCCAGAGACACCAAGGTGGCCGCCCCCACTACCAATGTCAGCACCGAGGATCCATCGCCGACTACAGACCTATCGTGTGCAACGCCCGATAACGACATGGCTTCGGCAGATCAGGAGTCCTCTCCTCTTTCCGAGGATCCATCGCCCACTACCGACCTATCGTGTGCAACGCCCGATAACGACATGGCTTCGGCAGATCAGGAGTCCTCTCCTCTTTCCGAGGATCCATCGCCCACTACCGACCTATCGTGTGCAACGCCCGATAACGACATGGCTTCGGGAGATCAGGAGTCCTCTCCTCTTTCCGAGGATCCATTGCCGACTACCGACCTATCGTGTGCAACGCCCGATAACGACAAGGATATCGGTACTGAGTGAGTATTTTTTCCTTCCTTGTCACGGGCATACATGTACATCGCTGACATGTAAATGTTTGCCTCTTCCTCTACACTGTGTAGTATAAACTTTAGCTAAGCTAGCATTAAATGTCAGCACCTTGTGTTGAATCATTACTAGTACATGAATCGAACTGTGAAGTCCTTCAGACCTGTATTGAGTTGTTTCTTCATAACTTAGAGTTGAAATATGTCAAGACTGTTTCCCCATGCATGCATGCCTAACCTAACTTTTTATCCAAACCCCCGACTGTCCAGAGACACCAAGGTGGCTGCCCCCACTACCAATGTCTGCACTGAGATCCATCCATCGCCGACTACGGAATGCCCCAAACTCCGTGTGAATCACAACGTTCCAATGTGAGTTGTTTTCTTTTAGAAACTACACAGCCATATCTCAGTGCATTTTTATCATGCTCTCTATACCATTTAATTAATTTGGTATGCTCTTTTCGCTGATTTGTTTACTATTCTGCCTATATAACTTGTTCTGCTTAGGTTTAATATATCAATGATATTTTCGCCTACACACATTGCTTATACTGTCAATTACACAGGCATCTGAGTTATGTCAACAATTGCCCGGGCAAGTTACGTCAACAATTGCCCGGGCAATTGTTGATACACTCCATTAAATGTTTACAGACTTCTTTGCTTTAAACCCGTGTGTTATGTCAACAATTGCCTGGGCAAGTTACGTCAACAATTGCCCGGGCAATTGTTGATACACTCCATTAAATGTTTACAGACTTCTTTGCTTTAAACCTGTGTGTTTTTCTCTTACCCTCAGGAGAACACATCTTGACCTTAGCTGCGAAGAGTGGCTGGCCTACATGTCAACAACATCATGACATTCTCCACCAGAGAAGCTGGCGACTCCACCTACAACCACCTCACATAACCTATCACCACCTTGCAACAGAGAATTACCTTCAGGCGTCGTCGAGCTGTTAAAGGATTCTGTGTATGACCAGGTTCTCAGCCCTGATCACACTTTCCAGGACTTACAAGACGAGGACATAGACAGACATATGGCATTCCTCAGTGACCAGGTTGGAAGCCCTGAGCAGAGGCCAGAGAAAGACACAGATGAGAGTCAGCAGGCCTTCCACTCTCAGCCTGCAACAGTCTATGACCAGGTGGTGGCCCCTGAACAGACTGGACCAAAACCAAAACGAAGAACTTGTACGGCTGGTACTCAGAAATCTGCTGAGCCACGGTTTGCTCATGTACCAGATGGGGAGGCGGTTATCGTTCTTATACCCCAGATAGCTCAAATTAATGAGAACGCTGTGGTGCCGCAAATTCCTCAACCACCATATACAGCTAAACCTGTAGCGCCCCAGCCGCAGATTGCCCAAGTTAAAAGGAAAGCTGTTGTCCATCCGCCTCAGGTCACTTGTGAATTACCTGCCGTTGATGCGTTGTCCAAGGCCAGAAGCCTGTTGGTGAGATCCGGCCTAAAGAAACCATCAGGAGATGCGGTGGACCTTATTGCCCCGTATGTGGAAGTGGTGCAACAGATAGCCTCTTTTGACAATAAGACCAAGAAAGGCATCTTCCGTCACAGCAGAATTCACTACCGTCACAAGCAAAAGAGAGCCATTGCAGATGCTATTGCCCTGTGTCGCAATAATGTTTTTCCCTGCAATAGTCCAACCAAGGGCAGGCACGGATCTCTAAGGCGAAAGCCAAGATCCTTGCCGTCAATGAGTTCTTGCGACGGGAGGACAATTGTTACATTCTCCCAGACAAGAAACACTACCGTCGACATAGGAATGTTCCAGTAGTCGCCCTTGTAGACACACTCCGAAACCTGTGGAAGAAGTTTGTGGTAGAAACGGGACTCACCCTCTCGTTTCCTGTCTTCCACAAAGCCAGAGACACTGCCAGCATTAAGGCATGCATTTTCCTTAAAAGGAGTGTTTGCTTATGTATGCTACACTCCAACATGTCCTTAAAGCAGGAGGTGGTCCCTGGCTTCGTGAAGCGGACGTCAGAGTTAATCCAGTTGACGGACCTTCAGATAAAGGAGCAGTTGGCTGCAAAGATCCAGACCTCAGCAGTGCAGTATAAGGAGTGGGTGAAAGAGCCCAAAATGTACAACAAAAATGACGTCATCAAGACTTGCTTCCACACAAGTCTAAAGAAGGTTAGAGTTCCCGCGGAGAGCTTTATTGCAAAGTTCATGGAAGATTTAGTGTCCTTCCGTGCACACTGTGATCGGGTCGAGCAGCAGTATGCTGCGGTCAAGGAGCTGAAGGCCACTTTTCCTGACTCCCATGTAGTTTGCCAAATGGATTACAGTGAAAACTGGAACACCAGCTACATGCGTGAGATCCAAAAAGTGTTTTTTGGAAAGGCCCAGCTCACCTTGCACCCGATGGTTGTGTACATCCGCTGCGGTGAAGCAGTTAAGCAACTCTCCTTCGTGGGTGTGAGTAAGGTCAGGTCACACTCCTTCCCTACTACCCTTACTTTTCTCACCCTGCTTCTGGTAGAGGTGAAAAAGGAAATGGCGTCTGATATGAAGCATCTGCACATCATCACTGACTCTCCCTCGTCCCAATACAGAAATCGCTTCGCCTGTGATCTTATAACCAAGGCTCAGTCCATGTTTTCCATTCGGATAACATGGAACTGGCTTGAAGCTGGTCATGGCAAGGGTCCCTGTGATGGGGTGGGCGGTGCTCTTAAAGGTCTGGCGGACCGCGTCGTCAAGTCCGTCGGTGAAATCCAAACGGCAGAGGACTTTGTCGAGTGTGTCGCACCAGAGACAACCAAGATCAAGTTGCTCCTGGCTACTGAGAGTGAGGTCCTCCGTAGTAAGACGCTGGTAAAATCCTGGGCGTCATCCTCCGTCAATGGCATTTCTAAAGTGCACACTGCCACAATGCATGATGGCTACTTGTACCTGAGGGAGACTTCATGCTACAAGCATGAATGCTGCTGGACAGATGACTTACGACCGATGTGCAAACCGTGGAGGAAAGCCTCCCTCACGAAGAAGACAGCAAAGGTACCAAAACATGCTTCCAAAAAGAGTAAGTCTAAGTCCAGGCAGCATCCTGTTGTTGCTCCCCTGCCTCCACAAGACTCTGACTCTGAGGTAGACTCTGACTCTGAATCTGACTCTGACTTTGTTGACCTGGCGGGAGGTAATACAACTGGACTCTTAGAAGAGGTCTTTACCTCCGATGATGATGAATCAGACTATGTACCTCAGGATCCCATCGTCCATGCCAGGCCCAAAGTGAAGAGGAAGAGGAAGAGCAGGGAAAAGGCTGTAGTGATCGACGACGAAGACGGTGATGACGCAGACTACGAGGATCCGGATGATGATCCAGACTACCTCCCTCCATCGAAAGAAACCGCTGAAAAGAACCGCCATGCTACTGAGGAAAGACGTCGGGGACAGGTAGTTAACGAGATGGTGGAACTCCGGGAAGATGGAGAGACATCTAGTGATGATTGGGCGATTTTCGACACTCTGCCTCTCCAGACTCTACGGAGAATCCGTCTTATTTAGAGGTCTCCTCTTTCTTACACTTACGTTACAACTGTCATATCACAAAAGTTGGCCATGCTTTGTATATATTTTGATCATTTTAAGATATTGTAATTTAAATGAGAGTTTTTACCTGTCCAGGTGGATGAGATGCCTTGCTGTATTTTGCCTTGCGACCTGTCAACAATTGCTCGGCTGGGGAACATCCATATTTTGGATGTGCCATGTATATATATTGTAATCTATCAAGAAACACTGACTGTTGGCATAGCAACAAGAGAAGGGGGCATAATTTCAAAGACATGCAACATGTTAAAGGTGCATTTTTAAAAAGTTGTACGCCTAGAAAAGTGAATTTTAGGGTTTTTTGGACTAAACTTGACATTTTTAGGCCCAAAACGAATTTTTCAGAGGCCCCCTGGTGCGTAAAATGGGATTTTTGCAGAAGAGTACTACATGGAGAAGATAAAAAATGATAAAGGAGGTGGGAGAATGAGAGTTTTAACCTGTCCAGGTGGATGTGATGCCTTGCTGTATTTTGCCTTGCGACCTGTCAACAATTGCTCGGCTGGGGAACATCCATATTTTGGATGTGCCATGTATATATATTGTAATCTATCAAGAAACACTGACTGTTGGCATAGCAACAAGAGAAGGGGGCATAATTTCAAAGACATGCAACATGTTAAAGGTGCATTTTTAAAAAGTTGTACGCCTAGAAAAGTGAATTTTAGGGTTTTTTGGACTAAACTTGACATTTTTAGGCCCAAAACGAATTTTTCAGAGGCCCCCTGGTGCGTAAAATGGGATGTTTGCATAAGAGTACTACATGGAGAAGATAAAAAATGATAAAGGAGGTGGGAGAATGAGAGTTTTTACCTGTCCAGGTGGATGAGATGCCTTGCTGTATTTTGCCTTGCGACCTGTCAACAATTGCTCGGCTGGGGAACATCCATATTTTGGATGTGCCATGTATATATATTGTAATCTATCAAGAAACACTGACTGTTGGCATAGCAACAAGAGAAGGGGGCATAATTTCAAAGACATGCAACATGTTAAAGGTGCATTTTTAAAAAGTTGTACGCCTAGAAAAGTGAATTTTAGGGTTTTTTGGACTAAACTTGACATTTTTAGGCCCAAAACGAATTTTTCAGAGGCCCCCTGGTGCGTAAAATGGGATTTTTGCAGAAGAGTACTACATGGAGAAGATAAAAAATGATAAAGGAGGTGGGAGAATGAGAGTTTTAACCTGTCCAGGTGGATGTGATGCCTTGCTGTATTTTGCCTTGCGACCTGTCAACAATTGCTCGGCTGGGGAACATCCATATTTTGGATGTGCCATGTATATATATTGTAATCTATCAAGAAACACTGACTGTTGGCATAGCAACAAGAGAAGGGGGCATAATTTCAAAGACATGCAACATGTTAAAGGTGCATTTTTAAAAAGTTGTACGCCTAGAAAAGTGAATTTTAGGGTTTTTTGGACTAAACTTGACATTTTTAGGCCCAAAACGAATTTTTCAGAGGCCCCCTGGTGCGTAAAATGGGATGTTTGCATAAGAGTACTACATGGAGAAGATAAAAAATGATAAAGGAGGTGGGAGAATGAGAGTTTTTACCTGTCCAGGTGGATGAGATGCCTTGCTGTATTTTGCCTTGCGACCTGTCAACAATTGCTCGGCTGGGGAACATCCATATTTTGGATGTGCCATGTATATATATTGTAATCTATCAAGAAACACTGACTGTTGGCATAGCAACAAGAGAAGGGGGCATAATTTCAAAGACATGCAACATGTTAAAGGTGCATTTTTAAAAAGTTGTACGCCTAGAAAAGTGAATTTTAGGGTTTTTTGGACTAAACTTGACATTTTTAGGCCCAAAACGAATTTTTCAGAGGCCCCCTGGTGCGTAAAATGGGATGTTTGCAGAAGAGTACTACATGGAGAAGCTAAAAAATGATAAAGGAGGTGGGAGAATGAGAGTTTTAACCTGTCCAGGTGGATGAGATGCCTTGCTGTATTTTGCCTTGCGACCTGTCAACAATTGCTCGGCTGGGGAACATCCATATTTTGGATGTGCCATGTATATATATTGTAATCTATCAAGAAACACTGACTGTTGGCATAGCAACAAGAGAAGGGGGCATAATTTCAAAGACATGCAACATGTTAAAGGTGCATTTTTAAAAAGTTGTACGCCTAGAAAAGTGAATTTTAGGGTTTTTTGGACTAAACTTGACATTTTTAGGCCCAAAACGAATTTTTCAGAGGCCCCCTGGTGCGTAAAATGGGATTTTTGCAGAAGAGTACTACATGGAGAAGCTAAAAAATGATAAAGCAGGTGGGAGAATGAGAGTTTTAACCTGTCCAGGTGGATGAGATGCCTTGCTGTATTTTGCCTTGCGACCTGTCAACAATTGCTCGGCTGGGGAACATCCATATTTTGGATGTGCCATGTATATATATTGTAATCTATCAAGAAACACTGACTGTTGGCATAGCAACAAGAGAAGGGGGCATAATTTCAAAGACATGCAACATGTTAAAGGTGCATTTTTAAAAAGTTGTACGCCTAGAAATGTGAATTTTAGTGTTTTTTGGACTAAACTTGACATTTTTAGGCAAAAAACGAATTTTTCAGAGGCCCCCTGGTGCGTAAAATGGGATGTTTGCAGAAGAGTACTACATGGAGAAGATAAAAAATGATAAAGGAGGTGGGAGAATGAGAGTTTTAACCTGTCCAGGTGGATGTGATGCCTTGCTGTATTTTGCCTTGCGACCTGTCAACAATTGCTCGGCTGGGGAACATCCATATTTTGGATGTGCCATGTATATATATTGTAATCTATCAAGAAACACTGACTGTTGGCATAGCAACAAGAGAAGGGGGCATAATTTCAAAGACATGCAACATGTTAAAGGTGCATTTTTAAAAAGTTGTACGCCTAGAAAAGTGAATTTTAGTGTTTTTTGGACTAAACTTGACATTTTTAGGCAAAAAACGAATTTTTCAGAGGCCCCCTGGTGCGTAAAATGGGATGTTTGCAGAAGAGTACTACATGGAGAAGATAAAAAATGATAAAGGAGGTGGGAGAATGAGAGTTTTAACCTGTCCAGGCGGATGTGATGCCTTGCTGTATTTTGCCTTGCGACCTGTCAACAATTGCTCGGCTGGGGAACATCCATATTTTGGATGTGCCATGTATATATATTGTAATCTATCAAGAAACACTGACTGTTGGCATAGCAACAAGAGAAGGGGGCATAATTTCAAAGACATGCAACATGTTAAAGGTGCATTTTTAAAAAGTTGTACGCCTAGAAAAGTGAATTTTAGTGTTTTTTGGACTAAACTTGACATTTTTAGGCAAAAAACGAATTTTTAAGAGGCCCCCTGGTGCGTAAAATGGGATGTTTGCAGAAGAGTACTACATGGAGAAGATAAAAAATGATAAAGGAGGTGGGAGAATGAGAGTTTTAACCTGTCCAGGCGGATGTGATGCCTTGCTGTATTTTGCCTTGCGACCTGTCAACAATTGCTCGGCTGGGGAACATCCATATTTTGGATGTGCCATGTATATATATTGTAATCTATCAAGAAACACTGACTGTTGGCATAGCAACAAGAGAAGGGGGCATAATTTCAAAGACATGCAACATGTTAAAGGTGCATTTTTAAAAAGTTGTACGCCTAGAAAAGTGAATTTTAGGGTTTTTTGGACTAAACTTGACATTTTTAGGCCCAAAACGAATTTTTCAGAGGCCCCCTGGTGCGTAAAATGGGATGTTTGCATAAGAGTACTACATGGAGAAGATAAAAAATGATAAAGGAGGTGGGAGAATGAGAGTTTTTACCTGTCCAGGTGGATGAGATGCCTTGCTGTATTTTGCCTTGCGACCTGTCAACAATTGCTCGGCTGGGGAACATCCATATTTTGGATGTGCCATGTATATATATTGTAATCTATCAAGAAACACTGACTGTTGGCATAGCAACAAGAGAAGGGGGCATAATTTCAAAGACATGCAACATGTTAAAGGTGCATTTTTAAAAAGTTGTACGCCTAGAAATGTGAATTTTAGTGTTTTTTGGACTAAACTTGACATTTTTAGGCAAAAAACGAATTTTTCAGAGGCCCCCTGGTGCGTAAAATGGGATGTTTGCAGAAGAGTACTACATGGAGAAGCTAAAAAATGATAAAGGAGGTGGGAGAATGAGAGTTTTTACCTGTCCAGGTGGATGAGATGCCTTGCTGTATTTTGCCTTGCGACCTGTCAACAATTGCTCGGCTGGGGAACATGGGGATTTTGGACATATGACCGGACCAGATAACCAATAATGCATTTATTAATATTTAATCATTGTTGTCATGGAAACAAGTGATTGGACCATCTTTTTAAGTACATTTGGCATGTAAGATGCATAAAGAGAAAAACCTGTAGCCACAGCGAGGTGAAATTTCAGAATTTTGACCGAAAAAGTGAGACTTTAAGACCCCCTAATTTGTTTTGGGGGGGAGCAAGCAGCCAGGGTAATTAATTATTTTAGAGAACTTATTTTATTTATTGAAATTGAAGAAATACGGCAAGTTAAATAGATAAATTACAAAAATTAGAGATGTTTTCATGCAATTTTTGTGACTTTTTTATCAAATAGCCTACATTTTGTACCCCCTTGGGCGATAAAGGGGATTAATGTGAATGGTAGGTACATTATGAGTAATTATACTACATATGTTAAAAAAAATAAAAGAGTTATTAAAACTTATTATTAATCTTATGTTGGATTATTAACTTTAATTTATGTATGTTCATTGTGAGATATATGTCAACAATTGCTCGGCTATGTACCCCCTTTGGTAAAGGCTATAGAGAAAGACAAATACCAAAAAGGTTAAAAAGCAAGATGTCCTTTGGAAAATGAGGGAAGAAGGAATTAATATATATATGAGGCACAATCCTAAGTATGAGACTAGCCTTGTACGGATTCTTCAAAGTTTGTCCAAATTGATGTTCTGTAAAAATCGTAAATTAGAGGAAACTGACTTTTTTCTTTTTTCTCCCATATAAATATGGCTTGGAAGATGCCTAAAAGTACCTGATATGTTGAAAGTATGTTCATGTCCCCTTACATTTACGTTGAAAGTGATAGAAAAAAGTAAATGTAACTATGAAAAAATACACATTTTGGTGTGTCAACAATTGCCCGGGCAATTGTTGACACGATTTTGTACATACTAAGTTCCCATGGTCACCATGGCAACAGTGCACATATTTAAGAAAAATCACCTGTGCTGTGGCATGGACCCAGACCTGTATTATACCCATGAAGAAGGAAATCATCCGACTCTGATATTTCTTGGGGACCCCCCCCCCCCTCCCAAATGCATCAAATTCGCGAAACCTGGTCTTGAGTATGTTTCCTCTGGATAGCCCAACATAACTATAAGATAGATGGTTAGCCCTATAAAGGCCATTATTGCATAAGTACATCATGGATACGCTGTATCTCTGCGGCCGGGCTCTGCGGTCTGTAAAACCTAATGTAGCAGGAGTGTACGGGACCAGAATTCAGGGCTATTAAAGTTTCCTATGCAGTCCTTGGGAGTTACGTAAAACAACTGCATCCATGCTTCATGACGACCAATGGGCATGACGCATTCTCAGGGTTAAAGGACTACCCATCACTGCCAACAACAGCTACTTGAATGGTGATGTCAAAAGTTGAACCTATCAGATGAGTTTTAGTCATTGCACAGGTTTTACATCAGCTTCAGTGGATTGCGGACTCAAGTCGCTTTTCCAGCACACTTACAGGTGCCACTGTTACTTCAATGGTACACGCAATTGCATGTATAATAATAGGGAGACTGAGGTCCCCCTTGGTGTACTGTAATGTCATCCTACACGAGCTGACATTTAACAGACATGCTGCCATTTGTTGAGAAGTAGTAACAGTACATAAATCTATGTGTACCCCATCAGATTACGATAATGGCCAGGTTACTACGCAAACATTGGAATCTCAATCGCCAACCTACGTGCCCGTCCTATTCTCACTAAATCAGCAATCAAGTTAAAGACTTAAAACATAGATTTCACAGCAGCGGCTTGAGCGATGCTTGGCTGGCGCTAGATAGAAAATCGTAACTTAGGTTTTTCATCTTGACCTGGCAAGGCCATCATCTAGTAAGAAGTCGACTGCAGTGGAATCCACATTACATGCAGATTTTTTAGTGTGTTTTTTTTACTCCTATTGCTGCTTATGGAGTCTTCCTGAACTTATTAGGGTGTGCCTTATACGCACGGTTTTACTGTATGTCATATTAATCAATGTTAATGAAATAAATACAGAGACCTGACTCCTTGCATGGCAAGTAACTATGATAGGAGATGAAATATTAATGATAATGATGTAAAATGAAGGATGGAACACCATATGATCTAGATTCTTCGGTGAATTCATGAAACGATGATATTTCTTACCCAAACTGGTGGGTACAGAAGAGCTTAATGAATGATGAGATATCACATTTGGCATGAATTGTTGTGGCTTGATTTCTTTCGTTGTCATACAATGCAGGAGATGATCTTTTCCTTCGGTGCCATGTCTTTGCGTATCGTCATGGCGACACAGCTGAGCCAGCTCCGGCTGGTGGGCATCTCACCGATGATGTCCCATTGGTCAGCCTCTTCATTGTATGCCTCAATGGTGTCATGGTATCTGAAATCAAAACTCAGCTACTTAAACAACATGCACTACTATTGTATCAATATTCAAAAAACTTGGCATCCTCCCCCACCCCGCTCATTTTTCGGTCTTAACCTAGTTCAGGTCACCCTCGTATAAAACTTTTTTCAACTTCCTATTCATGGGTGATTGGGGTAATTACACTTTGGAACAACAATCCTTTTCTTGATAACTTCTCCCATACCCCCCCCCACTCCATATCACAAGCATGAGCCCTGAGGCACTTAGGTTTTACCAAACTGGTCTAGACACCACATCCCAACTGCTCGACTGTGCTTTCTACAACTACCACATTCTCATTCATTATAATTGTGAGTTCTATACACAGTACCGTAAATCCCCGGTCACAAGCCGGCCCCGGTCATAAGCCAGGGGATGAGTTCAGCAGAAATATAGAAGCCGGTTTTGGTCCATTTTAGACTTTTGCAAAAACCCCGGTCATAAGCCGGGGGATGAGTTGAGCCCCCTGACCCCCCCTTACACCAAAAAATCTCACCAATTTTTAAGGAAAATTAGCCATATTTTGATCAATATCTTATTGATTTCTTATAGAAATACATTGAAATGAACTTGTATGATAAAAAATCATACATATTAAAGTAATAGAGGGTCTCTGGTTTTTAAGCTGACATTTTCTATTGTATACTATTGAAATATGGTTAAAAATAATTTAAACTTTTAAAAACCCCGGTCATAAGCCGGGGGTAGACTTTGGGAGAAATTTATAAGCCGGTTTTGGTCAAAAGTAGAAAAAAAATCCGGCTTATGACTGGGGATTTACGGTATTTATAACAAATTCACTGGTATACTCACCTGTCCCAGCCTTCCTCTCCACCACAAACATAGATACGTCCGTCAACAACTGCCACTCCTGGTCGGTAACGCCGCTCGTTCATTGGAGCCCGGAGGCTCCACCTGTTGGCAACCGGGTCGTAGCACTCCACCTTGTTGGTGTTCTCTGTAGATGCATGCCAACCACCTACAACAGATTTGAATTTTAAGCAGTTTTACATTGAAATTTTGCTTGGCTTTAGCTTAGCAGCTTATGCTTATAACAATAAGCGCAAAAGCGTACACTGATAGAATTGCCTTGAAACCAAGAAAACATTTTGAAAATCAATTAATCTCTTTCAAATCAAATTTGAACATATATTTGCACACATCTACTCTCACTTTGAGCATTATCATCTGAGGTCCACACACTCTTAGGAGAACTACCACCTATTGATTGAAAACAGAAATGGGATAAATACAGTATATTGAAAAGTATGAACGGCACTCATCTAACTTGGCATAACAAAGTACTGATGGAAAAGTACTGTATCATACCAAAAGTTGACGTCATAAATTCAAACAATACTTTTAAATGAATCACTTTCACATTCGATATTAGCTCATGAAAAAAAAAAATACATTAGCAAATTGTACGATATGTGAAAAGAGATCTTAATGCAAGGGGCACTAATGTCATCTAAGTACATAATCTATTCAGTTTTGGATTACCTATGATGAAGATATGTCCATTAAGTATACATGCTGCTGAGCCGGACCTTGCGATCATCATTGAGGCGAGTTCTGTCCACTGATCGGTCCGTGGGTTATAACACTGAACTAAGTCAATACCATCTCCATCCTCCAGAACTGCTCCACCTAGCAAATTTAAAAAATTATGTTTTATTTGCAATCTAAGGGATCAATCATACTTGTTCCATTTACATATCATTTTAAAGATCATAATTATTACATTCCCTGATTTATAAGCCACACATGAGGGCTTACTATTGCAGGTTTAGTGTTCTATTTCTATCTAATATCTCAGGTATAAGCCACAACCAGCCTCTGGGACGCTCCTCTTAGCCCATATAAGCTATGGCTTTATCTGAAATAACCGCAAAACCTAGCATTTAAATCGTGGCTTGTAGACAATTTTTAGATACTTGGTGTGGCTTATAGGAACAGTGAGTGAAGTGAGTAATAGATGTTTAACGCCATTTCAACAGCTAAGGTCATATTCATGGCGAGAACTACATTACACAATTTCACAGGGAATGTGTCAGTGCCCGCGCATATGTGCACCACACACATTCTGAGGGGATAGGAAAGAGGAGATATAGACCCTTTTAAGTGGGCTAGGGAAGCCCAGGCTTATAGGAACAACCTCAACTCAGGATGTGGCTCATATGCGCGGGTTTATATATAGTCAATAGGGACCCATGATTGATTGATTGATTTGTTTAATGTCCTAAGGTTCTTACACTTCATGGGACTGCCTCATTAGTTTACGGACATGAAGTCATTCTTTCTCAGTCTGGACAGGTATTTAAAAGCTGCTTGTCCATACAGGTAGACCGGTATTTATAGGCTGCTTGTCCATCACAGCGGTAAACACATCTATGGATGAGCGAATCTATGAGATGAATGATCGAATCTATGAGGAGGGGTGAGAGGGAAAACCGCTACCGGGGCTTCATTCCCCTACTCTTTTCGAAAGAATGCAAGTGTTCTTTTATTTGCCTTGTCCCATAGGCAGGGCCAGACAAACCACGGCCTTTGATCACTCAGATATGGTTCACTGAGGGGGAACCCCATGAAAAAAGACAATGTATGCCCGGGCCCGCTAATAGGGACACCTGCTTCCCACATGCTCACCTCATGTCACAAGGAACCCCAAGTTTGTCGCCTTTTATGAATCTGGTATGTCCACTGTTGGTATGGAAGGAGACTACTCCTTTGTGGATTCCGGATGAAGTTATTCTGCTCCTCCATGCCCTCACATGAAGGTCCCCACTCCACTCCAGGGGGAAATAGAGACCCACACCCAATTAAGACCCACACTGCGGCTTATAACAAAGCAAGTAACTAATGATATGGCTTATAAACAGGGTTTTACAATACAACGACTTTAACATTATAATAGAATATAAAATGTGTTCTTTCGTACAGACCTGTAACATACAGAAGTCCATTGTGTGAGACAACAGCAGGACTAGTGACAGCCATCTTAACGGGTGCGACGAAGGCCCATGCATTAGTTCCAGGATGGTATTTCTCAACTGAGTCAAGGCGAGCAGTGCCCTCCCAACCACCAACAGCATAGATGCAGCCATCAAGTGTCGCAAGACCTAATTATCAGCCAAATCAAGATCATAAAATACGTGTTCTTCTATTAAAGCAAGTAGGACAATTCCTGAAAATCAATGGTAACAAAATGCGATATACTTCTTAACAAGTACTTAATAGGCACTCATTACAAATTTTATCATTTCGAAAAGCAACACCAGCATTCTATAGTTTAGAAATTATTTATCACAAAGTTGTTGCACTACTTTAATAAGTCTGTTATCAATATTCGTTTTAAACTCAGACTTCTGATATTGGTGAATTCAAAAAGAGAGAAATCCAATTATATACTAGTATAGAGTATCACCTAATTCAGATCGAGGCATGTTCATGGATGCCATCTCCTGCCAGCTGTCAAAACAGGGATCATAGCGCCACATACTTCGACTAGCTGATCCATCGGGGAATTCCCCACCCGCCATGTACAAGTGGTTACTACCTATCGGCAAAAGTAAATCAATGGATTCAAGATTAATATATCTTAAAATGCATGGTGTTCTTGCTGCATGCTGTGATACAAGGCAGCATACCGTCTAGTACAAAGTATGCGATAAATAATTTAATAAGGTCTTTGCTCTTGTTCATTTTGGCAATGTTTTTTTTTTCTCCACTGTCTCATCTTGGAAATGTTGATAACTCTTTACCTGAATGTAGGTATATATACCATAAATCTAACTAGCTTCTCTTAATAGCTTTGGGGCAGTTTCCGCATAATATTATATGCATTATTTGGTATTTGTTATCTGACCTGTGACGACAAGGCCGTGCTTGCTGACAGCGAAGGGTAGGCAGGCGAGGGTTCTCCAGTGGTTGGTATCAGGATCAAAGCTCTCAACGCTCCGCAATACAACCTTGTCATCCTCTCCACCAACTGCGATAATCACCTCCATCAACCCTAGAACAAGTAACATAAGTCTTATAACATAAGTCTTGATTTGTTTAACGTCCATGACTCCCGATGAAGTTATTCTGCTCCTTCATGCCCTCACATGAAGGTCCCCACTCCACAGGGGGAGTATAGGGTGCACCCTGAGTTATAGCACATCCTATAACACGCAGCTGGGGTTTGATTTTGAGGAGTTTGATACAGGATTTAATGTAATTTTACCTCACCTGATTTTGAGCAGTATATTACTGTTCTATGATAAAAAAAATCTCGTGTATAAGGTGCACCCCAAATTTGGCTGATCTTATCAGGAGCACAGGGGGTCAGTCCTCACGCATCTAGTTGTGCCTTATGCCCTGACACTCAGCAAATTAAAATTCTATATTTTTCTAATGCTTGCATCTGGCTACACCTAAATATGAGAGTTGTGCTATACACTTACCCTTTGTGTTTGTGTTTTTTTTGTGTTTTTTTTTTTATTTGCAAATAATATAACATTCATTTACATGATATTCGTTACGTTACATTCTCGCATTAGATATTCACTGTGGCTATGCTGTGTTTAGATGTAAAGATATGAATTTGGAATTGACCTTAGAAATCGAACATGGTCATTACACATAAAAACATATACTACCGTAATCTCCCGCGTAGAAGGCGCGTCTTCTATGCCAAACAAAATGCTGCTGGGTCTTATACGCGGGAGGTAAATTGCCTTGAGTTTGGGGTGCGCCTTATAAGCGGGTTTTTCCGGAAATTGATCCAGAAGAGGTATGTGCGCCTTCTACGTGAAAAGGCCTTCTCTGAGTTGAGGGGGCGCCTTCTACGCGAGCTGCGCCTTCTACGTGGGAGATTACGGTACGCTTATTACTTGCCAAATATACCATAAACGATAATTCATGTAAATAGCAGTGTTTGCCAGGTACTGCTGAGCAATTCTACTGGTGATACAGTGTGATGAATGAGGTGAGATGAGTTTGTGAATTTACCATCTATATGTGGCAATAGTCAGCAGACAGAGAGACAGTGTTTCGAATATCAACTTGCATGTTCTGCAGGTGGTATACTGAGCAATATAATACAATGAGATACAAGCACTACCAGGTGGTTAGTCTGGTAGTGCTTGGGGAAGCTTGTATTTGTTAAAGAGGTTATTGAAGCTTGCCACTGATTTGGCCTGTTGAATGGCTGCTGTGAGCCGATCCCAGAGCTTCACACCACGGTATTGCGAGGACTTTTTAAACTTTTGTTTCTTGTGCTTATAGGATGGGAATCTTACCTTGAGATCACCTCTAGTCCTTGCGTTTCTGGTAGGGCAAAGCCCTAAGCTGATGGATTGCTTATATATTATGGAAGCAAGTTGCTTGACCCTTCTAGCATTGAGCTTTTCAATTTTACACTCCTCATGGAGTTGGAAGTGTATACTATATTTCTTAGTACAGATGCGGAGTGCTCTATTCTGGAGGGTTTGTAGCTGATCTACTGTGTTTTTCTTAGCGTCATCCATTAAAAACCTGCAGTATTCCAGGTATGGGAGTATGGTCTGTTTGTATACAGTGAGGACGGTGTCTTTGTCAATGAGGTAGCGTATTTTTCCCAATTTTAAATATCTTTTGTCTGACTTTAAGTTCTGTGGTTTTCATAAATAAGTCCAACTTTACACCGAGGAAGCTGTAGTCAGTTGGGGACTCAAGCTTATCGCCCTTTATGTATAGTGACATATTGTCACAGGCCACTACTGCCAATTTCTCACCACACCAGACCGTCTGTGTCTTTTTAGCATTTATAGTCATACCGTTACTTGTGCACCAGGTATCTAGCTTGTTTAGGTCCTGCTGCAGCATGGCTCTAGCCTCCCATGGATCTTTATGACTTGAGGTCAATACAATGTCATCAGCATAAAATATCATATCTGAGTGAATTATGGTGTCTCTAATGTCATTGACATATAGTTTAAAATTGTAAGGGTCCTAAAAATGAGCCTTGGGGTACCCCAAAGAGTATATCCCATGGTTTGGTTTTGATGCCGTTAAGTAAAACTGACTGTTTCCAATTTTGTAAGTAACTCGCGAGCCATTTCAAGATACCCAATGGGAGCCCAGTTTTTGATAGTTTCCTGATCAACAGTGAGTGGTGTATGGAGTCGAACGCTTTGCTAAAGTCTACATAACAGGTACAGGTTACTTTTGACTCGTCCCTGTTCCTGTATAGTTTATTAACTAGGTAGTGTTGCACAACGGTAACTTACTATTACCTGATGCCTTGCGTGGACGAGTTCGTGTTGATTGCAGTTGGGACCTGCGGTCAGTAAGCAGATGGAAGGTCTTGGCCTCCTCAACCAGCTCTTGGCACTTCCGCGATTGAAATATAACCTGCCGATTTTCTACGCAGTCGTGGATGAAGTAAGGACTAAGCTGGGGTAGCCGCACATGTTCCAAGACCTGTAGATTTATGTGTAGTTTATATGATATGGACATGATATGAAAATTCTGAATGTCAAGCAAGACTGCAGTATTAAAAAATCTTCAGATATATACCATGTACAAGACATAATTTTATCTAGTCAAGGCTTACCGCTGTCTATACATGCAAACTTCGGATGAGAAAAAAGAAAAAACTGAGCCGGATAAAAAGATGAGATTTTTCCTTAGAGTAAGATTGCATGATAAAAATGGGGGGGGGGGGTCTGTCCCCCAGAAAGAAATTGTATTCCGAGAAGCCAAATGGTGCATTTTATTGATGGCTGATCTAAAATTTTCTAAGACCACCATACCCCATATACCGTAATCTCCCCCGTAGAAGACGCGCTGCGTGTATAAGACGCACCCCAAACTCAGCACATGCATTTTCGCGTATAAGACGCACCTCTTAGGTACCAACTTTGTAAATTCAGTACATTTCTACAGTAAAATTACCCCTCGTATAAGACGCACCCACAACTTGAAAAAATCCTATAAGACCCCCTAGCATTTTGTTTGGCGTAGAGGAGGCGTCTTATACGCGGGAGATTACGGTAAATGGTAAAATGATATCTCATTGGATCTGGATGAATAACAAGAATGACCCTGACAGATTATAGAAAAACTGAGGAGTTTGCATGTTCGAATTCTTTGTCTATGCATTCTACATAATGGAAGACTCTTTATATATAAAGTTTTGATTGGATACTATCCTTCAACTTCAAGGTATAAGCTCTTTCTTCAAAACCACTCATCACACAACACTGGTCTTTTCATAACACAGTATGATTCAAAGTACCTTATGGAATTCCTGGGATCTGCCCTGCTCATCATGTTCCAACCATTTCATAGCAGTGTTAAAGACGACTTCTTCAGTTTCAACACTCAGCGCATCATCTGAGAGGAACTCTACCAGCTTCGCCTGCGTCAGCGTCACTAACTCCTCTTGCTGACTCACATCCATGAAATAGCGCAGGGTGAATGTCTTGGCCTTTGCCTGCAGTTCATTGCAGGCATGTGCTTCAGCAAAACAGTGGATTCCAATACAGTTTGACTCATCCATGTTCTTGTCCATAAAGCGGCAACAGGCGTCTCTTACTGGTAAAACTTCAAGAAGGTTAGTCGCCGAGAGAAGCGACTGCACATTGGTCTTTGTTATGAGAACCTATATTTGGATGGAGATGGTTAAGAGGATTTACACACTGATTTACACTATTACCTGAGAATATATAGCTACATGTTTATATTTCAGAGAGTCAACATTTCAAGCAATCTTTTTGAGTGTGATAAGTTTCAGGAGAATCACATAGGAGACATGTGTATAACATACACTATCTTAAGTGTTTTAATTGCGAACTGGACTTAAGTTATCCTATAATTTGCTTCAGAGAAAATTTGATACCATCCTACACTGACATAAGATATAGAAACACTAACCTGGGAGGTGTATGCATAGTCAATCAGAAGCTCAATGACGGAGGATTCGACACCGTTTATGGAGATCTTCTCCTGTTTGCTTTCAGCCATATCGACACCGAACATGGCCTTGAAGTATGGACTGAAGGAGGCGAGGACTACCTTATGACAAGGGAACTCAACACTGTCAACACAAAGTGTCACATCACAGAATGTCCCAGCTTTCCGCAGACTGCTAAGACCTTGAAGAACTTGTGCTGGATGGGAACTCTCAACAAAGAGGAATTCATCTGAACTCTTCTCATCTGAGCTCGACACGCTGTGGTTATGATCATCACATGTGTCTTCTTCACTTGTGCTGTGTCGCTGCCGTACTCGGCCCTGATTGGCAGGGGGATTATTGGCTGCCATGGGGCTGGCCTGGAAAATTAGGTAATAACATGGGATGTCCGATGATTTATAATGTTATAAAACCCAAAGTTTAAACCATTGTGCAGGACAGTTAGGGTTTATAAATAGACCTTTTCAGACCCCTGGTTAGGCTTATAGCACTTCCAGGATCTCGGGATGCGGCATATATGAGGAGTTTCACTTATATAGACAATGGTGAGGAATAAGGACCTTTTCAGTGACTTCTAGACCTTTGGTGCGGCTTATAGCAAAGCCATGAAGTCAGGGTGAGGCGTATTTGTGGGTGCGGCTTGTACACTGTATTAGATGGATCATGGTGGGAGAGTGATTGTCCGCGTGGCGTTCGACAACATTCGCAGAAATCAAAATGATTCGATATACGGGACTGTTTTCAGACATGCACATGCTAGACTGCCAACAGCAACAACTCTAATGCAGGCATTAGAAGTTGTGCTCGGTGTGATACACGTGCACAACAACATTCGCAGTTAGGCCTATAATTAAAAATAATTAAAATCGCGTAGGTATCCATGTATGGCCTCTCGACCTTTGGTCTCGAGGCTGTACATGGATCCTATGCTAATGGTCGTACTGGGGTCTGTATGCTCTCTCGTGTAGTCTTTGGACAGTAGGTTACCAACCTTAGATCCGCAGTGTCGCCGTCGGATTTTCCTAGGCTGTCCCGGGCATAAAAGCATCGCTCGAGATCGAGTGTACACTCTCAGGATGTACATTTGTACACTTTCAGGCCGAAACTTGTATTTGCATAGGGTTTGTATGGCTTTCACATAACATCTTCAAATAAACAAATTCCTTTAATTTTTCTGGCGAAAGTAGTTCTACGGCATAGGGACAGTATCACTAGGGTTGTTGTCCTTTCAAATTCTATAAGTAGAGAGGGATGTTATCATGGTTTGATCGTTTCCCATAGTACTAGTGTCTTATATTACTACGCAATCCTGAAAGTGTACATCATGTACACTCTGACTGAGAGCTAGTGTACCGGTACACTAGTGGAGGCCACCGCCCAACACTTCGCTCTGTGCCTACCATCATATCATATGCATAGGGACCGGTGGCAGGTCTACGGTACACTAGTGTGGGGATTCCACACCGTCTGCCGCTTAAGGAGCTCTGTACACTTGATCTCGAGCGATGGTCCTATCATCCCGGGGGCTGTCCACAGTCGCCTAGAATGTGAAGTAGGCGACTGGAGTTATAGACCATTCGTTCTACTGCCAGTTCGCCCTAGACCATTCGCTCTACCCCCCTTGGACCATTCGCCCTACTAGACTTTTAGTTAAAACCATGATAATATCCCTCTCTTCTTATAGAATTTGAAAAAAACAACAACCCTAGTGATACTGTCCCTACGCCGTAGAACTACTACTACCGTAATCTCCCGCGTAGAAGGCGCAGCTCGCGTAGAAGGTGCCCCCCCCAACTCAGAGAAGGCCTTTTCACGTAGAAGGCGCACGTACCTCTTCTGGATCGATTTCCGGAAAAACCCGCGTATAAGGCGCCCCCCCAACTCACAGGGGGGCTGTTTCGCGTAGAAGGCGCCCCCCCCCTCCCCACCCCCCCTCCCCACCCCCTATTCTACAGCAACTGGTCTGCCGCGGTTTTGGCTATATGAGTTCAAGCTGTCATCGGCACACGGTCGGCGTTTTGCCCGCTGAGCAAATCTACAGCGACCGGTCTGCCGCGGTGCTGGCGCTATGAGTTCAAGCTGTCATCGGCACACGGTCGGCGTCAAACCCGCCGAGCAAATCTACACCGACCGGGCTGCCGCGGTGCAGGCGCTATGAGTTCAAGCTGTCATCGGCACACGGTCGGCGTCAAACCCGCCGAGCAAATCTACACCGACCGGGCCGCGCTTGGCGCTATGAGTTCAAGCTGTCATCGGCACACGGTCGGTTTAAAAAAACGGCGAGCAAATCTACAGCGACCGCTCTGCCGCGGTGCTGGCTATATGAGTTCAAGCTGTCATCAGCGCATTTTCCCAAATGAGATGTTGGAAAAACCCGCGTATAAGGCGCACCCCCAACTCAAGGCAATTACCCTCCCGCGTATAAGACCCAGTCACGACCTGATTCGCGTATAAGACGCGCCTTCTACGCGGGAGATTACGGTAGTGCGAATGGACCAGGGAGTAGAGCGAATGTGTATGTAGAGCGAATAGGTTTTAGAGCGAATGGACCATTTCCCGGCGACTGTAGACAGTCTAGGGCAGTCCGACACGCCGTCACACGGCGACAGTGCAGGGGGGAGCGTGCAGGGGAGTCAGTAGTATGAGTATGAGACTGAGTATTGTCACTGTCTGTAGTGTAGACTAGTGCCACTGATAAATATCCTAAGGAAATGACCCTACTAAGTTATAACCCCAGTATACCAATTCAATTGTGCATTGGATCACTCCTAGTGACATTGCAAGTGTGATGGCTAAAATAAGGGTTGTATTAATATTGCAAAACAGCAATAAGTCTGGATATCTGAAGTAAACAAACCTGTGTTGAAGTGGTGTTGACAATCAGGATTCCGTGCGACAGCTGGCCGTAAAGTTTTAATGTTCTCAAAGTGGCCGTTAGGTAGCAGCACTGGATCGTTATCCAGTAAGATTTTCGCGCCACTGCCGGTTTCAGAAGGACACCGGGGTATACACGTGGTATGTTCGACCGCAAATGGGACGTTCTTCCTGCGATCTGTGTACAGACGGTTCTAGAGTTTCCCACTAGGCGGCGCTGCGCTAGTATTGTTATTGCGATCGCGCAGAGGTCCCGATCTCAGCTGTCAGCTCAGACGACGCAGCAAGCACTTGCGCGCCCTCTATATCTCACGGGATATATGCGGCCGCCACCGGGGCCTAGACGCCAGTTTCAAAGATGTCAGCACAGAGGCCACAGCCTCCTGGCCTGCTGACAAACAATGAAGCACCACAGTCTTCCAGGTAGGTTTGATGGTATGACATGTCTCCCAATGGATGCCCAACTTCACTGTTATAGATCGAAACATATGATGGTATGTTTTTTAAGTGAGCAAAATGTATTTATTCAAACTGAACTGTCTAGATCCCCCATTATCACTCATGTCAACAAACCAGTGACTTGACAGCACTGATAAGTCTGATTGACTTGGCAGTGCTTGTGAGATGTAATTCTGTACAACCCAGCTATCCAAATACATTGCCAATGGTAATATAATTGAGACAATACATGGTGGAATACTATTGTTCAGTGACATGTGTTTGAAAAAGCTAGGCCAGGCATGTAAGTAGCCCCCCCCCCAATTTATTAAAGGTCCTAGGCCTATACTAGTACAGCTGTGTAGTCTAAGGGAGTGGCCATTGTTTACCAAGGGGGAAGAAGGGGTGTGTTAGGGGGGGTGAAAAATTTTGACCTGTCCTGAGGGGGGGGTCATACAAAATATTTTGGGCTCGAAAAATTTCAGTCTTTTTTGTTGAGAGTGCAGTCATTATTTATCAACAGGTTGGGTGGTGGGTTTGAGGGGGGGGCATACAAAAATTCAGACCCTCCAGACAAGAATTTGTAGCTGCAGTATGTCGAAAATACCAGTGAGCCTTTTTATCCTATGGATATCCCTGAGAGGGGTCAACAGTTTTTTACCCCCCCCCATATGGCCTCAGCAGGGGGTCGAATGTATATTTTCTTTTATGTGACTTCTCAAGTCGTTAGGGAGTGGTCATTATTTATCAACAGAGGGGTGGGGGGTTTTAGCTTGGACATGCGGAAATCTTTTAGGCCCCCCCCCTCGACGGCAGTCAAAATTTTTTGCGCCCCCCCCCGCGCCGGAGGCACGGAGAGTTTTCGCGCCCCTCTTTGATCTATAGTAGTGCGCCGGCTTTTTTGCTAAAAAGAGGGTGAATTTTTTTAGCCCCCCTCAAGAGGGGGTCAAATCTTATTTAGCCCCCCCCCTCGGGAGGGGTCTGAAAATTTTACGCCCCCCCCTCAAACCCACCACCCCCCCCTTGATAAATAATGACCACTCCCTTAGTATATTGATACCTTGTTACAGGGCTTTTGACAGGGCTGCGCAGTGCGCAATACACGCATTTAATGCTTAAATGTCGCATTTAAATGGCTAGAATGGCCATTCGTATATAGGAATGACGAATTTTGTGTATCGAATGTTTGTATTGACATCGAGAGCCGGTCATATTTCCCTCAAGTGAGTTATACTAAAATAGAATTTATGAGGGTAGTTTAGCACTTACAGGAAAGATTTTTAGTTTAAATCTACCGCACATCATTGCCAGCATACAACCGTCCCATATTCTCATTCAGTTCTATACTGAGTAGCGCCCATAGACTTATCATTACGTGAACAAAGTCAAAACTAAATAATTTCTCCTGGGCTTAATATTTCGATTTTCTGGGTGGGGATTGCGCCAAATATTAGTTTAACTATTCTAGTTTTTAGCCTCTTAAGGATTTTTAGGGGGTTGAAGCCTAAAATGTCAAACAAAATATAAAGCATTTTGATGTCTGGCCGTATCAGCATTATTTCTTGCTTCTTGGGTAGAATTTCTATACGAAGCCATAATTAGCAGACGACGCAAGTAGTCCCTTGCCAACCGGAAATGGGTTTGTTTCCTGCGCCCCGTGATGAGGCCGGAAGGAGGGGTAATACAGTCAAAATGTCAAATAACTTTTTGGCAAATACGAATCCATATATCGTAAATAATCACAATATGCTTTACAGTGCGTTAGTCTATGGGAGTCCAGAATCTTACTAAACATGTAAAAATAAATTTACAGAATGGCGCATTGTATTTGCTAAAAAGTGTGCAATTGGCGCATTGCAAAAAATCCTGTCAAAAGCCCTGTTGTTAAATTTGTTCTAGTATACTTGGGGGGGGGGGCATTTCTCACAGTGATGGAGGGGGGGGGGAGCTAAATTTGCATTTCAGTACAAAAAAGATTTGACCTCTGTAAGCTTTTTACCTATTTCCTTACTTCCGTAACAAATGAGAATTTCATTATTGGGGGGGGGCAACAACTTTGGTACCCCGTACCTCAAGAAAAATCACGTTCTTTTGATAAGATTTTTTGTCTATGCCTACAGAAGATCAGCTGTACGGAGGATGTCACCAACGCCCAAGCGTCCTCAAGTCGATGGTCTATGCACTCCAAACAATGCCAAGAAAGGCCGTACACTGTTTGCAACTAATGCACAAGGCAGTCCCCGAGGCAGTCCTCGCGATAGTCCAACAGTCCGTGTGAGTATAGTTTTCTGGTAAAGCTATATTAGGAAATGGTCATTATTTGTCACCAGTGTGCTTGGTGGCTGTTCACACAAACGCATGATAAAAATTTTGCCCCCCCCCCCGCGGTCGGAAATTTTCATGCCCATCTTTGATCTATAGTACCACATGGGCCAAAGTTTTTACCCCCTCCCCCCACTCAGTTCATACAAAACGTGCCACTGCCATACTAAAACTTGATTTTGATATATATTTCTGCTTATTACAGGCTGCGAGAAAGGTTCTTCGAAGGTCCCTTCTCAGAACACCAAAGAGGGGCACCTGCTCCAGATGGACGAGAAAGGAGAAGGGGGCACTTGTTCAGTACCTAGTGCTGCACCATGATGGTCGGTCTCAACTTTGGCCAGCATTTACAGCATCCCATGAATTATGGGAAAAGGCATCCGACTTTGTCAGTGTTACAGCCGGTACTCCTAAACGAAAAGGTATACGTCATTGTGTGATATTGTCTCCATATGAGCTTAAAGAATGGTGTTTTTTTTTCAATCTTGTTGAGTTGAGATGTAAAAACAACCGAAAAAACATTATTCCAAAATGACCATTTCCTCAGAAATCATGGCCAACCCTGCCTGTGAGTCCCGCACCCTCCGCCAACCCCGCATGTAAGTCCCGCACCCTCCGCCAACCCCGCGTGTGAGTCCCGGACCATCCACCAACCCCACGTGTTGGATAGATATATCCCTGGCAAAATATAAATGTTTAACTGTCACATTGAGGATCAAATGCTTGGAGACATCAATCGAACCTACAAGCTATTATAAGATACGGATAATATTAATAATTCTCCTTCAACCCTTGGTGTGCCACAGCATCATTTTGCACTGTGGTATTCCATTGATGTTTTCCTGTTATCTGGGGTCGTACCCCAGGCTGGTTACAATACATGCACTTACATGTGTTTACATGTTATGAATGATATGTAAACTAATACTATTGTGAAGGAACAGATTGACCAGTGTTCCAACAGGAAAATGTTGATGGAATGTTTAATATTGTGCTGTAATGAAATATTTTTGTGTCCTGCGCACTGGATACAGAGATTTGTTGAGCCCTGAGAATGCAATCTTTGCACTCCATAATAATCTCCATAACCTACAACACATTTATATCATCAATGACATTGATTTCAAGTACACTATAGCCCAAACACAGGTTATCGAGATGGCAATCAGTAGTGCAATAAAAGGAGTAAATATATTATACATTATTCAGTAAACCATTGGGGGATCCCATGTGTTAAAGAAGCAAAGGTTTACTTCGGTCTGAAATGCTCAAAATTCCATTCACTAGGCAAATGGTTTTTCCATGTGACAATTTAGGATGCTCATACTGGTGAATACGATGCAAAACTATTCCATGGTCATTGACATTTGCTTATATATTGACATTTGCTTATATATGTGAACCAATATCATTATACTTTGACTTCATTGCACTTGTATTCCCAGCAGTTCCTAATCAGGACACTGGCCCATATTGTCCTGTCAGATAGTAGTTGAATATGTTGAATAACATATTCATTTGGCCAGCCTAGGTTACGAACCTAGATATTAGGGACTGCTACAGGAATACTGTATACATTACTGACATATATGGACTAATTGCTGACAAATAGTAATTACTGATATATTTTGACTAATTTGTCAGTGATTAGTCAAAATATATCAATATATGTTAGTACTTAGTCACTATATAACAGCAATTAGTCAATATATTGTCAGTAGACCATTATACGTATTGTACTTATCATATTTATTTTTCACCTTTGACTCTACCATGTAACCCAGTGTCCGAGTCTACCCACAAGCCAAGCCATACCCATAGACCAAAGGCTGGCGGTGTCAACTGCACTCAGTGACCCTGCCTCCTCCCACTGGAGGATACACCCATTAATCACGAGCAGCTCACTGCATGCCAGGAATTCCTAGCAGCTATGTTTAGACCAACTCCTCCTGTTGGAGGACATGGGGGGGGGGGGTTAGGCCTAATTTTCAGCACTGACACTAGTACACAGTAAACTTCAGTCATTCTGGATAAAAAATTTCGTAGTCTAGGAGTCGGTAATGGCCGCTGGGTGCAGATGGCGCTGCAGTCAGGCCCCCTGTGCGCATGTGCAAACACCTGACAACCAGTGGAGCCAATACAGTAGCTGCAAACAACTGCCTGACAACCCATACTGCCCAGTGGCAGTACCTACTGTCAAAGTGTTTTCTTCTAATATTTAGGGTTTCAGGGATGTGAAATGCTGAAACACATTACCTCTGAAGCGCAATTTACTGCCTCGCAGGTACTTATACTTAATACTTTTATGTTATATCAAAATGGCCAAAATAGTAAATTGGACACATTATACTACCTTCTGATGTTGAGAGAGGCTTGAAATTACCATTGGGGCAATATATCTATCCCATTTGGGACGAAACTTTACATTAAGGGAAATTCTATGTCAGACCCCCCCCCCTATAAATGGCAATTGATTTTCTCAGTGGATTTTCACATATCTCAGGAATGATCTTGATGAGCATTAAAAATTACGGATTTCCGCGTTTCCGCGGAGATTTCACACCCCTGGGTTTAGATAGGCCTAGAAATAAAAGTCAATAGTGTATCTTGTAGGAAATTGTCTGAAAAAGCTGAAAAATATAGTCTCAAAGTCATAGGCACAAGGGAAGATGGCTTAAATTGCCATCAAATATATCGCGGGAGGGCATTTTTGTTTGCCCTGGCCATAGCTGTGGCAGATTTGCTGTCAAAATGTAAATCTCATGTATTTTGGGGCTAAATTGGCCTAAAAAAACCAAAAAAAACCAATGGTGTATATTGTAGGAAATTGTTCGGGTTAGGCGGGGAGGGTTCGGTGGATGTTCGGGTTAGGCGGGGAGTGTACGGTGGATGTTCTGGTTAGGCGGGGAGGGTTCGGTGGATGTTCGGGTTAGGCGGGGAGTGTTCGGTGGATGTTCTGGTTAGGCGGAGGGTGCAGGACTCACACGCGGGATTAACGGGGTGGTGCAGGACTCACACGCGGGGTTGGGGGAGGGTGCGCGACTCACACGCATGGTTGGCGGAGGGTGCAGGATTCACATGCGGGGTTGGCGGAGGGTGCTGGACTCACGGGCGGGGTTGGCGGAGGGTGCGGGACTCACATGCGGGGTTGGCGGAGGGTCCGGGACGCAAGGGCAGGGTTGGCGCAGGGTGCAGGACTCACGGGCGGGGTTGGCGGAGGGTGATGTTTCAGAAAAAAAGTATCAACTACTAAATACCAAAGGGGTGGGCAAAATTTTTTCAATCCTCGCAAGGGGTGGGGTTGGGGCAGGGGCAAAAATCTGTTTTTTACCCCTTTTAGAGCATAATAGAGAGTGATCATTTTTTTTATGGTTACCAGAGTGTCTGGACCTCCGTCTCTAGTTAGCCGAAGAGCTTTCTGGAACGCTTCCCTGTATGTAGATCCCTTCACCTGCATTGATGCACAATAAAGTGTATCTGGGTCCTCATTACCTTCATTAAATCCAGATTTATTGTATCCCTTACATCCCTCACGGCTCTCCCGCCACAGTAGCTCGCCTATAAGGCGCACCTTGCTTACAGAGTATCAAATACCCCACCCCTTATCGATAACACTAGCCAGGAGGCCCCCACCCCCCATTCACATACCCAAAACTGACCCCCCCCCCAAAAAAAAAAAAACTGACCAAACCTTATCCCACTCCGCAAGTGCTCCATCACGAACCATTACAATTATGAGTAAATGATGCCAAACAGGCTTCTCTCAGAAGGGGCGAAATTCTTTTTTTGTCCCCTAAGGGGGGGCTCATGGGTTTGTGCGGTAATGCATGAAAAAAAATTCTGGCCCCTCTCGAAGGTCAGCATAGGCCTTTTTGCACTTGTTTTTGAAAACAAGTGAAATTATTTTGACCCCCCCCCGGTCAAGGAGTGGAAAAAATTCTGACCCCCCCCTTCAATCCCACAACCCCCTTACTCCCTAAGGAGTGGTCATTATTTAGCAACAGGGGGTGGTGGGTTTTTGCACAGATGCACGAAGATTTCTTTTGCCCCCCCCCTCAACGGCAGTCAAAATTTTTTTGCGCCCCTGCACTGGAGGTGGGGACAATTCCGGCGCCCAAATTTTTCTAGCCCCCCCCTCGGGAGGTGTCTAAAACTGTTATGCCCCCCCTACAAACCTAAATAAATAATGACCAATCCCTACCAGGTTCTGAAATTTTTTGACCAAAGACACCCCCCCCTTGTTAAAAAATGACCACTCCCTCTATGGTGGGGGGCACAAACTGAAGAAAAGATAACCTGTGAAGAATAGGCAGTGGAAAATTGTTGCATCAGTGTGAAAAATGTACCATCCCCAATCCCTGCTGTCAATAAGGGAGTGGTCATTATTTATCAACAGGGGGGGTGGTGGGTTTGAGAGGGGGGCGTAACATTTTCAAACCCCTCCCGAGGGGGGGGGGCTAAAAAATTTTGACCCTCTTGAGGGAAGCTAAAAAAATTCACCCTCTTTTTAGCAAAAAAGGCCTGTGCCCTAATATAGATCAAAGAGGGGCGCGAAAACTCTCCTCGCCTCCGGCGCGGGGGGGGCGCAAAAAATTTTGACTGCCGTCGAGGGGGGGTGTAAAGAATTTTCGTTCGTCCGCGCGAAAACCCACCACCCCCCCCCCTGTTGATAAATAATGACCACTCCCTAAATGGCTGACACCTAGGTCCTAGGCTTTGGTTGCCATTTACTGAAATAGGGTCACACAAAATGGTTAACTAGGGAAATTAAAGTTAGAGCACTTTGAGTCACTCTTGTGGTTTGGGCACAATAAGACATCCCTCTTTGCGGAGAACTATACCAAAAAAATTAATGTTGTGTAGTTTATGTGCAGTAAGTGATGGAAATAGAGCTATTTCTACAATTTTGACAACCATGCTTGTTCTGAATCAAAACAAAACGAAATGACAGTTGAAACTCATTTCAAGCATTGACAGTCCCCATATTCATGAACTGCCCAAAGAATAAACCCTAAATGACATGAAAACACTATACCTTTCAAATAAATGTTCTGCAATAAGTTGTAGTGGGAGGTTTCCTTTCTCATGTGTCGACCACACAACAGCTTTGTTGTGGTTGCCGGTTTTTGCCGGCCGAAAATGACGATAGATGGCGCGCAAGTGCTTGCTGCGTCGTCTGCTGTCAGCTCTATCAGCTCTGCCATCTTCGTGGCGGCAATTTCAACCTTGAAACTTGAAACTTGTGTAGATCTACCCTTTTTTTCACGGTAAGTTGAAAAACAAGAACAATATAATCATTCACAGAGTTGTAAAGCACCCCACCTATCCGATTTTAGCATTATGATTATCTCATCCCCAATGTTGTTGATTTTAGGGAGTGGTGGGTTTGTGGGGGGGGGGGGGGGCGTAAAGCTGGTGGGTTTGTTGGGGGGGTGCGTAAAATTTTCAGACCCCTCCTGAGGGGGGGCTAAAAAATTTTGATTCCTCTTGAGGGGGGGGCTAAAAAAATTCACCCTCTTTTTAGCAAAAAAAACCTGCGCACTACTATAGATCAAAGAGGGGCATGAAAACTCTCCGCGCCTCGGGCTTGGGGGGGGGCGCAAAAAAATTTTGACTGCTGTCAAGGGGGGGCGTGAAAAAATTCCGCCCGTCCGCGCGAAAACCCACCACCCCCCCTGTTGATAAATAATGACCACTCCCTTGGTGTTGTTGATTTTAGCCCCCCCCCTCATTTTCATGTGTTACCACCCCAAATCCCAAAAATCACAGGTCTTCCACCTTTGACCTGATATTAAATAAAATACAGTGCTTATCAACCTACACCATATTTTAGCTTATGAAATGGAGAAAAAAATAAGATAAAGATAGAGATTTAAGGTGTGGGGGCAGAAGATGTTTTCCCCATAATTCTTCGCTTGGGGCCATTCACCCCAGAGCCCCCCCCCTGAAATTTTGCAATTTTTACCCAAGTCTTTATAGATCTAGGTTGCAAACCTTACTGGAGCACAAATAAGAACTAGAGATTTAAGGTGTGGAGGCAGAAGATGTTTTCCCCATAAATCTGGGCTTGGGGCCACTCACCCCAGAGCCCCCCCTGAAAATTTGTAAATTTTTACCCAAGGCTTTATAGGTCTAGGTTGTTAACCTTTCTAGAGCACAAATGAGAACTACATAGTTATGGTGTAGGTTGCAGACTTCTTTTATATAATTCTAGGGCTCAGGGCCATTCAGCCCAGAACCCCCCCCCCACCAGAAAATTTGCAATTTTCATCTAAAGCTTAAGATCTAGTTCCAAACCTTACTGGAGCATAATTAAGAACTACAGATTTAAGGTGTGGGGACAGAAGATGTTTTCTCTATAATTCTGGTCTTGGGACCATTCACCCCAGAGCCCCCCTCCAAGAAAATTTGCAATTTTTACCAAAGGGTTTATAGATCTAAGTTCCAAACCTTTCTAGAGCACAAATGAGAACTACATATCTATGGTGTGGGTGGTAGGAGATTTTCTGATATATTTCTAGGACTTGGGGCCATTCACCAGAGAGCCCCCCCTGAAGATTTGCAATTTTGACCCAAGGCTTTATAGATCTAGGTCACAAACCTTACTGGAGCACAAATAAGAACTAGAGAGTTAAGGTGTGGGGGCAGAAGATGTTTCCCCAATAATTCTGGGCTTGAGGCCATTCACCCCAAAGCCCCCCCTTTAAAATTTGCAGTTTTTACCCAGGGCTTTATAGATCTAGGTTGTTAACCTTTCTAGAGCACAAATGAGAAGTTCAAAAGCAAGTAGATAAGAACAATCTAGATCTAATCTTTGTACAGGTGTTTCTAAGGGGGAGGCATAAAAATGTAATAGCCCTGAGGCTGGGGGGAGGGGGGCAAAGACTTTTGACCCCTCTTGATTTTTCGGGGGGGGGGTCCTTTTTTTGCTGAAAGGAAGGTAAATATTTTTACCCCCCCCCTCAAGAGCTGGGATGTGAAATCTTTGGTAAAGGCAGAATTCAGCCTTTTTTGTGTTCACCAGGACTGTTCACCTGAGGTCAGTGTAAGGGAGTGGTCATTATTTATCAAGAGGGGGGTGGTGGGTTTTTGTGCGGACGGGCAGAAATTTTTTACGCCCCCCCTTCACGGCAGTCAAAATTCTTTGCGCCCCCCCGCGCCTCCTCTTTGATCTATAGTAGCGTGCTGGCTTTTTTTCCTAAAAAGAGGGTGAATTTCTTTAGCCCCCCACCTCAAGAGGGGTCAAAATTTTTTAACCCCCCTCAGCAGGGGTCTAAAAATTGTACGCCCCCCCTCAAACCCACCACCCCCCCTGTTGATAAATAATGACCACTCCCTAAATCCACTGAGAAAATGAAATACCATTTAGGGAGTGATCATTTTTTAACAACAGGGGGGCTGGTGGGTTTTAGGGGGGGGTTCGTGAGTTTGAGGGGGAGGCGTGAAATATTTTGACCCCTTGGGGGGGCAAAAAATATTTTGATTGATCTTCAGAGGGGGCGTAAAATTTTTAAACCATTAAATCTATTCCAGGTTTTCAGCATATAAAGGTAGTCATATTTATTAGTGCTCTCCTGATGTAAATGTTAGTGTTTTTGTGATAAATTCTTAACTATAATATTACAAGTACCATATCATGATATAAAAACGAGTACAATTGCCCCATATGGGGGAGGGGTCTCATGTAACCATCCCTCCAAAGTTTTAAGCGCCTGGGCAGTTATTCATGATGATCTCACCTCTGTTCTCCTTTCAGATCTGTAAAACCAGATAGGCCTCTTCCAACTATGATTAGCCCAACCAAGCAGTTTCCTCATCCAGCGGTAGCCAATCTCCCAAAGGGTTCTGTCTTAGCTCAGAGGTAAATTATATATGTATTATAAATCATGCCATGAAACCTAGGGGTGTCATCGATACCCCCTGAATCAATGTTTCAGTATTTCTAGAATTCCGAATATTGCATCAACAATAATCTTATAGTGATCAAATTTATTACTCCCAAAAATTGTTCTATAGTGCTAAATCTTGGAGATCAAGAAATTCCCTATTAGATCATGGGGCCTAATGGAAAGGTCATAGGTTTATCTTTGGTTCTAACCTGACCTCATCACACTACCTGCGACTAAATCAGACATTACCCTTTAAGGGCAGAGCAAAAATGGTTGTCCTTGCCATGGGGACGGCCTCTGAAAAAAGTATAGTTCCTAGAAGAGGAGCCTATTTTCAGTTCCTATACAAATCCTATATAATGGGTATCAACTATAGTCAGCGCTAGGCCTTCCATGGCGTCGACTATAGTCCATGCTAGGCCTACCATGGTGTCGAATATAGTCGCTGCTAGCCCTCAGTGGGTTAAGCCCAGTAGAAAATAACACCATTTCCGCCAACCCGACTCGCCCCAACTCAACTGACCCAGTTGGGGTCTGTAACCAGTATTGGCCATTAGCTGGTCTGGAGCTGGTTCTTCTGACACATACTGATAAGAACTGATAAGATGGGACCATCATGTCCCTGGAAGTGGGTGTCAACCAGGGACAAGGTACCCATCATGCTGTCTTATCAGTGGGATTCGCCTTGACCAGCAAAATTCAAAATGGTTGCTCCACTAGGCCTCCATACTGAGTTCTATACGGACCCACCCCCTTCTGTGCACTCCAGGCGTCAGAGGCGGCAGAACCGCAGTGGGGGGGGGGGGGGGGGGCAGGTGGCATGTTATGGAATTTCAGTACAGAGATTAGAAGTCATCCAGGCCAAAAATCCCTTAAATCCACATTATGTACCCCCCTAAATATTGATTTTGTATATGAATGTATAGGGCTTTTGGACTTGAAAATCTCTGAAATCAGGGAAATCCCTGACAACTTCCATCACTGTCAGTGAGTATGAGAATTTTGTTGGAACCCTCCTCCCCTCACTCTCACTAGGCCTGTCCTCTAGTCTGTCCAAAAGATGTGGGTGCGAGTTGAGAAGTCCTGGTGCCTCTCCAGTCCACCCACCACTTAGGGAGCGTTCATTATTTATTGCAGGGGGGTGCCAATCTGGCAGAACGAATATGTCAAAAAAAATTTACCCCCCCCCCCCCGGAATAGGTTGAAAAAAAGTGTCTTCTTTTCCTATTGGGCTTTGAGATTTAGACACAAGCCTTTACCTCTTGACGCTAGTGAATTCCCCATATGATATAGTAAATTAGTTGAAGTACGGTGGATAACGCGAAGTTATTATTGGTTTATTAAGTTACGGTGGAGATTCATACTTAGCAGCTTAATTACTGCACGTACCTACACCTCAAAACCCTCCACCCTCCTATAGCCCAAGAGGACTTTATACCTATGGGAAAGTATGAAAATGAATCTTGGATATAGGATTTGCTCTTTATAAGCAAGGTCCCCTTATATACGAGCTCCTTATAAAGAAGGTTTACTGTAGTACATATATAGAAGGCAAGGATATGCCCAGACGGGGCCCCAGGGGAATTGGTGGTATTTGTGCTGTAGAACTAGTAGGGTAAAGTATAGGCTCCCGAGGCATGCTGTAGTTCTTTATAACCTAAAGGAGTAGGGAAGAGCCCCGGGGGCATTGACAGGTATGAGTCATGCCCCCAGGGCGGCAGTTGTATTAGCAGAAACAGACCACTCAAGTTTGTGAAAGTGTACATCTGCTTGGGAATGATGATTTAGAACGATCCTGTGCTGGGAGAGTGAATTCACATGTCAGTCCGTGCAGGGTGGTACTGCTTTACAATCCATACGCGTGGCACACGGTATGCCCAGGGGGCATAAACCAAAAACTCAAGTTGTATCCTTTATTTATTAAATATTCTAATTGAAGAAGACTTTTCTTTTTAAAATCACTTTATCTCTGCTTAAATGCACTAAGGATGGTCATGTTACCCTGTACTCATCAAATTATACTTTCAACAATTTGTATCATGCTGTATCATACTCATTGTCTTAGGTTTTAGGTTTTACACACTGTTTTCAATATTGTGCATTTTGTTCACATATCATACATGTACATGTCAACTTGAAGGAGGTCTCAATCATCCATTTTGTCTCCATCCAGAGGTCAACAGAGTTAGGTCCTCGATTTATGATTCCTTTAAATCTTAACGAGTCCTCCTTTATTGGCAGTTTCGTTTAATCTAAAAACCTTTTATTCATCTAGGGTGCCAATGCTTTTCCTGGCCCCTCCTAAGCAGAGCAAGGTGAAGCCACCTCCAGGGTTTCAACCAAAGCCCGTCCAGTTTCTGCTTCCTAAGGTACTCAGTTTTATTACCATAATCTTGTGCATGTAAGCCACATCTCAGATGTTAATCACAATCCTCCTGCCCCTTAAAATGATGTTTTCCAGTCTCATAGGTGGCAACTATTCTCAGATTGGCATATGACCTTTTTCAAGCATGGGGTTCTTCAGGAAAATCCTAGAAATGTGAAAGTTTTAAGGCTAACAGGTCGTTTTTGTGATTTGCACAGATCCAATGAGAAAATAAATCTAGGTTAATAGTTTATGTCATCTCATCATATGGGGTATCACAATATGGTAGCTTCTAATCCTTCATTACAATTGATTTCTTTCTTGCCCTCTTATCACTCCCTTCATATTGTGACACAGGCACCTCATGCTGGAGTTGGAGCACCTAGGGATGTTGAGGACAAAGATTTCAACACATATAAAGTGGAGGCTGTGAAGGATGAGCGTGTTTGTAAAGGCAAGAACGAGTACCTGCTGAAAAGGTCTGGATACCCTGAGTATGCTTTTGTTTCATTAAAATTAGCAAACTAATTTTTGTTACTTGGGCCAACTGATGTTGTCGCAGAACCATATTTACAATTGGGCAGCTCCACCTAAGGCACCTTAAGGATGCCATTTGATACACCACCACCTGCATCTTATTACACTATATATAAAAATGGGTTAGTAGATCGCTGGTTCTATGGGCTGAAGCAGTGAAAAGTATACAGTGTATACATCATAGCTGCTATCCCAAGTCTAGTGCCGAAGGCACTATTAGATCTGAAAAAGGCTTTTGATACTGTAAATCACTCTATTTTGATACATAAATTAGCAAAATTTGGTATTTCAGAACATTGGTTTAAAAGTTACTTGTACGATAGGCAGCAAAACAAGGAGTGACTCAAGGATCGGTCCTCTTTTGTTTAATATCTATTTCAATCATATATACAAGCAAATTAAAAATTGTAATTTTTTCTTATTATACGCTGTTGACCTGCCACTGGTGATACATGGCGATGATGTTGACTCTATGGAAGCACATATCCAACACAATTTTTATAAGATATCTGACTGATGCCTGACAAATATGCTTACTGTTAATGCTAAGAAGACAAAAATTATGTGGAGTTAACCAACTCATGTCACAAACACTAGTACACCACAGGAACTAGGGAACTGACTGTCTCCCTCAACTATTTATGGATGGCACAGTGCATTATTTTCTTTATTGTTATTGAAAACATCAGTAGCTTTTGACAGTTCATTATGATTTAATTTCAATACCTTTTTGTCCCATAATAGTACAAAGGGCATGCTGAATAATTTCATATTCAAAGGCATCTCCTTAGGACTGAGTCCTTCACCTGTGATATTTTATCATGTCTTATGACCCCAGGAACCCCAAATGCCATGAAGGGTGTATCCCACTTTCGGATGTTAACCCATTAAGGGCCGCTGATGCATTAATGCATTATGCTCATTGGTCATCATAATGGATGAGTGCAGCCCTGGCAAGTGACTCCCCAGGACTACATTCATGCATCATGCCCACTTACAGGATTGTTGCACAAAACCCCTGATGGGCATCATGATGCTCCAATGAAATCCTGGCGAGCAGTCTCACCAGCACTTCATTGGTGCATCATGATGACCTATCAACATTATTAACTCCTGCATCAGCGGCCCTTAAAGGGTTAAACAAATCAATTGCATGAATATTGTATGCCTGGTTACTATATTACTTGCATTCCACTCTCTAGAAAGGCATGTTTCCTTTGTATATTGCAGTTCTGAGACCATGAAAACACAGGCACCTGATCTTGCAGTTAAAGCATCTGGGGATATTGAAGACCAAGAATGGAAGAAGTCTGAGGTGGAGGCAGTCAAAGATGTGCGTGTGCGTAACGACAAGAAAGAGTACCTGGTGAAATGGACCAGTTGCCCTAAGTATGTTTCTATTCTCAGTTAAGATTTTAAGAGGCTTCTTGTGACACTGTCATGCTACTGGTATGCCACTGGCATTATTTAAGCTACAATATCACAGCCAATACTGATCTCATTTTTATGTTATTGACTACACATCAATAACATATTGATATATACAAAAATTGCCACACAGAACCACATTAAATTAGATAGGGCATCTGACTGATATAGGAATATAGAGGGAATTCTGGACTATTCTGTAGTAGGCATTATGCATAGAACATGAAAGTCAATAACTCTTAGGCCTATGGCCTAGACTTAACCTTTATAGCTACACATGAATTTCAGTGTTCTTTCTCTATCTGTGAATTCTCCTGTAGTAAGCAATCAATCATTCACTAAGGATATGTGGGAATTTACCATAGCCACTAATAGGAAACAGTCCTTAGGGTTTCTCATTACACATTAACGGATTTTTGTGCAAAACTTTTGGATAGGGGTAATATTTAAACTTATGTAGGCAATCTTATTTTGGTATATCCAAAATGACTGCATTTGTGCACTCATGCCAACCCTACAGGCATTATAGATTTCCATGGGGCCCAGGTGGCCAACATTATGCATTAGTCCAGCCCCACTGTGTTTTTCTTTGCAGCTCTCTCAACACCTGGGAAGAAGAAGAGATTCTTGACTGTGAACATCTCGTTAAACAATTTGAAGACAAATTAAAAGCAAAGCAGGACCGAAAGCAGAAGCGACTCACAGACTCTGAGAAAAGGGGAGAGAAGGAGGTAAGTGTATACATTTTCTAACACAAAGAGCCAGGACTGCATCAGAACCTGCTTAACCTTGTCTTTAAGGTGTACCTCCTATCATGCCCTTCAGAATAATAGCACTTATTTCTACACAGCATGTGCCTTACATATTTTCTTACATGTATATTGTCAGTAGACCATTCTGTCAGATTTTGAAAATGCAAGGAAATTCTTCTGAGGAAGCAAATTATCTAAGGATGTGCATCCAAATATACTAAAAAAATATAGAAGGAGTTGTAGATTCTCTCTCTGAGGTAATGAGGGATCTGAGGAATTAAATGGTCAGGGAAGCAAGGGCCAACTGTATCTTGTGTAGTCACTTGTCTCCCTATCATGTATCTCACAACTTCCAGCATCACGGTCAGCCACCACTTCTTACCGTTCCTCCCTGTAGTGAACCATCTGAGTAAGTACAAAAGTTTTTAATCCTCAGTACTTACCATAGGCTTGGGCAACCACTATGTGTACAATTCTCTTTCCATCTCAGTCAGTCATCATGTTAAAACATGGCTAGTGCATTAATGCACTATGAGGAGGATATAGTATGAAACTGTGTTATCCTGGGCCCCATAGATCATTATTTTCCATCAATGATACCACGTATGATCATAACAAATGAAAGGGAATTACATACAGATTCCAAATCAGTCGTTTTCTAATACATTTCACAAACCTTGGTTCGTTCACCATGGTCACTCTAACCATTTATATCAATATACCTGGGTTTGGGACCTCAATCTGCTGTATTCTAGGGACTTTTAACAATGATAGAGCCAGCTGCAAAGAGTTAAGGTTATCTTTCAATTCTCTTAGTCGTTGTCTGGTGCATTATATACCTAAAAAGTAATGTCTGCTATTATTTGCCTGAGCTTTGCTGAACCCACTTTTTCTCACTTTTCAGAATGAGCTTCATACTTTGCATCTACTGTGGCCTTTTTCATCTACATGGTGAATGTCTCAAGTAGGTATTTAGTTCCTTCTTTTCTTCACTTTTGTCTCAAGTAGGTATTTAGTTCCTTCTTTTCTTCACTTTTTGGTGTTCTGTCTTTCGTGAAACTTATCCTTTCAAAATGGTTTATATTTCTTAACCACACAATCTTCATCTTTATTCCCACTCAACTGTTCACTTACTACAGGTTCTTAGGTCTTCTATATTGTGATGACCTTACTAATATATTTTTGTTTTCCTGCCAGAGGTCCTCCTCCTTCTTCCCCCCTGGTTTCCCTTGGAGAAAAGGCGGATATGGACAATGGCCAGGTATGTTTTTATTTTACACATCCAGTGCTAGGGAACAGTTACATACACCTACATGTGATTCTCATAGACTACACCATGCTTACAACTATAAAAAATTATCAATCTTAACTCATTAAACATAATTCATACTTGAAATTAATGTATGCCCTAAATTTTCCCTAATCTTTACTGGCATTGCAGAGCGCATATTATTTCTTCACCAAAAGATACGGTCTCTCTATGCACTTTCCGTGCACATTACAATATGGTGGACTGGAATACAGTTCGGCAGAGCATTTCTACATGCACCGTAAAGCCAGTAAGTTCATAACACCTTTCTTATCTTCCTTTTCCAATTTAGTGTAAGCACATCAATGACTCATTTTGACAGGGAACTATGCCACCACCTTCTAAACTGTCCTGTTATTTTTACTTGAATATGGGTTTCAACCCATTGTCCCATTTACAGTCGTGTATAAACTATGAATAAGATTTCTTTGTTCAGTCTTGCTTTGGCTGGAAATGAAAAAGGTAAGGGAATTTGTCAACCTTATATTTGGATATGCCACCCTCTTCTTGCCAGTGCATGACATTTTATCACAAACTATGACCTGACTTCTGTATCTGCAGTTTTTGGATCACATTTCCGGGGAACCTGAAAAACGATGATCAAGCCTTACTATGTTTATTTCGTCATCTTCATCAGATTCTATCAAGCTAAGTTTTATAAACCATTTATTCCAGCATGAACTACTTTGTATTTAGGACTCATCGCACTGGAGCATTAATCCCAACATCCACTGCTTAGTCTCTAGAACTCACCTTCCTGTAATATTAATGCTTGCATGAACCACTTAGTATTTAGGATTTGCCTTCCTGTAACATAAATGCCTGCATGAACCACTTAGTATGCAGGACTTGCCTTCCTTTAACTTTACTGCCTGCATGAACCAACCCATTGTCCCATTTACAGTCCTGTAAATTTAGGACTGACCGTCCTTAATGCCTGCATGAACCACTTAGTATGTAGGACTTGGCATCCTGTAACCTTAATGCATGCATGAACCACTTAGCATTTAGTACTTGGCGTCCTGTAACCTTAATGCCTGCATGAACCACTTAGCATTTAGTACTTGCCATCCTGTAACATTAATGCCTACATGGACCACTTAGTATTTAGGACTCACCTTCCTGCAACTTTAATGCCTGCATGAACCACTTAGTACTTATAACTCACCTCACTGTAACATTAATGCCTGCATGAACCACTTAGTATTTAGGACTCACCTTACTGCAACATTTATTTCAGTATGAAATATTTTGAATTTAGCACTCACTGCAACAGTCATTCCAACATCAACCAACTCTCCATACTGCAAGATTAATTAATTAGGACTCTTAATGTAACATTAATAGCAGCATTTTATGTCTTATTGTATGCAAACTAAATTAAACGATTACAATGAAAACAATATTTCAGAGCCCATGCACCTGCGGATATGACATTTCTATGAATTATGGAAGATTTTACTATTCTATCAAATTTAATTTCTTTGAATATCAAAGATGACAGTGTTTTTTTCTTTCAACAGGTACTGAAGCGCATAGCAACCCAGCAGTCATCCAGTTTCGCTTATTCATCTGCCTCTAAAAGAAATTCTTTCAACTAGTCAATATCTGCTAAAGCTGCTTTGATCTATGACCAGTTCCCTTAGTTGAAGAGAATCTTATAAGGCTCACCAGGGGCTTGAGTTTTGAGGGTTTAGTACTGTTCTATAGTTAAACTACCCCACCTATGAGATGTACCCCTCCTTTGAGAGGTTCTATAAGGTGCAAAAGGCCTTTGATTTATGTACAAGCCTGAGATTACGGTACTATATTTAACCATGAGTTCATGAGATTTTCAATGTTATTTCATGTGAATTTCATTGTTCAAGTGCTCTTCAATGATACAAGCACAGCCGAGAAGATCTTAAGAGCTTCAACAGCAGCCGAGGCTAAACGCCTCGGCAATAAAGTTGAATTCTTCCAGGAGGACGTCTGGAGAAGGCACCAGACTACTGTGGCCTTTTCGGCCAACTACTTGAAGGTGATGTCCTTTTGTTGAATATAAACCGCTAGTCTATAATCATGCCACTATAAAGAGAATTTACATTTATCTCAAGTTGAATATGACAGCCCCATAAGTTTAACCAAGAACCTCTGTATCACACCCCCCTATCGCACTGCCAGGTAGATCATTGCAAATGGTCATATAACTAATTATAAACTGATTACTAATGCCAAATAAATGAATTTTTGAACATTTTTGTCAAAAATAACTTGAGATAAACACGAAGGAGCACTCGAATTGGTCCCCACTAAAGGTTATCACACTCGGCTTCGTCTCGTGTGATAACCCTCAGTGTAGACCAATTCTCGTGGACCTATTTATTATTCCAAACCTCCATATCATATTGGAGTACTTCAACTTGAATGCAAAGGAGAAAAAAAATACATCACGGTGGCTGGGCCAAAGGAGAAAAAAATACATCACGGTGGCTGGGGCATCTCCTTATTGCAATTAATATCTGTACTGAGGTATTTAGCCTCTAGCATAAGTTAATTAAAAGCATTCAAACCTTTTTTCATATTGTCGCTCCTGTTCATTGCTTACATTAATGGAGAAACTTCCTGGGGATGCATTTTATCTCATACTTATAGTGTGGCATTGTGTATAGTATACATGTTCCCAATTAAATTGACCTTTTCTATTTTAACCTTGCAGTTCTCACAGAATGCTGTTCTCCATACAGCCCTTTTGGCAACAGATGAGGCATGTCTTGTAGAGGCCAATCCTCATGACATATTTTGGGGGTGTGGGATGTCGATGTGGGACCCCAATGCCCTCGACTCCAGGTGCTGGCCAGGAGAGAACTTCATGGGGACGATTATCATGAGTGTCCGACACAGATTGAGACAGGTATGGAACTAAAGTATTGAAACTTGATATCTTTGAATAGTTGAAGAAATCATCTACATCATACATGGATAACCAAAAATTAAGGTTGTTATTCCGTTCCGTAAAATTCTCTTGTACTATCCACAGCTTACACTCTGACCCAAACAAAGGTGGGGGTGAATAGAAGGAGCCCAGAGTTTGGGTGTGGCTTTTAGTTGTGGGCTCTGCTTACACAAGGGTCGTGCTTTTAATCTGTGACATCTCATGCATGCAAAGGCCTCTATCCATGTTTACACTCCTGACAGAGAATACTCTCGGTGTTATCAGTAAAATAATTTTGCATGGACTTAAAATTTCATGCAGAAAACTGGCAAAAAATATCAAATCTTTCTATTACTTATGTCTATTGACAGTCAACATCCATTATATTATCCTGTTGGTTTGAAAAAAAGATCCTGAAGAAGGGCCAAAATGTCAATCATTAATCAATACCACTTCTACACTAATATATTGCTCATTTGATGTAACTGGTTTTATTCATTGTAATAAAATTGTTAACTTTATTGGAAATCGTCTGGTTTTGTGGAACATTCCACCCCAAAAGATATTTTTCATTAATTTTTCATAGGAGTCTGCTGCTAGACAAAACAGTGTCCTTCCAACACCACCTACTCAGAAGGTAATAGACAATTACTTAATAGATATTATTTTCAATTGGGTACATACATATACAAGCCATCTGCTATTTCAGTAGCCATATAACTATACAGCTATGAAGCATTCCATAAATTTTAAAGAATACGCCATTAAGCATGTGGTGTGCAGGTTTTCTTTCATTGTTATTGTCCTTTCTGTTTCAGAGAGAGGCATATCCTGACAAGATGACACATTCTAGTCTTACTCCTAAGGTAATGTCACTTCTTATCCTACATATATCATAAAATACTACCTAATCTTCTACCCTTTATTTTCTTTCACTCTAACATAGGTAATAAAGGCTGGAGCATGAGAAATTTAGACAAGACCTCACATGTTCTTTCCTTGGCAGGCCTACGCCCAGCTTAATATTTCGTAAATTTCTGACATGTATGTAGATTTGTCAGGACAACCCAATTTCATTAGTTCCAAAGAAAACAGGTCTGCTCTTTAAACTTTTAAGGACAACTATATATAACACCCTATTGTAATTCCTCCACTCCTTCACAGGTTGTCCACTTTGTTACACTATCCTTTCTTTTTTAGAAACAAGACATGAAGCCAAAGAAGCTGATACCTCCTCGTCTTCCGCCCCAGGTAAATTTACTTCTTGTACACATAGCCCAGTTAATACAGCTGTTTTTTATGTTTGTTATAGACTGTCAGATGCCCATCTTGATATGCCTGCCATCCCTTCATTTATGTATAATCTATAGAGGACATAAAACAAGTAACAGTTCTAAAGTTAACCTAAGAATAACTGTATTCGCTCTCTTACCCTGTTATGAGATGTTAAACATATGTTCTTACTGTCTTATCTACTTTAGAAATTGGCCATCAAGCATACAAAGCTGACACCTAGGTTTACCCCCAAGGTAATTTTAATTTCTTACATGTCACATAGTTATTACAATTTTATTTAATTGTATTCATATCCTGTTGAATCCCCACCCTTTCTTCATATACCTTGATCTCTACTACAGTGTAAGTGAGACAAGTAATATAATATATTGATGTTTTCGTTTTAAGATGCCTGCATACCTTCAACACTACCTGCGCCTGGATGTTAGTGAGGATGTCCAAGCACTACTGAGGTACCCTTCCACATACCTGTACAAGGTAAGTTCAGTATACCTGCATAGAAGGCACTCTCCTAGCTCTTTCTAACTTTGCATCTTATACGCATGGGGAGATAGCACTTATTCTTGATATTTTCCATTATAAATTAATTGAAGGTAAAAAACATTAGTCCCCACATCAAAAAAGGCTGCAAGAGGAAAGTACATAAATTTCTACCCGCATACCTTTAACTCTCCATGTAACAATGAATATATGAAAAAAATTGTTTTTTCTCTTAAGTGCCTCATGGTGGCTTAAGGAACCAGGATTGAAAAATATGCTTGAATGGTTTGCAGAAGCGAAGAGACCATTCCAAAATGAGCTATCAAATTACTGCTGAAATCAAAAATGGTTCAGTTCTCTTGTGTAGTGCAAAAAGTATAGATCATGTAACACAATTATTCCCTGACATATTTCCGGCCTATGAAACTCAAACAATTATGTCGGACTACACAACTTTAACCTACGCTACATTTATAGCATAAAATAACCTTCTTTGGTGCTATAGAAGCACCTGCAATTTTCTCCCTCCTAACACATTGCCTACATGACTAATTGAATCCCACGTAATGAAAGTCTTCTCTTTTCAGACATTTTCAACTCCACCTGAGAAGAGCTCAGCCAGATTAAAGAAGGGAACTACTTCTCACAAGAAGAAAGCAAGGAAACAACAGAAACCATTCATTTTTTCATCTCAAGTATCGGGAGAGGGAGAACAGAGGCATGTCCCACAACAGGGGGGCGGTAAGAAGGGTGGGGCTCCTTCCCAAAACAAAACAATAACCATGGTCACAGAATTTCAGGTTGTTCAGGGAACTATACCAAATACCCTTAACATCCTTCCTTCTCTCTCTGTCTTGGATGATATGGAAGAGAGCCTCATTGCATACAGTTCGGAAAATGGTGTAGGGCGCGAAAATGTCAGCATTTCCTGCAAGTTTGGTACTATAAACTTAGAGGGGATACGACTGAAGAAGAGAGAGCATCGTTTAGCTAATGAGGCTGCAGGAAGAGCGAGGGTTATAGAGTGGACGAAAAACAGAGATTACTGTTCCATACCTTCTCAGTCTCCTGTTGATTTCCGAAGCCTTACCACATTTCAAGAAATATGTAGTAACTCCTCTTTACAGGAAAAACATTTACTGAATGGTATGGAGATCACTACAAAAGACCTTATGGATCTTACAGGCACAAATTGGCTTAACGATGCTCTCCTTGATCAGTTTGGCTCTTTATTGAATTCTCATCTGCGTGATGAATTCAGCTATGTGGCGTCTTTTCATGAAATAGAAAACCCAGAGCGCCTTGCCCACAAACTGAAAAGAAATTACAGAAATCATGTCAACCAGCTCAGAATATCTTTTTTCTTACATGTTGGTTTAGACGCAGGAGAGGTTTTCCTGAACCGTAAGTCATCTTGCAGAGGGGGAAAAATGATAAACGCGAATCACTTTGTCATGGCCTGTTTTGATTGTCGGACAGCAGAGCTTTATTACGGAGACAGTTTGGGATGGGATATTCCTCCAAAGTTCCTTGTCTTATTCCACAGCCTTCTGAAAGCACTCTCTCTTGGAACACATGACATTGTGATGTGTAACGTCCCAAATTTACCATTTGATGGTACAGATCTGGATAGTTTGTATCCCCTCCAGAAGTGTGGTAACATATGTGGTGTTGCTGCCATCTTAGGTCTCGCTCTTTGCCTATTAAGTCATACTACATTCCTTTCTTTCTTCGGAAAATCCTTCTGTGAAGTATCCTATTTAAGAGACATAAGTTCTTACTCTGAATTTCTGAGAAAGGTTCTTGTTGTATGGTTAATGGAGGGCAAGATTACGATAGAGAATATTTTTTGGTCCATGACAAGCAACTCTAAACCGATATTATTTGCTTCTGGCAAGGAAAATCAAAAATACATCTCTTCTACCAGAACACCTGACAAGAAGGAATTCACTGTCACTTCTGTCAAACAAGAGAGAAGAATTCTTTCTCCTGTCAGGAAAAAGAATCCTTCTGTCAATGTTTCAAATTGCCCACCTTCTGTTCACCAAAAGGGGAAAAAGGTCCACGATTCTCCTGTGAAAAAAAGCTGTTGTAGATCCTCTTCTCATCACAGCACAAACACTAAATTGGATATATCTCATGTGTCTGACATAGTTATCAGAGCAAACACTACATATTTAGAAAACAGAAAAAGTCTACGTTTGGTTCTTAACTTAAAGAATGGATACACTAAGTGTAAGGAATTTCCTTGCTCTTCACAGGCAAAGAACTGTTCACACACTTTAGGGAGGATTCAAGGATTTCTAAACAGCCTTGAGTGTAGGAGTTGGTTGACCTCGAATCCTGTGAAGAAAGGTCCCTCCTCACATAGAAAGAGCATTCCATCTCTTATTAAGAACTATAACATTTCTCATTTATGTAAGAAATCACAACTGCAATTAGTTTGCTTTTTGCATGATGGAAGTAAAAAGTATAAAAACTTTCCATGCTCAGCCAAGGGGAGGTCTGATATGTCTGCTATGCAACACATTACAGACTTCCTGCATTGTTCCCAGCTGTCTGATTTTATTTCTCAACCAAAAGACAAGTGGTCTTTTGTGAAAAAAGTTGCAGTCGGACAGGAAACAAAAACCTTATTTGACACTATCACGTTTGATGTCTGCCGTGACTATACCGTGGATAAACGTGTTAGCATACAATATCCAAGCTCTCCTTTGGCTGCTTCTATAACAGAAAATTTAAACTGGGGTAAAACCCATCTTTATGATGAAATATATTCAATTAAAGAAGAGCCGTCAGCAGAACGCTTCCATGCGGTTGTTTTACATGTGACATGTGCCTCTAACTCAAATGCTTGTCACTCAGATTGTGGACAGAAACTCAATACTGTCTCAGATGAGAATGGCTTTTGCAGTCATTGCTCATATGCATTGCATTATGAGCATAAGTCATGCAGTGTCTGTTCAACTGTGTCAACGCCACAGTGGTGCAAACTGGATGATGATATAGTTTGTAAAAATTGTTACATATATCAATTTCGTAACAATAGATCAAGACCTGATCACCTTCATCATGACAGTTCAAAACAAAAGAGTGTTCGACACAGTCATCTCACCTGTAAGTGGCAAATGAGATTTGTTCTTGAAAGTGAAGACTTAGGTCATTTTAAAGTCTTTGAACATGTACATAATTGCAAATTTCATGACAGCACATTTCCTGAGCCTGTCAGTGGATATAAAAGGTTCAATGAATCCACAAAACACTTCATTGACTTTATGCGTTCAGCTAGTGGTTCCAGTGCTGGAAATGTGCTTTCGGCAGTAAATCGACAAGAACCTCTCTACATAGATACACATAATTTAGAATGTCTACACCCTATTTCTCAGATTCAGTCTAGAATAAAAACAGTAGACAAACACTTAAATCAAGCTGGCCAGGTTAACAGTCCTGATGAAGTTAACTGTAATTCTGACTGGAGGCAAGTAGAACGCATACTTGAAAGTAATTTGAAAAGTGTTTTATTCTTCCAGAGAGGTGATGAAAGTAAAGGTCGTGATTACATCATTGTATTATCACGTGAAGAAACTTTGCTCCTAATTTCAAAGCATGGAGCACACGTTTTAGGTTTTGATCATAAGCATGACTTTAATGCTGCAAGTTTTAAGACTGGAATAATTACTTTAAGTAATTCAAAGAGACGTGGCCTCCTTGGTGCAGTTTCCGTTAGTAATAAAGACAGTACTTTTGTTAATTCTGTCTTCTTGTCGTCCGTCATAGCTAATGTTCCGTGCAGTAATGGAAGTTGTCTGCATCCAAAGGAATTGCACATTTTCAATGACAGAGAGGGCTTTTACTTTGTAAGACCATGTGCACTTTCCAACCCGATCGCTCCCCTCATTCAGCATGACAAAGCCATGACCATAAGAACTGCTGTCATGTCTCTCGGACTAAGGTCTACTTTATGCAACTACCATGGTGTGAGGGCCATCCGTGATGAGATACGACCATCCTTGGTTATGTTTGCTGTGCCACTAGAATTAGGTTTCAAGGCTATAATGAGAACGTGGTCTCCTGAAACCCGTCAGAAAATGGCAGAGAGATACATTTTCTTTATCCTCCATGATATACCAAGCGAATTTGTAGGAGTAGAATCAAAAAATGCTTACGTTAGCTACCTCAAGAGGTTTTGGTTCAATAAGTACTGGTATGACACCTTTTCTTCTGAAGTGTTATTCTGTGTTCCACAACACGAACGGCGTAACCCCCTTCTGATGACTGATAACATGACAGAAAGGCAAATTCTTGACATAGACAAGGAAAATTTTCATTCCCATTGCAACAAAAACATCCGGACTTTGGTTTGGGACTTCATAAACAAAATTTTATTCAAGCAAGTAGCAAAGGATCGCATTTCGAAATATGTGTACTGGAACACAGCGATAAAGAAAAGGGCTCAAGCTGGTATAGATATGGCTGTGGAAAATGCAGTCACTGTAATTGCCGTTTCCCACGGGCGATGGTTCAATGTTATTCCTGCTGGAGCTTTAGAAAGTGATATAAAAGTGACAGCTGATCTATTGAATGGACATGGAGATGATCATGTGGATGAGGAGAGGGAGAATATTGATGCCTCTGACCTTGCAGGTGATATGTCATCCGTAAGACCTTCATCATCTAATGATGATCACATATCAGATGAACACAGCTACATCACTCGTGTGAAGACCCTCCTTGAGAAATTAATTGGACTTGTCCAGTGGAACTATTATACCCTAGTCAGAGAGGAGCTTGAACAAGTTTTGCAGGGAAACCTTAGTGAATCTGCTTATATATGTAACTTGGATTTATGTATTTGCACTTGCATGTGGCATATAAGGTATGGGCAGCCATATTTCTGTAAACATTTATTTGCTTGCTTGGTTGAAGACAAACAAATATATGACATGAAATACCTTCTTTCAGCCTATTATGATTGGATGCCAAAGAGCTTAAACCATACTGAATACAACACGTCTGTGGAGTTGTCTGTTCTAAGATCTATGGATGCATTATCCTATAGACCTGGACCGGATGAGCTGAAGACCATAGAAGAACATGGTCATATACTCTCTGTTCTTCATACCAATGTGTATCAAAAAGGTGCAAGAGGGGGCCCACCACCAAAGAGGGTAGCCCACAAACTCGGGTCAAGGAAAAGGAAAGGGGAAGCAGAAGCTCCAAATTACAACCTTGTACTACCAGATTTTGAGGATCCTAATGATCCTTATGTCCCAAGGGTTCCTTTTCCAAAGAATGCTAAAGATAGATTTGGTGGGAGGCAAAGGATAAATACAGCAAAGCGGGGGTCGTCAGCCAAAGAAATGGCCAAAACTGGTATGTCTAAACTGAATACAAGAATTAGTGAATTGAAAGAAAACAAAGATGTTGTGATGAAAAAAGAAGAGGATGAGGAAAGTGGTTCTTAATTTTCAGTTTATTGCGAAAAACATCTTTCTCTTCATAGACCTTCCTTGACACCCCATGAGCCTCAGGCCTTCTCTGTCAGGGTAGATTTTCATGTATTCAGCTGTTACTAGTAGCTGCCTGGATTTCCATCAAATCTTTCTCTAACCTTCTGATCAAAATCATACCTTCAAACTTCTCAGTTTTGTCAGGTTTCTCGTTTCTCATCAGCCCTTTGCCTGGATCAATCTGCTTGATTGTCCAAATCCTATAGGGGGTAGGTGTTAAAATATGAGGGGCTCAGTATTTTTTCTCTTTAGGAGAATGCAGGTATGGTAAAGTCCTGGGTAGGTAGTACTAGGTCATGTGTGTTCTTGCCACACACTGGTTTTTATATTTATCTCAAGTTGAATACGCGAGCCCCATAGGCTTAACCAAGAAACTGGTCAGCATAGGCTTAACCAAGAATTGGTCAGCACTGAGGATTATCCCACTCGGCTTCCCCTCGTGCGATAACCCTCAGTGCTGACCAATTCTTGTGCACCTTTGTCTATTTATCTCAAGTTGAATACGAGAGCCCCATAGGCTTAACCAAGAAACTCTGTATCACACCCCACAGTGTGATAACCCTTCCCCGTATCACACTCCCTGGGAAAACATCCAAAACGGTCAAATAACTGATGATAAAATCATTTCTAATGCCAAATAAATCGAATTTTGAACATATCTGAGATAAATACAAAGGAGCACTTTGCCTCGTGTGATAACCCTCAGTGCTGACCAATTCTCGTGCACCTTTGTCTATGTATGCAGAGTTATTTGGATTATTACACAGAAAACTTAGGATCAATGTTGAAAACCCAGACATTTTGATTCAATGTCCTTTGTTGCAGGTTTTCCTGCTGGTTTTGGAGGCACAGGGAGGTTATTATTGACTACCATTATTTAGGTAGGGTCATAGAAACCTCAAATGCTGTTGCAACCCAAAGTCGAAGCACATAGGTTAACATTTTGGCTATGGCTCAGAACTATGAGTGTATCTATGTACATGCCAACAACATGACCAGTTAAATGCATGGTATATGAGTTACCACAACTGCATTAGTGAATAAGATACAGCATTTTTAAGGACAGATTTCTTTAAGCCAAGGTTTCTGCTCCTCATTAGTTGAGAACACACCGATTACAGGGTGTAACCCGAGAGAGTAATCTGTGAGCATTTCAATCATAGGCTCAATTTCAGGTTACTGGCTACTTAATGAAAATCCAACAAGCCATGGGATACTCATTGAGAATTCCGACTGAATACTCCTTGAGAATTCAATAAGCATTACCTACTGGAAGAGAATACTCATTGAGAATTCCATATATATATATATATATATATATATATATATATATATATATATATATAGACACTATTTTTCAGCATTTAGTCAATATATGTCAGCTTAAGCAACTGAATAGTTGTTCTCCTCATTTGTTTACAAATGGACATTGCCAATTATGTTCTTACTCATATAACCGAAGTGACCTGCAGAGTACTCTGTGAGAACTCTACTAGCTTCAGTCATAGGCTGAGATTTTGTAACACTGCATTCTCTTTGAGAATCCAACCAGCTAGGGGATACTCTTTGAGAATTCCATAAGACACTTTTTGCCTGCAATGGTTAAGGTATAAGATGGGCTATATGATGTTGATCTTGATTTTGAAGGGTGGTTTTCCCTATTATCCAACACAGTAGACATGATGCCTTTGACTTGTTTCCCTGATATTCCTGTTCCTAAATTTGATTGACGATTGGTTGTGGAATGAACTCGTATAACTAAAGTGACCTGCAGAGTACTCTGTGAGAACTCTACTAGCTTCAAATTTTGTTACACTGCATTCTCCTATGGGATACTCTTTGAGAATTCCATAAGACGCTTTTTGCCTGCAATGGTTAAGGTATATGATGTTGATCTTGATTTTGAAGGGTGGTTTTCCCTATCATACAACACAGTAGTGATGATGCCTTTGACTTGTTTCCCTGATATTCCTGTTCCTAAATTTGATTGATGATTGGTTGTGGAATGAACTTGTATAACTGAAGTGACCTGCAGAGTACTCTGTGAGAACTCTACTAGCTTCAGTCATAGGCTGAAATTTCGTTACACTGCATTCTCCTTGAGAATCCAACCAGCTATGGGATAATCTTTGAGAATTCCATAAGACGCTTTTTGCCTGCAATGGTTAAGGTATATGATGTTGATCTTGATTTTGAAGGGTGGTTTTCCCTATCATCCAACACAGTAGAGATGATGCCTTTGACTTGTTTCCCTGATAATCCTGTGCCCAACTTTGATTGATGATTGGTTGTGGAATGAACTCGTATAACTGAAGTGACCTGCAGAGTACTCTGTGAGAAATCTACTAGGTTTATATGTTAAACAAAAAGCAGAATCTTCCACACATTATGATTTTTCTGTTTGAAAGAGATGAACTACATATTGTGTTCCAGAGCAAACAGTCTCAATAAATAAAAGCCTACAACGAACTGTGCTTCTACAACTCATGTGTCTTTCCTTTTGTCCTTATTCTGTTGGTAGATGATCAGACATTATTCATTTGTGTGACAGAGTCAGAATATCTGTCATTTGTTTTTGTCCAATTATAAAGTCCCTGCACTCTGTTTCAAGAGTGGTTATCGGTGTCCTCAAAATTTTATTGATTTATAATAATGACAAGCAGTTATGGTCTTTTCCCAAAGAAAAAATGGACACAGGGCTACGAGATTTGGCAGACCAATAATCTTTCTACAACACCCTTCAGTGCGGAATTTCTCGATAGGGCAGATGTATAATCATATTCATGGCGTTATCCTTAGTTAGTCCTTGGGTGCCCAAGCGCACTTAAATGTGTGGTTTTGGGCTTAAATGCATGTATATTGAATGAAATCTTCATCCAGATACTTCTACTGGTCCAATCTGTAAAGTTAGCCCTTCTTTGGAACCCTCATGACTTCCCAATTACGATACAACCATTCATCTAACTATGGATAACACCATGAATATGATTGTACATCTGGCCACTATAAACTTTAGACCCGATGAAGCTCAGACTGGGTGCAGCATGTTATGGTCCTATAGGATGCCAGGCGCGGCTGTGAAGGCTGGGTCAGTGTGGTGGACTTTGTCCATGTAGGTCTGGGGGTCCCGGTGGCGGCAGTACAGATTATGTCCTGATAAGTTGATGGGTGTGTCACTTCACATCTCAACATGGAGTGATTGATTTAATTCGGAATTATGCCATGATACCTACAGTTTATGATTGTGCAATCTGATAACAACTTGTGATTTTATTATGAAATTCAGCAACACTTTGTAGTCCTGTGCTTTGGAGACACTTGATGGTTATGGAATTTACAAATGTTTTATGATTGTGTGAATTTAAAGATGTTCGACAACAATGGAAATCACTCACGGCCGCGATTGGTTATATGATGTTATTGATGAAATGGAAATGTGAAACCACCCCTGGAGTCTGAATTGGATTCGACCTTTGGATTGGGATATATGTATTTAATAAAACCTCTGGAGATGAATTACCCAATTGTGTTTTCTTTCCAAATGGGCTGTGGGATTTTAAACACCGTTCTATCACTTGACGCTAGCCTTGGTAACATTTCCCAAATAGACAGTTTAAAAGAGTGAGTGGAGATTGGAAGGAGATAAATCATAACTGATGGAAACCTGAGTTGGACTGTATTATGGCTTCCATTTGAGAACCAAACATTAGCACAGGGCTAACAGTGCTAAATTCCAACAATTTCCCATATAATGTGGCTAACCATTATCAACCAAATGCAGACAATGGATACTGTATACAGTGCCTAACTATGGATAACACCATGAATATGCCTATAGAGAAATTCCAGCCCCTACTCTTCAAATTTTAGTTTCCGACTCTATTTCTTTGGCTCAAAGTGTCAGGCTGGATGAGATCTTCATGTTACATATGGGTCTATAGGGCAATGCTGATTTGCACATTACTAATATATCCTCTGTGGTGCACTGCTGATTGGCACATTGCCCATATGTCCTCTATAGTGCAATGGTGATTGGCCCATTACCAATATATCCTCTATGGTGCACTGCTGATTGACACATTACAAATATATCCTCTATAGGGCAATGCTAAATGGCATGAATATGATTGTTCATCTGGCCTATAGAGAAATTCCAACTAATTCCCATATAATGTGGCTATCCATAGTCAGATAATGGATACTCGATGGGCCATCCATGTATACAGTGCCTAACTATGGATAACACCATGAATATAATTGTTTGTCTGGCCTATAGAGAAATTCCAAGTATTTCAACCCAGACACTTACTATACCAGACCAAGTGTTGTCCAGGCTCATCGAATGTATGAAATATTGGTCTAAATGTTGTCCAGGCACCTTAAACTAGCAATTTGGAGTGAATAAAAGAATAATTTGTCACCCATCCGATATTGAGATAGTACACATGCTCATCCCTGTAGTAATCCTATGTCAACCCAGACACTTACTATACCAGACCAAGTGTTGTCCAGGCCCATCAAATGTTTTGAATATTGGTCTAAATGTTGTCCAGGAACCTTAAACTAGCAATTTTGAGTGAATAAAAGAATAATTTGTCACCCATCCGATATTGAGATAGTACACATAGTCATCCCTGTAGTAATCCTATATGAATCCCGACACATACTATACCACACCAAGTGTTGTCCAGGCTCATCAAATGTATGAAATATTGGTCTAAATGTTGTCCAGGCACCTTAAACTAGCAATTTGGAGTGAATAAAGAAATAATTTGTCACTCATCCGATATTGAGATAGCACTCATGCTCATCCCTCTAGTAATCCTATGTCAACCCCGACACTTACTATACCAGACCAAGTGTTGTCCAGGCTCATCAAATGTATGAAATATTGGTCTAAATGTTGTCCAGGCACCTTAAACTAGCAATTTGGAGTGAATAAAAGAATAATTTGTCACCCATCCGATATTGAGATAGTAGACATAGTCATCCCTGTAGTAATCATTTATGAATCCCGACACATACTATACCACACCAAGTGTTGTCCAGGCTCATCAAATGTATGAAATATTGGTCTAAATGTTGTCCAGGCACCTTAAACTAGCAATTTGTATTGAATAAAGAAATAATTTGTCACTCATCCGATATTGAGATAGCACACATGCTGATCCCTGTAGTAATCCTATGTCAACCCAGACACTTACTATACCAGACCAAGTGTTGTCCAGGCTCATCGAATGTATGAAATATTGGTCTAAATGTTGTCCAGGCACCTTAAACTAGCAATTTGGAGTGAATAAAAGAATAACTTGTCACCCATCCGATATTGAGATAGTTCACATAGTCATCCCTGTAGTAATCCTATATGAATCCCGACACATACTATACCACACCAAGTGTTGTCCAGGCTCATCGAATGTATGAAATATTGGTCTAAATGTTGTCCAGGCACCTTAAACTAGCAATTTGGAGTGAATAAAAGAATAATTTGTCACCCATCCAATATTGAGATAGTACACATAGTCATCCCTGTAGTAATCATTTATGAATCCCGACACATACTATACCACACCAAGTGTTGTCCAGGCTCATCAAATGTATGAAATATTGGTCTAAATGTTGTCCAGGCACCTTAAACTAGCAATTTGGAGTGAATAAAAGAATAATTTGTCACCCATCCGGTATTGAGATAGCCCACATGTTCATCCCTGTAGTAATCCTATGTCAACCCCGACACTTACTATACCAGACCAAGTGTTGTCCAGGCTCATCAAATTTTTGAATATTGGTCTAAATGTTGTCCAGGCACCTTAAACTAGCAATTTTGAGTGAATAAAAGAATAATTTGTCACCCATCCGGTATTGAGATAGCACACATGCTCATCCCTGTAGTAATCCTATATGAATCCCGACACATACTATACCACACCAAGTGTTGTCCAGCCTTATCAAATGTATGAAATCTTGGTCTAAATGTTGTCCAGGCACCTTAAACTAGCAATTTGTATTGAATAAAGAAATAATTTGTCACTCATCCGATATTGAGATAGCACACATGCTCATCCCTCTAGTAATCCCATGGAAAATCCATCATCTGCAATTGGTTGACTATGAATAGCCACATTATATGGGAAATAGTTGGAATTTCTCTATAGGGCAGATGTATAGTGATATTATTGGTGTTATCCATAGTTAGGCACTGATTACATAGATGTCCCATGGAATATCCATTATATGCAATTGGTTGACTACGGATAGCCACATTATATGGGAAATAGTTGGAATTTCTCTAAAGGGCAGATGTATAGTGATATTCATGGTGTTATCCATAGTTAGGCACTGATTACATAGGTGTCCCATGGAATATCCATTATCTGCAATTGGTTGACTATGGATAGCCACAATATATTGGAAATAGTCGGAATTTCTCTATAGGGCAGATGTATAGTGATATTCATGGTGTTTTCCATAGTTAGGCACTGATTACATAGATGTCCCATGGAATATCCATTATCTGCAATTGGTTGACTATGGATAGCCACACTATATGGGAAATAGTTGGAATTTCTCTATAGGGCAGATGTATAGTGATATTTTTGGTGCTGGTTGACAGATATTGTGATATTCTGTGTTCAGGTATATAATATCTGGTTTGAGTAAGCAGTTTGCCAAGATATATCAAATGAACCAATTAAACCTTACTTGTTTTCATTGGGATGAGAAGGTCTCAAGGATCATTTTGATATATGGATCATCAAACTCTGACAAGGGAAAGTGGGAGAACATTCCATGTTCAGCACTGGTTGTGCCCCCTGGTGGCAATAAATAATACTAAATCCCCGTAATGATTGACCAAGGTGGAGATGAGCAACATCCAACATTCTATCAAGAGTAATTCCACTCTCCTTTAGGTGATAGAGATTACGGACCATTGTCCCGAATTCTCTGTGTATCACATCATTTCTCCTGACAGTCGCCATACGGAACCAAAAGAGTCGCCATACGGACCCATTGTGTGGCTATCACAATGCCAACAATCACACAGATGATGGACCATTGTCCCGAATTCTCTGTGTATCACATCATTTCTCCTGACAGTCGCCATACGGAGCCAAATGAGTCGCCATACGGAACCATTGTGTACTATCTGGCTATCACAATGCCAACAATCACTCAGATGATGGACCATTGTCCGGAATTCTCTGTGTATCACATCATTTCTCCTGACAGTCGCCATACAGAGCCAAATGAGTCGCCATACGGAACCATTGTGTACTATCTGGCTATCACAATGCCAACAATCACTCAGATGATGGACCATTGTCCGGAATTCTCTGTGTATCACATCATTTCTCCTGACAGTCGCCATACAGAGCCAAGTGAGTCGCCATACGGACCCAATGTGTACTATCTGGCTATCACAAGGCCAACAATCACTCAGATGATGGACCATTGTCCCCAATTTTCTGTCTATCGCATCATTTCTCCTGACAGTCGCCATACGGAGCCAAGTGAGTCGCCATATGGACTCATTCTGTACTCCTGACCTCTGCTACTCACCTACACCCACTGACTATACTTGTAGCACCCCTGCAACTCACTTAGACCCATTTACTACACTTGCATAACCCCTGCCACTTACCTACCCTACACATGTATGACCCCGTCACACCCACTGACTATACTTGTATGACCCCTGCCACTTATCTGCCACTCGCTGACACCCAAAACTACACTTATATGACTCCTGCCACTCAATTACACCCATTAAGTACACTTTTTTGATCCTTGCCCATGTGGGCTATCTCAATACCGGATGGGTGACAAATTATTCTTTTATTCACTCCAAATTGCTAGTTTATGGTGCCTGGACAACATTTAGACCAATATTTCATACATTTGATGAGCCTGGACAACACTTGGTCTGGTATAGTAAGTGTCGGGGTTGACATAGGATTACTACAGGGATGAGCATGTGTACTATCTCAATATCGGATGGGTGACAAATTATTCTTTTACTCACATTAGATTGCTAGTTTAAGGTTCCTGGACAACATTTAGACCAATATTCAAAACATTTGATAAGGCTGGACAACACTTGGTCTGGTATAGTAAGTGTCTGGGTTGACATAGGATTACTACAGGGATGAGCATGTGTACTATCTCAATATCGGATGGGTGACAAATTATTCTTTTATTCACTCCAAATTGCTAGTTTATGGTGCCTGGACAACATTTAGACCAATATTTCATACATTTGATGAGCCTGGACAACACTTGGTCTAGTATAGTAAGTGTCGGGGTTGACATAGGATTACTACAGGGATGAGCATGTGTACTATCTCAATATCGGATGGGTGACAAATTATTCTTTTACTCACATTAGATTGCTAGTTTAAGGTTCCTGGACAACATTTAGACCAATATTCAAAACATTTGATAAGGCTGGACAACACTTGGTCTGGTATAGTAAGTTTTGGGGTTGACATAGGATTACTACAGGGATGAGCATGTGTACTATCTCAATATCGGATGGGTGACAAATTATTCTTTTATTCACTCCAAATTGCTAGTTTATGGTGCCTGGACAACATTTAGACCAATATTTCATACATTTGATGAGCCTGGACAACACTTGGTGTGGTATAGTATGTGTCGGGATTCATATAGGATTACTACAGGGATGACTATGTGTACTATCTCAATATCGGATGGGTGACAAATTATTCTTTTATTCACTCCAAATTGCTAGTTTATGGTGCCTGGACAACATTTAGACCAATATTTCATACATTTGATGAGCCTGGACAACACTTGGTCTGGTATAGTAAGTGTCGGGGTTGACATAGGATTACTACAGGGATGAGCAAGTGTGCTATCTCAATACCGGATGGGTGACAAATTATTTCTTTATTCAATACAAATTGCTAGTTTAAGGTGCCTGGACAACATTTAGACCAATATTTCATACATTTGATGAGCCTGGACAACACTTGGTGTGGTATAGTATGTGTCGGGATTCATATAGGATTACTACAGGGATGACTATGTGTACTATCTCAATATCGGATGGGTGACAAATTATTCTTTTATTCACTCAAAATTGCTAGTTTAAGGTGCCTGGACAACATTTAGACCAATATTTCATACATTTGATGAGCCTGGACAACACTTGGTCTGGTATAGTAAGTGTCGGGGTTGACATAGGATTACTACTGGGATGAGCATGTGTACTATCTCAATATCGGATGGGTGACAAATTATTCTTTTATTCACTCTAAATTGCTAGTTTATGGTGCCTGGACAACATTTAGACCAATATTTCATACATTTGATGAGCCTGGACAACAGTTGGTCTGGTATAGTAAGTGTCGGGGTTGACATAGGATTACTACAGGGATGAGGATGCGTGCTATCTCAATACCGGATGGGTGACAAATTATTCTTTTATTCACTCAAAATTGCTAGTTTAAGGTTCCTGGACAACATTTAGACCAATATTTAAAACATTTGATGGGCCTGGACAACACTTGGTCTGGTATAGTAAGTGTCTGGGTTGACATAGGATTACTTCAGGGATGAACATGTGGGCTATCTCAATACAGGATGGGTGACAAATTATTCTTTTATTTACTCCAAATTGCTAGTTTAAGGTGCCTGGACAACATTTAGACCAATATTTCATACATTTGATGAGCCTGGACAACACTTGGTGTGGTATAGTATGTGTCGGGATTCATATAGGATTACTACAGGGATGACTATGTGTACTATCTCAATATCGGATGGGTGACAAATTATTCTTTTATTCACTCCAAATTGCTAGTTTATGGTGCCTGGACAACATTTAGACCAATATTTCATACATTTGATGAGCCTGGACAACACTTGGTCTGGTATAGTAAGTGTCGGGGTTGACATAGGATTACTACAGGGATGAGCAAGTGTGCTATCTCAATACCGGATGGGTGACAAATTATTTCTTTATTCAATACAAATTGCTAGTTTAAGGTGCCTGGACAACATTTAGACCAATATTTCATACATTTGATGAGCCTGGACAACACTTGGTGTGGTATAGTATGTGTCGGGATTCATATAGGATTACTACAGGGATGACTATGTGTACTATCTCAATATCGGATGGGTGACAAATTATTCTTTTATTCACTCAAAATTGCTAGTTTAAGGTGCCTGGACAACATTTAGACCAATATTTCATACATTTGATGAGCCTGGACAACACTTGGTCTGGTATAGTAAGTGTCGGGGTTGACATAGGATTACTACAGGGATGAGCAAGTGTGCTATCTCAATACCGGATGGGTGACAAATTATTTCTTTATTCAATACAAATTGCTAGTTTAAGGTGCCTGGACAACATTTAGACCAATATTTCATACATTTGATGAGCCTGGACAACACTTGGTGTGGTATAGTATGTGTCGGGATTCATATAGGATTACTACAGGGATGACTATGTGTACTATCTCAATATCGGATGGGTGACAAATTATTCTTTTATTCACTCAAAATTGCTAGTTTAAGGTGCCTGGACAACATTTAGACCAATATTTCATACATTTGATGAGCCTGGACAACACTTGGTCTGGTATAGTAAGTGTCGGGGTTGACATAGGATTACTACTGGGATGAGCATGTGTACTATCTCAATATCGGATGGGTGACAAATTATTCTTTTATTCACTCCAAATTGCTAGTTTATGGTGCCTGGACAACATTTAGACCAATATTTCATACATTTGATGAGCCTGGACAACACTTGGTCTAGTATAGTAAGTGTCGGGGTTGACATAGGATTACTACAGGGATGAGCATGTGTACTATCTCAATATCGGATGGGTGACAAATTATTCTTTTACTCACATTAGATTGCTAGTTTAAGGTTCCTGGACAACATTTAGACCAATATTCAAAACATTTGATAAGGCTGGACAACACTTGGTCTGGTATAGTAAGTTTTGGGGTTGACATAGGATTACTACAGGGATGAGCATGTGTACTATCTCAATATCGGATGGGTGACAAATTATTCTTTTATTCACTCCAAATTGCTAGTTTATGGTGCCTGGACAACATTTAGACCAATATTTCATACATTTGATGAGCCTGGACAACACTTGGTGTGGTATAGTATGTGTCGGGATTCATATAGGATTACTACAGGGATGACTATGTGTACTATCTCAATATCGGATGGGTGACAAATTATTCTTTTATTCACTCCAAATTGCTAGTTTATGGTGCCTGGACAACATTTAGACCAATATTTCATACATTTGATGAGCCTGGACAACACTTGGTCTGGTATAGTAAGTGTCGGGGTTGACATAGGATTACTACAGGGATGAGCAAGTGTGCTATCTCAATACCGGATGGGTGACAAATTATTTCTTTATTCAATACAAATTGCTAGTTTAAGGTGCCTGGACAACATTTAGACCAATATTTCATACATTTGATGAGCCTGGACAACACTTGGTGTGGTATAGTATGTGTCGGGATTCATATAGGATTACTACAGGGATGACTATGTGTACTATCTCAATATCGGATGGGTGACAAATTATTCTTTTATTCACTCAAAATTGCTAGTTTAAGGTGCCTGGACAACATTTAGACCAATATTTCATACATTTGATGAGCCTGGACAACACTTGGTCTGGTATAGTAAGTGTCGGGGTTGACATAGGATTACTACTGGGATGAGCATGTGTACTATCTCAATATCGGATGGGTGACAAATTATTCTTTTATTCACTCTAAATTGCTAGTTTATGGTGCCTGGACAACATTTAGACCAATATTTCATACATTTGATGAGCCTGGACAACAGTTGGTCTGGTATAGTAAGTGTCGGGGTTGACATAGGATTACTACAGGGATGAGGATGCGTGCTATCTCAATACCGGATGGGTGACAAATTATTCTTTTATTCACTCAAAATTGCTAGTTTAAGGTTCCTGGACAACATTTAGACCAATATTTAAAACATTTGATGGGCCTGGACAACACTTGGTCTGGTATAGTAAGTGTCTGGGTTGACATAGGATTACTTCAGGGATGAACATGTGGGCTATCTCAATACAGGATGGGTGACAAATTATTCTTTTATTTACTCCAAATTGCTAGTTTAAGGTGCCTGGACAACATTTAGACCAATATTTCATACATTTGATGAGCCTGGACAACACTTGGTGTGGTATAGTATGTGTCGGGATTCATATAGGATTACTACAGGGATGACTATGTGTACTATCTCAATATCGGATGGGTGACAAATTATTCTTTTATTCACTCCAAATTGCTAGTTTATGGTGCCTGGACAACATTTAGACCAATATTTCATACATTTGATGAGCCTGGACAACACTTGGTCTGGTATAGTAAGTGTCGGGGTTGACATAGGATTACTACAGGGATGAGCAAGTGTGCTATCTCAATACCGGATGGGTGACAAATTATTTCTTTATTCAATACAAATTGCTAGTTTAAGGTGCCTGGACAACATTTAGACCAATATTTCATACATTTGATGAGCCTGGACAACACTTGGTGTGGTATAGTATGTGTCGGGATTCATATAGGATTACTACAGGGATGACTATGTGTACTATCTCAATATCGGATGGGTGACAAATTATTCTTTTATTCACTCAAAATTGCTAGTTTAAGGTGCCTGGACAACATTTAGACCAATATTTCATACATTTGATGAGCCTGGACAACACTTGGTCTGGTATAGTAAGTGTCGGGGTTGACATAGGATTACTACTGGGATGAGCATGTGTACTATCTCAATATCGGATGGGTGACAAATTATTCTTTTATTCACTCTAAATTGCTAGTTTATGGTGCCTGGACAACATTTAGACCAATATTTCATACATTTGATGAGCCTGGACAACAGTTGGTCTGGTATAGTAAGTGTCGGGGTTGACATAGGATTACTACAGGGATGAGGATGCGTGCTATCTCAATACCGGATGGGTGACAAATTATTCTTTTATTCACTCAAAATTGCTAGTTTAAGGTTCCTGGACAACATTTAGACCAATATTTAAAACATTTGATGGGCCTGGACAACACTTGGTCTGGTATAGTAAGTGTCTGGGTTGACATAGGATTACTTCAGGGATGAACATGTGGGCTATCTCAATACAGGATGGGTGACAAATTATTCTTTTATTTACTCCAAATTGCTAGTTTAAGGTGCCTGGACAACATTTAGACCAATATTTCATACATTTGATGAGCCTGGACAACACTTGGTGTGGTATAGTATGTGTCGGGATTCATATAGGATTACTACAGGGATGACTATGTGTACTATCTCAATATCGGATGGGTGCAATTGGTTGACTATGGATAGCCACACTATATGGGAAATAGTTGGAATTTCTCTAATGGCAGATGTATAGTGATATTTTTGGTGCTGGTTGACAGATATTGTGATATTCTGTGTTCAGGTATATAATATCTGGTTTGAGTAAGCAGTTTGCCAAGATATATCAAATGAACCAATTAAACCATACTTGTTTTCATTGGGATGAGAAGGTCAGAAAATGAGGCAAACGTAGGGGGGGGGGCTAAAAGTTACAGCTCTGGGGTCAGAAAATGAGGAAAACAAAGGGGGGACTAAAACTTTCAGCTCTGGGGTCAGAAAATGAGGAAAACGTAGGGGGGCTAAAAGTTACAGCTCTGGGGTCAGAAAATGAGGAAAACGGAGGGGGGGGCTAAAAGTTACAGCTCTGGGGTCAGAAAATGAGGAAAACATAGGGGGGGGGGGCTAAGACTTACAGCTCTGGTGTCAGAAAATGAGGAAAATGTATGCAGTCCAGCTCTCATATGATGGGCGAGGGCACTGCTCGGGATCTACATAGAGTTTGTATAGGAACGACTGGGTACATGATTCAAACTTGAAATTGATGCAGGATGGATATAGGGTTTATATAGGAACGACTGGGTACATGAATCCACCTTGAAATTGATGAAGGATTTCTTCATGAACCTCTACCAATTTTGAGATACCAGCAAATTCAGATCAATAAATGCAGTGCGGCTCTCATGTGATGGGCGAGGGTTTATATAGGAACGACTGGGTACATGAACCCACCTTGAAATTGATGAAGGATTTCTTCATGAACCGCTACCAATTTTGAGATAAGTGTGCCCGGTTAACGTTTTCAGCGAATTCCCATCAATATATGCAGTGCGGCTCTCATGTGATGGGCGAGGGCATGGGTCAGGATGGATATAGGGTTTATATAAGAATGACTGGGTACATGAACCCACCTTGAAATTGGTACATGATTTCTTCATGAACCGCTACCAATTTTGAGATAAGTGTGCCCGGCTAACGTTTTCAGCAAATTCAGATCAATAAATGCAGTGCGGCTCTCATGTGATGGGCGAGGGCATGGGTCAGGATGGATATAGGGTTTATATAGGAGTGACTGGGTACATGAACCCACCTTGAAATTGATGAAGGATTTCTTCATGAACCTCTACCAACTTTGAGATAAGTGTGCCCGGCTAACGTTTTCAGCAAATTCAGATCAATAAATGCAGTGCGGCTCTCATATGATGGGCGAGGGCATGGGTCAGGATGGACATAGGGTTTATATAGGAACGACTGGGTACAACATTTTCAGCAAATTCACATCAATATATGCAGTGCGGCTCTCATGTGATGGGCGAGGGCATGGGTTAGGGTGGATATAGGGTTTATATAGGAACGACTGGGTACATGATACCAACTTGAAATTGATACTTAAGTAAGACCCATTAAAGGATGACTCAATGGTGTGAATGAGGCAATCGAAGGCTGTAGATTATTGTTGTTTTGTTTTTAAGAACATACATCAAACAAACACAGTAGTGTAAATACAAAGAAACTCTGTTTATGGTAAAAATTATACATTATATGATTCCCTCTTGACAGTTTACATTGACTATGGAAAGTGACAAGGGTTAAAGTTACAAGTCCATGTTCAATCAATCATCTACCCACAAGATCTCTTCTCTAGTGCAGTTCTTTATAGAAATAGATTTTGATTGAGGGAATACTGAAGAAAACACACTAAATTCCCCTACTTCTAGACCTTGTACACTAGCATGAGAATGGAATATAAAGATTGCACATACAACAAAGACCAACTGTCCTGCCAACGCATCTCCCATAGACAAAGTAATATGAAAGGATACATTACAAGAATTTCTTGTTTACAGCCATACCTTTATTAAAAGAATAAGGTTCTGTTGGAAGTCCAAACTAGGCTTGATTCAGGTTTGGCTAGGGGGGTGAACACAATTATCGGTAAGAAATTACATGTCTGCTAGGGAGTGATTATCAGAAGAGTTCAGTTCAGCAGTATGATCCACCTCAGGTACAGCAGACCGGATTGAGAGTCTGGTAGTCTTGCTAATTAGGGGGAGCCAGCCAAAGTGTCTGCCCTTGCTAAGTACCTTTTCATAAAAACATGGTGTGTTTTTCTTTTTAAAATCAATGTTAAGATCACCGCATAACCATACTTCACAGCATACTGTTTCACCAATTAGCTTGAGGTGGTCACAAAAAGAAAATCTAAATCAGCCCCAGGGGGCAGTAGATGGTGGAAATTGTTTGTTTTTTACCTTGTTCACATTAATTGTGAGACACTCAATTTTTTTTTATTGACTGAGTTTTTTTATTAGCCTACAGTATGGATTTAAGTCATCCGGTACATAGCACAAGACACTGCCAGCTTTTTTCTTTTTTCTATCCAACCTGTAGGCCACAGAGATATCATGTTTGTCAGTCAACCATGTCTCTGAGAAGCTAACACTATCCCAATCATTCATTAGCTGAAAGCTGTCATCTTTCTTATACAGTACACTTTTGCAGTTAATGTGCATTATGTCTAGGCCCTTAGAGAGAGGTTATATACAATACAAATACACGAATATATACAACAAGAACAAACAGCAGAAGAGTCCTTTTCTAGTTTTCACACTATAAAAGGAAAACAAGATTATATAGCGATGCAGTACAAGTTAAACCAGAGGTATAAAATTATTTACAAAAAAGTGCACTTGAAAAAGTGGAGGGGAGGTGGGAGACTAGACTAAATTATTCAGTGAAGTGGAGCTTGCATTAAACTTTTATGTCATGGCAGATACGATCTTTACTATGGATTAGTACTAGAAAAGCTGTATTCCATGGGGGAATGGAATACAATATGCTTGTGTTCAATAGGGTTCGCAATCTTGGATTTTAAATGGAGCTGAGCTGTTTTTCTTTATCTAAAAGCGAATGAGCCCCATAGGCCATGACGTAAATGCAAATGTCCACTCCCATGGAACATTTTTGGATGGTCATGGACATTTGGTTATTTATCTGACAGCTTTCAGGTAAGTAATAAAATGAAAAGTTGATTAGGTCGTATTGAACAAGGGTGGAGCGAACACAAATAGTGAGGAGAGAATAATCAATTGTATAGCAATAGGCAAATTAAGTCATCAAATAATTAATTACGGCAAATAATTAATTACGGCTACGACAGAGTAAACATTCAGTGTGGGTGAACGTCCCTTCCTCGGAGACCGGGGGCAGGATATGTGCGTGGTACAAGGAGACAATGTAGTAGGCGTCCTCCCTCGTGGGGGGGCAGGAATGTTCTTTGTGTTTTAGTGTTGGCGTCCACTTCTTAAGAAGGTGGGAGGGCAGGAAATGTGTGTTGAACTTGGAGACACAGTAGTGGGGGGGGGGATGTTACTATGCACACATATAGTCAGTGTTTATAGTATAACCAGATTTGAGGGTAGATAATTAGACCTGACTAACAATGGGATGATGTTAAGTATTCCCGCTGGGTATACTCTAAAGGTAAAGTAAGGATATTAGAGCATATTAAGTAGAGGAAATTTAGAAGCATTCCCGCTGGGTATGCTAGAGGAGTTTGTGCATTCCCACTGGGTAGTCATTGAAGGGGGATTCTGTGTAGGTAGCATTCCCGCTGGGTATGCAAACCATATAAGGGGGTCGTAATACTTGGGTCCTTCCCACTGGGTATGACCTTGCCCTTGCAGATGAGAGATCGCATTCCCACTGGGTATGCGGTATAGACCAGGGATTCACTGCATAATTGCACGGCAGTTTGGGCAGGACCTCTCAGCTAGGAATAAGGATTGGATTTTGCCAAAGACTACCCCAAGCTTGCTTGCGATCTTCATGAGAAAAGAGTGATCTGGATGGTAGGCATCCCCAAGACAGTCATAAACATGAGACTTTTTCTTCCTGTGAGCAGGGGCCTTTGAGAGATTTTTATGGATCACTCCATCAATTCTGAGATTGGGCATTCTGAGGCTGTTGTTGAAGGCATGAATGGATGAGTTCAGCATCAGGACTGTACTCTCAAGGTCCTCTTGATGTGGAGATGGGTGGGGAAGCCCATAATACTTTGTTATATCAAAGGCATATACACCTGCTATTAATACATGGGTTCCTTGCGAGAGGGTCTTGACTCGAGAATTGATCATGTTGTAGATATTCATGAGTCGGCAGACTGCCTTTTTCTTGTCTAGTGAGTAGAGGATTTTTCTTCCGTCTGCAGTGTTTCGACCGACAATGTCTGCAATGCCAGTCATAATGATGACAAAATAAATTTTTTCTCTGTGGAGTATGGAGGAGAGAATTGGATTAATTTCATTGGACTCAAGGTCCATTGATGAATTTATTATGTAGGGAGTTGTGACAGTACCTTGAAAATATTCATGGAGGCGCTCAATGCGCGTATCCCCTATAATAAGGGTGGTGGGTTTGTCAGGTGAGGGGGTACCCCACCTGAATTCTAGGATTTCCTTGTCCAAGCGGGGATATCTAACACAGTGGCCATTGATGCCAGTGTCATGGGTCACGGGATTCATCTTAAAAGCTTCAGTATTAAAAGCTTGGGAGTAATAAGGGTGTGAAATTGAGTTTTGCTGGCAGCTAATGCTGGAGATGCACTTTGTCTAGATCTCCAGTTTAGAGAGTCAGACCCAGTGAGGTGACTAGGGGAGTGTGAAGGCTTTGATGCTGGGTGGTTATGTTGATGCGCTTGTGCTTGGAAATTTGGTTGAGCTTGTTATCTGGAGTGTAGAGTACAGGCTCCAGGTTTGCAGAATCGCTGGTGGGATTGTCACAGGTAGGTAGGTAGTGATGTGGTAAAGATGCGGCTGGTTATAGAATCCGAGCAGCTAACTGTAGACTCAGACGTGATTTTTCTCTGCAAGTAAGAGGGGATCGAGTTAGATTCAGACTGTAAAGATAGGGGAGGCCAGCGCCATTCCTCCATGTTGAGTAGGGGGGAGGGAGTGTCGTGTGACGAACTATGACAAGGGGGGAGGGGGGTCCATTTTTTTGAAAATTTTTATTATTCCCAGAAAATTGAGGATTTTTCCTCAATCATCAGATTGCTAATAATAGGGGACAGGTGCCGATAATAGATCTACCGTAGGTGCCTAAAATAGTGTCCCCACATGTCTCTATTGAACTATGGGTGGCAGTAGGGGTGGGGGGGGGGGGGTCCTAAAGGTGACAGGGGCTATGATAGGACATCCCCACCCGTCTCTATTGAACTATGGGCGGCAGCGATGTCTCTCTGGCTTCAGGCTATTTTGGGGGTCTAGATGGGGGGTCCCCATTTCACATGTCGATTTTAAGAAATGGCCATGTCACTTGTCACTAAATTTCTATTTTCCCATGTCCTTTCACTAGGCTTCATGTCACATGTCGATTTTAAGGAAAGGCCTTGTCTCTTGTCACTAACTTTTTCCTTTCTATGTCCTTGTCACTAAGGGAGTGGTCATTATTTATCAACAGGGGGGTGGTGGGTTTTCACGCGGACGCGCGAATCTTTTGTATGCCCCCCCCCTCGACGGCAGTAAAAAAAATTTGCGCCCCCCCGCGCCGGAGGCACGGAGAGTTTTCGCGCCCCCTCTTTGATCTATAGTAGCGCGCGGGCTTTTTTGCTAAAAAGAGGGTAAATTTTTTTAGCCCCTCCCTCAAGAGGGGTCAAAATTTTTTTAGACAGGTTGAACTCATACAGCCAGCCTGAGGGGATAGGAAAGAGGAGATATAGACCCTTTTAAGTGGGCTAGGGAAGCCTGCAGTGGAGGGTAGAGCTCTAGGCAAAGTCTATGGGCCGATGCAGTTGTAATATGACCACTTCCGCTGAAGCAGCGGAGAGTGGTCAATAACTGCTACTTGAAGAGTGGATAAAATATGAACTTAATGAAGGTCTGACACTGACACCCCTGAGTTTCTGAGAAATGAGCTATTTTGTTGATGGTGCGCAGCACCGCCATTCACTCAACATTGCAAATAACACTGGGAGAAAATGGAATAATCCTTCCTTTTTTCTCACAGGTGAAGATAATCTCACCTTTACTTTTACAAAGCTATGCTGTCTGTGTGCAAAACGTGGCCTCTATAGATCAAGATAACTGCGCGATTTCGGTGCGAAAGACAAGTAATCAAGCCTTGTCCGCTGGTAGCCGTGCCGCGCGCAGCGCGGCACGGCTACCAGCGGACGTACGTGGTGACGCCTGGAGTTAATATGCAGCGTCAGTACATCGGATCGCAGGAAGAACGTACATCGTGCTGTTCGACCCCTGGCCAAACTGACGTGCGTAAGTTACTTGAGTAACCTGCCGGGTTATCGGATTGGCTACCAATCTGTGACATCATAAATGGGTCAGGGCAGGTTGTTGTGTAAGTTACAGAGCCTGAGACCTCTGTTTGTATCCCACCCCAGGTAGCACAGAGACATTGGCATAACGTTGGGCCAACGTTGGCCCAACCATCGGCTTCACATAGGCTGCCCAGCCTGCCTACATAGGCCCGATGGTGCCAACCAAATGCCAATGTAGGCCCAACGTTGGCTTTTGGTCGGCAAACATTAGCATCGGCAAATGGTCGGCCAGGGGCCAACCATTTGCCGATGTCCTGCCAACATTGGGCCAATGTTGGCATTTGGTTGGCAAATGCCACTGGTCGGGCCTACGTAGGCCCGATGGGCAGCCAACGTTGGCCCGATGCATCAGGCCAACGTTGGCAAATTTTTTTGTGCTACCTGGGACAGTGCCCCATTCCTATGCTACAAACAGATGTCACATGACTTCCTGTGATACATGTGTCTGGGTCTGGCCTTACTCAAGTAAACCCAGTTGGTAATTGGAGCGGAACTCTGTAAGTTACGAAGCCAGGGGTCGAACGTACCGACACAAGTTTCGAGTTCGCCGTGAACGCCCCTAGAGCCGGGGATACCAATGGTTGGTGGCACTTTAAATGACCGGAAGGAGGGGTTAGAAGATAGCCACAGGGAGTAGGGGGTGGAATGACCGGAAGGCAGGCCAGGGCCAGCGGCAGGAGGAGGGTACACTCACTGTATCACCTAACTAGGTCACACTGTGTGTATCATTAAAGTCCTTCTATATGTAGTGGTCAGTGAAAACGTCTTCTGGAGACACCGGGATTCGAACCCGGGTCTCTCGCTTGCAAGTCCAGTGCTCTACCGCTGAGCTACATCCCCTGGCCTGACATACCCTGTCACCAACACGGCCCCACTGACATTTCCACCTTCCAACTACCCTGGATCGGTATGGTATAAATAGGGGGAGTGACACAACCAAGTGAACAGTCCCTCTGAAGGCTCTGCGCACCCGACAGGGGAACGAACCCCTACACTCCTCCCAACCAGCTTCAACCGTATCCCGCCAGAACCGGTCCTCCAGTCCAGTCTGAACGGTACCAGTACTGAGTCACACACAGCCCATCTGTTTCCAAGTCCCTCAGCACTAGCAAGTTGAAACGTTTGTCTATACCATACCGGCCCAGGTACCGAGCTCTCTAAAGGTCCCCCTTGTGAGGCAGGACCACTCGGTGTCTCCACCACTGTAATGGTCAGTGAAAACGTCTTCTGGAGACACTGGGATTCGAACCCAGGTGTCTCGCTTGCAAGTCGAGTGCTCTACCGCTGAGCTACATCCCCTGGCCTGACATACCCTGTCACCAACACGGCCCCACTGACATTTCCACCTTCCAACTACCCTGGATCGGTATGGTATAAATAGGGGGAGTGACACAACCAAGTGAACAGTCCCTCTGAAGGCTCTGCGCACCCGACGGGGGAACGAACCCCTACATATATATCATATCCAACAAGATATGGCTTATCCATTCAAGGTACAGGACCATACATGCATGGTGTATACCTGTATGGATTCCCTATCAGATATTTGCAGGAGGGTTTTAATTTCAGAGCTAGTACCGGTACATTTCCTTTATGTAAAATTTACTCCAACCCCTCCTTCCTGTGTGCTCACAGGCTGGGTATCAGCGAAGTGAGCGCGGGAAAGCTATCTCGGAACTCCTGTATTAAAGGAGGGCTAGCCTACTCTAGCACCAGTCTCGTCCTGTCGGGATTCTGGGGAACTCCCTCTCTCATGTTTGGGGATTGTGGGTCCCCATTTAATTGGGGAATATTACTACACACTGTACCTGCCTAAGTTTTTTATGACTACAGCAACCAGTAGCCAGAACTACTTTTACCCATAATTTAACGCTGGTTACCAGAGACCACTCATGCAGTGGTCAAGCTGGGGGCCAGCCTGGGCTAGCATGGCTAAGGCTATATGGCAAGCCATTTAGGAAAAGTGTGAAAAACATGGTTTTCAACCAGAAACCCGGCCTTTCGACCAAAAAAACCCTACCTTTCGACCTGAAACTATACCAATCGAAATAAAACGTTTTTTTTTTAGAAGAAACCCTAGCTTTGGTTTCTGTAACCATGCCTTTGGCCCAGTAAGATTAACCATGTCTTTTGCCCAGCAAACTATGCCTTTCGTTTCTAAACCCTGCCTTTCAGCCTAAAACTATGCCAATCGACCGAAAGTCCGGGGTTTTCATCATAAAACCCTGCCTTTTGGTGTTTTCCCTGCCTTTCTGACCATAACTTAGCAAATAGACCGAAAAGCTGGGTTTCAATTCCCTACCTTTCGAATCTGGAACCCTGCCTTCTATGGCAAGCCTTTTAAAAACTGAGTTTTCAGCTCAAAACCCGGACTTTCGACCAAAAACCCTATCTTTTGACTAGAAACCCTACCTTTTGTCTGAAAGGCAGTGTTTCTATAGAAACCCTGTCTTTCGGCGAAAGGTGGGATTTTCTCCAAAGAAAGGCAGGGTTCCAGTTTTGAAAGGTAGGGTTATCAGAAATGAAAGGCGGGGTCATCTGGTAACCCTGCCTTTCAATGAAAAGGCAGGGTTTATGACAAGCTGTTTAGGAAAACTTAAAAAAAAAAACATTTTTTTGGCTCAAAACCTGGCCTTTCGACCCAAAACCGAAAATCTTTTGGCTGAAAGGCAGGGTTTCAAAAGGTAGGGTTTTCCTCCTCGAAAGGCAGGGTTTCTGGAGAAACTCTGCCTTTCAGCACTTTTCTAAAACGGCTTGCCATATCCATCGTGCATATAAACAGTACGCTGGTCCCGCAGGGGATGAGTTTTTGGCAAAAGTCAAAATTTGTTGCTATTTACGCCTCTCTTCAATCTATAGTAGTGCGCTGTTTTTTTTTTTTGCTGAATAGAGTGTAAATCATTTACGTCCCAACATTTTTTACACCCCCCGCTCAAACCCACCAGCCCCCCTTGTTGATAAATAATGACCACTCTCTAAACTTTGGCCAATCCTACAAGGCACAGTAGGGCTCCTTCCCATCATATAGCCTAACCTGTACCTTAAAGAGGGGGTATGTGAGGTTGGGAGCATAAGATTCTCCTGCCAAACTGTCAGTAGATCTTCACAGTATAAATAATAAAGCCGGTTGGACCCCAATTCCTGAAATGGAAACCGTCATTGCCTTTCACCTTGTCATTGATTCCCCCTTTGCACACAAGGGGACACCAGTAACTACATCAGAGGCACTGCCGTCTAGTGTCATTTCTATTGTCTATCTATTCCTCTCTAATTTGATACACATACATCATAATTGATAATCTATTTAAAAGCGTACAGATGGCTGATGGCCCTACCTTATGAATCTTGAACCCTGCCTTCTATGGCAAGCCTTTTAGGAAAACTTCGAAAAACCTGGTTTTTCAGCTCAAAACCTATCTTTTGACTAGAAACTCTGCTTTTGGCGAAAGGTAGGGTTTACTCTGAAGAAAGGCAGGGTTCCAGTTTTGAAAAGTAGGGTTATAAGAAATGAAAGGCAGGGTTATCTTATAACCCTGACTTTTGATCAAAAGGCAGGGTTTATGGCAAGCTGTTTGGGAAAACTTCGAAAAACCTGTTACTTCGTCTCAAAACCCGACCTTTCGACTGAAAACTGTATTTTTCAACTAGAAACCTTATATTTTGGCTGAAAGGCAGGGTTTCAAAAGGTAGGGTTTTCCTCCTCAAAGGCAGGGTTTCTGGAGAAACGCCCCACTTCAATCTATAGTAGCGTGCTGTTTTTTTTGCTAAAAAGAGGGTAAATCTTTTACACCCCCCCTCAAGAGGGGTCAATATTTTTTACACCTCCCGCTCAAACCCACCAGCCCCCCCTTGTTGATAAAATTTAATGACTCTCTAAACTTTGGCCAATCCTACAAGGCACAGTAGGGCTCCTTCCCAGCATATAGCCTAACCTGTACCTTAAAGAGGGGGTATGTGAGGTTGGGAGCATAAGATTCTCCTGCCAAACTATCAGTAGATCTTCACAGTATAAATAATCAAGCCGGTTGGACCTCAGTTCCTGAAATGGAAACCCTTACTGCTTTTCACCTTGTCATTGATTCCCCCTTTGCACACAAGGGGGCACCAGTAACTACATCAGAGGCACTGCCATCTAGTGTCATTTCTATTGTCTATCTATTCCTCTCTAATTTGATGCACATACATCATAATTGATAATCTATTTAAAAGCGTACAGATGGCCGATGGCCAAAACAAAACTCAGCACCTTGTTCACAATGGTTGAGATCATGTTCAATTCAAATTTGAACCCGATCAGAGCATTTGAGTTTTTTTGTGAAAAAATATGCCAAGGGGTACACCTTACCTTAAAATCCCCCAAAAAATTAGATTTTCCCAATCATCCCCAAACTATCAGTGGATCGCAATGGGATTATGGACAATACATTGGGGTCAATTTAGAGTGGATTTGACATGGGAGATGCCTCTTATATGCGAGATAAGGCACATACATACTATGGTCTTACTAACCTAAAAGATTTCCCTCTGTAATTCAAAGCACCATAGTACATTTTAAAATGCACAGGTTGGCAATGGCCACAATAAAAAATGTGAGCAATCTCTAAGATCATTCTGGAGAAACCCTACCTTTTTTCTGAAAAGCAGGGTTTCTTGAAAATCCCTGCCTTTCGGCGAAAGGTAGGGTTATCTCTGACAAAAGTCAGGGTTCCAGTTTTGAAAGGTAGGGTTATGAGAAATGAAAGGCAGGGTTATCTGGTATCTGCGGTCTGAAAGGCAGGGAAAATACCAAAATGCAGGGTTTTCTGTCTTTAAACAATACCTTTCGGTCAATCGGCATAGTTTTAAGGTGAAAGGCAGGGTTTCAAAATGAAAGGCAGGGTTTCCCCGGAGTGTTTCCTGGGCGAAAGGCACAGTTTCCTGGGTGAAAGGCATGGTTATGGAAACATAAGGTAGGGTTGATTCTCAAAAAATCAGGTTTTTTCGATCGGATGGCATAGTTTCAGGTTAAAAGGGAGGGTTTTTGGTTGAAAGGCCAGGTTTCTGGTCGAAAACCAGGTTTTTCACACTTTTCCTAAAAGGCTTGCCATATCCATCATGTGAATAAACAGTACGCTGGTCCCGCAGGGGATGGTGGGTTTTCTCTCCCCTTCGGCAACAGTCAAAAAGTTTTGCTATTTACGCCCCACTTCAATCTATAGTAGCGTGCTGTTTTTTTTGCTAAAAAGAGGGTAAATCTTTTACACCCCCCCTCAAGAGGGGTCAATATTTTTTACACCTCCCGCTCAAACCCACCAGCCCCCCCTTGTTGATAAAATTTAATGACTCTCTAAACTTTGGCCAATCCTACAAGGCACAGTAGGGCTCCTTCCCAGCATATAGCCTAACCTGTACCTTAAAGAGGGGGTATGTGAGGTTGGGAGCATAAGATTCTCCTGCCAAACTATCAGTAGATCTTCACAGTATAAATAATCAAGCCGGTTGGACCTCAGTTCCTGAAATGGAAACCCTTACTGCTTTTCACCTTGTCATTGATTCCCCCTTTGCACACAAGGGGGCACCAGTAACTACATCAGAGGCACTGCCATCTAGTGTCATTTCTATTGTCTATCTATTCCTCTCTAATTTGATGCACATACATCATAATTGATAATCTATTTAAAAGCGTACAGATGGCCGATGGCCAAAACAAAACTCAGCACCTTGTTCACAATGGTTGAGATCATGTTCAATTCAAATTTGAACCCGATCAGAGCATTTGAGTTTTTTTGTGAAAAAATATGCCAAGGGGTACACCTTACCTTAAAATCCCCCAAAAAATTAGATTTTCCCAATCATCCCCAAACTATCAGTGGATCGCAATGGGATTATGGACAATACATTGGGGTCAATTTAGAGTGGATTTGACATGGGAGATGCCTCTTATATGCGAGATAAGGCACATACATACTATGGTCTTACTAACCTAAAAGATTTCCCTCTGTAATTCAAAGCACCATAGTACATTTTAAAATGCACAGGTTGGCAATGGCCACAATAAAAAATGTGAGCAATCTCTAAGATCATTCTGGAGAAACCCTACCTTTTTTCTGAAAAGCAGGGTTTCTTGAAAATCCCTGCCTTTCGGCGAAAGGTAGAGTTATCTCTGACAAAAGTCAGGGTTCCAGTTTTGAAAGGTAGGGTTATGAGAAATGAAAGGCAGGGTTATCTGGTATCTGCGGTCTGAAAGGCAGGGAAAATATTAAAAGGCAGGGTTTTCTGTCTTTAAACAATACCTTTCGGTCAATCGGCATAGTTTTAAGGTGAAAGGCAGGGTTTCAAAATGAAAGGCAGGGTTTCCCCTGAGTGTTTCCTGGGCGAAAGGCACAGTTTCCTAGGTGAAAGGCATGGTTATGGAAACATAAGGTAGGGTTGATTCTCAAAAAATCAGGTTTTTTCGATCGGATGGCATAGTTTCAGGTTAAAAGGGAGGGTTTTTGGTTGAAAGGCCAGGTTTCTGGTCGAAAACCAGGTTTTTCACACTTTTCCTAAAAGGCTTGCCATATCCATCATGTGAATAAACAGTACGCTGGTCCCGCAGGGGATGGTGGGTTTTCTCTCCCCTTCGGCAACAGTCAAAAAGTTTTGCTATTTACGCCCCACTTCAATCTATAGTAGCGTGCTGTTTTTTTTGCTAAAAAGAGGGTAAATCTTTTACACCCCCCCTCAAGAGGGGTCAATATTTTTTACACCTCCCGCTCAAACCCACCAGCCCCCCCTTGTTGATAAAATTTAATGACTCTCTAAACTTTGGCCAATCCTACAAGGCACAGTAGGGCTCCTTCCCAGCATATAGCCTAACCTGTACCTTAAAGAGGGGGTATGTGAGGTTGGGAGCATAAGATTCTCCTGCCAAACTATCAGTAGATCTTCACAGTATAAATAATCAAGCCGGTTGGACCTCAGTTCCTGAAATGGAAACCCTTACTGCTTTTCACCTTGTCATTGATTCCCCCTTTGCACACAAGGGGGCACCAGTAACTACATCAGAGGCACTGCCATCTAGTGTCATTTCTATTGTCTATCTATTCCTCTCTAATTTGATGCACATACATCATAATTGATAATCTATTTAAAAGCGTACAGATGGCCGATGGCCAAAACAAAACTCAGCACCTTGTTCACAATGGTTGAGATCATGTTCAATTCAAATTTGAACCCGATCAGAGCATTTGAGTTTTTTTGTGAAAAAATATGCCAAGGGGTACACCTTACCTTAAAATCCCCCAAAAAATTAGATTTTCCCAATCATCCCCAAACTATCAGTGGATCGCAATGGGATTATGGACAATACATTGGGGTCAATTTAGAGTGGATTTGACATGGGAGATGCCTCTTATATGCGAGATAAGGCACATACATACTATGGTCTTACTAACCTAAAAGATTTCCCTCTGTAATTCAAAGCACCATAGTACATTTTAAAATGCACAGGTTGGCAATGGCCACAATAAAAAATGTGAGCAATCTCTAAGATCATTCTGGAGAAACCCTACCTTTTTTCTGAAAAGCAGGGTTTCTTGAAAATCCCTGCCTTTCGGCGAAAGGTAGGGTTATCTCTGACAAAAGTCAGGGTTCCAGTTTTGAAAGGTAGGGTTATGAGAAATGAAAGGCAGGGTTATCTGGTATCTGCGGTCTGAAAGGCAGGGAAAATATTAAAAGGCAGGGTTTTCTGTCTTTAAACAATACCTTTCGGTCAATCGGCATAGTTTTAAGGTGAAAGGCAGGGTTTCAAAATGAAAGGCAGGGTTTCCCCGGAGTGTTTCCTGGGCGAAAGGCACAGTTTCCTGGGTGAAAGGCATGGTTATGGAAACATAAGGTAGGGTTGATTCTCAAAAAATCAGGTTTTTTCAATCGGATGGCATAGTTTCAGGTTAAAAGGGAGGGTTTTTGGTTGAAAGGCCAGGTTTCTGGTCGAAAACCAGGTTTTTCACACTTTTCCTAAAAGGCTTGCCATATCCATCATGTGAATAAACAGTACGCTGGTCCCGCAGGGGATGGTGGGTTTTCTCTCCCCTTCGGCAACAGTCAAAAAGTTTTGCTATTTACGCCCCACTTCAATCTATAGTAGCGTGCTGTTTTTTTTGCTAAAAAGAGGGTAAATCTTTTACACCCCCCCTCAAGAGGGGTCAATATTTTTTACACCTCCCGCTCAAACCCACCAGCCCCCCCTTGTTGATAAAATTTAATGACTCTCTAAACTTTGGCCAATCCTACAAGGCACAGTAGGGCTCCTTCCCAGCATATAGCCTAACCTGTACCTTAAAGAGGGGGTATGTGAGGTTGGGAGCATAAGATTCTCCTGCCAAACTATCAGTAGATCTTCACAGTATAAATAATCAAGCCGGTTGGACCTCAGTTCCTGAAATGGAAACCCTTACTGCTTTTCACCTTGTCATTGATTCCCCCTTTGCACACAAGGGGGCACCAGTAACTACATCAGAGGCACTGCCATCTAGTGTCATTTCTATTGTCTATCTATTCCTCTCTAATTTGATGCACATACATCATAATTGATAATCTATTTAAAAGCGTACAGATGGCCGATGGCCAAAACAAAACTCAGCACCTTGTTCACAATGGTTGAGATCATGTTCAATTCAAATTTGAACCCGATCAGAGCATTTGAGTTTTTTTGTGAAAAAATATGCCAAGGGGTACACCTTACCTTAAAATCCCCCAAAAAATTAGATTTTCCCAATCATCCCCAAACTATCAGTGGATCGCAATGGGATTATGGACAATACATTGGGGTCAATTTAGAGTGGATTTGACATGGGAGATGCCTCTTATATGCGAGATAAGGCACATACATACTATGGTCTTACTAACCTAAAAGATTTCCCTCTGAAATTCAAAGCACCATAGTACATTTTAAAATGCAACAGTCAAAAAGTTTTGCTATTTACGCCCCACTTCAATCTATAGTAGCGTGCTGTTTTTTTTGCTAAAAAGAGGGTAAATCTTTTACACCCCCCCTCAAGAGGGGTCAATATTTTTTACACCTCCCGCTCAAACCCACCAGCCCCCCCTTGTTGATAAAATTTAATGACTCTCTAAACTTTGGCCAATCCTACAAGGCACAGTAGGGCTCCTTCCCAGCATATAGCCTAACCTGTACCTTAAAGAGGGGGTATGTGAGGTTGGGAGCATAAGATTCTCCTGCCAAACTATCAGTAGATCTTCACAGTATAAATAATCAAGCCGGTTGGACCTCAGTTCCTGAAATGGAAACCCTTACTGCTTTTCACCTTGTCATTGATTCCCCCTTTGCACACAAGGGGGCACCAGTAACTACATCAGAGGCACTGCCATCTAGTGTCATTTCTATTGTCTATCTATTCCTCTCTAATTTGATGCACATACATCATAATTGATAATCTATTTAAAAGCGTACAGATGGCCGATGGCCAAAACAAAACTCAGCACCTTGTTCACAATGGTTGAGATCATGTTCAATTCAAATTTGAACCCGATCAGAGCATTTGAGTTTTTTTGTGAAAAAATATGCCAAGGGGTACACCTTACCTTAAAATCCCCCAAAAAATTAGATTTTCCCAATCATCCCCAAACTATCAGTGGATCGCAATGGGATTATGGACAATACATTGGGGTCAATTTAGAGTGGATTTGACATGGGAGATGCCTCTTATATGCGAGATAAGGCACATACATACTATGGTCTTACTAACCTAAAAGATTTCCCTCTGTAATTCAAAGCACCATAGTACATTTTAAAATGCACAGGTTGGCAATGGCCACAATAAAAAATGTGAGCAATCTCTAAGATCATTCTGGAGAAACCCTACCTTTTTTCTGAAAAGCAGGGTTTCTTGAAAATCCCTGCCTTTCGGCGAAAGGTAGGGTTATCTCTGACAAAAGTCAGGGTTCCAGTTTTGAAAGGTAGGGTTATGAGAAATGAAAGGCAGGGTTATCTGGTATCTGCGGTCTGAAAGGCAGGGAAAATATTAAAAGGCAGGGTTTTCTGTCTTTAAACAATACCTTTCGGTCAATCGGCATAGTTTTAAGGTGAAAGGCAGGGTTTCAAAATGAAAGGCAGGGTTTCCCCGGAGTGTTTCCTGGGCGAAAGGCACAGTTTCCTGGGTGAAAGGCATGGTTATGGAAACATAAGGTAGGGTTGATTCTCAAAAAATCAGGTTTTTTCAATCGGATGGCATAGTTTCAGGTTAAAAGGGAGGGTTTTTGGTTGAAAGGCCAGGTTTCTGGTCGAAAACCAGGTTTTTCACACTTTTCCTAAAAGGCTTGCCATATCCATCATGTGAATAAACAGTACGCTGGTCCCGCAGGGGATGGTGGGTTTTCTCTCCCCTTCGGCAACAGTCAAAAAGTTTTGCTATTTACGCCCCACTTCAATCTATAGTAGCGTGCTGTTTTTTTTGCTAAAAAGAGGGTAAATCTTTTACACCCCCCCTCAAGAGGGGTCAATATTTTTTACACCTCCCGCTCAAACCCACCAGCCCCCCCTTGTTGATAAAATTTAATGACTCTCTAAACTTTGGCCAATCCTACAAGGCACAGTAGGGCTCCTTCCCAGCATATAGCCTAACCTGTACCTTAAAGAGGGGGTATGTGAGGTTGGGAGCATAAGATTCTCCTGCCAAACTATCAGTAGATCTTCACAGTATAAATAATCAAGCCGGTTGGACCTCAGTTCCTGAAATGGAAACCCTTACTGCTTTTCACCTTGTCATTGATTCCCCCTTTGCACACAAGGGGGCACCAGTAACTACATCAGAGGCACTGCCATCTAGTGTCATTTCTATTGTCTATCTATTCCTCTCTAATTTGATGCACATACATCATAATTGATAATCTATTTAAAAGCGTACAGATGGCCGATGGCCAAAACAAAACTCAGCACCTTGTTCACAATGGTTGAGATCATGTTCAATTCAAATTTGAACCCGATCAGAGCATTTGAGTTTTTTTGTGAAAAAATATGCCAAGGGGTACACCTTACCTTAAAATCCCCCAAAAAATTAGATTTTCCCAATCATCCCCAAACTATCAGTGGATCGCAATGGGATTATGGACAATACATTGGGGTCAATTTAGAGTGGATTTGACATGGGAGATGCCTCTTATATGCGAGATAAGGCACATACATACTATGGTCTTACTAACCTAAAAGATTTCCCTCTGAAATTCAAAGCACCATAGTACATTTTAAAATGCACAGGTTGGCAATGGCCACAATAAAAAATGTGAGCAATCTCTAAGATCATTCTGGAGAAACCCTACCTTTTTTCTGAAAAGCAGGGTTTCTTGAAAATCCCTGCCTTTCGGCGAAAGGTAGGGTTATCTCTGACAAAAGTCAGGGTTCCAGTTTTGAAAGGTAGGGTTATGAGAAATGAAAGGCAGGGTTATCTGGTATCTGCGGTCTGAAAGGCAGGGAAAATATTAAAAGGCAGGGTTTTCTGTCTTTAAACAATACCTTTCGGTCAATCGGCATAGTTTTAAGGTGAAAGGCAGGGTTTCAAAATGAAAGGCAGGGTTTCCCCGGAGTGTTTCCTGGGCGAAAGGCACAGTTTCCTGGGTGAAAGGCATGGTTATGGAAACATAAGGTAGGGTTGATTCTCAAAAAATCAGGTTTTTTCAATCGGATGGCATAGTTTCAGGTTAAAAGGGAGGGTTTTTGGTTGAAAGGCCAGGTTTCTGGTCGAAAACCAGGTTTTTCACACTTTTCCTAAAAGGCTTGCCATATCCATCATGTGAATAAACAGTACGCTGGTCCCGCAGGGGATGGTGGGTTTTCTCTCCCCTTCGGCAACAGTCAAAAAGTTTTGCTATTTACGCCCCACTTCAATCTATAGTAGCGTGCTGTTTTTTTTGCTAAAAAGAGGGTAAATCTTTTACACCCCCCCTCAAGAGGGGTCAATATTTTTTACACCTCCCGCTCAAACCCACCAGCCCCCCCTTGTTGATAAAATTTAATGACTCTCTAAACTTTGGCCAATCCTACAAGGCACAGTAGGGCTCCTTCCCAGCATATAGCCTAACCTGTACCTTAAAGAGGGGGTATGTGAGGTTGGGAGCATAAGATTCTCCTGCCAAACTATCAGTAGATCTTCACAGTATAAATAATCAAGCCGGTTGGACCTCAGTTCCTGAAATGGAAACCCTTACTGCTTTTCACCTTGTCATTGATTCCCCCTTTGCACACAAGGGGGCACCAGTAACTACATCAGAGGCACTGCCATCTAGTGTCATTTCTATTGTCTATCTATTCCTCTCTAATTTGATGCACATACATCATAATTGATAATCTATTTAAAAGCGTACAGATGGCCGATGGCCAAAACAAAACTCAGCACCTTGTTCACAATGGTTGAGATCATGTTCAATTCAAATTTGAACCCGATCAGAGCATTTGAGTTTTTTTGTGAAAAAATATGCCAAGGGGTACACCTTACCTTAAAATCCCCCAAAAAATTAGATTTTCCCAATCATCCCCAAACTATCAGTGGATCGCAATGGGATTATGGACAATACATTGGGGTCAATTTAGAGTGGATTTGACATGGGAGATGCCTCTTATATGCGAGATAAGGCACATACATACTATGGTCTTACTAACCTAAAAGATTTCCCTCTGTAATTCAAAGCACCATAGTACATTTTAAAATGCACAGGTTGGCAATGGCCACAATAAAAAATGTGAGCAATCTCTAAGATCATTCTGGAGAAACCCTACCTTTTTTCTGAAAAGCAGGGTTTCTTGAAAATCCCTGCCTTTCGGCGAAAGGTAGGGTTATCTCTGACAAAAGTCAGGGTTCCAGTTTTGAAAGGTAGGGTTATGAGAAATGAAAGGCAGGGTTATCTGGTATCTGCGGTCTGAAAGGCAGGGAAAATATTAAAAGGCAGGGTTTTCTGTCTTTAAACAATACCTTTCGGTCAATCGGCATAGTTTTAAGGTGAAAGGCAGGGTTTCAAAATGAAAGGCAGGGTTTCCCCGGAGTGTTTCCTGGGCGAAAGGCACAGTTTCCTGGGTGAAAGGCATGGTTATGGAAACATAAGGTAGGGTTGATTCTCAAAAAATCAGGTTTTTTCGATCGGATGGCATAGTTTCAGGTTAAAAGGGAGGGTTTTTGGTTGAAAGGCCAGGTTTCTGGTCGAAAACCAGGTTTTTCACACTTTTCCTAAAAGGCTTGCCATATCCATCATGTGAATAAACAGTACGCTGGTCCCGCAGGGGATGGTGGGTTTTCTCTCCCCTTCGGCAACAGTCAAAAAGTTTTGCTATTTACGCCCCACTTCAATCTATAGTAGCGTGCTGTTTTTTTTGCTAAAAAGAGGGTAAATCTTTTACATCCCCCCTCAAGAGGGGTCAATATTTTTTACACCTCCCGCTCAAACCCACCAGCCCCCCCTTGTTGATAAAATTTAATGACTCTCTAAACTTTGGCCAATCCTACAAGGCACAGTAGGGCTCCTTCCCAGCATATAGCCTAACCTGTACCTTAAAGAGGGGGTATGTGAGGTTGGGAGCATAAGATTCTCCTGCCAAACTATCAGTAGATCTTCACAGTATAAATAATCAAGCCGGTTGGACCTCAGTTCCTGAAATGGAAACCCTTACTGCTTTTCACCTTGTCATTGATTCCCCCTTTGCACACAAGGGGGCACCAGTAACTACATCAGAGGCACTGCCATCTAGTGTCATTTCTATTGTCTATCTATTCCTCTCTAATTTGATGCACATACATCATAATTGATAATCTATTTAAAAGCGTACAGATGGCCGATGGCCAAAACAAAACTCAGCACCTTGTTCACAATGGTTGAGATCATGTTCAATTCAAATTTGAACCCGATCAGAGCATTTGAGTTTTTTTGTGAAAAAATATGCCAAGGGGTACACCTTACCTTAAAATCCCCCAAAAAATTAGATTTTCCCAATCATCCCCAAACTATCAGTGGATCGCAATGGGATTATGGACAATACATTGGGGTCAATTTAGAGTGGATTTGACATGGGAGATGCCTCTTATATGCGAGATAAGGCACATACATACTATGGTCTTACTAACCTAAAAGATTTCCCTCTGTAATTCAAAGCACCATAGTACATTTTAAAATGCACAGGTTGGCAATGGCCACAATAAAAAATGTGAGCAATCTCTAAGATCATTCTGGAGAAACCCTACCTTTTTTCTGAAAAGCAGGGTTTCTTGAAAATCCCTGCCTTTCGGCGAAAGGTAGGGTTATCTCTGACAAAAGTCAGGGTTCCAGTTTTGAAAGGTAGGGTTATGAGAAATGAAAGGCAGGGTTATCTGGTATCTGCAGTCTGAAAGGCAGGGAAAATACCAAAAGGCAGGGTTTTCTGTCTTTAAACAATACCTTTCGGTCAATCGGCATAGTTTTAAGGTGAAAGGCAGGGTTTCAAAATGAAAGGCAGGGTTTCCCCGGAGTGTTTCCTGGGCGAAAGGCACAGTTTCCTGGGTGAAAGGCATGGTTATGGAAACATAAGGTAGGGTTGATTCTCAAAAAATCAGGTTTTTTCGATCGGATGGCATAGTTTCAGGTTAAAAGGGAGGGTTTTTGGTTGAAAGGCCAGGTTTCTGGTCGAAAACCAGGTTTTTCACACTTTTCCTAAAAGGCTTGCCATATCCATCATGTGAATAAACAGTATGCTGGTCCCGCAGGGGATGGTGGGTTTTCTCTCCCCTTCGGCAACAGTCAAAAAGTTTTGCTATTTACGCCCCACTTCAATCTATAGTAGCGTGCTGTTTTTTTTGCTAAAAGGAGGGTAAATCTTTTACACCCCCCCTCAAGAGGGGTCAATATTTTTTACACCTCCCGCTCAAACCCACCAGCCCCCCCTTGTTGATAAAATTTAATGACTCTCTAAACTTTGGCCAATCCTACAAGGCACAGTAGGGCTCCTTCCCAGCATATAGCCTAACATGTACCTTAAAGAGGGGGTATGTGAGGTTGGGAGCATAAGATTCTCCTGCCAAACTATCAGTAGATCTTCACAGTATAAATAATCAAGCCGGTTGGACCTAAGTTCCTGAAATGGAAACCCTTACTGCTTTTCACCTTGTCATTGATTCCCCCTTTGCACACAAGGGGGCACCAGTAACTAAATCAGAGGCACTGCCGTCTAGTGTCATTTCTATTGTCTATCTATTCCTCTCTAATTTGATACACATACATCATAATTGATAATCTATTTAAAAGCGTACAGATGGCCGATGGCCAAAACAAAACTCAGCACCTTGTTCACAATGGTTGAGATCATGTTCAATTCAAATTTGAACCCGATCAGAGCATTTGAGTTTTTTTGTGAAAAAATATGCCAAGGGGTACACCTTACCTTAAAATCCCCCAAAAAATTAGATTTTCCCAATCATCCCCAAACTATCAGTGGATCGCAATGGGATTATGGACAATACATTGGGGTCAATTTAGAGTGGATTTGACATGGGAGATGCCTCTTATATGCGAGATAAGGCACATACATACTATGGTCTTACTAACCTAAAAGATTTCCCTCTGTAATTCAAAGCACCATAGTACATTTTAAAATGCACAGGTTGGCAATGGCCACAATAAAACACAGGACGTTGTGAGCAATCTCTAAGATCATAATGATATATACCTTGAATTTGAATTTGATCAGAGCAATTGCGTTTTTCTTGTGAGAAAATGGGCGATGTTGAGAATAATCTCAGAGTGAACCAGAGATGGTTTGGCGTTTATTACAGTGGCGGATTTAGAGGGGGGCACATGGGTGTGTGCATTCCCCCTTTTCCCAGTACTTAATTAAGAACCCCTTCCACCCCATAAAGCAGGATTTGCATGCAATTCCCATAGAGTAATGGAAATCCAGGGGTGAAAGAGTTAAGACTGTCGTCTAGTGTCATTTCTATTGTTTATCTATTCCTCTCTAATTTGATACACATACATCATATTTGATAATCTATTTAAAAGCGTACAGATGGCTGATGGCCCTACCTTATGAATCTTGAACCCTGCCTTCTATGGCAAGCCTTTTAGGAAAACTTTGAAAAACCTGGTTTTTCAGCTGAAAACCTATCTTTTGACTAGAAACTCTGCTTTCGGCGAAAGGTAGGGTTTACTCTGAAGAAAGGCAGGGTTCCAGTTTTGAAAAGTAGGGTTATAAGAAATGAAAGGCAGGGTTATCTGATAACCCTGACTTTTGATCGAAAGGCAGGGTTTATGGCAAGCTGTTTGGGAAAACTTCGAAAAACCTGTTACTTCGTCTCAAAACCCGACCTTTCGACTGAAAACTGTATTTTTCAACTAGAAACCTTATATTTTGGCTGAAAGGCAGGGTTTCAAAAGGTAGGGTTTTCCTCCTCAAAGGCAGGGTTTCTGGAGAAACCCTACCTTTTTTCTGAAAAGCAGGGTTTCTTGAAAATCCCTGCCTTTCGGCGAAAGGTAGGGTTATCTCTGACAAAAGTCAGGGTTCCAGTTTTGAAAGGTAGGGTTATGAGAAATGAAAGGCAGGGTTATCTGGTATCTGCAGTCTGAAAGGCAGGGAAAATACCAAAAGGCAGGGTTTTCTGTCTTTAAACAATACCTTTCGGTCAATCGGCATAGTTTTAAGGTGAAAGGCAGGGTTTCAAAATGAAAGGCAGGGTTTCCCCGGAGTGTTTCCTGGGCGAAAGGCACAGTTTCCTGGGTGAAAGGCATGGTTATGGAAACATAAGGTAGGGTTGATTCTCAAAAAATCAGGTTTTTTCGATCGGATGGCATAGTTTCAGGTTAAAAGGGAGGGTTTTTGGTTGAAAGGCCAGGTTTCTGGTCGAAAACCAGGTTTTTCACACTTTTCCTAAAAGGCTTGCCATATCCATCATGTGAATAAACAGTATGCTGGTCCCGCAGGGGATGGTGGGTTTTCTCTCCCCTTCGGCAACAGTCAAAAAGTTTTGCTATTTACGCCCCACTTCGATCTATAGTAGCGTGCTGTTTTTTTTGCTAAAAGGAGGGTAAATCTTTTACACCCCCCCTCAAGAGGGGTCAATATTTTTTACACCTCCCGCTCAAACCCACCAGCCCCCCCTTGTTGATAAAATTTAATGACTCTCTAAACTTTGGCCAATCCTACAAGGCACAGTAGGGCTCCTTCCCAGCATATAGCCTAACATGTACCTTAAAGAGGGGGTATGTGAGGTTGGGAGCATAAGATTCTCCTGCCAAACTATCAGTAGATCTTCACAGTATAAATAATCAAGCCGGTTGGACCTCAGTTCCTGAAATGGAAACCCTTACTGCTTTTCACCTTGTCATTGATTCCCCCTTTGCACACAAGGGGGCACCAGTAACTACATCAGAGGCACGTGAACCCTTTCGGGGAGAAACGGTATGATCGGAAGTGTGTCAGTGGTTCCGGTGGGAATGTGAAAGTCTACTGCTCATATTTTACAAGCGAAACTGGCGCCACGTTAGCGCTTCTCCCCAAAAGACGTAACCTCAGAGGCACTGCCATCTAGTGTCATTTCTATTGTCTATCTATTCCTCTCTAATTTGATGCACATACATCATAATTGATAATCTATTTAAAAGCGTACAGATGGCCGATGGCCAAAACAAAACTCAGCACCTTGTTCACAATGGTTGAGATCATGTTCAATTCAAATTTGAACCCGATCAGAGCATTTGAGTTTTTTTGTGAAAAAATATGCCAAGGGGTACACCTTACCTTAAAATCCCCCAAAAAATTAGATTTTCCCAATCATCCCCAAACTATCAGTGGATCGCAATGGGATTATGGACAATACATTGGGGTCAATTTAGAGTGGATTTGACATGGGAGATGCCTCTTATATGCGAGATAAGGCACATACATACTATGGTCTTACTAACCTAAAAGATTTCCCTCTGTAATTCAAAGCACCATAGTACATTTTAAAATGCACAGGTTGGCAATGGCCACAATAAAACACAGGACGTTGTGAGCAATCTCTAAGATCATAATGATATATACCTTGAATTTGAATTTGATCAGAGCAATTTCGTTTTTCTTGTGAGAAAATGGGCGATGTTGAGAATAATCTCAGAGTGAACCAGAGATGGTTTGGCGTTTATTACAGTGGCGGATTTAGAGGGGGGCACATGGGTGTGTGCATTCCCCCTTTTCCCAGTACTTAATTAAGAACCCCTTCCACCCCATAAAGCAGGATTTGCATGCAATTCCCATAGAGTAATGGAAATCCAGGGGTGAAAGAGTTAAGACTGCCGTCTAGTGTCATTTCTATTGTTTATCTATTCCTCTCTAATTTGATACACATACATCATATTTGATAATCTATTTAAAAGCGTACAGATGGCTGATGGCCCTACCTTATGAATCTTGAACCCTGCCTTCTATGGCAAGCCTTTTAGGAAAACTTCGAAAAACCTGTTTTTTCAGCTGAAAACCTATCTTTTGACTAGAAACTCTGCTTTCGGCGAAAGGTAGGGTTTACTCTGAAGAAAGGCAGGGTTCCAGTTTTGAAAAGTAGGGTTATAAGAAATGAAAGGCAGGGTTATCTGATAACCCTGACTTTTGATCGAAAGGCAGGGTTTATGGCAAGCTGTTTGGGAAAACTTCGAAAAACCTGTTACTTCGTCTCAAAACCCGACCTTTCGACTGAAAACTGTATTTTTCAACTAGAAACCTTATATTTTGGCTGAAAGGCAGGGTTTCAAAAGGTAGGGTTTTCCTCCTCAAAGGCAGGGTTTCTGGAGAAACCCTACCTTTTTTCTGAAAAGCAGGGTTTCTTGAAAATCCCTGCCTTTCGGCGAAAGGTAGGGTTATCTCTGACAAAAGTCAGGGTTCCAGTTTTGAAAGGTAGGGTTATGAGAAATGAAAGGCAGGGTTATCTGGTATCTGCGGTCTGAAAGGCAGGGAAAATATCAAAAGGCAGGGTTTTCTGTCTTTAAACAATACCTTTCGGTCAATCGGCATAGTTTTAAGGTGAAAGGCAGGGTTTCAAAATGAAAGGCAGGGTTTCCCCGGAGTGTTTCCTGGGCGAAAGGCACAGTTTCCTGGGTGAAAGGCATGGTTATGGAAACATAAGGTAGGGATGATTCTCAAAAAATCAGGTTTTTTCGATCGGATGGCATAGTTTCACGTTAAAAGGGAGGGTTTTTGGTTGAAAGGCCAGGTTTCTGGTCGAAAACCAGGTTTTTCACACTTTTCCTAAAAGGCTTGCCATATCCATCATGTGAATAAACAGTACGCTGGTCCCGCAGAGAATGGTGGGTTTTCTCTCCCCTTCGGCAACAGTCAAAAAGTTTTGCTATTTACGCCCCACTTCAATCTATAGTAGCGTGCTGTTTTTTTTTGCTAAAAAGAGGGTAAATCTTTTACACCCCCCCTCAAGAGGGGTCAATATTTTTTACACCTCCCGCTCAAACCCACCAGCCCCCCCTTGTTGATAAAATTTAATGACTCTCTAAACTTTGGCCAATCCTACAAGGCACAGTAGGGCTCCTTCCCAGCATATAGCCTAACCTGTACCTTAAAGAGGGGGTATGTGAGGTTGGGAGCATAAGATTCTCCTGCCAAACTATCAGTAGATCTTCACAGTAAAAATAATCAAGCCGGTTGGACCTCAGTTCCTGAAATGGAAACCCTTACTGCTTTTCACCTTGTCATTGATTCCCCCTTTGCACACAAGGGGGCACCAGTAGCTACATCAGAGGCACTGCCATCTAGTGTCATTTCTATTGTCTATCTATTCCTCTCTAATTTGATGCACATACATCATAATTGATAATCTATTTAAAAGCGTACAGATGGCCGATGGCCAAAACAAAACTCAGCACCTTGTTCACAATGGTTGAGATCATGTTCAATTCAAATTTGAACCCGATCAGAGCATTTGAGTTTTTTTGTGAAAAAATATGCCAAGGGGTACACCTTACCTTAAAATCCCCCCAAAAATTAGATTTTCCCAATCATCCCCAAACTATCAGTGGATCGCAATGGGATTATGGACAATACATTGGGGTCAATTTAGAGTGGATTTGACATGGGAGATGCCTCTTATATGCGAGATAAGGCACATACATACTATGGTCTTACTAACCTAAAAGATTTCCCTCTGTAATTCAAAGCACCATAGTACATTTTAAAATGCACAGGTTGGCAATGGCCACAATAAAACACAGGGCGTTGTGAGCAATCTCTAAGATCATAATGATATATGTGACCCATCATAACAAAGTGGTACTGAAGTCGCACATTTAGAAGCCAAGATAAGGCATTTCAAGTGGTATAGTGTCAAAAATATCAGATTTTTTTAAATTGATATTTTAGCATTTTTCCAACATATGGGTAGATAACTTTCAGAATCCTTGCATACTAAACTGAATTTTAGCCCCAAATGTCAAAAAGACATAGCTCTAGTTTTCATGGTTATTTAAAAATACATATAAATTATATAGGATTCATAAATTATTATATGATTAATATGTCAATTATCTCAGTTTAATCAATTTTTAATCGTTCTGACTAAAATTACCAGCAGAAGATCTGCAGAAGACCACCTGGTTCAAATATGCAAGTGTTATATACCAAATGAAAGCTCTTGATGAGCTGTAAATGAATATGCCAATAACTAAACATTTTATATGTGCGACTTCCGAACCGTTTTGTAAGGATGGGTCACATATACCTTGAATTTGAATTTGATCAGAGCAATTGCGTTTTTCTTGTGAGAAAATGGGCGATGTTGAGAATAATCTCAGAGTGAACCAGAGATGGTTTGGCGTTTATTACAGTGGCGGATTTAGAGGGGGCACATGGGTGTGTGCATTCCCCCTTTTCCCAGTACTTAATTAACCCCTTACACCCCATAAAGCAGGATTTGCATGCAATTCCCATAGAGTAATGGAAATCCAGGGGTGAAAGAGTTAAGACTGCCGTCTAGTGTCATTTCTATTGTTTATCTATTCCTCTCTAATTTGATACACAGACATCATAATTGATAATCTATTTAAAAGCGTACAGATTGCCGATGGCCAAAACAAAACTCAGCACCTTGTTCACAATGGTTGAGATCATGTTCAATTCAAATTTGAACCCGATCAGAGCATTTGAGTTTTTTTGTGAAAAAATATGCCAAGGGGTACACCTTACCTTAAAATCCCCCAAAAAATTAGATTTTCCCAATCATCCCCAAACTATCAGTGGATCGCAATGGGATTATGGACAATACATTGGGGTCAATTTAGAGTGGATTTGACATGGGAGATGCCTCTTATATGCGAGATAAGGCACATACATACTATGGTCTTACTAACCTAAAAGATTTCCCTCTGTAATTCAAAGCACCATAGTACATTTTAAAATGCACAGGTTGGCAATGGCCACAATAAAACACAGGACGTTGTGAGCAATCTCTAAGATCATAATGATATATACCTTGAATTTGAATTTGATCAGAGCAATTGCGTTTTTCTTGGGAGAAAATGGGCGATGTTGAGAATAATCTCAGAGTGAACCAGAGATGGTTTGGCGTTTATTACAGTGGCGGATTTAGAGGGGGGCACATGGGTGTGTGCATTCCCCCTTTTCCCAGTACTTAATTAAGAACCCCTTCCACCCCATAAAGCAGGATTTGCATGCAATTCCCATAGAGTAATGGAAATCCAGGGGTGAAAGAGGTAAGACTGCCGTCTAGTGTCATTTCTATTGTTTATCTATTCCTCTCTAATTTGATACACATACATCATAATTGATAATCTATTTAAAAGCGTACAGATGGCTGATGGCCCTACCTTATGAATCTTGAACCCTGCCTTCTATGGCAAGCCTTTTAGGAAAACTTCGAAAAACCTGGTTTTTCAGCTCAAAACCTATCTTTTGACTAGAAACTCTGCTTTCGGCGAAAGGTAGGGTTTACTCTGAAGAAAGGCAGGGTTCCAGTTTTGAAAAGTAGGGTTATAAGAAATGAAAGGCAGGGTTATCTGATAACCCTGACTTTTGATCGAAAGGCAGGGTTTATGGCAAGCTGTTTGGGAAAACTTCGAAAAACCTGTTACTTCGTCTCAAAACCCGACCTTTCGACTGAAAACTGTATTTTTCAACTAGAAACCTCATATTTTGGCTGAAAGGCAGGGTTTCAAAAGGTAGGGTTTTCCTCCTCAAAGGCAGGCTTTCTGGAGAAACCCTACCTTTTTTCTGAAAAGCAGGGTTTCTTGAAAATCCCTGCCTTTCGGCGAAAGGTAGGGTTATCTCTGACAAAAGTCAGGGTTCCAGTTTTGAAAGGTAGGGTTATGATAAATGAAAGGCAGGATTATCTGGTATCTGCGGTCTGAAAGGCAGGGAAAATACCAAAATGCAGGGTTTTCTGTCTTTAAACAATACCTTTCGGTCAATCGGCATAGTTTTAAGGTGAAAGGCAGGGTTTCAAAATGAAAGGCAGGGTTTCCCCGTAGTGTTTCCTGGGCGAAAGGCACAGTTTCCTGGGTGAAAGGCATGGTTATGGAAACATAAGGTAGGGTTGATTCTCAAAAAATCAGGTTTTTTCGATCGGATGGCATAGTTTCAGGTTAAAAGGGAGGGTTTTTGGTTGAAAGGCCAGGTTTCTGGTCGAAAACCAGGTTTTTCACACTTTTCCTAAAAGGCTTGCCATATCCATCATGTGAATAAACAGTATGCTGGTCCCGCAGGGGATGGTGGGTTTTCTCTCCCCTTCGGCAACAGTCAAAAAGTTTTGCTATTTACGCCCCACTTCAATCTATAGTAGCATGCTGTTTCTTTTGCTAAAAAGAGGGTAAATCTTTTACACCCCCCCTCAAGAGGGGTCAATATTTTTTACACCTCCCGCTCAAACCCACCAGCCCCCCCTTGTTGATAAAATTTAATGACTCTCTAAACTTTGGCCAATCCTACAAGGCACAGTAGGGCTCCTTCCCAGCATATAGCCTAACCTGTACCTTAAAGAGGGGGTATGTGAGGTTGGGAGCATAAGATTCTCCTGCCAAACTATCAGTAGATCTTCACAGTATAAATAATCAAGCCGGTTGGACCTCAGTTCCTGAAATGGAAACCCTTACTGCTTTTCACCTTGTCATTGATTCCCCCTTTGCACACAAGGGGGCACCAGTAACTACATCAGAGGCACTGCCATCTAGTGTCATTTCTTTTGTCTATCTATTCCTCTCTAATTTGATGCACATACATCATAATTGATAATCTATTTAAAAGCGTACAGATGGCCGATGGCCAAAACAAAACTCAGCACCTTGTTCACAATGGTTGAGATCATGTTCAATTCAAATTTGAAACCGATCAGAGCATTTGAGTTTTTTTGTGAAAAAATATGCCAAGGGGTACACCTTACCTTAAAATCCCCCAAAAAATTAGATTTTCCCAATCATCCCCAAACTATCAGTGGATCGCAATGGGATTATGGACAATACATTGGGGTCAATTTAGAGTGGATTTGACATGGGAGATGCCTCTTATATGCGAGATAAGGCACATACATACTATGGTCTTACTAACCTAAAAGATTTCCCTCTGTAATTCAAAGCACCATAGTACATTTTAAAATGCACAGGTTGGCAATGGCCACAATAAAACACAGGGCGTTGTGAGCAATCTCTAAGATCATAATGATATATACCTTGAATTTGAATTTGATCAGAGCAATTGCGTTTTTCTTGTGAGAAAATGGGCGATGTTGAGAATAATCTCAGAGTGAACCAGAGATGGTTTGGCGTTTATTACAGTGGCCGATTTAGAGGGGGGCACATGGGTGTGTGCATTCCCCCTTTTCCCAGTACTTAATTAAGAACCCCTTCCACCCCATAAAGCAGGATTTGCATGCAATTCCCATAGAGTAATGGAAATCCAGGGGTGAAAGAGGTAAGACTGCCGTCTAGTGTCATTTCTATTGTTTATCTATTCCTCTCTTATTTGATACACATACATCATAATTGATAATCTATTTAAAAGCGTACAGATGGCTGATGGCCCTACCTTATGAATCTTGAACCCTGCCTTCTATGGCAAGCCTTTTAGGAAAACTTCGAAAAACCTGGTTTTTCAGCTCAAAACCTATCTTTTGACTAGAAACTCTGCTTTCGGCGAAAGGTAGGGTTTACTCTGAAGAAAGGCAGGGTTCCAGTTTTGAAAAGTAGGGTTATAAGAAATGAAAGGCAGGGTTATCTGATAACCCTGACTTTTGATCGAAAGGCAGGGTTTATGGCAAGCTGTTTGGGAAAACTTCGAAAAACCTGTTACTTCGTCTCAAAACCCGACCTTTCGACTGAAAACTGTATTTTTCAACTAGAAACCTTATATTTTGGCTGAAAGGCAGGGTTTCAAAAGGTAGGGTTTTCCTCCTCAAAGGCAGGGTTTCTGGAGAAACCCTACCTTTTTTCTGAAAAGCAGGGTTTCTTGAAAATCCATGCCTTTCGGCGAAAGGTAGGGTTATCTCTGACAAAAGTCAGGGTTCCAGTTTTGAAAGGTAGGGTTATGATAAATGAAAGGCAGGGTTATCTGGTATCTGCGGTCTGAAAGGCAGGGAAAATACCAAAATGCAGGGATTTCTGTCTTTAAACAATACCTTTCGGTCAATCGGCATAGTTTTAAGGTGAAAGGCAGGGTTTCAAAATGAAAGGCAGGGTTTCCCCGGAGTGTTTCCTGGGCGAAAGGCACAGTTTCCTGGGTGAAAGGCATGGTTATGGAAACATAAGGTAGGGTTGATTCTCAAAAAATCAGGTTTTTTCGATCGGATGGCATAGTTTCAGGTTAAAAGGGAGGGTTTTTGGTTGAAAGGCCAGGTTTCTGGTCGAAAACCAGGTTTTTCACACTTTTCCTAAAAGGCTTGCCATATCCATCATGTGAATAAACAGTACGCTGGTCCCGCAGGGGATGGTGGGTTTTCTCTCCCCTTCGGCAACAGTCAAAAAGTTTTGCTATTTACGCCCCACTTCAATCTATAGTAGCGTGCTGTTTCTTTTGCTAAAAAGAGGGTAAATCTTTTACACCCCCCCTCAAGAGGGGTCAATATTTTTTACACCTCCCGCTCAAACCCACCAGCCCCCCCTTGTTGATAAAATTTAATGACTCTCTAAACTTTGGCCAATCCTACAAGGCACAGTAGGGCTCCTTCCCAGCATATAGCCTAACCTGTACCTTAAAGAGGGGGTATGTGAGGTTGGGAGCATAAGATTCTCCTGCCAAACTATCGGTAGATCTTCACAGTATAAATAATCAAGCCGGTTGGACCTCAGTTCCTGAAATGGAAACCCTTACTGCTTTTCACCTTGTCATTGATTCCCCCTTTGCACACAAGGGGGCACCAGTAACTACATCAGAGGCACTGCCATCTAGTGTCATTTCTATTGTCTATCTATTCCTCTCTAATTTGATGCACATACACCATAATTGATAATCTATTTAAAAGCGTACAGATGGCCGATGGCCAAAACAAAACTCAGCACCTTGTTCACAATGATTGAGATCATGTTCAATTCAAATTTGAACCCGATCAGAGCATTTGAGTTTTTTTGTGAAAAAATATGCCAAGGGGTACACCTTACCTTAAAATCCCCCAAAAAATTAGATTTTCCCAATCATCCCCAAACTATCAGTGGATCGCAATGGGATTATGGACAATACATTGGGGTCAATTTAGAGTGGATTTGACATGGGAGATGCCTCTTATATGCGAGATAAGGCACATACATACTATGGTCTTACTAACCTAAAAGATTTCCCTCTGTAATTCAAAGCACCATAGTACATTTTAAAATGCACAGGTTGGCAATGGCCACAATAAAACACGGGACGTTGTGAGCAATCTCTAAGATCATAATGATATATACCTTGAATTTGAATTTGATCAGAGCAATTGCGTTTTTCTTGTGAGAAAATGGGCGATGTTGAGAATAATCTCAGAGTGAACCAGAGATGGTTTGGCGTTTATTACAGTGGCGGATTTAGAGGGGGGCACATGGGTGTGTGCATTCCCCCTTTTCCCAGTACTTAATTAAGAACCCCTTCCACCCCATAAAGCAGGATTTGCATGCAATTCCCATAGAGTAATGGAAATCCAGGGGTGAAAGAGTTAAGACTGCCGTCTAGTGTCATTTCTATTGTTTATCTATTCCTCTCTAATTTGATACACATACATCATAATTGATAATCTATTTAAAAGCGTACAGATGGCTGATGGCCCTACCTTATGAATCTTGAACCCTGCCTTCTATGGCAAGCCTTTTAGGAAAACTTCGAAAAACCTGGTTTTTCAGCTCAAAACCTATCTTTTGACTAGAAACTCTGCTTTCGGCGAAAGGTAGGGTTTACTCTGAAGAAAGGCAGGGTTCCAGTTTTGAAAAGTAGGGTTATAAGAAATGAAAGGCAGGGTTATCTGATAACCCTGACTTTTGATCGAAAGGCAGGGTTTATGGCAAGCTGTTTGGGAAAACTTCGAAAAACCTGTTACTTCGTCTCAAAACCCGACCTTTCGACTGAAAACTGTATTTTTCAACTAGAAACCTTATATTTTGGCTGAAAGGCAGGGTTTCAAAAGGTAGGGTTTTCCTCCTCAAAGGCAGGGTTTCTGGAGAAACCCTACCTTTTTTCTGAAAAGCAGGGTTTCTTGAAAATCCCTGCCTTTCGGCGAAAGGTAGGGTTATCTCTGACAAAAGTTAGGGTTCCAGTTTTGAAAGGTAGGGTTATGAGAAATGAAAGGCAGGGTTATCTGGTATCTGTGGTCTGAAAGGCAGGGAAAATACCAAAAGGCAGGGTTTTCTGTCTTTAAACAATACCTTTCGGTCAATCGGCATAGTTTTAAGGTGAAAGGCAGGGTTTCAAAATGAAAGGCAGGGTTTCCCCGGAGTGTTTCCTGGGCGAAAGGCACAGTTTCCTGGGTGAAAGGCATGGTTATGGAAACATAAGGTAGGGTTGATTCTCAAAAAACTCAGGTTTTTTCGATCGGATGGCATAGTTTCAGGTTAAAAGGGAGGGTTTTTGGTTGAAAGGCCAGGTTTCTGGTCGAAAACCAGGTTTTTCACACTTTTCCTAAAAGGCTTGCCATATCCATCATGTGAATAAACAGTACGCTGGTCCCGCAGGGGATGGTGGGTTTTCTCTCCCCTTCGGCAACAGTCAAAAAGTTTTGCTATTTACGCCCCACTTCAATCTATAGTAGCGTGCTGTTTTTTTTGCTAAAAAGAGGGTAAATCTTTTACACCCCCCCTCAAGAGGGGTCAATATTTTTTACACCTCCCGCTCAAACCCACCAGCCCCCCCTTGTTGATAAAATTTAATGACTCTCTAAACTTTGGCCAATCCTACAAGGCACAGTACGGCTCCTTCCCAGCATATAGCCTAACCTGTACCTTAAAGAGGGGGTATGTGAGGTTGGGAGCATAAGATTCTCCTGCCAAACTATCAGTAGATCTTCACAGTATAAATAATCAAGCCGGTTGGACCTCAGTTCCTGAAATGGAAACCCTTACTGCTTTTCACCTTGTCATTGATTCCCCCTTTGCACACAAGGGGGCACCAGTAACTACATCAGAGGCACTGCCATCTAGTGTCATTTCTATTGTCTATCTATTCCTCTCTAATTTGATGCACATACACCATAATTGATAATCTATTTAAAAGCGTACAGATGGCCGATGGCCAAAACAAAACTCAGCACCTTGTTCACAATGGTTGAGATCATGTTCAATTCAAATTTGAACCCGATCAGAGCATTTGAGTTTTTTTGTGAAAAAATATGCCAAGGGTACACCTTACCTTAAAATCCCCCAAAAAATTAAATTTTCCCAATCATCCCCAAACTATCAGTGGATCGCAATGGGATTATGGACAATACATTGGGGTCAATTTAGAGTGGATTTGACATGGGAGATGCCTCTTATATGCGAGATAAGGCACATACATACTATGGTCTTACTAACCTAAAAGATTTCCCTCTGTAATTCAAAGCACCATAGTACATTTTAAAATGCACAGGTTGGCAATGGCCACAATAAAACACGGGACGTTGTGAGCAATCTCTAAGATCATAATGATATATACCTTGAATTTGAATTTGATCAGAGCAATTGCGTTTTTCTTGTGAGAAAATGGGCGATGTTGAGAATAATCTCAGAGTGAACCAGAGATGGTTTGGCGTTTATTACAGTGGCGGATTTAGAGGGGGGCACATGGGTGTGTGCATTCCCCCTTTTCCCAGTACTTAATTAAGAACCCCTTCCACCCCATAAAGCAGGATTTGCATGCAATTCCCATAGAGTAATGGAAATCCAGGGGTGAAAGAGTTAAGACTGCCATCTAGTGTCATTTCTATTGTTTATCTATTCCTCTCTAATTTGATACACATACATCATAATTGATAATCTATTTAAAAGCGTACAGATGGCTGATGGCCCTACCTTATGAATCTTGAACCCTGCCTTCTATGGCAAGCCTTTTCAGGAAAACTTCGAAAAACCTGGTTTTTCAGCTCAAAACCTATCTTTTGACTAGAAACTCTGCTTTCGGCGAAAGGTAGGGGTTACTCTGAAGAAAGGCAGGGTTCCAGTTTTGAAAAGTAGGGTTATAAGAAATGAAAGGCAGGGTTATCTGATAACCCTGACTTTTGATCGAAAGGCAGGGTTTATGGCAAGCTGTTTGGGAAAACTTCGAAAAACCTGTTACTTCGTCTCAAAACCCGACCTTTCGACTGAAAACTGTATTTTTCAACTAGAAACCTTATATTTTGGCTGAAAGGCAGGGTTTCAAAAGGTAGGGTTTTCCTCCTCAAAGGCAGGGTTTCTGGAGAAACCCTACCTTTTTTTCTGAAAAGCAGGGTTTCTTGAAAATCCCTGCCTTTCGGTGAAAGGTAGGGTTATCTCTGACAAAAGTCAGGGTTCCAGTTTTGAAAGGTAGGGTTATGAGAAATGAAAGGCAGGGTTATCTGGTATCTGCGGTCTGAAAGGCAGGGAAAATACCAAAAGGCAGGGTTTTCTGTCTTTAAACAATACCTTTCGGTCAATCGGCATAGTTTTAAGGTGAAAGGCAGGGTTTCAAAATGAAAGGCAGGGTTTCCCCGGAGTGTTTCCTGGGCGAAAGGCACAGTTTCCTGGGTGAAAGGCATGGTTATGGAAACATAAGGTAGGGTTGATTCTCAAAAAATCAGGTTTTTTCGATCGGATGGCATAGTTTCAGGTTAAAAGGGAGGGTTTTTGGTTGAAAGGCCAGGTTTCTGGTCGAAAACCAGGTTTTTCACACTTTTCCTAAAAGGCTTGCCATATCCATCATGTGAATAAACAGTACGCTGGTCCCGCAGGGGATGGTGGGTTTTCTCTCCCCTTCGGCAACAGTCAAAAAGTTTTGCTATTTACGCCCCACTTCAATCTATAGTAGCGTGCTGTTTTTTTTGCTAAAAAGAGGGTAAATCTTTTACAGCCCCCCTCAAGAGGGGTCAATATTTTTTACACCTCCCGCTCAAACCCACCAGCCCCCCCTTGTTGATAAAATTTAATGACTCTCTAAACTTTGGCCAATCCTACAAGGCACAGTACGGCTCCTTCCCAGCATATAGCCTAACCTGTACCTTAAAGAGGGGGTATGTGAGGTTGGGAGCATAAGATTCTCCTGCCAAACTATCAGTAGATCTTCACAGTATAAATAATCAAGCCGGTTGGACCTCAGTTCCTGAAATTGAAACCCTTACTGCTTTTCACCTTGTCATTGATTCCCCCTTTGCACACAAGGGGGCACCAGTAACTACATCAGAGGCACTGCCATCTAGTGTCATTTCTATTGTCTATCTATTCCTCTCTAATTTGATGCACATACATCATAATTGATAATCTATTTAAAAGCGTACAGATGGCCGATGGCCAAAACAAAACTCAGCACCTTGTTCACAATGGTTGAGATCATGTTCAATTCAAATTTGAACCCGATCAGAGCATTTGAATTTTTTTGTGAAAAAATATGCCAAGGGGTACACCTTACCTTAAAATCCCCCAAAAAATTAGATTTTCCCAATCATCCCCAAACTATCAGTGGATCGCAATGGGATTATGGACAATACATTGGGGTCAATTTAGAGTGGATTTTACATGGGAGATGCCTCTTATATGCGAGATAAGGCACATACATACTATGGTCTTACTAACCTAAAAGATTTCCCTCTGTAATTCAAAGCACCATAGTACATTTTAAAATGCACAGGTTGGCAATGGCCACAATAAAACACAGGGCGTTGTGAGCAATCTCTAAGATCATAATGATATATACCTTGAATTTGAATTTGATCAGAGCAATGGCGTTTTTCTTGTGAGAAAATGGGCGATGTTGAGGATAATCTCAGAGTGAACCAGAGATGGTTTGGCGTTTATTACAGTGGCCGATTTAGAAGGAGGCACATGGGTGTGTGCATTCCCCCTTTTCCCAGTACTTAATTAAGAACCCCTTACGCCCCATAAAGCAGGATTTGCATGCAATTCCCATAGAGTAATGGAAATCCAGGGGTGAAAGAGTTAAGACTGCCGTCTAGTGTCATTTCTATTGTCTATCTATTCCTCTCTAATTTGATGCACATACATCATAATTGATAATCTATTTAAAAGCGTACAGATGGCCGATGGCTAAAACAAAACTCAGCACCTTGTTCACAATGGTTGAGATCATGTTCAATTCAAATTTGAACCCGATCAGAGCATTTGAGTTTTTTTGTGAAAAAATATGCCAAGGGGTACACCTTACCTTAAAATCCCCCAAAAAATTAGATTTTCCCAATCATCCCCAAACTATCAGTGGATCGCAATGGGATTATGGACAATACATTGGGGTCAATTTAGAGTGGATTTTACATGGGAGATGCCTCTTATATGCGAGATAAGGCACATACATACTATGGTCTTACTAACCTAAAAGATTTCCCTCTGTAATTCAAAGCACCATAGTACATTTTAAAATGCACAGGTTGGCAATGGCCACAATAAAACACAGGGCGTTGTGAGCAATCTCTAAGATCATAATGATATATACCTTGAATTTGAATTTGATCAGAGCAATTGCGTTTTTCTTGTGAGAAAATGGGCGATGTTGAGAATAATCTCAGAGTGAACCAGAGATGGTTTGGCGTTTATTACAGTGGCCGATTTAGAGGGGGCACATGGGTGTGTGCATTCCCCCTTTTCCCAGTACTTAATTAAGAACCCCTTCCACCCCATGAAGCAGGATTTGCATGCAATTCCCATAGAGTAATGGAAATCCAGGGGTGAAAGAGTTAAGACTGCCGTCTAGTGTCATTTCTATTGTTTATCTATTCCTCTCTAATTTGATACACATACATCATAATTGATAATCTATTTAAAAGCGTACAGATGGCTGAAGGCCCTACCTTATGAATCTTGAACCCTGCCTTCTATGGCAAGCCTTTTAGGAAAACTTCGAAAAACCTGGTTTTTCAGCTCAAAACCTATCTTTTGACTAGAAACTCTGCTTTCGGCGAAAGGTAGGGTTTACTCTGAAGAAAGGCAGGGTTCCAGTTTTGAAAAGTAGGGTTATAAGAAATGAAAGGCAGGGTTATCTGATAACCCTGACTTTTGATCGAAAGGCAGGGTTTATGGCAAGCTGTTTGGGAAAACTTCGAAAAACCTGTTACTTCGTCTCAAAACTCGACCTTTCGACTGAAAACTGTATTTTTCAACTGGAAACCTTATATTTTGGCTGAAAGGCAGGGTTTCAAAAGGTAGGGTTTTCCTCCTCAAAGGCAGGGTTTCTGGAGAAACCCTACCTTTTTTCTGAAAAGCAGGGTTTCTTGAAAATCCCTGCCTTTCGGCGAAAGGTAGGGTTATCTCTGACAAAAGTCAGGGTTCCAGTTTTGAAAGGTAGGGTTATGAGAAATGAAAGGCAGGGTTATCTGGTATCTGCGGTCTGAAAGGCAGGGAAAATACCAAAAGGCAGGGTTTTCTGTCTTTAAACAATACCTTTCGGTCAATCGGCATAGTTTTAAGGTGAAAGGCAGGGTTTCAAAATGAAAGGCAGGGTTTCCCCGGAGTGTTTCCTGGGCGAAAGGCACAGTTTCCTGGGTGAAAGGCATGGTTATGGAAACATAAGGTAGGGTTGATTCTCAAAAAATCAGGTTTTTTCGATCGGATGGCATAGTTTCAGGTTAAAAGGGAGGGTTTTTGGTTGAAAGGCCAGGTTTCTGGGCGAAAACCAGGTTTTTCACACTTTTCCTAAAAGGCTTGCCATATCCATCATGTGAATAAACAGTACGCTGGTCCCGCAGGGGATGGTGGGTTTTCTCTCCCCTTCGGCAACAGTCAAAAAGTTTTGCTATTTACGCCCCACTTCAATCTATAGTAGCGTGCTGTTTTTTTTGCTAAAAAGAGGGTAAATCTTTTACACCCCCCCTCAAGAGGGGTCAATATTTTTTACACCTCCCGCTCAAACCCACCAGCCCCCCCTTGTTGATAAAATTTAATGACTCTCTAAACTTTGGCCAATCCTACAAGGCACAGTAGGGCTCCTTCCCAGCATATAGCCTAACCTGTACCTTAAAGAGGGGGTATGTGAGGTTGGGAGCATAAGATTCTCCTGCCAAACTATCAGTAGATCTTCACAGTATAAATAATCAAGTCGGTTGGACCTCAGTTCCTGAAACGGAAACCCTTACTGCTTTTCACCTTGTCATTGATTCCCCCTTTGCACACAAGGGGGCACCAGTAACTACATCAGAGGCACTGCCATCTAGTGTCATTTCTATTGTCTATCTATTCCTCTCTAATTTGATGCACATACATCATAATTGATAATCTATTTAAAAGCGTACAGATGGCCGATGGCCAAAACAAAACTCAGCACCTTGTTCACAATGGTTGAGATCATGTTCAATTCAAATTTGAACCCGATCAGAGCATTTGAGTTTTTTTGTGAAAAAATATGCCAAGGGGGTACACCTTACCTTAAAATCCCCCAAAAAATTAGATTTTCCCAATCATCCCCAAACTATCAGTGGATCGCAATGGGATTATGGACAATACATTGGGGTCAATTTAGAGTGGATTTGACATGGGAGATGCCTCTTATATGCGAGATAAGGCACATACATACTATGGTCTTACTAACCTAAAAGATTTCCCTCTGTAATTCAAAGCACCATAGTACATTTTAAAATGCACAGGTTGGCAATGGCCACAATAAAACACAGGGCGTTGTGAGCAATCTCTAAGATCATAATGATATATACCTTGAATTTGAATTTGATCAGAGCAATTGCGTTTTTCTTGTGAGAAAATGGGCGATGTTGAGAATAATCTCAGAGTGAACCAGAGATGGTTTGGCGTTTATTACAGTGGCCGATTTAGAGGGGGCACATGGGTGTGTGCATTCCCCCTTTTCCCAGTACTTAATTAACCCCTTACACCCCATAAAGCAGGATTTGCATGCAATTCCCATAGAGTAATGGAAATCCAGGGGTGAAAGAGTTAAGACTGTCGTCTAGTTTCATTTCCATTGTCTATCTATTCCTCTCTAATTTGATGCACATACATCATAATTGATAATCTATTTAAAAGCGTACAGATGGCTGATGGCCCTACCTTATGAATCTTGAACCCTGCCTTCTATGGCAAGCCTTTTAGGAAAACTTCGAAAAACCTGGTTTTTCAGCTCAAAACCTATCTTTTGACTAGAAACTCTGCTTTCAGCGAAAGGTAGGGTGTACTCTGAAGAAAGGCAGGGTTCCAGTTTTGAAAAGTAGGGTTATAAGAAATGAAAGGCAGGGTTATCTGATAACCCTGACTTTTGATCGAAAGGCAGGGTTTATGGCAAGCTGTTTGGGAAAACTTCGAAAAACCTGTTACTTCGTCTCAAAACCCGACCTTTCGACTGAAAACTGTATTTTTCAACTAGAAACCTTATATTTTGGCTGAAAGGCAGGGTTTCAAAAGGTAGGGTTTTCCTCCTCAAAGGCAGGGTTTCTGGAGAAACCCTACCTTTTTTCTGAAAAGCAGGGTTTCTTGAAAATCCCTGCCTTTCGGCGAAAGGTAGGGTTATCTCTGACAAAAGTCAGGGTTCCAGTTTTGAAAGGTAGGGTTATGAGAAATGAAAGGCAGGGTTATCTGGTATCTGTGGTCTGAAAGGCAGGGAAAATACCAAAAGGCAGGGTTTTCTGTCTTTAAACAATACCTTTCGGTCAATCGGCATAGTTTTAAGGTGAAAGGCAGGGTTTCAAAATGAAAGGCAGGGTTTCCCCGGAGTGTTTCCTGGGCGAAAGGCACAGTTTCCTGGGTGAAAGGCATGGTTATGGAAACATAAGGTAGGGTTGATTCTCAAAAAATCAGGTTTTTTCGATCGGATGGCATAGTTTCAGGTTAAAAGGGAGGGTTTTTGGTTGAAAGGCCAGGTTTCTGGTCGAAAACCAGGTTTTTCACACTTTTCCTAAAAGGCTTGCCATATCCATCATCTGAATAAACAGTACGCTGGTCCCGCAGGGGATGGTGCGTTTTCTCTCCCCTCCGGCAACAGTCAAAAAGTTTTGCTATTTACGCCCCACTTCAATCTATAGTAGCGTGCTGTTTTTTTTGCTAAAAAGAGGGTAAATCTTTTACACCCCCCCTCAAGAGGGGTCAATATTTTTTACATCTCCCGCTCAAACCCACCAGCCCCCCCCTTGTTGATAAAATTTAATGACTCTCTAAACTTTGGCCAATCCTACAAGGCACAGTAGGGCTCCTTCCCAGCATATAGCCTAACCTGTACCTTAAAGAGGGGGTATGTGAGGTTGGGAGCATAAGATTCTCCTGCCAAACTATCAGTAGATCTTCTCAGTATAAATAATCAAGCCGGTTGGACCTCAGTTCCTGAAATGGAAACCCTTACTGCTTTTCACCTTGTCATTGATTCCCCCTTTGCACACAAGGGGGCACCAGTAACTACATCAGAGGCACTGCCATCTAGTGTCATTTCTATTGTCTATCTATTCCTCTCTAATTTGATGCACATACATCATAATTGATAATCTATTTAAAAGCGTACAGATGGCCGATGGCCAAAACAAAACTCAGCACCTTGTTCACAATGGTTGAGATCATGTTCAATTCAAATTTGAACCCGATCAGAGCATTTGAGTTTTTTTGTGAAAAAATATGCCAAGGGGTACACCTTACCTTAAAATCCCCCAAAAAATTAGATTTTCCCAATCATCCCCAAACTATCAGTGGATCGCAATGGGATTATGGACAATACATTGGGGTCAATTTAGAGTGGATTTGACATGGGAGATGCCTCTTATATGCGAGATAAGGCACATACATACTATGGTCTTACTAACCTAAAAGATTTCCCTCTGTAATTCAAAGCACCATAGTACATTTTAAAATGCACAGGTTGGCAATGGCCACAATAAAACACAGGGCGTTGTGAGCAATCTCTAAGATCATAATGATATATACCTTGAATTTAAATTTGATCAGAGCAATTGGGTTTTTCTTGTGAGAAAATGGGCGATGTTGAGAATAATCTCAGAGTGAACCAGAGATGGTTTGGCGTTTATTACAGTGGCCGATTTAGAGGGGGCACATGGGTGTGTGCATTCCCCCTTTTCCCAGTACTTAATTAACCCCTTACACCCCATAAAGCAGGATTTGCATGCAATTCCCATAGAGTAATGGAAATCCAGGGGTGAAAGAGTTAAGACTGTCGTCTAGTGTCATTTCCATTGTTTATCTATTCCTCTCTAATTTGATACACATACATCATAATAAATAATCTATTTAAAAGCGTACAGATGGCTGATGGCCCTACCTTATGAATCTTGAACCCTGCCTTCTATGGCAAGCCTTTTAGGAAAACTTCGAAAAACCTGGTTTTTCAGCTCAAAACCTATCTTTTGACTAGAAACTCTGCTTTCAGCGAAAGGTAGGGTGTACTCTGAAGAAAGGCAGGGTTCCAGTTTTGAAAAGTACGGCTATAAGAAATGAAAGGCAGGGTTATCTGATAACCCTGACTTTTGATCGAAAGGCAGGGTTTATGGCAAGCTGTTTGGGAAAACTTCGAAAAACCTGTTACTTCTTCTCAAAACCCGACCTTTCGACTGAAAACTGTATTTTTCAACTAGAAACCTTATATTTTGGCTGAAAGGCAGGGTTTCAAAAGGTAGGGTTTTCCTCCTCAAAGGCAGGGTTTCTGGAGAAACCCTACCTTTTTTCTGAAAAGCAGGGTTTCTTGAAAATCCCTGCCTTTCGGCGAAAGGTAGGGTTATCTCTGACAAAAGTCAGGGTTCCAGTTTTGAAAGGTAGGGTTATGAGAAATGAAAGGCAGGGTTATCTGGTATCTGTGGTCTGAAAGGCAGGGAAAATACCAAAAGGCAGGGTTTTCTGTCTTTAAACAATACCTTTCGGTCAATCGGCATAGTTTTAAGGTGAAAGGCAGGGTTTCAAAATGAAAGGCAGGGTTTCCCCGGAGTGTTTCCTGGGCGAAAGGCACAGTTTCCTGGGTGAAAGGCATGGTTATGGAAACATAAGGTAGGGTTGATTCTCAAAAAATCAGGTTTTTTCGATCGGATGGCATAGTTTCAGGTTAAAAGGGAGGGTTTTTGGTTGAAAGGCCAGGTTTCTGGTCGAAAACCAGGTTTTTCACACTTTTCCTAAAAGGCTTGCCATATCCATCATGTGAATAAACAGTACGCTGGTCCCGCAGGGGATGGTGGGTTTTCTCTCCCCTCCGGCAACAGTCAAAAAGTTTTGCTATTTACGCCCCACTTCAATCTATAGTAGCGTGCTGTTTTTTTTGCTAAAAAGAGGGTAAATCTTTTACACCCCCCCTCAAGAGGGGTCAATATTTTTTACATCTCCCGCTCAAACCCACAAGCCCCCCCTTGTTGATGAAATTTAATGACTCTCTAAACTTTGGCCAATCCTACAAGGCACAGTAGGGCTCCTTCCCAGCATATAGCCTAACCTGTACCTTAAAGAGGGGGTATGTGAGGTTGGGAGCATAAGATTCTCCTGCCAAACTATCAGTAGATCTTCTCAGTATAAATAATCAAGCCGGTTGGACCTCAGTTCCTGAAATGGAAACCCTTACTGCTTTTCACCTTGTCATTGATTCCCCCTTTGCACACAAGGGGGCACCAGTAACTACATCAGAGGCACTGTCATCTAGTGTCATTTCTATTGTCTATCTATTCCTCTCTAATTTGATGCACATACATCATAATTGATAATCTATTTAAAAGCGTACAGATGGCCGATGGCCAAAACAAAACTCAGCACCTTGTTCACAATGGTTGAGATCATGTTCAATTCAAATTTGAACCCGATCAGAGCATTTGAGTTTTTTTGTGAAAAAATATGCCAAGGGGTACACCTTACCTTAAAATCCCCCAAAAAATTAGATTTTCCCAATCATCCCCAAACTATCAGTGGATCGCAATGGGATTATGGACAATACATTGGGGTCAATTTAGAGTGGATTTGACATGGGAGATGCCTCTTATATGCGAGATAAGGCACATACATACTATGGTCTTACTAACCTAAAAGATTTCCCTCTGTAATTCAAAGCACCATAGTACATTTTAAAATGCACAGGTTGGCAATGGCCACAATAAAACACAGGGCGTTGTGAGCAATCTCTAAGATCATAATGATATATACCTTGAATTTGAATTTGATCAGAGCAATTGCGTTTTTCTTGTGAGAAAATGGGCGATGTTGAGAATAATCTCAGAGTGAACCAGAGATGGTTTGGCGTTTATTACAGTGGCCGATTTAGAGGGGGCACATGGGTGTGTGCATTCCCCCTTTTCCCAGTACTTAATTAACCCCTTACACCCCAATGGATAAAGCAGGATTTGCATGCAATTCCCATAGAGTAATGGAAATCCAGGGGTGAAAGAGTTAAGACTGTCGTCTAGTGTCATTTCCATTGTTTATCTATTCCTCTCTAATTTGATACACATACATCATAATTGATAATCTATTTAAAAGCGTACAGATGGCTGATGGCCCTACCTTATGAATCTTGAACCCTGCCTTCTATGGCAAGCCTTTTAGGAAAACTTCGAAAAACCTGGTTTTTCAGCTCAAAACCTATCTTTTGACTAGAAACTCTGCTTTCAGCGAAAGGTAGGGTTTACTCTGAAGAAAGGCAGGGTTCCAGTTTTGAAAAGTAGGGTTATAAGAAATGAAAGGCAGGGTTATCTGATAACCCTGACTTTTGATCGAAAGGCAGGGTTTATGGCAAGCTGTTTGGGAAAACTTCGAAAAACCTGTTACTTCGTCTCAAAACCCGACCTTTCGACTGAAAACTGTATTTTTCAACTAGAAACCTTATATTTTGGCTGAAAGGCAGGGTTTCAAAAGGTAGGGTTTTCCTCCTCAAAGGCAGGGTTTCTGGAGAAACCCTACCTTTTTTCTGAAAAGCAGGGTTCCTTGAAAATCCCTGCCTTTCGGCGAAAGGTAGGGTTATCTCTGACTAAAGTCAGGGTTCCAGTTTTGAAAGGTAGGGTTATGAGAAATGAAAGGCAGGGTTATCTGGTATCTGTGGTCTGAAAGGCAGGGAAAATACCAAAAGACAGGGTTTTCTGTCTTTAAACAATACCTTTCGGTCAATCGGCATAGTTTTAAGGTGAAAGGCAGGGTTTCAAAATGAAAGGCAGGGTTTCCCCGGAGTGTTTCCTGGGCGAAAGGCACAGTTTCCTGGGTGAAAGGCATGGTTATGGAAACATAAGGTAGGGTTGATTCTCAAAAAATCAGGTTTTTTCGATCGGATGGCATAGTTTCAGGTTAAAAGGGAGGGTTTTTGGTTGAAAGGCCAGGTTTCTGGTCGAAAACCAGGTTTTTCACACTTTTCCTAAAAGGCTTGCCATATCCATCATGTGAATAAACAGTACGCTGGTCCCGCAGGGGATGGTGGGTTTTCTCTCCCCTTCGGCAACAGTCAAAAAGTTTTGCTATTTACGCCCCACTTCAATCTATAGTAGCGTGCTGTTTTTTTTGCTAAAAAGAGGGTAAATCTTTTACACCCCCCCTCAAGAGGGGTCAATATTTTTTACACCTCCCGCTCAAACCCACCAGCCCCCCCTTGTTGATAAAATTTAATGACTCTCTAAACTTTGGCCAATCCTACAAGGCACAGTAGGGCTCCTTCCCAGCATATAGCCTAACCTGTACCTTAAAGAGGGGGTATGTGAGGTTGGGAGCATAAGATTCTCCTGCCAAACTATCAGTAGATCTTCACAGTATAAATAATCAAGCCGGTTGGACCTCAGTTCCTGAAATGGAAACCCTTACTGCTTTTCACCTTGTCATTGATTCCCCCTTTGCACACAAGGGGGCACCAGTAACTACATCAGAGGCACTGCCATCTAGTGTCATTTCTTTTGTCTATCTATTCCTCTCTAATTTGATGCACATACATCATAATTGATAATCTATTTAAAAGCGTACAGATGGCCGATGGCCAAAACAAAACTCAGCACCTTGTTCACAATGGTTGAGATCATGTTCAATTCAAATTTGAACCCGATCAGAGCATTTGAGTTTTTTTTGTGAAAAAATATGCCAAGGGGTACACCTTACCTTAAAATCCCCCAAAAAATTAGATTTTCCCAATCATCCCCAAACTATCAGTGGATCGCAATGGGATTATGGACAATACATTGGGGTCAATTTAGAGTGGATTTGACATGGGAGATGCCTCTTATATGCGAGATAAGGCACATACATACTATGGTCTTACTAACCTAAAAGATTTCCCTCTGTAATTCAAAGCACCATAGTACATTTTAAAATGCACAGGTTGGCAATGGCCACAATAAAACACAGGGCGTTGTGAGCAATCTCTAAGATCATAATGATATATACCTTGAATTTGAATTTGATCAGAGCAATTGCGTTTTTCTTGTGAGAAAATGGGCGATGTTGAGAATAATCTCAGAGTGAACCAGAGATGGTTTGGCGTTTATTACAGTGGCCGATTTAGAGGGGGCACATGGGTGTGTGCATTCCCCCTTTTCCCAGTACTTAATTAACCCCTTACACCCCATAAAGCAGGATTTGCATGCAATTCCCATAGAGTAATGGAAATCCAGGGGTGAAAGAGTTAAGACTGTCGTCTAGTGTCATTTCCATTGTTTATCTATTCCTCTCTAATTTGATACACATACATCATAATTGATAATCTATTTAAAAGCGTACAGATGGCTGATGGCCCTACCTTATGAATCTTGAACCCTGCCTTCTATGGCAAGCCTTTTAGGAAAACTTCGAAAAACCTGGTTTTTCAGCTCAAAACCTATCTTTTGACTAGAAACTCTGCTTTCAGCGAAAGGTAGGGTTTACTCTGAAGAAAGGCAGGGTTCCAGTTTTGAAAAGTAGGGTTATAAGAAATGAAAGGCAGGGTTATCTGATAACCCTGACTTTTGATCGAAAGGCAGGGTTTATGGCAAGCTGTTTGGGAAAACTTCGAAAAACCTGTTACTTCGTCTCAAAACCCGACCTTTCGACTGAAAACTGTATTTTTCAACTAGAAACCTTATATTTTGGCTGAAAGGCAGGGTTTCAAAAGGTAGGGTTTTCCTCCTCAAAGGCAGGGTTTCTGGAGAAACCCTACCTTTTTTCTGAAAAGCAGGGTTCCTTGAAAATCCCTGCCTTTCGGCGAAAGGTAGGGTTATCATTGACTAAAGTCAGGGTTCCAGTTTTGAAAGGTAGGGTTATGAGAAATGAAAGGCAGGGTTATCTGGTATCTGTGGTCTGAAAGGCAGGGAAAATACCAAAAGGCAGGGTTTTCTGTCTTTAAACAATACCTTTCGGTCAATCGGCATAGTTTTAAGGTGAAAGGCAGGGTTTCAAAATGAAAGGCAGGGTTTCCCCGGAGTGTTTCCTGGGCGAAAGGCACAGTTTCCTGGGTGAAAGGCATGGTTATGGAAACATAAGGTAGGGTTGATTCTCAAAAAATCAGGTTTTTTCGATCGGATGGCATAGTTTCAGGTTAAAAGGGAGGGTTTTTGGTTGAAAGGCCAGGTTTCTGGTCGAAAACCAGGTTTTTCACACTTTTCCTAAAAGGCTTGCCATATCCGTCATGTGAATAAACAGTACGCTGGTCCCGCAGGGGATGGTGGGTTTTCTCTCCCCTTCGGCAACAGTCAAAAAGTTTTGCTATTTACGCCCCACTTCAATCTATAGTAGCGTGCTGTTTTTTTTGCTAAAAAGAGGGTAAATCTTTTACACCCCCCCTCAAGAGGGGTCAATATTTTTTACACCTCCCGCTCAAACCCACCAGCCCCCCCTTGTTGATAAAATTTAATGACTCTCTAAACTTTGGCCAATCCTACAAGGCACAGTAGGGCTCCTTCCCAGCATATAGCCTAACCTGTACCTTAAAGAGGGGGTATGTGAGGTTGGGAGCATAAGATTCTCCTGCCAAACTATCAGTAGATCTTCACAGTATAAATAATCAAGCCGGTTGGACCTCAGTTCCTGAAATGGAAACCCTTACTGCTTTTCACCTTGTCATTGATTCCCCCTTTGCACACAAGGGGGCACCAGTAACTACATCAGAGGCACTGCCATCTAGTGTCATTTCTTTTGTCTATCTATTCCTCTCTAATTTGATGCACATACATCATAATTGATAATCTATTTAAAAGCGTACAGATGGCCGATGGCCAAAACAAAACTCAGCACCTTGTTCACAATGGTTGAGATCATGTTCAATTCAAATTTGAAACCGATCAGAGCATTTGAGTTTTTTTGTGAAAAAATATGCCAAGGGGTACACCTTACCTTAAAATCCCCCAAAAAATTAGATTTTCCCAATCATCCCCAAACTATCAGTGGATCGCAATGGGATTATGGACAATACATTGGGGTCAATTTAGAGTGGATTTGACATGGGAGATGCCTCTTATATGCGAGATAAGGCACATACATACTATGGTCTTACTAACCTAAAAGATTTCCCTCTGTAATTCAAAGCACCATAGTACATTTTAAAATGCACAGGTTGGCAATGGCCACAATAAAACACAGGGCGTTGTGAGCAATCTCTAAGATCATAATGATATATACCTTGAATTTGAATTTGATCAGAGCAATTGCGTTTTTCTTGTGAGAAAATGGGCGATGTTGAGAATAATCTCAGAGTGAACCAGAGATGGTTTGGCGTTTATTACAGTGGCCGATTTAGAGGGGGCACATGGGTGTGTGCATTCCCCCTTTTCCCAGTACTTAATTAACCCCTTACACCCCATAAAGCAGGATTTGCATGCAATTCCCATAGAGTAATGGAAATCCAGGGGTGAAAGAGTTAAGACTGTCGTCTAGTGTCATTTCCATTGTTTATCTATTCCTCTCTAATTTGATACACATACATCATAATTGATAATCTATTTAAAAGCGTACAGATGGCTGATGGCCCTACCTTATGAATCTTGAACCCTGCCTTCTATGGCAAGCCTTTTAGGAAAACTTCGAAAAACCTGGTTTTTCAGCTCAAAACCTATCTTTTGACTAGAAACTCTGCTTTCGGCGAAAGGTAGGGTTTACTCTGAAGAAAGGCAGGGTTCCAGTTTTGAAAAGTAGGGTTATAAGAAATGAAAGGCAGGGTTATCTGATAACCCTGACTTTTGATCGAAAGGCAGGGTTTATGGCAAGCTGTTTGGGAAAACTTCGAAAAACCTGTTACTTCATCTCAAAACCCGACCTTTCGACTGAAAACTGTATTTTTCAACTAGAAACCTTATATTTTGGCTGAAAGGCAGGGTTTCAAAAGGTAGGGTTTTCCTCCTCAAAGGCAGGGTTTCTGGAGAAACCCTACCTTTTTTCTTAAAAGCAGGGTTTCTTGAAAATCCCTGCCTTTCGGCGAAAGGTAGGGTTATCTCTGACAAAAGTCAGGGTTCCAGTTTTGAAAGGTAGGGTTATGAGAAATGAAAGGCAGGGTTATCTGGTATCTGTGGTCTGAAAGGCAGGGAAAATACCAAAAGGCAGGGTTTTCTGTCTTTAAACAATACCTTTCGGTCAATCGGCATAGTTTTAAGGTGAAAGGCAGGGTTTCAAAATGAAAGGCAGGGTTTCCCCGGAGTGTTTCCCGGGCGAAAGGCACAGTTTCCTGGGTGAAAGGCATGGTTATGGAAACATAAGGTAGGGTTGATTCTCAAAAAATCAGGTTTTTTCGATCGGATGGCATAGTTTCAGGTTAAAAGGGAAGGTTTTTGGTTGAAAGGCCAGGTTTCTGGTCGAAAACCAGGTTTTTCACACTTTTCCTAAAAGGCTTGCCATATCCATCATGTGAATAAACAGTACGCTGGTCCCGCAGGGGATGGTGGGTTTTCTCTCCCCTTCGGCAACAGTCAAAAAGTTTTGCTATTTACGCCCCACTTCAATCTATAGTAGCGTGCTGTTTTTTTTGCTAAAAAGAGGGTAAATCAGTAGTATAGTGTGAGACACAATGACATAGTTTGGTTGAGGGCAAGTTTTGAGGTGAAGGATTGGGAGTTTGGATTTGATTCAGCTATGTATGTGTAGGGAAAATGTTGAGCTATCAGAATGTGCAATAATATTTGGGGGAATATTAAAATGAATAGTGAATTTAGTGGTCCAAAGTCGGGTAATTTTTGGGTGTTTTGGTGAGATATCAGAATGTTAAAACCATCTGTGGGAACGCATTGACTGCATGGAATTACCTATGGTTTTGGGGTATGATACATTCTATGTGAATATATGTGCATGTATGTTTTTAAGTTGATTAGTTCAAAATCAATCGAGTAATGAACAAATGAGTGTAGACTGTAAATATATGAAGTTGGAAATCCAAGATGGCCGTGGCTGGAGGCAGGTGCTGGCTTGTCCTGGGGTAGGTGGCCTACATTCACGTGTGGGGTAGCCTCGAATGCTGCTAGCTGATTGGATGGTTGTGCTCACGTTATCACTCATGTGTTCATCGGATAACACAAAGAGAATTGTGCCAGGAGTATTGCACCACCATTGCAGGTCCAGCGGCTACAGGGAAGGGTGGTTATTCCTGTTCTCAAAATAACCGGCACAAGCCAGTTCCTTTTCAGTTGCGTTCCCACCTCTGAGTCAAACATGGCTGCTACGATGGATGACTTTCCTTTCAATATTAAGCCTGTCTATGACAGGGAGCTTACTCCGGAGGAAGTGGAGCTCTTGAGGACCGTGGATTCACAACCAATGCCTTGCATTTACCTTCAAACTGTAAGTGTACATTACATTACTCGATAAGATAAGCTGTTTGTTAAGTTGTGTTTATCTCTTAGCGATCCCAAGTTACTATTATGCTGAAATTCAAGGAAGAATATAAGCTACAATATTTCTGTTTCCATCTAATCTTCAGACTGATGAGGAGGCAGAAATGAATGAGCCGGTTAGTTCTACCCAAGATGAACCTACACCTACTCCTGCTAAGAAGAAGAAAAAGGATATCACAACCCCTGTCAGGAAGAGAGCAAAGCTTCTGCCTGAAGTGAAAAAGAAGACAACTAAGACAGCCAAGCGGGGTAATTTATCCTTGCAGATACCTAAGCTAATGAACTTTGATGATGATACTGTCATGCCTGAGACACCACAGCCGGGAGCACTACCCAATTCACCTTTCACTTCTGATAAAGCCAGTGAGGGTGATAACAAGAAGACAAGCAGAGTCTGCTACCTAGATGATGCTGTGAAGCTACCATCTGTCTCATCCTTTCGGAAGGGTACAACCTATTTGTGCTCCAGTGAGTGGAGACAGAACTTAGGAGTGACAGATGCTGGGAAGCAGGAAAAGGAACAAAGCAAGCTGTGGTATGATCTGGGAAGGGGACTTTACATAGACCGCCCTCCCACCACTGCAGGGAGCACAGAAAAAGAGGAACTAAGGATCGGTCTGTGGTATACAGACTCAATAAGGAAACACCAACGTGCTGGATCCAGGTACAGTGTCACTTTGGACTTTGATGCCCTCTATCTGCTAAAGACCAATGCTAAGGATATCGAAAATGCAATGAAAATCTCGGAACGGGAGTATTTTCTAGGATACTCATGCCATCTTGGAGGACAGTATTTCATTACGGTGGAGCACGACAACTGCAGTGTTTCCATCAGGTATTGGTTTGCCTTGAAGGCCAACGAGGGAGATCCAGAGGCAGAATTATTACCTGGTCGTAAAGGATTGAAGCTGACTTATGATCAATTTGGAAAGCTCAGAGTCTTCTTGGAGAAGCACCTGGATGAATATTTCCCTAACTTTAAGAATCACATCTTTAGATGTCACAGGGAAGGTCATGATCCTGCTGAGTGTACCCTATGCTATGTCTGTGGTAGACTTCCTATGGAGAGAAATATACAGAGACTGCTTGGTGAGTATCATCCTTTCTTCATGAAATCTGTGTGCCTAATATAGTTAATGTTGACCATAGGAAAATATATGTTAAAGATTTCTAGTATGGTTAAGATATACATATTTCATTGGAGATAGTGTGTATTGCTTATCATGCACCTGACTGAACTTGAAAAATTTGATCATGCTGAATGATAGTAGGTCTCATGTGTCATTCCAGGGCTGGAGATGGGACTACCTTGAATGAGCCAGACACCAGTGTACTTGATGATGACTCCGAGAGGGGCTATAAAGCAGCAGAGCATAGGTATCCATGGAGGAAATTTGAAGAAATAGACTGTTATAGAATTGCTTCACATTTTGCGCCGGCCTGGAAAAGTGTTGCCCCTTTGTTAGGTTTCACATACTGGGAAATAGAAGCCATAGCTATGGAAAATGAAGACAGTAGTTGTGTGATGCAAGCTACTGCTATGCTTATCAAGTGGTGTCAGCTTGAGGTTGATGATGCCAATCTGAATACACTGACATATGTACTGGATCGACTTTCAATTAATACATTTCACTGAACTGTCTATAGATGTGTAGAGTAGTTGTCAACATGGTTATTGTCATATATGTGTGTCAACCGATTTCAGTGTAAACCTTTGTGTTGAAGTGTTGAGATGAATCATTTTATATAGCATGTACCTGCTAGTGATGACATATCAATTCATAAATGACCTTGTAAACTGATTTGTAATAAAATAGATATAGCTAATATTGTCTTTGTTTCAATTTTTGTGATTATTCAGGAATCAGGAGAGAATACAAAACACTTGAGTTCAATGATGAATCATTTTAATATCTACAAATATAATTGCTAAAATACTAGAATTTCTACAGTGATATCAATATCTATTTCATCTTATTATACTTCTTCATCAACTTCAGGTAAGGGTATATTTTGGATTATAAAGTTTAGAATCGACATTTTCATTGACGAAATCACCATCCATGTCAGAGAATGATAGTTCCTCCTCCTCATTATAGCATGAGGGTGAGGGAGTTGAGTCAGAGAGTGGATTAGAGGAATCAAATGGGAAGGAGGAGGAGGGGCTGAAACCAAAGAAGGAGGATCCATCAGAGGGTGATGATCCCGACTCAGAGGAGGGGGACTTGACTCCTGATGATGGGGATGGGGTCCCAGAAGCAATTGAGTATGCTATAGTACTGTGGTCGTTGCTTGATTCAGGTTGTGGAGCCTCAGCCTGGGAGGTGTCAGGCTGAGGAGCCCCAGCCTGGGAGGTGTCAGGCTGGGGCTCCTCAGCCTGGGAGGTGTCAGGCTGGGGCTCCTCAGCCTGGGAGGTGTCAGGCTGGGGCTCCTCAGCCTGGGAGGTGAGAGACTGAAGCTCCTCAGCCTGGGAGGTGGAGGGCTGGGGTTCCTCAGCACTGGAGGTGGAGGGCTGGGGTTCTGCAGCACTGGAGGTGGAGGGCTGGGGTTCTGCACCACTGGAGGTGGAGGGCTGGGGTTCCTCAGCCCTGGAGCTCGAGGGCTGGGGCTCCTCAATGCGGAAGGGGCATTGAAGCTCATGGCGTCTCCGACTTGATTCTGTGACCCTCTCCTTACCACAAAATCCACACTCGTATGTATGGAAGAGATCCGGGGATGAGAGGTCATTGTCAGCAGGGGGTGGATGGTAGGGTGAAGAATTGTTTTGAGGAGGGAGACGTGTCAGAGAAACAGAGCAGGGCCTTATCAGGGATTGAGGGGGAGGGGAGGCTTCATGAACTTTTTTTGTTTTCTTTCCTTTTCCTTTTAGGCTAAGGTTTTTTCTCTTTTTTAAGAATTTTGTGGAGGGTTCATCCGAGATCTTAGGGGAATTTGGGCGGGTTTGGTCCATGACTCTTGTCATGGAGCAGGGGGTTAGGTCTAATAAATAATCTACATCTACCCCGGGGGTGGGGTGGGTTCCAAAGTACACACCACATTTGATGGGGAGTGTATAGATGGAGGTGAAGGCCGAATCAGTGGTGATTGGTAGGGGGATCTGGTTTTGGTTGGTGTTGTTGTGGAGTAGGGGCGGTGCCTGAGGGTGCCAAAGGGTCGGGAAGGATTTGATGGGGGATAGTCGGAGTCAGAGTCAGAGTCAGTGGAGGAAGAAGAAGATGGTGATGTCGATGGGGATGATATAATGGATGAAGTACGACGATTGATCCTCATCACCAGCCTTCCCCTCATGGTGTTTCTGTAATTAAGCAAAAACCAAGAAAAATTAGAATATTCTTTTTAACAGATGTTTTGCAATAGCTAATACTTAATGTTTAAAGGTGAAAGCACTCTCTTTGTCTTTTTAATATCATGAATTAATATTCCAAAACCTATATGCTGCTTTAGGAGGTGTGATATCTTCATAGTTCATTGATCATCTTTAAGACACCCTTCAAAATAGTTTAGAATACTACAGGTTCCAATTCTAGACCGTGCTGTATTTATATGAGGTGGCATGTGTAGAAAAAATGCTTTAAGTGATTCAACTTATAAACTGATAGTTTCACTAACAAACTCGAAAAAGTAAAGTTGAATGAATTATATCATTTCTTACCTGTCTGTTTCCTGTGTAGGGGGTATGATTTCAGGGGACATCCCTCCATCAGATGACTGCTGGGTGTTTTTGCTGGATTTGGTTCTGTCGAAAAGCACATAAATAAAAATCATCAGTTTTGGTGGGTTTTTTTTTGGTTTATTTTTTTATCATGTGATGTATCAATGTATATATATATATATGCAAACGCACACTACACTACCCATTGCACTTCATTTCATGGTCTTTATGGGGGGTATAATGAATTATGCTATTCTTACCTGACGGAGAGCTGGTCATCAGAGTCGTCAGGATCGCTGTTGGTTGGACCGCTGGGTTCGATTCTGTCATAATTGCATGAATAAAAATCTATGAGGAGGGAGATCTATTTTAAAACTTTCATCATGTAAACATCAGCAATATATATATGGAAATGCACACATCACTATCCATTTTTTATCATACCATATCACATATTGGGGCTTTTTCAAATTGAATTATGATATTCATACCTGTCAGAGGGTTGGTCATCAAAGTTTGTGGAGTCTTCAGGGTCAGCAGGGTTGGAGGCTGCAGGATGTGCATGCTCTCGATTGCGCAACACTTTGCCGGCTTTCTCCATGAAGTTGTCAAACATGGGTAAGTACACCTCGGTGTGCCTCCTGAAATCATCCAGCAGAGACACACCGGGGTAGACTATTGCCTTGTTGGTGGCATATGCCTGCAAGGTACCCCTGAGCATTGATGCTCCTCCTACCAAGCGTTTAAAGACTTGGTGCATCATTTCGACTCCCTCCTCTAAGAGGGAGGCTTCCTCCTGATGCTGAGGGAATATCTTCACACATAGGAGGGTCATCAAGCTCATCAAAGGCTTGAAGTCCCTGATGGCATGGCTGTTGAAAGAAAAAGAGAAAAGAATAAGGGTCCATGTATTTTTTCCCCTCCTACCATCATACTGGATCATAGAACTAGTAAGTAATTCAACAAGGAATCACTCATACCAACCCTGAAGGTCGTATACTGCATTTATTACAATAAGGGAGTGGTCATTATTTATCAACAGGGGGGGGGTGGGTTTTCGCGCGGACGCATGGAATTTTTTACGCCCCCATCAACGACAGTTAAAATTTTTTGCGCCCCCCCATCAACGGCAGTAAAAATTTTTTGCGTCCCCCCATCAACGGCAGTAAAAATTTTTTGCGTCCCCCCAAGCCGGAGGCGTGGAGTGTTTTCGCGCCCCTCCTTGATTTATAGTAGCTTGCGGGCTTTTTTGCTTAAAAGAGGGTGAATTTTTTTAGCCCCCCCCTCACGAGGGGTCAAATTATTTTTACCCCCCCCCTCGGGAGGGGAGTGAAAATTTTACACCCCTCCTCAAACCCACCCCCCCCCCGTTGATAAATAATGACCACTTCCTAAACATGTATTTCACGCGTAATAAATGCGGTGAAACGGCCTCCTGATGGGTTACTCACTATTACTCTATTGACATTTCATACATTTCTTGATTGACAGCTTGGAACATTATCTCAGAAGAAATAGGAAAAGACTGCATCATAAAACCTATGTTACATTGGTGAATCATGCTGACCTTATACATAATACACCAAACCAATAGCATACACTGAGAGTGTTACAGTACATAGATCCATGCTGTGTTTTATTCAGTCTTGATATAGGTCTAGATAGTCACACTGTTTAGAGTAGAACACATGTCTTAGACAGATGGTATACAGATAGGTGTAAACATGAAACCTAATGTCCTCATAAAATGGCATTCCTGATCCACCACTCCCTTGGAGATTCACTCATTAAGAGGATACATCAGCATCAGAACAGACTACTTCCTCAGGATACACACCAAGGATAAAAAGAAGAGGTAGGTTTTAATATCTTTCTCATACCACTTTTCTTATATCAAACCTGAGACAGACACAATGTCAGGGAATATGTGGAGGGACAGGGACAGTAGGAGAGGAGGAGAGGAGAGATACCCCCCCCATGGTTTGGTCCCACTTTGCCTACAGTAGAGGCAGGGAGGGAGGTGACAGACTCCCGACAAGTTCCCAACCCTGTGTGCAACAGCCCCTCCCCCTTTTCTATTAACACACGACAGTAGATGCACGCTGACAATAGGGGACGTGTGGGGGACATGGCAGATGCTGCCCTAGGGATGCGGACGCGGTTAGACGGACACCAGCCAGGCGACGCGACTTTCGCGCCATAATTAAACCCTGAATAACCCCAATTTAACCCCCCCCCTCCACAACCAGCTAACCTGACACACGCAACATAGCGTCACATGCATCTTTTTCTACCTGACCTCTGTTTGACCCCCCCCCCCTCCCTCTGTTGTTAGCAGAACAAGGACACATTCTCACAAAAATCACACTCATCTAGATCTAGAAATGATTTCGCATTGGTTTATATGTAGATCTAGGGATCTATATAAGCTGTTATAAGGAATCATTGAATTTCTGTTCTTTAATAGGGGGTGTGGATGGGGGGTCCCCCATGTCACATGTCAATTTTAAGAAATGGTTATGTCACATATCACTTAAATCCCCATGTCCCATGTCACCTCTAAGAACCTCTCATGTCACATGTCGATTTTAAGAAATGGTTATGTCACATGTCACTTAAATCCCCATGTCCCATGTCACCTCTAAGAACCTCTCATGTCACATGTCGATTTTAAGAAATTGCCATGTCACCATGTCAAATTTAGTGGTCCACACCCATTTAATATATCATAAAACAATGTAGATCTTGCTCCTGGGGGTGCTTTGAGAATTGTGCAGGAAGGGCTTCTCCTCACTCAGCTTTTTATGGGTCTCAGAGGAGACGGGGTGCAAAATATCTTAGCATTATGGGAGGGATGAGGCATGGTGGAAGTGTGTGTGAGTGTGGGGGGGGGGTATGTATTGGAACCCATCCCATGGTGTGGGGTGGGGGTGGTACTTAGCATATACAGAGTTCACAGGGTGAAGATGCAGGTCATGGGTTTTGCATCTGTCTGCCAGTGGAATATACCCCTTTGTGGTATCTCAGGGCTCTGTACAGGGTACATGAGTATGATGCTTTGTGAGAATCTTGGTAAAATTGTAATTAATTCATGTTACAATAGAATTGATGTATATATTGGTAGTGAGTGTACATGTATATGTGAAAGAATCATGTGGAATTGAGTCAATTTTGTCCTGATGTACTTTTGCATCAATTCATTTATGTTATTGTTACTCTCCTAAAAGTTTGGCATGATGCATCAAATCAATAAATGAGAATCACTTACATATGTGAACAATATCATGGTACGAGGGGTGATGCATACAGTACACTACTAAAGGGTTGCCATGATGTACCAATGCAGCAAATGTCAGTCAGCCACCAGTGCATCATGGGAACTTTATGATGATTAATCACTGTGGGTTATATCATGTTGATACACTCACTGAGGGAATGATCATCATTTATCATTGGGGGGTGGTGGGGGGGGTTGATAACAATTTTTACCCCCCCCCCACCACCTCCTATTGATAAGTGATGGATACCCCCAACATTGATATGATACATGAATACGGCTGAATGAGAATCACTCACTAGTGATGCATATGTGCATCATGCTAAGTACAATTTCTGTTGACCCTTTCATTTTGATACTCACACAAAGGGTCGGCATGATGCACTCATGCAGCACCATAGCACATTAACTATGATATTACTTTCAGTTGACTGGTAGGTTATCCAATAATAAGATAGTAAAAACAAAACATCACACACTGTTCAATATGTTTATTTCTGTCATGGATTTATCTGATGGTACATTCATGAATCATGCTCCAAACACAGCCTCTACACTACCTGAAAATGATATTTTTAAAGTCACATGCAGCACATGATTCACACTTTCCATATCTTGCAATGACCCCTGTTGAGATGGTAAAATCTGACAGATTTGGCAATGTCACTCCTTCTGCATGCGCACTGACATGGAATGAATCTATTTTATATATCTTTAGATTTTCTGTATATTCCAAAATCCAATCACCCAAAAGGCAACCAGGGTTGTAGCGCAATATTTTGGTAAAGTAAATTGTCTGAACTTCTCCCTCTGTGTTTATGAGATCAATAGACACATGCATTCTGAATGGTTTGATGCCACAAAGATCTTCCTCAGTGTGTCCCACAATGGAGAAATGACTGAGGGCCAGTTCCCAATTCAGTTCAGGATTGAAAGTTACAGTCTTGTATAGATCTCTCCCATAGTTCTGCCAGTCATCCCCTGCATGGACACTACCAATGGGAATGCTCACATCCATGTCATGTTGTATCCTTGATTGGTTTTCTCTAAGAGGCATGGAGTCTGGTATCTCCTCTTGTATTTCATCCAATCCTTGAATCTCCCCTAGTGTGGCATCTTTAGTGCAAGACTCAGAAATATTGAGAAGGGTGTATCTTCCCTTTTTATGCAGCCTGGGGTCCTTGGGGGCATTCGGGGTAACCACAGATCTGGTCCCTTCAGCAACACATGTATCATCAGTCACCTTAAAGAAAAGAAGAAAAAATGCTGCTTACTTGCTCATGTCTCTTTCACATGATTCAACACTGTCAAAGTGAACTAAGAGTATAATCAGGGGTAATAAATGTACAACTCATGTGCCTGCAGTGGTAGACACTGGTAGAGGATTGTGAGGAGAGAATTTTAAACATGTTTACTTACCACCTTGTGGGGGAGAGTGTCCATGAGCTCTACCTCTTCTTGTAATACCTTTGTGATTGACAATTCTGACATGGTTTCATTCATGTTATCTTGAGCCATGGTTTGATAATAGAGACCACACTATGCGACTGCTCCCTGTAAACTCCAGCTCTCGAGTGTGCTCTGCAGGCATTGAAATGTACCTTTTCAAAAAGTTCTTATGTGCCATCAGACAATCACAGTATGATTTTCGAGACCAATCACCCAATCAGAGAGCAGTGTGCATGTCATTGTAGTTATGATATATCAAAAGTGAGTCCTTCCCTGAGTGTGAATTGGTATGCCCTCATGGTTGAGAAACAGTTAAAACACTATAGATAATCAACAGATAAGGCGAGCAGTGACTTTGTATGAATTACTGATATTCATGGTGTTAATTATGCTTTTATAATTTTCAGGAAGGATGGAGATCGTGAGACTCCTGTTGGTATTCGCTGCAGTGTGGATGGTCTGTGCAGCCGATAGATGCCCAGACGCTCCCAACTGTAGTTGCCTGCCACGTATCGTGATCTGTCGCAAGACGACGGTGCTTCCAGGGTGGCTTTCTAAGGGGTCTTCACCTCTCCGAATTAGCCCGCCAGAGTCTGCAGACCTCCAGGAGTCTGTATTGAGTGTGACCAAATTATGGGAATTCATAGGATTATTCCCTACGCTGACAAAGGTCGACATAAGAAAGGGCCGCGTATCGATGCCCTGTGATCTTGTCAGCGCACTTAAGCAAATAAGATCGAACATTCTCATCCTGTCTGATTGCCCATCCACTGATGACAACACTGCCATGCCTTCCACAGTTCAACCCTCCACAGTCCAACCCTCCACTGACACACACACTTGGACTGGTGAGAACAGATTTATTGCGGACAGTTTTAAAAATGTATCAGTGTTGCTGGTATTACAGTATATATATACAGTGAGGGAACTCATAATCATTGTCAGACTTGTATTTTTTTTTTTATCTTATTTTTTTTTAAATTAATCATATTGAATTTTCCCTTACAGAGGTACCTGCGACTACTGGTGGTCCTGAACTGAACACCACAGACCCTACACGCCTGAGGTATGAGGACACTGCACTCCTCACGTCCGGATGGGTGTTGGCCGGGATCCTCTTTTTGGTGGTGGTGGTCATTGGATTTTACACCTGCTGCCCCTGCCGGTATTTATTGCATGGCCGTGCATCTTGTAAGTGTCTTGATGCTGCCTGAAAGCTTTTGGTCCCCTCTTTTATTGTCAATAGTGCATTTGTCCTAACTGTAGTTCTCCCTGCCTTGTCGCTTGCCTTGATTGTGTGTGTGTGGTATAGAATGTAGGTTTAAAAGCTGAAATGCATGGTGGTTATAACCCAGCTTGAAGTCTAATATCCACTTTATGCCTGAAGCTCAAGTATGTTATTTAAATCTGTAATGTCTCATTGTAATCCAAACCTAATTCATTCATAATTTTATTTACAGCACGTGTCAGCCCCGAGGATGTTACACCAGATGCGGAGAAGGGATTGCAGCGGGTCGGTCAGGTTTTGAGATGGAAAGCGTTGAGAACAGTTCCCAGGCGAGTGGCCGTATGCATTCGTGGCAGACGATTTGGACGGAGGAGGCAGGCAAAGACACCCTGTGCCACAGATTCACCACAGAGAGCCACGGAGTCGGTATACGAGATGAGGGACATGACTCTCACACAGTCACCCAACTCTGACACAGCTAAGGTGAGTATATCATAACATGATATAACAACAGACACAAAAAATTTTGGTATGATACCTTTATTTTAAAGCATAAGGTTACATGATTATTCATACTATATGCAAGACTACTGTCTACTCTAGATAACAATAATTGAACCTATACTTGGGGCTTGTCCCAAGGGTCTACACACAATAAATCATTGTCATTTGAACCTTTTTTCAAAACATAAGGTTACATGATTATTCATACTACATGCAAGACTACTGTCTACTCTAGATAACAATAACTGAACCTATACTTGGGGCTTGTCCCAAGGGCCTACACACAATAAATTATTGTCATTCGAATAGATATCAACGTACAATTACGGTCAGCACATTTCATAAATCAGTTGATGGTTGTATATGTTGTCTTTTGTCTCTATTAATATTCCACTGTCACCTCCCTAGCTTGAGATATTTTATAGGCCCCTGGGGAAACCATGTAGAGTAAGCAGATCATAGGAGAGGCCAGGTTCTTTGAGAATTTCATCTCTAAGCGTGTCGAGGCCTTGCGGATGGTGGAGAATTGAAGCTTCCTCACATCTAGGTCATGCTGGGTGGAGAAGGCGAATATGGTGTTGTCCTGGAGGAAAGCATCCTGGGTGATTCCATTGCCCTTGTTGCCCGCCATCTGTTGAAATGCTGCATAGACTTCAGCAAACCTCTTTTCTTCAAAGTCGGGTTGATATGGGGTAGCAGGGAAGCTCTGTCCCCCGACTTGGAGTGACATGTAGTTGCAATTACTATGTTGAAAGCGGAAGCTGTTAGCACTCTGCTTTCCCGAGTAAGCTCCAGCATCTATGAAACAGGCCAACACTATGCTGGGCACCCTGTCAGCTAGGATAGAGTTGATACTGAACTGGTTTACTCCTGCTGGAATGATGTGCGACCTCACTGAGGTCCGAGGATAGGCATAGAGGGCTTGTTTCTCCTTGAGGTCTTCAGCATGAGCTATCACCACTTCAGGTCTAGGTTCAATCAAACAGATTTGAAGGTACATAGAGTCTATCACTACCTTGTACTTGGGGTCATCTGCAGCAGCTAGGAGTCTGAAAGGATCCGAACTCTGATGGAATACAAAGTTCACTGAGGTACCATCGAGTAGCCAATGAAGACACTTGTCCCATAAGTCAACCCCCAAAGGTCCTATAAAGGTTACCAGTTTACCAGCCTTGGTCAGTTCATACCTGTCAACCAATCCTGCATTGGCCTTGTCTGTGGCTGTGGGGTCTGTGGTGCCAACTGAACCCCACAGCCACAGACACGCTTAGAGATGAAATTCTCAAAGAACCTGGCCTCTCCTATGATCTGCTTACTCTACATGGTTTCCCCAGGGGCCTATAAAATATCTCAAGCTAGGGAGGTGACAGTGGAATATTAATAGAGACAAAAGACAACATATACAACCATCAACTGATTTATGAAATGTGCTGACCGTAATTGTACGTTGATATCTATTCGAATGACAATAATTTATTGTGTGTAGGCCCTTGGGACAAGCCCCAAGTATAGGTTCAGTTATTGTTATCTAGAGTAGACAGTAGTCTTGCATGTAGTATGAATAATCATGTAACCTTATGTTTTGAAAAAAGGTTCAAATGACAATGATTTATTGTGTGTAGACCCTTGGGACAAGCCCCAAGTATAGGTTCAATTATTGTTATCTAGAGTAGACAGTAGTCTTGCATATAGTATGAATAATCATGTAACCTTATGCTTTAAAACAAAGGTATCATACCAAAAATTTTTGTGTCTGTTGTTATATCATGTTATGATATACTCACCTTAGCTGTGTCAGAGTTGGGTGACTGTGTGAGAGTCATGTCCCTCATCTCGTATACCGACTCCGTGGCTCTCTGTGGTGAATCTGTGGCACAGGGTGTCTTTGCCTGCCTCCTCCGTCCAAATCGTCTGCCACGAATGCATACGGCCACTCGCCTGGGAACTGTTCTCAACGCTTTGCATCTCAAAACCTGACCGATCCGCTGCAATCCCTTCTCCGCATCTGGTGTAACATCCTCGGCGCTGACACGTGCTGTAAATAAAATTATGAATGAATTAGGTTTGGATTACAATGAGACATTACAGATTTAAATAACATACTTGAGCTTCAGGCATAAAGTGGATATTAGACTTCAAGCTGGGTTATAACCACCATGCATTTCAGCTTTTAAACCTACATTCTATACCACACACACACAATCAAGGCAAGCGACAAGGCAGGGAGAACTACAGTTAGGACAAATGCACTATTGACAATAAAAGAGGGGACCAAAAGCTTTCAGGCAGCATCAAGACACTTACAAGATGCACGGCCATGCAATAAATACCGGCAGGGGCAGCAGGTGTAAAATCCAATGACCACCACCACCAAAAAGAGGATCCCGGCCAACACCCATCCGGACGTGAGGAGTGCAGTGTCCTCATACCTCAGGCGTGTAGGGTCTGTGGTGTTCAGTTCAGGACCACCAGTAATCGCAGGTACCTCTGTAAGGGAAAATTCAATATGATTAATTTAAAAAAAAAATAAAATAAAAAAAAAATACAAGTCTGACAATGATTATGAGTTCCCTCACTGTATATATATACTGTAATACCAGCAACACTGATACATTTTTAAAACTGTCCGCAATAAATCTGTTCTCACCAGTCCAAGTGTATGTGTCAGTGGAGGGTTGGACTGTGGAGGGTTGAACTGTGGAAGGCATGGCAGTGTTGTCATCAGTGGATGGGCAATCAGACAGGATGAGAATGTTCGATCTTATTTGCTTAAGTGCGCTGACAAGATCACAGGGCATCGATACGCGGCCCTTTCTTATGTCGACCTTTGTCAGCGTAGGGAATAATCCTATGAATTCCCATAATTTGGTCACACTCAATACAGACTCCTGGAGGTCTGCAGACTCTGGCGGGCTAATTCGGAGAGGTGAAGACCCCTTAGAAAGCCACCCTGGAAGCACCGTCGTCTTGCGACAGATCACGATACGTGGCAGGCAACTACAGTTGGGAGCGTCTGGGCATCTATCGGCTGCACAGACCATCCACACTGCAGCGAATACCAACAGGAGTCTCACGATCTCCATCCTTCCTGAAAATTATAAAAGCATAATTAACACCATGAATATCAGTAATTCATACAAAGTCACTGCTCGCCTTATCTGTTGATTATCTATAGTGTTTTAACTGTTTCTCAACCATGAGGGCATACCAATTCACACTCAGGGAAGGACTCACTTTTGATATATCATAACTACAATGACATGCACACTGCTCTCTGATTGGGTGATTGGTCTCGAAAATCATACTGTGATTGTCTGATGGCACATAAGAACTTTTTGAAAAGGTACATTTCAATGCCTGCAGAGCACACTCGAGAGCTGGAGTTTACAGGGAGCAGTCGCATAGTGTGGTCTCTATTATCAAACCATGGCTCAAGATAACATGAATGAAACCATGTCAGAATTGTCAATCACAAAGGTATTACAAGAAGAGGTAGAGCTCATGGACACTCTCCCCCACAAGGTGGTAAGTAAACATGTTTAAAATTCTCTCCTCACAATCCTCTACCAGTGTCTACCACTGCAGGCACATGAGTTGTACATTTATTACCCCTGATTATACTCTTAGTTCACTTTGACAGTGTTGAATCATGTGAAAGAGACATGAGCAAGTAAGCAGCATTTTTTCTTCTTTTCTTTAAGGTGACTGATGATACATGTGTTGCTGAAGGGACCAGATCTGTGGTTACCCCGAATGCCCCCAAGGACCCCAGGCTGCATAAAAAGGGAAGATACACCCTTCTCAATATTTCTGAGTCTTGCACTAAAGATGCCACACTAGGGGAGATTCAAGGATTGGATGAAATACAAGAGGAGATACCAGACTCCATGCCTCTTAGAGAAAACCAATCAAGGATACAACATGACATGGATGTGAGCATTCCCATTGGTAGTGTCCATGCAGGGGATGACTGGCAGAACTATGGGAGAGATCTATACAAGACTGTAACTTTCAATCCTGAACTGAATTGGGAACTGGCCCTCAGTCATTTCTCCATTGTGGGACACACTGAGGAAGATCTTTGTGGCATCAAACCATTCAGAATGCATGTGTCTATTGATCTCATGAACACAGAGGGAGAAGTTCAGACAATTTACTTTACCAAAATATTGCGCTACAACCCTGGTTGCCTTTTGGGTGATTGGATTTTGGAATATACAGAAAATCTAAAGATATATAAAATAGATTCATTCCATGTCAGGGCGCATGCAGAAGGAGTGACATTGCCAAATCTATCAGATTTTACCATCTCAACAGGGGTCATTGCAAGATATGGAAAGTGTGAATCATGTGCTGCATGTGACTTTAAAGATATCATTTTCAGGTAGTGTAGAGGCTGTGTTTGGAGCATGATTCATGAATGTACCATCAGATAAATCCATGACAGAAATAAACATATTGAACAGTGTGTGATGTTTTGTTTTTACTATCTTATTATTGGATAACCTACCAGTCAACTGAAAGTAATATCATAGTTAATGTGCTATGGTGCTGCATGAGTGCATCATGCCGACCCTTTGTGTGAGTATCAAAATGAAAGGGTCAACAGAAATTGTACTTAGCATGATGCACATATGCATCACTAGTGAGTGATTCTCATTCAGCCGTATTCATGTATCATATCAATGTTGGGGGTATCCATCACTTATCAATAGGAGGTGGTGGGGGGGGGGGGTAAAAATTGTTATCAACCCCCCCCCACCACCCCCCAATGATAAATGATGATCATTCCCTCAGTGAGTGTATCAACATGATATAACCCACAGTGATTAATCATCATAAAGTTCCCATGATGCACTGGTGGCTGACTGACATTTGCTGCATTGGTACATCATGGCAACCCTTTAGTAGTGTACTGTATGCATCACCCCTCGTACCATGATATTGTTCACATATGTAAGTGATTCTCATTTATTGATTTGATGCATCATGCCAAACTTTTAGGAGAGTAACAATAACATAAATGAATTGATGCAAAAGCACATCAGGACAAAATTGACTCAATTACACATGATTCTTTCACATATACATGTACACTCACTACCAATATATACATCAATTCTATTGTAACATGAATTAATTACAATTTTACCAAGATTCTCACAAAGCATCATACTCATGTACCCTGTACAGAGCCCTGAGATACCACAAAGGGGTATATTCCACTGGCAGACAGATGCAAAACCCATGACCTGCATCTTCACCCTGTGAACTCTGTATATGCTAAGTACCACCCCCACCCCACACCATGGGATGGGTTCCAATACATACCCCCCCCCACACTCACACACACTTCCACCATGCCTCATCCCTCCCATAATGCTAAGATATTTTGCACCCCCTCTCCTCTGAGACCCATAAAAAGCTGAGTGAGGAGAAGCCCTTCCTGCACAATTCTCAAAGCACCCCCAGGAGCAAGATCTACATTGTTTTATGATATATTAAATGGGTGTGGACCACTAAATTTGACATGGTGACATGGCAATTTCTTAAAATCGACATGTGACATGAGAGGTTCTTAGAGGTGACATGGGACATGGGGATTTAAGTGACATGTGACATAACCATTTCTTAAAATTGACATGTGACATGAGAGGTTCTTAGAGGTGACATGGGACATGGGGATTTAAGTGATATGTGACATAACCATTTCTTAAAATTGACATGTGACATGGGGGACCCCCCATCCACACCCCCTATTAAAGAACAGAAATTCAATGATTCCTTATAACAGCTTATATAGATCCCTAGATCTACATATAAACCAATGCGAAATCATTTCTAGATCTAGATGAGTGTGATTTTTGTGAGAATGTGTCCTTGTTCTGCTAACAACAGAGGGAGGGGGGGGGGTCAAACAGAGGTCAGGTAGAAAAAGATGCATGTGACGCTATGTTGCGTGTGTCAGGTTAGCTGGTTGTGGAGGGGGGGGGTTAAATTGGGGTTATTCAGGGTTTAATTATGGCGCGAAAGTCGCGTCGCCTGGCTGGTGTCCGTCTAACCGCGTCCGCATCCCTAGGGCAGCATCTGCCGTGTCCCCCACACGTCCCCTATTGTCAGCGTGCATCCACTGTCGTGTGTTAATAGAAAAGGGGGAGGGGCTGTTGCACACAGGGTTGGGAACTTGTCGGGAGTCTGTCACCTCCCTCCCTGCCTCTACTGTAGGCAAAGTGGGACCAAACCATGGGGGGGGGGTATCTCTCCTCTCCTCCTCTCCTACTGTCCCTGTCCCTCCACATATTCCCTGACATTGTGTCTGTCTCAGGTTTGATATAAGAAAAGTGGTATGAGAAAGATATTAAAACCTACCTCTTCTTTTTATCCTTGGTGTGTATCCTGAGGAAGTAGTCTGTTCTGATGCTGATGTATCCTCTTAATGAGTGAATCTCCAAGGGAGTGGTGGATCAGGAATGCCATTTTATGAGGACATTAGGTTTCATGTTTACACCTATCTGTATACCATCTGTCTAAGACATGTGTTCTACTCTAAACAGTGTGACTATCTAGACCTATATCAATACTGAATAAAACACAGCATGGATCTATGTACTGTAACACTCTCAGTGTTTGCTATTGGTTTGGTGTATTATGTATAAGGTCAGCATGATTCACCAATGTAACATAGGTTTTATGATGCAGTCTTTTCCTATTTCTTCTGAGATAATGTTCCAAGCTGTCAATCAAGAAATGTATGAAATGTCAATAGAGTAATAGTGAGTAACCCATCAGGAGGCCGTTTCACCGCATTTATTACGCGTGAAATACATGTTTAGGAAGTGGTCATTATTTATCAACGGGGGGGGGGGTGGGTTTGAGGGGGGGGTGTAAAATTTTCAGTCCCCTCCCGAGGGGAGGGGGTAAAAATAATTTGACCCCTTGTGAGGGGGGGGCTAAAAAAATTCACCCTCTTTTAAGCAAAAAAGCCCGCAAGCTACTATAAATCAAGGAGGGGCGCGAAAACACTCCACGCCTCCGGCTTGGGGGGGACGCAAAAAATTTTTACTGCCGTTGATGGGGGGACGGAAAAAATTTTTACTGCCGTTGATGGGGGGGGCGCAAAAAATTTTAACTGTCGTTGATGGGGGCGTAAAAAATTCCATGCGTCCGCGCGAAAACCCACCCCCCCTGTTGATAAATAATGACAACTCCCTTATTGTAATAAATGCAGTATACGACCTTCAGGGTTGGTATGAGTGATTCCTTGTTGAATTACTTACTAGTTCTATGATCCAGTATGATGGTAGGAGGGGAAAAAATACATGGACCCTTATTCTTTTCTCTTTTTCTTTCAACAGCCATGCCATCAGGGACTTCAAGTCTTTGATGAGCTTGATGACCCTCCTATGTGTGAAGATATTCCCTCAGCATCAGCAGGAAGCCTCCCTCTTAGAGGAGGGAGTCGAAATGATGCACCAAGTCTTTAAACGCTTGGTAGGAGGAGCATCAATGCTCAGGGGTACCTTGCAGGCATATGCCACCAACAAGGCAACAGTCTACCCCGGTGTGTCTCTGCTGGATGATTTCAGGAGGCACACCGAGGTGTACTTACCCATGTTCGACAACTTCATGGAGAAAGCCGGCAAAGTGTTGCGCAATCGAGAGCATGCACATCCTGCAGCCTCCAACCCTGCTGACCCTGAAGACTCCACAAACTTTGATGACCAACCCTCTGACAGGTACGAATATCATAATTCAATTTAAAAAAGCCCCAATATGTGATATGGTATGATAAAAAATGGATAGTGATGTGTGCATTTCCATATATATATTGCTGATGTTTAAATGATGAAAATTTTAAAATAGATCTCCCTCCTCATAGATTTTTATTCATGCAATTATGACAGAATCGAACCCAGCGGTCCAACCAACAGCGATCCTGACGACTCTGATGACCAGCTCTCCGTCAGGTAAGAATAGCATAATTCATTATACCCCCCATAAAGACCATGAAATGAAGTGCAATGGGTAGTGTAGTGTGCGTTTGCATATATATATATACATTGATACATCACATGATAAAAAAATAAACCAAAAAAAAAAACCACCAAAACTGATGATTTTTATTTATGTGCTTTTCGACAGAACCAAATCCAGCAAAAACACCCAGCAGTCATCTGATGGAGGGATGTCCCCTGAAATCATACCCCCTACACAGGAAACAGACAGGTAAGAAATGATATAATTCATTCAACTTTACTTTTTCGAGTTTGTTAGTGAAACTATCAGTTTATAAGTTGAATCACTTAAAGCATTTTTTCTACACATGCCACCTCATATAAATACAGCACGGTCTAGAATTGGAACCTGTAGTATTCTAAACTATTTTGAAGGGTGTCTTAAAGATGATCAATGAACTATGAAGATATCACACCTCCTAAAGCAGCATATAGGTTTTGGAATATTAGTTCATGATATTAAAAAGACAAAGAGAGTGCTTTCACCTTTAAACATTAAGTATTAGCTATTGCAAAACATCTGTTAAAAAGAATATTCTTATTTTTCTTGTTTTTTGCTTAATTACAGAAACACCATGAGGGGAAGGCTGGTGATGAGGATCAATCGTCTTACTTCATCCATTATATCATCCCCATCGACATCACCATCTTCTTCTTCCTCCACTGACTCTGACTCTGACTCCGACTATCCCCCATCAAATCCTTCCCGACCCTTTGGCACCCTCAGGCACCGCCCCTACTCCACAACAACACCAACCAAAACCAGATCCCCCTACCAATCACCACTGATTCGGCCTTCACCTCCATCTATACACTCCCCATCAAATGTGGTGTGTACTTTGGAACCCACCCCACCCCAGGGGGTAGATGTAGATAATTTATTAGACCTAACCCCCCGCTCCATGACAAGAGTCATGGACCAAACCCGCCCAAATTCCCCTAAGATCTCGGATGAACCCTCCACAAAATTCTTAAAAAAGAGAAAAAACCTTAGCCTAAAAGGAAAAGGAAAGAAAACAAAAAAAGTTCATGAAGCCTCCCCTCCCCCTCAATCCCTGATAAGGCCCTGCTCTGTTTCTCTGACACGTCTCCCTCCTCAAAACACTTCTTCACCCTACCATCCACCCCCTGCTGACAATGACCCCTCATCCCCGGATCTCTTCCATACATACGAGTGTGGATTTTGTGGTAAGGAGAGGGTCACAGAATCAAGTCGGAGACGCCATGAGCTTCAATGCCCCTTCCGCATTGAGGAGCCCCAGCCCTCGAGCTCCAGGGCTGAGGAACCCCAGCCCTCCACCTCCAGTGGTGCAGAACCCCAGCCCTCCACCTCCAGTGCTGCGGAACCCCAGCCCTCCACCTCCAGTGCTGAGGAACCCCAGCCCTCCACCTCCCAGGCTGAGGAGCTTCAGTCTCTCAACTCCCAGGCTGAGGAGCCCCAGCCTGACACCTCCCAGGCTGAGGAGCCCCAGCCTGACACCTCCCAGGCTGAGGAGCCCCAGCCTGACACCTCCCAGGCTGGGGCTCCTCAGCCTGACACCTCCCAGGCTGAGGCTCCACAACCTGAATCAAGCAACGACCACAGTACTATAGCATACTCAATTGCTTCTGGGACCCCATCCCCATCATCAGGGGTCAAGTCCCCCTCCTCTGAGTCAGGATCATCACCCTCTGATGGATCCTCCTTCTTTGGTTTCAGCCCCTCCTCCTCCTTCCCATTTGATTCCTCTAATCCACTCTCTGACTCAACTCCCTCACCCTCATGCTATAATGAGGAGGAGGAACTATCATTCTCTGACATGGATGGTGATTTCGTCAATGAAAATCTTATGTCGATTCTAAACTTTATAATCCAAAATATACCCTTACCTGAAGTTGATGAAGAAGTATAATAAGATGAAATAGACATTGATATCACTGTAGAAATTCTAGTATTTTAGCAATTATATTTGTAGATATTAAAATGATTCATCATTGAACTCAAGTGTTTTGTATTCTCTCCTGATTCCTATTGAATAATCACAAAAATTGAAACAAAGACAATATTAGCTATATCTATTTTATTACAAATCAGTTTACAAGGTCATTTATGAATTGATATGTCATCACTAGCAGGTACATGCTATATAAAATGATTCATCTCAACACTTCAACACAAAGGTTTACACTGAAATCGGTTGACACACATATATGACAATAACCATGTTGACAACTACTCTACACATCTATAGACAGTTCAGTGAAATGTATTAATTGAAAGTCGATCCAGTACATATGTCAGTGTATTCAGATTGGCATCATCAACCTCAAGCTGACACCACTTGATAAGCATAGCAGTAGCTTGCATCACACAACTACTGTCTTCATTTTCCATAGCTATGGCTTCTATTTCCCAGTATGTGAAACCTAACAAAGGGGCAACACTTTTCCAGGCCGGCGCAAAATGTGAAGCAATTCTATAACAGTCTATTTCTTCAAATTTCCTCCATGGATACCTATGCTCTGCTGCTTTATAGCCCCTCTCGGAGTCATCATCAAGTACACTGGTGTCTGGCTCATTCAAGGTAGTCCCATCTCCAGCCCTGGAATGACACATGAGACCTACTATCATTCAGCATGATCAAATTTTTCAAGTTCAGTCAGGTGCATGATAAGCAATACACACTATCTCCAATGAAATATGTATATCTTAACCATACTAGAAATCTTTAACATATATTTTCCTATGGTCAACATTAACTATATTAGGCACACAGATTTCATGAAGAAAGGATGATACTCACCAAGCAGTCTCTGTATATTTCTCTCCATAGGAAGTCTACCACAGACATAGCATAGGGTACACTCAGCAGGATCATGACCTTCCCTGTGACATCTAAAGATGTGATTCTTAAAGTTAGGGAGATATTCATCCAGGTGCTTCTCCAAGAAGACTCTGAGCTTTCCAAATTGATCATAAGTCAGCTTAAATCCTTTACGACCAGGTAATAATTCTGCCTCTGGATCTCCCTCGTTGGCCTTCAAGGCAAACCAATACCTGATGGAAACACTGCAGTTGTCGTGCTCCACCGTAATGAAATACTGTCCTCCAAGATGGCATGAGTATCCTAGAAAATACTCCCGTTCCGAGATTTTCATTGCATTTTCGATATCCTTAGCATTGGTCTTTAGCAGATAGAGGGCATCAAAGTCCAAAGTGACACTGTACCTGGATCCAGCACGTTGGTGTTTCCTTATTGAGTCTGTATACCACAGACCGATCCTTAGTTCCTCTTTTTCTGTGCTCCCTGCAGTGGTGGGAGGGCGGTCTATGTAAAGTCCCCTTCCCAGATCATACCACAGCTTGCTTTGTTCCTTTTCCTGCTTCCCAGCATCTGTCACTCCTAAGTTCTGTCTCCACTCACTGGAGCACAAATAGGTTGTACCCTTCCGAAAGGATGAGACAGATGGTAGCTTCACAGCATCATCTAGGTAGCAGACTCTGCTTGTCTTCTTGTTATCACCCTCACTGGCTTTATCAGAAGTGAAAGGTGAATTGGGTAGTGCTCCCGGCTGTGGTGTCTCAGGCATGACAGTATCATCATCAAAGTTCATTAGCTTAGGTATCTGCAAGGATAAATTACCCCGCTTGGCTGTCTTAGTTGTCTTCTTTTTCACTTCAGGCAGAAGCTTTGCTCTCTTCCTGACAGGGGTTGTGATATCCTTTTTCTTCTTCTTAGCAGGAGTAGGTGTAGGTTCATCTTGGGTAGAACTAACCGGCTCATTCATTTCTGCCTCCTCATCAGTCTGAAGATTAGATGGAAACAGAAATATTGTAGCTTATATTCTTCCTTGAATTTCAGCATAATAGTAACTTGGGATCGCTAAGAGATAAACACAACTTAACAAACAGCTTATCTTATCGAGTAATGTAATGTACACTTACAGTTTGAAGGTAAATGCAAGGCATTGGTTGTGAATCCACGGTCCTCAAGAGCTCCACTTCCTCCGGAGTAAGCTCCCTGTCATAGACAGGCTTAATATTGAAAGGAAAGTCATCCATCGTAGCAGCCATGTTTGACTCAGAGGTGGGAACGCAACTGAAAAGGAACTGGCTTGTGCCGGTTATTTTGAGAACAGGAATAACCACCCTTCCCTGTAGCCGCTGGACCTGCAATGGTGGTGCAATACTCCTGGCACAGTTCTCTTTGTGTTATCCGATGAACACATGAGTGATCACGTGAGCACAACCATCCAATCAGCTAGCAGCATTCGAGGCTACCCCACGCGTGAATGTAGGCCACCTACCCCAGGACAAGCCAGCACCTGCCTCCAGCCACGGCCATCTTGGATTTCCAACTCCATACATTTACAGTCTACACTCATATGTTCATTACTCGATTGATTTTGAACTAATCAACTTAAAAACATACATGCACATATATTCACATAGAATGTATCATACCCCAAAACCATAGGTAATTCCATGCAGTCAATGCGTTCCCACAGATGGTTTTAACATTCTGATATCTTACCAAAACACCCAAAAATTACCCGACTTTGGACCACTAAATTCACTATTTATTTTAATATTCCCCCAAATATTATTGCACATTCTGATAGCTCAACATTTTCCCTACACATACATAGCTGAATCAAATCCAAACTCCCAATCCTTCACCTCAAAACTTGCCCTTAACCAAACTATGTCATTGTGTCTCACACTATACTACTTAAATCTTTTACACCCCCCCTCAAGAGGGGTCAATATTTTTTACATCTCCCGCTCAAACCCACCAGCCCCCCCTTGTTGATAAAATTTAATGACTCTCTAAACTTTGGCCAATCCTACAAGGCACAGTAGGGCTCCTTCCCAGCATATAGCCTAACCTGTAACTTAAAGAGGGGGTATGTGAGGTTGGGAGCATAAGATTCTCCTGCCAAACTATCAGTAGATCTTCACAGTATAAATAATCAAGCCGGTTGGACCTCAGTTCCTGAAATGGAAACCCTTACTGCTTTTCACCTTGTCATTGATTCCCCCTTTGCACACAAGGGGGCACCAGTAACTACATCAGAGGCACTGCCATCTAGTGTCATTTCTATTGTCTATCTATTCCTCTCTAATTTGATGGCCAAAACAAAACTCAGCACCTTGTTCACAATGGTTGAGATCATGTTCAATTCAAATTTGAACCAGATCAGAGCATTTGAGTTTTTTTGTGAAAAAATATGCCAAGGGGTACACCTTACCTTAAAATCCCCCAAAAAATTAGATTTTCCCAATCATCCCCAAACTATCAGTGGATCGCAATGGGATTATGGACAATACATTGGGGTCAATTTAGAGTGGATTTGACATGGGAGATGCCTCTTATATGCGAGATAAGGCACATACATACTATGGTCTTACTAACCTAAAAGATTTCCCTCTGTAATTCAAAGCACCATAGTACATTTTAAAATGCACAGGTTGGCAATGGCCACAATAAAACACAGGGCGTTGTGAGCAATCTCTAAGATCATAATGACATATACCTTGAATTTGAATTTGATCAGAGCAATTGCGTTTTTCTTGTGAGAAAATGGGCGATGTTGAGAATAATCTCAGAGTGAACCAGAGATGGTTTGGCGTTTATTACAGTGGCCGATTTAGAGGGGGCACATGGGTGTGTGCATTCCCCCTTTTCCCAGTACTTAATTAACCCCTTACACCCCATAAAGCAGGATTTGCATGCAATTCCCATAGAGTAATGGAAATCCAGGGGTGAAAGAGTTAAGACTGCCGTCTAGTGTCATTTCTATTGTTTATCTATTCCTCTCTAATTTGATACACATACATCATAATTGATAATCTATTTAAAAGCGTACAGATGGCTGATGGCCCTACCTTATGAATCTTGAACCCTGCCTTCTATGGCAAGCCTTTTAGGAAAACTTCGAAAAACCTAGTTTTTCAGCTCAAAACTTATCTTTTGACTAGAAACTCTGCTTTCAGCGAAAGGTAGGGTTTACTCTGAAGAAAGGCAGGGTTCCAGTTTTGAAAAGTAGGGTTATAAGAAATGAAAGGCAGGGTTATCTGATAACCCTGACTTTTGATCGAAAGGCAGGGTTTATGGCAAGCTGTTTGGGAAAACTTCGAAAAACCTGTTACTTCGTCTCAAAACCCGACCTTTCGACTGAAAACTGTATTTTTCAACTAGAAACCTTATATTTTGGCTGAAAGGCAGGGTTTCAAAAGGTAGGGTTTTCCTCCTCAAAGGCAGGGTTTCTGGAGAAACCCTACCTTTTTTCTGAAAAGCAGGGTTTCTTGAAAATCCCTGCCTTTCGGCGAAAGGTAGGGTTATCTCTGACAAAAGTCAGGGTTCCAGTTTTGAAAGGTAGGGTTATGAGAAATGAAAGGCAGGGTTATCTGGTATCTGTGGTCTGAAAGGCAGGGAAAATACCAAAAGGCAGGGTTTTCTGTCTTTAAACAATACCTTTCGGTCAATCGGCATAGTTTTAAGGTGAAAGGCAGGGTTTCAAAATGAAAGGCAGGGTTTCCCCGGAGTGTTTCCTGGGCGAAAGGCACAGTTTCCTGGGTGAAAGGCATGGTTATGGAAACATAAGGTAGGGTTGATTCTCAAAAAATCAGGTTTTTTCGATCGGATGGCATAGTTTCAGGTTAAAAGGGAGGGTTTTTGGTTGAAAGGCCAGGTTTCTGGTCGAAAACCAGGTTTTTCACACTTTTCCTAAAAGGCTTGCCATATCCATCATGTGAATAAACAGTACGCTGGTCCCGCAGGGGATGGTGGGTTTTCTCCCCCCTTCGGCAACAGTCAAAAAGTTTTGCTATTTACACCCCACTTCAATCTATAGTACCGTGCTGTTTTTTTTGCTAAAAAGAGGGTAAATCTTTTACACCCCCCCTCAAGAGGGGTCAATATTTTTTACATCTCCCGCTCAAACCCACCAGCCCCCCCTTGTTGATAAAATTTAATGACTCTCTAAACTTTGGCCAATCCTACAAGGCACAGTAGGGCTCCTTCCCAGCATATAGCCTAACCTGTACCTTAAAGAGGAGGTATGTGAGGTTGGGAGCATAAGATTCTCCTGCCAAACTATCAGTAGATCTTCACAGTATAAATAATCAAGCCGGTTGGACCTCAGTTCCTGAAATGGAAACCCTTACTGCTTTTCACCTTGTCATTGATTCCCCCTTTGCACACAAGGGGGCACCAGTAACTACATCAGAGGCACTGCCATCTAGTGTCATTTCTATTGTCTATCAATTCCTCTCTAATTTGATGCACATACATCATAATTGATAATCTATTTAAAAGCGTACAGATGGCCGATGGCCAAAACAAAACTCAGCACCTTGTTCACAATGGTTAAGATCATGTTCAATTCAAATTTGAACCCGATCAGAGCATTTGAGTTTTTTTGTGAAAAAATATGCCAAGGGGTACACCTTACCTTAAAATCCCCCAAAAAATTAGATTTTCCCAATCATCCCCAAACTATCAGTGGATCGCAATGGGATTATGGACAATACATTGGGGTCAATTTAGAGTGGATTTGACATGGGAGATGCCTCTTATATGCGAGATAAGGCACATACATACTATGGTCTTACTAACCTAAAAGATTTCCCTCTGTAATTCAAAGCACCATAGTACATTTTAAAATGCACAGGTTGGCAATGGCCACAATAAAACACAGGGCGTTGTGAGCAATCTCTAAGATCATAATGATATATACCTTGAATTTGAATTTGATCAGAGCATTTGCGTTTTTCTTGTGAGAAAATGGGCGATGTTGAGAATAATCTCAGAGTGAACCAGAGATGGTTTGGCGTTTATTACAGTGGCCGATTTAGAGGGGGCACATGGGTGTGTGCATTCCCCCTTTTCCCAGTACTTAATTAACCCCTTACACCCCATAAAGCAGGATTTGCATGCAATTCCCATAGAGTAATGGAAATCCAGGGGTGAAAGAGGTAAGACTGCCGTCTAGTGTCATTTCTATTGTTTATCTATTCCTCTCTAATTTGATACACATACATCATAATTGATAATCTATTTAAAAGCGTACAGATGGCTGATGGCCCTACCTTATGAATCTTGAACCCTGCCTTCTATGGCAAGCCTTTTAGGAAAACTTCGAAAAACCTGGTTTTTCAGCTCAAAACCTATCTTTTGACTAGAAACTCTGCTTTCGGCGAAAGGTAGGGTTTACTCTGAAGAAAGGCAGGGTTCCAGTTTTGAAAAGTAGGGTTATAAGAAATGAAAGGCAGGGTTATCCGATAACCCTGACTTTTGATCGAAAGGCAGGGTTTATGGCAAGCTGTTTGGGAAAACTTCGAAAAACCTGTTACTTCGGCTCAAAACCCGACCTTTCGACTGAAAACTGTATTTTTCAACTAGAAACCTTATATTTTGGCTGAAAGACAGGGTTTCAAAAGGTAGGGTTTTCCTCCTCAAAGGCAGGGTTTCTGGAGAAACCCTACCTTTTTTCTGAAAAGCAGGGTTTCTTGAAAATCCCTGCCTTTCGGCGAAAGGTAGGGTTATCTCTGACAAAAGTCAGGGTTCCAGTTTTGAAAGGTAGGGTTATGAGAAATGAAAGGCAGGGTTATCTGGTATCTGCGGTCTGAAAGGCAGGGAAAATACCGAAAGGCAGGGTTTTCTGTCTTTAAACAATACCTTTCGGTCAATCGGCATAGTTTTAAGGTGAAAGGCAGGGTTTCAAAATGAAAGGCAGGGTTTCCCCGGAGTGTTTCCTGGGCGAAATGCACAGTTTCCTGGGTGAAAGGCATGGTTATGGAAACATAAGGTAGGGTTGATTCTCAAAAAATCAGGTTTTTTCGATCGGATGGCATAGTTTCAGGTTAAAAGGGAGGGTTTTTGGTTGAAAGGCCAGGTTTCTGGTCGAAAACCAGGTTTTTCACACTTTTCCTAAAAGGCTTGCCATATCCATCATGTGAATAAACAGTACGCTGGTCCCGCAGGGGATGGTGGGTTTTCTCCCCCCTTCGGCAACAGTCAAAAAGTTTTGCTATTTACGCCCCACTTCAATCTATAGTAGCGTGCTGTTTTTTTGCTAAAAAGAGGGTAAATCTTTTACACCCCCCCTCAAGAGGGGTCAATATTTTTTACACCTCCCGCTCAAACCCACCAGCCCCCCCTTGTTGATAAAATTTAATGACTCTCTAAACTTTGGCCAATCCTACAAGGCACAGTAGGGCTCCTTCCCAGCATATAGCCTAACCTGTACCTTAAAGAGGGGGTATGTGAGGTTGGGAGCATAAGATTCTCCTGCCAAACTATCAGTAGATCTTCACAGTATAAATAATCAAGCCGGTTGGACCTCAGTTCCTGAAATGGAAACCCTTACTGCTTTTCACCTTGTCATTGATTCCCCCTTTGCACACAAGGGGGCACCAGTTACTACATCAGAGGCACTGCCATCTAGTGTCATTTCTATTGTCTATCTATTCCTCTCTAATTTGATGCACATACATCATAATTGATAATCTATTTAAAAGCGTACAGATGGCCGATGGCCAAAACAAAACTCAGCACCTTGTTCACAATGGTTGAGATCATGTTCAATTCAAATTTGAACCCGATCAGAGCATTTGAGTTTTTTTGTGAAAAAATATGCCAAGGGGTACACCTTACCTTAAAATCCCCCAAAAAATTAGATTTTCCCAATCATCCCCAAACTATCAGTGGATCGCAATGGGATTATGGACAATACATTGGGGTCAATTTAGAGTGGATTTGACATGGGAGATGCCTCTTATATGCGAGATAAGGCACATACATACTATGGTCTTACTAACCTAAAAGATTTCCCTCTGTAATTCAAAGCACCATAGTACATTTTAAAATGCACAGGTTGGCAATGGCCACAATAAAACACAGGGCGTTGTGAGCAATCTCTAAGATCATAATGACATATACCTTGAATTTGAATTTGATCAGAGCAATTGCGTTTTTCTTGTGAGAAAATGGGCGATGTTGAGAATAATCTCAGAATGAACCAGAGATGGTTTGGCGATTATTACAGTGGCGGATTTAGAGGGGGGCACAGGGGTGTGTGCATCCCCCCTTTCCCCAGTATGTAGAGTTTACCTCCATTTTTTTTTTTTTTTTTTTGGGGGGGGGGATAGGTGAGAGTTACCTGAACCCTGAAGGCCTAATTGTCTATTCTCTCTGTTCATCTTTTGGACTAGTGGTGAGGAAGTACAACGGGCTCATGTAGCAGGTTATGTGGTTTTCCGCAATTTTTCTTTTTACATAGTTTGTACCCCAAAAGTTGCCCAAAAATAGGTTGCTCATGGCCTCCTTTTCCTAATCCTGGATCCATCACTGCAGTTATGATGATTCATGAAATTTTTAATTGCAGAGGACATGATCATTTGATGACACGCCACTTTATTATTCTGAGGAGCAATAATGCAGTTCAAATAATTATGCAATTAGAGCCCCAAATTTTCAAAATGAAAGATTTTCCTTTGCCTTCTTACTGATTACTCCTTCACTCACAAGGGCCACCTACAGCAGAGTAAGTGCCGTCTAGTATTAACCCATTGGCATTCACGTCAATACATCCTATGGTCTTTCTAATATAAGGAATTTCCCTCTATAATATAAACCATCAATATTGTCAATCCATCTCAAAGCATAGGATAATTGCTGAAATAAAACCCATAACCTTATGCACGATAGGTCAGATACCTGGTAACAATTTAAATGCCTTGATGAGTTCTCTGTGTTGTATGGAAGCTTTATGTGCCTATTACCCCTTACCATCTACTGATTCCACTGCAAACACGTAGGTTACCTACTGATAACTTCTATAGTTATTTGTACCAACTCATTTATCTGTACATTTTCATTCTGTATATAGTTTAGTTGTTATTTGTTGACAGTCTGTACTATGCAGCCAAATGATTTGATGATATTGGTCATGAGCATAACCTAAAGGTGCTAATACATTACAACTAACAGTATAAATACTTCATACTACTTGTGAATGGATTCTCCAGCGGGAAGGATCTCGGGTAGACCACAGCATTCTTTGTACTCTTGTGAGTGATCCAATAAAAAAAAATATCAAGTTGATCAGGGCACTGATATTTCCTTGTCAGAAAATGGACAAAAGATAGCATTTGGGCCCTATATGAAAAGAGGGTTTTATGTCCCCTGTTGATATTAAAGGATACTGCTCTTGTCCCCCTGTCAATTTTAAGGAGTAGGCCCTGTCGTGTCCCTAGCTAGTCTCAACCCCATGTCCCTTGTCCATTTTTTCAAACTAGCCTTGTCCTCTTCTCGATTTTAGGGCCGAGTCATTTATTGCCAGCCGGGGAGGGGGGGGGCTTGATGAATTTTGCTGGATGAGCAAATTTTTCTCCGACCCCCCACCTCTATGATTAAGGTTATTGCGACCACCCCACTGAAAACTGATTTTGCAAAATGACCCCCCAAAATTTGGATATGTGTGGAATGAGGCGACGCGGTGACTACTTGGACTGTCTATAACGGAGTATGGCTGTGATTGTATTTGTTGTGGTCCCGAGTCGTCTTCGAGGTACCTTCGTGGTCCTCGTGGGCGACATCGAGAGCACCTCTATTACCCGACGCCTGGGGGCGCTGGAGTCCAGCGCCACGTCACCACTTGGTCACGTGGCCCTCGACTCCGGTGTATATAAGGCCGTTGTACGGCCTTCCTCAGGGTCAGTCCAGCCCCGACTGACCATCGTGAGCGATGGTTGGCGGCTGCCCGGCTACCATATTCTAATACTCCTCTGTGCTGCTGCACAGAGGAGGTGTATGTGGAATATCAACTGTAGACACTAGAAGGCCTAGTGTCGAACCTGTTATAGAGTTCAAACTCTGCCACCTGTAACTGTGATCGAGAACGGCTGATGCCTATGTGTTATTAGACAATAAAGTTTTAACTGGAACCTGAATAGTTGTTCTTCGTTGTTTATCGAAAGATTCGATTGAACATCGAGGGGTAGAACACTACACTGGTGCCGTGACCAGTTGTTAACTTTAGTCCGCATAGGTACTGCAAGCTTAAGTTCGACATGCAGGGTCACCTGGATGAAGGTGATGACCCCAAACACCAACATCAAGTGACTACAGGCCCGTTAGTGGATAGAAATGATCCACTAATCGGTGGTGGTTTGAACCACTCTCTGATAATAGGTCCATCGTCTGACCCGTTGGGCCTGTATCAAAGGAGCCGGCTACTCAATTGGCGAGTGTCGACTCAACTCTCTCCGGCTGCTGAGAATTTCTTGAGGGCACAGAGTTTGTCTTACGTAGAAAAATCAGCCTCGCCCGTGGGAACTCCAATGGGCCTTGGCAGTTGGTCCTTCGAGGGCCCCTCGCCCGTGTCGATACAAGAAAGTATAGACAGTGGCAGGGGCCTCAACGAGGAGTTGCTGCAAGAGCAGCAACGCCAACTGTGCCAGGGTCGCCAGCAGTTTAGGACAGCTTAGGCAGCAAGCGCTAGAGGCTTCGAATAAGACTCAGATCGCAAACAGAGAACTTGCTGATCTTCAAGAGAAGGTCAAGCAGCTCTCTAGCGAAAAAGAGTCCTTACTTGCAACGAAGTCGGAGATCGAGCGTAGTCGATTGACAGCAATGGATTGTCAATCGCTAAAAGCGAAGATCGACCGCCTTGCTACTAGCCGCCGAGAATGTGTCGAGAGAGCTTGAAACGATTTTCGGGATGCCCAGCACGAGCAGACGTCCCTAAAACATAAGTTGAAACTACAAGAAGTAGAAAAGACTATGTTGGAGGAACAACTGCAAGAGTTGCGGCATGAGTTGAACCAACAATCAGCCGAGCATACTGAAGAAGTAGCTGAGCACCTAACAGCTTATGAAAAGCAGGTCAAACAGCTACGTCAGGAACGGGAGTCGTTACTCTGTCAGATGCAAGCTGACGAGGATGCTCGAGCCAGGGACGAGGCAGAAATGCGTCGTCGCTGTGAGGAACGAATCGAACACGCAAACAAGATGGCGGAATATCAGATTCTAATGGAACAAAAAGCGAGGCACGAGGCCGAGCTTAATTCCTTGAAATCTGAATCCCTAGTAGCCCAATCACTGAAGGATCAGAAGGATTCGGATACTCTGGGAGCCATGCGTGGAGAAATCGATAAGCTCCGACGGGAGATATCATCTCACAGGGAGGCTGACGAAGCCAGGGTGAATAAAGAAGTTAGTGATGAACTCGCACTCGAGGAACGTCTGAAGGAGCAGACGGAATCGAAATTGCGTGCCGCTAGACTTCGAGAGAAGCAACAAAGTAGTGAATGCAGCACTACTAGAGTTGCCACTCAAGAGGACCTAGTCGAAAACCCTGACTACAGAGAGTGGCTTGACCGTGCCATGAAGGAGGTCAAGCATCTCTTTGCCCTCAGCGAGCAACGAGATCTCTCGAAGCCCGAACATGCCCGCCTGGAATTCCTGGTGTCGGAATTAAGACAGGCGGAACGTTCAAAACAGCAGGCAGAGATAGATAGAATGGTGGGAGCAATCGACGACATCCCGAAAGTGGATTCGAGGTGACGTCGGACCCAACCAGTTCTTTCGATGCCGCGCACCGATGGTCTAAGTGGAGTGATCGGACAGTTTTCGACCCCTACCACGGCCCAACAACATGTCGATCCGCCCAAATATAGGGATATCAGGTTCGAGGCTTTGCATTTGAGTGAGGCTGAGTCCGGTAACCCTTGGGGGATGAATCATAGTCGTGCGGACACGACTATGAGGAACATGGGGATGGACCATCAGATATCTAGAAGAGGTACAACATTCGCTCTTGATCAGGTCAGAAGATCAAGCAGAATATTTGAAAATACCTCTATTAGGCATGAACCAGCCCGAACTAGGTCAGTCGAGTGCCCTCCATTTACATGGAAGGATGATTGGCTCCGTTGGTACCACGGATTCAATCACGTCCGTCGAGTAAATGTGTGAACCTCGAGTATGGCATTAGCTCAACTCCTCATGTTACTCCAGAATGGCCTCGCAGCTGATACTGTGTGGCTATGGGAGGAGCATGGAGATGGGACTTTGGATGGACTGGTCGACATGGTAACAGAAGCCATGACTTCTAGCCTGCAAGATCCCATTGTCATAATGGAGAAGAGACGCCAAGGCAAGAACGAAAGCATTAGAGCCTATGGCTTTGCTTTGAGACGTCTTGCCGGCGATGCCTACCCAGGTGTGGACTTCTCAGTTGAATGGCTCATAACCAAAGTCAACCAGTTATTCATAGGAGGATTGTATGACATTGATTTACAACAAGATGTGCTTCGGGAATGGCGCACTTACATGTCTCTCAAGGATCTCATGGACTTGGCAGACAAGTTGTTGCGGAAACGACAACTCCTGCCGAAGTTGGTGAATCCTACCTCGACAAATGCATTGTCGGCGTTGGCCGACGCCGCTTTGATCGAAGAGGGACAGGGGGAGGTGTCCTCATACTCGAAGCCCGGGGCGGTGAGTAAGACTAAGAAAAGTCAGAAATCCGCTGGTAAATCGAAACCGCCAAACAAGGCCTCCAAACCCAAGGTACAGGAACAGACCTTCTCGCTGAGTCAATTAAAGAATTTACTCAGGGTTATCGAGGGAGGGGATGTCCCTGTTACTAACTCGGAGAAGCCGAGTACCCCTCCGTCCGACGCCAAGTGTTGGAACTGCAAGAAGCAGGGGCATTTCGCACGAACTTGCCCCGAGCCGATTAAAGGACTACCACCTGACGCGACGGAAAACTGAGGCGGGCGGCTCGACGTGGCAATCGAGCTGCCCGACCATCGAAAAGCCAAGGTATCAGCACCTCTGGCACTCCTGATCAGACGACAGTAGATTCGAGGGAACTAGGTAAGGTCCTGGTAGGGCCGTCCCAGCCCTTTACCACAGCGGCACCGGTTGATCACCGGTCGGGTTCCGAAGATGTCGGTGTAGAAAAAGCCTCAATGGCCAAGGAACAGGGCGCTGGCAGCCCGAACTCCGAGGTCGAGGGTTCGACTGGATCAAAAGTGAAAGTCGACGCCGGGAGAGAAGCCCTGATGCGGCAGCTGGCCAGAGTCTGCGCAACAGAGCTTCCCTCAGATGATCCCTGTCTCTCTTTTCTGAAGAAGAGAGGGATCGATCTGAGTACTGACATAGGGTTGAGAATGCTAGCAGGAACCGCCCCCTTGTCGGGGAAACGATGGTACCTGTCTGCAGAGATTCGAGGGCGTTCTCTGGACTTCCTGATAGATACTGGTGCCAGCCACACCATTGTCTCTCGGGAACTCGCGAAAACGTTGCCGAGTGCCGTCAGATAATCTCTACGAGGGAATAACGGCGTGCACTGCATCTGGAGCCGAAATGCGGACCTATGGTCGATTGGTTCTACCTCTTAAGGTCGCATCGACCCACTATGTGTTTAGCCCAATAGTGGCCGATGTGGCTGACGATGGCATTCTGGGGCTCGACTTCGCGGCATTATACGGTATGATCCTGAACCCAAGGACGGGTCAATTGGTCATGACCGAGCCGGTAGAAGAGCACCATCAGTGTAAACTGAAGAGAGTGTCATCGATAGCTTCAGTAGCACAGACCACGAGGATACCCGCCAGACATCGGTGTGATGTCCTGGTAAAATCCGAAGGTCTGGAAAGAGATCGACAGGGCATAGTCGAACCCGAGCCGAAAACTCTGAGAAGTTTTGGGTTGGTTGGTGAGGCTGCCCTTGTCAGCAATGTCCGTCGAACAGTGTTTCCTGTCTGTAATCCACTGAATCAAGACATTGTCCTGGAAAAAGGCCAGGTGGTCGGTACTATACAGTACGCTGACAGAAACGGTGAATTCTCTTCACCGGAGGTAGGATCTGTGATGATGCGTCTCGAGCAAGAAGCTGCAGACATTGAAACGGCAGAAATCGCGAGCACCCACACGGGGGAGCTCCCTACCTGGCTGCTAGACATGTATGGTGACACCCACCTGACCCAGCCAGAAGAAAGACTGAAGCTGTCCGCCTTACTACGTAAGCACGTGGATGTCTTTAAATCCCCAGATGAACCATTAGGGCGCACCGATCGATGTCTGCATAACATCGACACTGGTGACGCACAACCTATCCGAGTCCCTTATAGAAGGATTCCGCTCAGCAAGAAAGCTGCGGCGGATGAACAACTTAAGGAGATGTTGGATACGGGGGTGGTTAGGCCAAGTACTAGTCCCTGGTCCAGTCCCGTCCAGATGGTGACGAAGAAGGATGGGACCATGAGATTCTGCGTCGATTATCGATGTCTGAATGGAGTGACCAAGAAAAATGCCTACCCTCTCCCGCGCATCGACGAATCCTTGGATGCCCTAGGAGGAAATAAGTGGTTTAGTTGTCTCGATCTCCAATCTGGGTATTGGCAGATCGGGATGAATCCCGACGACGTCGAGAAAACCGCTTTTTCCTACCAGAGGGGGGTCTATGAGTTCGATCGAATGGCGTTTGGTTTGTGTAACGCCCCCGCCACATTCGAGCGAATGATGGAGGAGATGTTGAGAGGTTTGCTAGGTAAGAGTTGCCTGGTTTACCTCGATGATATCATCGTCTTCGGCAAAACGACGGATGAAGCAATGGCAAATCTGGCAGAAGTTTTCAACAGGATTCGAGCATGGGGGCTGAAGTTGAAACCTAAAAAGTGTCAGCTTTTTAGGACTTCAGTCGAGTACCTAGGCCGAATCGTGTCTGAACAGGGTATAGAAGCCAACCCGGGGAAAATTAGCGATTTAATGACTTGGGCTAGGCCCACTACAGTGAAGGAAATCCGATCCTTCATTGGTTTCTGTTCCTACTACCGAGAGTTCATCCCGGCGTTCGCGGAACATGTAAGTCCTTTGCAGGACTTAGTGATCCAAAAACCTAAAGGTAGTAGAGGTCGTTACGAGGCATTCGCGTGGACGGAGAGAGCCGAACATGCTTTTGTCGAGTTAAAACGAAGTTTCAAGGAGACACCTGTACTTCGATTCCCCACACCCGACGGTCGTTTTATCTTGGACACTGACGTTAGCAATACCGCGATCGGGGCTGTTCTATCCCAAGAGCAGGATGGAACAGAGGTCCCGATCTCATTTGCTAGCAACACTCTAAGTAAAACACAACGAAACTACTGCACCACCAAAAGGGAACTGCTGGCAGTTGTCGTGTACACCAGGAAGTGTAGGCACTACCTTTATGGTGGTAACTTCACTATCCGCACCGATCATTCGTCTTTGAAATGGCTCCTGAATTTCAAAGAAGCTGAAGGGATGATGGGTAGGTGGCTGGCCCACCTTTCGGAGTTCGGTCTCGAAAACTCTAAGATCGTACATCGAAGTGGGGCCAAGCATCTAAACGCCGATGGTCTTAGTCGTATCCCTGTGAGGCTATGCCAGAGGTCGGATTGCACAGACTGCGGCAGTCATAATGCTGTTTTGGCAGCTGTAAGTAGTTTAGAAGACAGCCGGGTGGGTGTTGCATTTTGGTCTCTCGATGAACTCATTGATGCTCAGAAAGCGGACGCCGACATCAAACGAGTTGCTGAATGGCTAGTTAAGGGGGCTAAACCCACTAGGCCTGATGTATCAATCGAGAGTGCCGAGGTACTGAAATTAGTAGGGCAATGGCCTCTATTAACGTTCCGTGAAGGCTTGTTGTGTCGTTGGAAAGTCGAGGCGGGTCGAGCGAGACGCACGATTCAAGTAGTGGTACCACGCCAACTGAGGGGTGAGGTACTCTCCTTTTGCCATGGACACCGAACAGCGGCACATTTCGGTCGAAAACGAACGCTCGAAAAGGTGAAAAGGAGATATTACTGGCCTGGAATGGGGAAGGACATAGGTCGTTGGGTTCGACATTGTCCTACCTGTTGCCTGGTAAAGCCCGGTGAGGGCATGGGTAAGTCCCCTTTGCACCAGGAGTTGTTCGGGGTGAGATTCGGGAGGATAGCCATGGATATCATCTCGGGATTTGCACCCACGCCAAACAAGAATACTTGCATGTTAGTAATCCAGGATTACTTCACCAAGTATGTACGCGCTATTCCCCTACCAAATCACACAGCAGAGACCTGTGCAGAAGCCTTCGTGGACGAATGGGTTTTGACCTTTGGTGTCCCATTGCTTCTGCATTCCGACCAAGGTCGAGAATTCGAGTCTCGACTCTTCTCTGAGATGTGTGAATATTTGACGATTGTAAAACAGAGAACCAATCCGTACAGGCCACAGAGCGATGGTCAGGTGGAAAGGTTCAATAGAACATTGATTCAGAGTCTGACTATGTTGGTGGACAAACATATGGACGACTGGGATGAACAGGCTAAATATGTGGTGTCCGCATATAACAGCTCTGAACATAGTTCTACTGGATGCAGTCCAAATATGATGGTCTTCGGGGAAGAAATTCTCATGCCAGCGGATGTGATTTTCGGCTCAATCGAGAACCCGCTCGAAGTCCCTTGTTCCGTCACTTTCGTGGAACAGCTTCGTGACCGATTGAGAGAGAGTTACAGCATGGTAAGAGAAAATCTAGGTAAATCTGCGGAACGCCAGAAAGTCGGGTATGACTATGGGCTGAAGCAGAGAAGGTACTCAGTTGGGGAACAGGTGGTGAGGTACCACACCCCCCAGGCAGCTATGAAGCTTGCTCCCAACTGGGATGGGCCGTTCGTAGTGGATTCTGTCCTCTCTGAGTCGACATTATTACTTCGATCGTCCCGCGGGCGGTTGCAAAAGAGCAATGTCGATAGAGGGCGCCGGTGGTGACGAGTTGTTGCAACCACAACTTGATGATGATTCACCTTCTCGTAAGGCCATGAAAAGGGCTAAGTCTGTTTCTGGACAGGTCGAAATAGAGATCGAAAGGTCGCGACCGGAAGTTCAGTCTAAAAAACAAACTACGCAGGGTCATCGAAACCGACAGCAAAAGGCTCGAAAACTGAGCGAGGTGTAGGTGTTGGATGCCAGTAAACCATCAAAGCGGCGCCGTGGTAGACCGGCTCGTCGAGATAAGTCGAAAGCATCTAAACAGCCTTTGAAGGGATGTTGGAAGCCCGACCCCCCATCGAAGGTGCGAATGACTGAACAAACTTCACATCGGAACGTTTCGATTGAAGTCAAAGATCAGTCACTCCAGTCCGGACCTATGACTCGAGCAAGGCTTAAGCGCCAAGGCTCATCAAAGGAACGGACAGCGAGTGTCGAGGATGAAAGGAAACCCACAGCAAACACTCTGGCTCCTACATCAACACCGTCACAAGTGATGGGAGGCAGACGCTGACGGAAACGGGTTAATAGCCCGGTCGGCCTGGCCACATCAAAGGACGGCCGGCTAGGAGGGGGTGATAGTAACCCGCCCCGAGGCTCAACACTCGTTCCAACAGTAAAGGTTAGAATCAGGAAAAGTCCTAGATTAAACCCTACTCAGTAATCGCCGTTCTTGAGTAAATCTGTCTGTGGATGTGAAGCCGACGGTGAATAAAAAATTACACAACGAGAAGTCATGCGATTGCCTCTTAGTTTGAGACAAACTGACGCTGGAAACATGGAAATTTGGGGCCTCTGATTTTTATTGGACTGTGAGGATGGGTTCCCAGCATAGGCTGGTGGATTCTGCCCGAAGGGTAGATCCATATTGGAACCATTTTTAATCCCGGTAGTCTAATGGAAGGGGGGGGTTTCCTAATTATCCATGTTGATAGTGTTGGAACCCATAGACCGCATAGGAAATAACGGCATATGCAAACATTGCAACTGGAGAACCAGAGCGTGACGGTGAGGGGAGAGTGAGTCGTTCTATTTTTTGAGCATTACCTTATTTGGTCATGGCGTGATGCGCTGTGGACCAATAGGGTTCACCATCCTCGGTCACGTAGGCCCTTCCTCCAATCAGAGGCGTGCGCCACAGGGATAAAAGGCCGCGTCGCACACCACGGAGGTCACATCTGCGCCCTTCTCGTGAGAGTTGGACGCAGATAAGCTGGACTAAGCCTAGCTTATTCCAGCTAGTACGCTCCGCCTGGGGACTTCCTACCTGAGTGTAGGAGGTCTCCCCTGCCTAGTGTCGAGGGACACGACCTGCGTGAGCGCAGGTTCGTGTTCTCTCGAGGCACCAGTCTTCGGTCCCTCGAGCCGCCTGAGTGCGGTTCGAGGTACATCGAAGGCACCTTCGAGGCTTTGACCCGCCAGAGTGCGGATCGAAACACCTCGAAGATCCTCTTCGACGTCTCGTCCTGTCTGAGAACGGTTCGAGACCCGGAGTCTTCTCTTCAAAGTGGAACCCATCAGTTCAGGAAGAACCATGGGGTCCTCGTCTGACGAGCAGTCAGGGTACAGCTCTTCGGCGAGCCACAAGTCGCAGAAGAAGAAGAAGAAGAAGAAGAAGTCCAAGAGGACCAGACCCGAGCAAGAGCTCGAGTCTACCTCGGCTAAAAGTGCAGCTCTTCTGAAGCAGATCGAGGAAGCACAGAAAGCCTTGGCCGAGTCCCAGGAGCGGGAGAAGGAGCTCCGCCGGAAGGCAAAGGAGGCATCTAAGCAGCAGAAGCGCGACTTGAAAGTCACGGCTGCTGCCGCCTCGAGGGACTCCTCCCCCGATGAGATGGAGGTCGACGAGCCGTCGACACCTGCTCCATCAAAAAGTGCTACCCCTTTAGGTTCTAAGGGCAAGAAGCCCACTGAATCGAAGGCATCCAAGGGGACCTTGAAAGACTTCAAGATCCCTAAGGTGCCCAAGAAGGAAAGTAGCAAGAAGGAATCCGCAGCCAAGAAGGCTCCAGCCCGGGAAAGGAGTAGCGAGTCTACTGCACCCCCGGAACCTGGAACCGAGCCGTCGGAAGTCGATGCCGGTGCCGTGGAGAGCACCGTATCCTCTCCCCCAGACACAGCCAAGGCTGTCGACGAGTGGAAGCGGCTGTCAGCGATCACTGCCAAGCAACGTACTGAGTACGTCGATGACAGGCCACTGACCAAGCTTCAGGACTGCCGCAAGAATGGTCAAGTGGTACTCCCTAGTCTCGTCGGGAAGGATGGTAGTGACGACGAGGAGTGGTATTCAGATGATAGCCATGCCATTGACTGGTATGTCTCGATGATCGAGAACATCACAAATGCCTCAGACTCGTCGGGGGTGTCGCTGCCCGAGCGACAGCGGATTGGGTTCGCATGGCGCATCTTCAATCCAGGGCAGCAGTGTGCTTTCGAGAACTGCACATGTAAGGGGTTCCCCCCTCGCGTGTACACGACGGATGGCAGGTATGCTCGCCACTTGGTGGAGGAGCATCGAGCCATTCGTCCGCAGTTCGGGTGTGTTAAGGTGGAAAAGACCATTCCATGTTATCAGGACCCCGATGACCCGACCTCTCCTCCTTTCGTGACCACACGAAGGGGCTTGATGGCGCGTCATCTCAAGTCGTACAAGCAGCCCCATAAGTACAACGCCGAGGGCACTATCCAACTAGTGGAGACGCTGGTTGGAAAGTGTGAACGGAATGAGAAGACAGGCGCGCCGACTAGACACTGGATGCGGATGGCACCCGCACCCCCGTCTACGAAGCGCCTGTATATCAGACCGGAACTGATGCCCGCTTTCAACGGCGCTTACCCCGAGTTCAGGGTAGAGCAGCGGAAGAAGCGGAAGGCCAGTCGTCCTCGAGACCCAGGACCAACAGCCTCTACGAGTGGGAACAAGAGGCCCCACTCTACAGAGGCTGGAAAGTCTGTCGGTTCGACTGAACCTAAGAAGCCTAAGCCGCAGGCTGCTCCCTCGAAGCCCGAAAAGGCATCGAAAGCTGCCCCGGCCCTGGCTCCTAAAAAGTCGAAGACTGCTTCGACCGGTTCGGCCAAACCAAGCACCAGTGGTGCTAAAACTGGAGTCAAGACGGTGGAATCCCGGAGTGGTCGTGATCGACAACCCAAGGTGACCACCAACTCGTCTCCCCCTGTCAAACCCCCTACGGCGGCAGAGGGCAGCACCCCAGCTGCCATGCCGCGTGTCCACATGGGAGGCGTGACACTGACCTCGGCAGCAGGAGCCACCTTCTCCAACGTCGTGTCAGGCGCCGACAACCCGACATCAACCTTGCGTTGGGAGTTGGCACAGCCTGCATATGGCGATGGCGTCGAACGTGGGGTCCCCAAGACGTTCGTGGAACGTTGTGGAGGACTTCTACAAATGACGGGTAGCCCTGCTATCGATCATTTCGGTGAGGCATTCCGCGAGGAAGCAAGTGCCTACTTGTTCGGCCTGTTTGATAGAACAAACATGGCCATCCGTAACGAGCTCCTTCCGGCTCTTAGGGATGAGGCGCGCCAGACCGTTCAGATGGAGATGGACTCTCGTCTGACCGATGTCCGAACGCGTCTCAATAACTTTGAGTCACAGGCCCAATATGATATCACCAAGAGGGATGGTATCATAGAAGGCTGGGAGGAAATCGACCGCGAATTCTTTAGAGTCTTCGGGGTCCAACTCTCGGAATGGATGAAGGACAAGCACCATGGCGTCCGAACCCTGAAGCCCGTTCGAACTGAGCCCTCTCGTGAAGCGCAGAGGTACCTCATCGAGGGTGGAGTGGTCCCTGACGTCAGGACGCTGGCAGCTCAGACGAATCCTTTGAGAGAGTTATCTCCAAGGATCGACAGTCTGAGCTCGGCTATGACGATGTTGGGCCGAGAGCAGGTGGTGCAGGACAAGCCTGACACCCCAGGTAGGTCTCTCGGTGCCTCCGTCTACCCACCAGCAGCCACGCCTTCCTCATCGGCTCCCTTGATAACCCTCTCGGGAGCCACCGAGCCTACACCGCCACCGGTTCAGAGAGTGGTGTCACCAAAGATCCATCCGGATCTTCATGGCATCACACCTCTGGCCCCCGCGAGTGTAGCCGTCTGCCCGGACCCGTCGGCTTCTGCCCAAGCAGTAGAACCTGCCGAGGCGGAACAGTCGATGGATATAGACGGGGACGTCGATGTCGTCGGTCAATCTCCAACGGCTCCCGCTGACCAGGGAGACAAGGACGACCTTGAAGGTCGGGAAAGCGACGACGACAGAAGCGACTCAGCAGACTCGGCAGTTCTCCACTCAGATGCTGAGGGAGACTCCCGGGATGCACCCGAGACCTCTAACGAGGCTTGGAGTACGACAATGGACCGTGTGGCCCCATTGCCGGAGTCGCCGACGTTTTCAGGCCAGCTAGCCGCCAGTGCTTCACATGAGGATGAGCGCACTGACGGAGAGCAGGCTGAAATCGACGCCGCTACAGGGTCCATCTCGGAGGATCAGTAGTATGATACTACTGCTCCTCCTCTCCAACTTGGATCGCTGACATCGAACAGAGTCTCGATGTCAGCATGGAACCCCCGGGAACTCGTTCCCGGACGCCGGTGTACCCTCCATGAGTGGGGGTACCTTTCCTGTCCCCGGCCATAAGCTTTTGAATGATATCAAATTTATTGTTATATCATACATGGTTATCTAATGGTAAACCTTATATGTGAGCCAGCAAGCAGAAATGGCGGTTCCTGTGGGATTTAGTACCTGTTTTAGCCACCAGGGGGCACCACTATGGGCTAGAAAAGGAAAGATATGCCTAAAACAATTGTAGGGTACTTTTCTATGGAGAATTCAATGATTTTTGATAGAATGTTATATTTTGGGTGAAAAGGTTCCAAATTAGACTTGTAAAAAGAACGTTTTTGGGCCTAAATAGGTATTTTTGTTGATTTCTGTTACCATGGAAACATGATTTCCATTCTAAATATGAAAATCAATGATCCCATTCGAAAGAATTCTTCACCAGGTTTACTATGTTGAAAACAGAACCATTTCTAGATCAAAAGTTATAGGCAAAAGAATAAGAAAATTATGCTAATTTAGCTAATTAGCATAAATTATGCTAATTATAGATGTATCTCACGACCAATTAGGCGTAGAGCTTATTGCCATTCAGAAATGGTCATACCTACCCATATTTAGCAAACCATTCCCCTAAAAACTAACAGGAGTATCTTCTCTTGCAATATATCACTGGAAAGCTATAGTGATCTGAATTTTAAAGTTGACTTTTAGCACGGAGCACCCTTTCTCCTTACCTCTACACATATAATGAAGAAGCACAATTAATACCTGACAAATAATGAAAAGTGCGCGCTCTGGCCCATGGGATACATGTTAATCACAGAAGAAAATCACAAAAATACTGATAAAAGTTTTTAAAAAAAATAGTGATCAAAACTTATTTTCATAATATTTCCCAAGGCTTATGATTATGGTATTAATAACTTCCAATTTCAATCAGAAAACCCTCATTTGGACTCTCAAAAAACACTTTGATTGCTTAGAAAATCCGATTTAGAATCAGTATTCACATAAATGTATTCTGGGTATTTCCATCGAAATCAGCCCTAATTATCCCTTTCCCAGTGGTCTCAGTCTCTGTTATTTCGAAAATTGTCCTGATAATGCTTTATATCACATTTTCTGAAAGCTCTTATGCCCCTTTTGCTCCAATAGTAGGATGCAGCCAGGATGCGGGGGGGGGGGGGTAGGCCTAACTAATATATGGACACTTCAATATGGTTCAGCCTTGAATGTCCTGGCAATCCGACACCATTGAGGGGTAATGAGAACGTCAGCATATCAAGCACATTTAACCATTGGACCACTGTATGAAATGACCATTCCTTCATTTTTCAGCTGTACCATATCAAAACGCTGCATGTGGTCTTTGGGGGGGGGGGCTTGTGGTTCTTTTTCCTAATTAAGAAAATAGTTGGCCTATCGTCGTTTAAATCGTTTTCGACGAAAAATTAGATATTGATGAACAGTTGGCTCATCTGCAATTTGCCTTTTTTTCTAAATCATCCTAAGCCATTTTTTCTTCTTTCTTTCTCTTTCTCTCTCTCTCTCTCTCTCTCTCTCTCTCTCTCTCTCTCTCTCTCTCTCTCTCTTTCTTTCTGTCTTTCTTTACCTATCTTTTTTTATTCATTTATTCATCTATTTGTTTATTTAGTCGTTTTTCCCCTTTTTGATGTTAGTTGTTACCCATGTGATTAATCAGAGACTTAAATCATATAATAAATTACAAACATTTACACCATTACTTTAGTCAGAGACATTACTATACACATGAACAACCTTCACATGTATGCTTCGGGAGAAAAGGGTCATTTTGTAAAGCAACTAGTTGGGGGGGGGGAGGAACGAAGTCTGTTATAAGCTTGATAGTCTTTTGACAGCATGCCGAACGAGCTGCATAATATTTCGTACACATGTCATGCTGCATTTTAGGTACAGAGCACAGATTGTCAACCAAACAAACTTCTATAGAAATCCCTGTCACATGATGACCACAGAAGCTTCTACAAAATTACAATGGAGCACACTTTGACCACCAAAACCTTCACATATTATTGTCCACATGGAAATTTTATGCCCTTTGGCTAAAACGTAGGTATTTGGTAGTCTACAGTGTACATTGGTAATTTATTTTATAGCCTGCCTACTACTCGTATGAATAGATCTTGATATAGATCTCACATTACAAAGCTGATGTCACTTTTATTGGTGATGCTCATAGCATTCAAAAGTCTTTAATCAAATTTCTTTTGTTTGAAAATAGTATTCAAGAACTTTTCACTAGTCTGAGACTAGGTCTAGAGATCCACTATAGGTAGGCTATAGCCTATACCTACTATATAAGTATGTCTACCATAGTGGACAAGCTGGTTGGTTAGTTGGTTGGTCGGTTGAGTGAATGATTAATTGAATGTCTGGTGAATTGACTGATGGAATGATATTTATATTGTGAAGGTTTCAGGAGGTCACCGTCACAATGAACAATTCTTACATTATCCATCACATTTTTGTGGAACGTAAGACATCTGCATTTCCATTATGGACGCCAACAGCCATAGGCTTGCTTTCCAAGGGATTCTTATCCCCATTCCAGGTGAACTCCTATGGCATAAAACAAAGAGCTGCACATATATGGGCCAAATTTTTTAATGGGGTACTTTTGGCCCTGACAAAGCAAAAACAGTGAAACTCAAAATAAGTTAAAACAACTTTACTACATTCAAAGGGCAATGTCTTGGCTATGTAAAAACACCTGACATACGCAGCAACTCCTAGCGGGTCCATTTTTATAAGCGTTCAAAGATAATCTGTTGTAATTTGTGTTACTCCCTGCTCAAAATTCAGATACCAACTGGATATACCTCTTAACTATATCCTAATGACTCCTAAATCCATTGACAACATCTACCAGTAAGTATGTATCATGATTCAAAAAATCAATATGTTCCTTTAAAAACTTTCCGAGATATCGGATATTGAACTTTTGTCATTGACTGATTTTTCTGAGAATTTTTTTCTAAAACCCCAATTTTCATCTAGCTTTGTCAAAAGTTGTCAAATAATCACTAACATTTATCCATATTAACTTCAATATGCATACTTTAATATGCAACTACCATCTGTTCCATATCTAAAAATTAATTTCACCCCCCAAATAGCACAAAGTGCAAATTATGTACACAAATCTACATAAATAGGTTAGGAGGACTCCATAAGAAGCAAATGAACCAGTAGTAGGTGGAGTTTGATGGATATTCCTCAAAAAATTAAAACATGTTCCTATCAGGTGTTACTCTCTGCTCAAAATTCAAATTCCCCCATTGATTGGGATAGTGGGGCTAAAAAACTGCATGAAGGTAACATATAACACATTTTTTGAATAAGTGAGGGGTACTTCTATCATAAAAGCCACAAAAAAACAGTAATCTTTACAATATTAGGGACATGAGATGTGAAAAAGTGGGATAAATCTTTAGGTCCGATGCAGATTTTTGGAATTTCCACACTCAAACAGACACTTAAAGTATTAGGATCATAACCAAATACTGCAGGAAGATGCAGGAGTGTATAATCTATCAGAAGGATATCATAAATACACATGTTGATAACTGACAGACAGGAGAGTGAGTTTTAGCAGCAGAATCTATTTTTGAGCAGGGAGTAACACACATAGGGCTCAGGCAGGCGACATGCTTCAACCCCATATAACGCCCAGTCATTTAGAAATAATGGCAAAATTCCACTGCTTGCCGACGGACAACATCAGTTTTGATCAAAATAAAAGCATTTGGACCCCAACAAAGTATATCAACATGTGCCCTACACCTTCGTACATCTTATAAAGGTGAATTTTTGGCTGATCCCTTACCTTTCTTTTGCTTTAGGAATAACAATTGTCAGTAAAATTGGACAGAAAGAGGATCAAACGATAGGTGGAAGTGTCCTTGTTGTGATTAGAAAAGACCCGTATGGATGCGCCATGCGAGGGATGACAGAGATGTCATCTGGTTTAGAGCAAAAGGACTTAGAATTTTGAGCAGAGAGTAACATCCAATCATATTTTATTTTTGAGCAGGGAGTAGCATAATGCTACCTTTATTCAGTATGAAGGGGAGAAAAAATGATCTACCATGTACATCAGGTTAAAACCCTATGGATCTCAGAGTTAACATATGTATTGAATTCCAAAAGAGATTTTAGACCCATAACTCAAAAAAATTATGGTCTGATTCGCTAAAGTTTACTCTCATTTGAAAGCTTAGGATGTTTTCTCTTGAATGAAACCAAAAAATGCCAGGCTAGTGCACAGGCTTTGACCCTATTGGTAGGTAAAGCTTAAAAACCCTGTAAAATGCTAAAAGTACCATTTTCAAAAATTTGGCCCATATACTTGGGTCATGGATATTTTCTATTTGCACTTAAAGAAATCAAAATCTACTAGATCCTGTTCTAAGATACTTCTATCATTTGTACAGATTACACATTGACCGGCATGATATCAATATTATAATATTCTTAGGGACTTTTCTATAACTATCTTGGTACTGTATTAATTTTCTTTTTATTCTTAAGTTACATGAAATATCTGCTCTACCATCAATCCTTTAGCCAATGAGAGTTCCACACATTATGGCAACAGACAACAAGATAGACTCACATCTTTTTCATCCTTAACATGCATGTTACTTTCATCACCTGTGTTTCCAGAATAACATGATCGTATCCATGGATGCAAATACTTTACAGGTACTTTAGGTCCCTGCATACCTCCTATAAAGATTGATTAAAGAAAGAAACAAATTCCTGTACATAATTAGAGCAGACTCTTGTAAAACATGAATTGGGGTTTCTTTTTTTTTCAAGAGAGTCAAGGGGTCTCTCAGAATAATCGGGGATCTCTCGGAATAATCGCAAGGCTGGGCGTCAAGCTGCAGATTGGTAATTTTATTTATCTACGATACACTATTAGTTGGTACTTGTTCAGTTGACTATAGTCTTCAATATTTTTCACTTACCTGATATAAAACTGACAATTAGACCAACTACAATGGACACTATCATGGTGAAACAGCTTATCCACAGGTAGGATACTGCATAGAGGTTATATAAGGGGTTCTCTTCAGATCTGCAACCATTAACAAGTCCATTTTCATTACCATATATTGAATCTTGAATGACAGTTATACCCATTGATGGAGTTTGTAGTGAATTCATGACTTCTTTGGGTATTTAATAGACTATTATATTTCAAGAGAAGCTAGCATAGCTTCAGACATATATGTTACTCAAATATGATGCATGATGAAATAATTCGTTGTATTGAAATACAGTGTAATGATTCCTTAGTTCGAAAGAATATATATATACTCCATTGCAGGGGTTGTAGTAAACATGCTGCTGACTGTTGTAGTTGCTGGGATGCTGCAGTTTTCAATTGGTGTAGGCAGATAATTTCTCTGTACATCAATAGTGTAGGATCCAAAGCCCATCCAGAGGCCGAATGTAAATCCCACAATGCTGCCTACAGATACTCCCTTAGTTTATTAGAAGAGGTGGAATACAAATACATATTACTGGTTAGTGGCCCTTGATATTCAACAAAGTCAAGTGCTCAGATCTATCTATACATGGGGACTAGGGTCTTTTACTCTCTATGATCTACACAACGTTGATGTTTGTATGTTACCTAGAAAGAACAAGATATCGGTAAAATGCCCTTGAAGTCCCCCCCACCTCCCCCGCCCCTCTCCTATCCCCCAGTTACATGCATCAATTGGACGACTATTTCTGTCCGATGAAGCTATTATAACCCTTTGATATGAATTGCCTCATGACATTGATATTGTTTCCCATTCTAAGACCTAAGAGGTACCAGGCACTAGGAGGCCTCCTTTTTGAACGTAATGGCCTTCGGGTGCTAGAACATGTCTCTCGGAATACCTCTTGACTAGAAAAACCCCAATATCGGATTTTTCATACACAGGAATGAACAAAGTGAGGGGGATTTTATCAGTTTACCATTCCTAACACCGAACCTCAGTAAACGATCTCGGATTTTCATTGACACTAGAATAATTGTTTTTCAAAAGTTTACACCCCCATGTTATCTTAACTGCATGCGGAACATGCTTCAAATTCTATACTTACAATCCAATTTGCCATAGGGAAAAAGACACCCAAGAAGAACATGGCAGTGGTAGGCCCACCACATATAGAGGAAAATGTGATGACCATCTGGATCAGTGTGCCACCAACATTCACAAAGGCAAATGCCAGTCCCATGGACAAAATACCAAACAGTACCACTGATGGTGAAGACAGAAATGGTGTTATCATTATCTTCAATTTACAGTCTCCTGGCAGCATAATTATGCGAATGGTTAATTGTTTATCTTCGTTGTCTTCAAGATTTAGGCAGAGAAGAATTATACCGGTAATACATAATAATTATTCTTAAAAAAAAAGGTTGGTACCACCACTCAATATTGTTTTCTAAATACTATACTGCAGAAAACCAATTCCAAAATTGCCTACCCAGTAGTTTCGTTGTTACAACATTTCTCTTCTCAGACATGTTTGGCCAGATGTGACAAAGAACATCTTTCCATAAAATTGCAGAGCATGAATTGAGTGCAGAGGATGCAGTGCTGCAGAAATAAATGGTGAAAGTATAGAAAGAATGGTAAAAAAAAAAGGTTTGGCAAACATAGGAATCCAATAAAAACGTTGTTTTAACGTTAACCAAACATTTTTATGCCAAGTGGGCTACTTCCCATACCCTACAGAAGAACTAACGCTTATATCATCAATATTTCTATATGTGACACCAGGATCTGCGAAAAAGGCACTTAGTGCAGGGTACATTAAGGTCCCAAATTCCAGGGCATGTCACATATTGTCTTGAGGCTATTTCTCAACAGGCTACGACTGCACCCTCCTAGTCATACCAGCATTCCCATAGGAATAGCATTGGCATATTCAGTCTTAGTACTGCATGTGAGCTATCGTAGTGGCTTGAGAAATGGCCTCCAGTAATGTATCAAAACATCAGCATCTCACAATATTACATATCCTCTACAAATATAGCGCTCAGGCTACAGACATAGTCTAGTCCCACTCGGTAAAAATATTTCTGTAACATTTTGGAAGTTGGGGAAATGTTTTTTTAAGTCGTTTATTGGGCAGAAACAAAGTACATAGAAATGTAAGATGTTTAACCTAGCACCTACGCATTGTAGTGCTTACGCTAGGACCCACAATATGCCATAGGTTCAATTCATGATACATGTTTTTAGTAAACAATAATAGCAGTCACATTACATAGTTTGTTTAACTTAGCCTACTAGGGTTAAAGTAGTTGTAGACCACCCTAAGTAACAAATCTGATGTTAATAGTAAACTATGCCTTTAGGCTGTGATGATAATGAGATGAAATGAACACGAAAATAAAAATATCATAGGTCTATTACAAATACTTAATCATACAAAACAATTTGGGTAGTCTTTTCTAACACTATTTTTGAATTTATAGATATTGTTGATAACAGTATATTCTGGTTTTAACTGATTCCATCTTATGGTGGCTCTATAATAAGTACTACGTAGTACAATTGGTTTCAGGCTATGCGGGACCATCAATCTTTTACCCTGATGGAATAGAGTTCTAAGCAGTTCCTCCGATCTTGTATCTGCTTAGTAGTCATGACAGGATTTTCTTCTAGTTTAACTATATACCATCCTTAAGGCTCTATTCTGTAACATTTGTAGATCTCTATTTTCTCCTCTATAATCCCTATCCCAAATATAATCACAATAGTCAAATATGGGTAATATCATAGATTTAAATACAGTTAGTGAGGTATTTTCATCAAGTAGGGCTCTTACTCTACCCACTTGAAAAATCCTATATCTAACAATTTGGGCACAATAAATTATGTCTCTCCATATAGAGTTGTAGCCTTTTACAAACAATTCTTTCAAGTAATTTCCCTGTGATGGGCAATAGACTAATGGGTCTAAGATCCTCAACATTCATGGAGTTTGCCTTTTTGGGTAGGGGTATAACAGTAGCTATTTTCCAGTCATCGGGGAAAGTGGCTGAAACTAAACACTTATTTTACAATGTCCTGAAGATATCTGGAATAGCAAACAAGGAATCCTTAATGACGAAAGATTTGCAATGCATTATAGCTGATGGTTTCTAAATATCAATTGATTTGACTAGCTTGATAAAGTCTATATAGGACAGCTCAAAGAGAAGGTTGGTATTTTCCACTATAGTACCGTATGGAATAGCCAAATTTTCATTTCCATCACCAGGTAGGAGTGCATTAGCTAATTTTTCTCCAATACCAGTGAAGAAACTATTTATATATTCAGCACAATCATCAGGAGGAATAACTAAATTTGTCGTGTTATTTCTAAGTTTAATTAGAGAAGCACATGTTCTATTAGGTAATAATTTTTTATCGCTTCCCAGTATTTTGCAGGGTCATTTTTCCTGTAGTCTAATAGATTTAAAATTTCTTTCTTCTTATTATTGAAAATTTCAATTTGAATTCTATGTTTATAAAAGTTGGCTATTCTCCAGTCATCTTCCTTCATCGTATTCTTCGCAGTTCTATATAGACTGTCTCTTACCTTCATTAAGTCTAATATATCTTCAGTCAACCATGGTGGTGTATACTCAGGTATTACAATCGTTCTAATAGGACACATAACATTTAGAATATTATTTATCACCTTAAGAATACTTTTCCATATATCATTTGGATTCTCTTGCAATAGTGTTTCATCCCAGTTATGGTTTGCTAGGGTGTTTTTCAAGGGTAAGAAATCATAATTTCTGTATGACCTAGCTTTGACCCTTTTTTTTAAATTTTATGTCGCTCACATTTGATTACCAAGAATATAGGAGTGTGGTCAGAAATGTGATAATCCAATGCTCCATAGGCAGAGGCATTATGAACATTGGTGTAAATATGATCTAACAATGTGCCTGATCTAGGAGGAGTAACCACATTAATTAATTGGAAAAGATTATTTTCAGTACAAAAATCATCAACAGATGAGTCATTTACATCTTTTTTGTTGAAAAGATTCACATTGAAGTCACCCATGATAATTACTTTTTCTATTCTTTGATACAGTGTTTTTTAATTCACCAAGTTTGGTATATATTGCCCTAAGGTCATTGCGATCAGGTGGTCTATAACATACAAACACTTTGTATTTTACAACGCTGACTTTAATATCAACACATAGTATTTCATAATTCTCAGTTACGAAGGATGAGTTTAAATCAGGGAAGCTATATAATGATCTCTTAGATATAACATTAATTCACCCACAGTCTTTTCTCTAAAAGGAAATTTATCTAAGCGAACAAATTGATAGCCTGGTTTCATCATCAGTTGGAACAGGATTGACTTGCTTGTCTGGTAGAGGTACATCTATTATGTCTGCAGCAGTCCCTACATATGGAGTGTATTTTTCCCTCAGCTGCCTCCTGGCCTGCATTAAGACTACACCTCCTCTATTTCTGCCTTTAAATTTTCCAGTTTTTACCACATATGAGTGGAGATTGGCAGCAGTTCCCCAGTACATTGAGGATGTGCATCAGCAATTTCCTGTTTCCAATGCATAGCAGCATTTCCAGAAGGTCATGGTCTTGCTCATACTTTAATAGATTCAGTTCAAGTAACTCCTCTTCTTCTCTATCAGACCATCCTTGGCAGTCAAATTTCCCCAACCTCTTGGCACCATAGGCTGTTTCAGCATCTGATATACATTCAGCTTTGTCAGGTCTGCCTGCAAAGATCGCTTTTCTATAGCAGAAGGCATGCTCCACACTCCTAAAATGCAAACCATTGGTAGTGATAGAGCAGGGGAAGAAATTTGACAGTGGAGCTAATTCACTGTGGTAGCCTATATATGTATCTGTGACGACTGTTCTTGTATTAGAGAGTCTTAGCTCAGGAGGTAGGTCTCCTAGTGCATGATGAGGGTAGTATCGGCCATTGTATGAAACTCCATGACCTCTAGGCTTAATATCCAGCCCCGCGTCCTGACCTAATCTGGCTATGGCGCTGGCTTCAGCTCTCTGTTTTTTTTAATCATTACATTGCAGTCTTCTGAGATGAAAATTTGTGAGTAGTCTCTGGTTTTCAATGAGTCACTTTTCTTTGACGAACACTATGATCATATTCCTGTCACTCCTACCAGGGGTACCCTGTCTATATGCATAGTCTATGAGGTAGTAGTCAAAGTCTGGAATTATACAGGTAATTAAGGTGTAGGCAACATCTTTAGTTTTCTCACCCTGATGAAATTTCAAACCCTCTACAAATAGGTTCCTGAGCTTTAATGCATTGTCTAGTACACATATCTGTTCCTCGTTCTCAGCAATATTACCCTTATTTAGCCTAATCTGTTTCTCCATTAGGTTCATTTTAGTCTGCATATTGCTAAGTTCAACCTTCAGGGCTTCGGTAGCCTTATTGATGTCAACGAGATCGTGGTTTTGCCATTGGACAGCTTGTGTTAGAGATTGGGATTCATTTGCAAGATATTCCAGAACACTTCCAACTTTTTGTTGAGTAATTATTATCCCATCTGGTGTAGTGGCAGCTCAAGTGGCCTTTGGTTTGGATATTTCAGATATAACTCTCCGAACCTTGTCTCTATCTAATATACTCTCCATGTTTACAAGTTGACAGTGACAGAAAGACAGTGCGCAGAAGTTGACCCGTATTCAGTCAAGCTTGACATGTTGTATATATATATATATATATATACATATATATATATATATATATATATATATAGACTGACCACAGCCAGCTATAAGTCCGTATAGCGCAGTCAGGAAATCTTAATTTTTCAAGTGTTCAGTGCAAAATTTCATTAGGTCTCGAGTGAGTGAGTGAGTGAGTAATAGATGTTTAACGCCATTTTGACAGCTAAGGTCATATTCATGGCAAGAACTTCATTACACAATTTCACAGGGGAATGTGTCAGTGCCCGCGCATATGTGCACCACACACATCCCGAGGGGATAGGAAAGAGGAGATATAGAACCTTTTAAGTGGGCTAGGGAAGCCCGTCATTAGGTCTCACCCTAGGTTTGCGTATCAAGTCTTTATAAATATCCGTTGTGAACTGGTGTGAGGATACTAACATATCAAAAATCCTTCCGTCGATGAGAAAATGGGAGAGCGCCTGCCTACACATGTCTCTACTCAGTGATCGCCATCGTGTTTGTAAAAACATCTGTGTAGAAGACATTTTTTGTTCTAAGTGTAACATAGCATTTTCAACGTTTCTCGCTCAACGTTCAGAAACGTTTGTAAAACCATACTATACATAAATGTCAAAATTCCGTAGAAGGAAAAAAAAAAAACTTTTTTCACATATTATCAAATAGCATGGGGTACACAGAAACCTGAAATAGCGCTTTTGACAGTTAAGAGAACGTTTGGGTTTCTTTTTAAGTCTGAAATACCTGAGTGAGGCCGCACAGATACTGGCCAGCAGAATGCCCAGAACACCAGGATAATTAAGGGTACTAGCAACAAAAACTGGCACCAGCTGAAATATAGAAATGACACTAGTTACATCAATATCAATATCAATAACGGTTTATAGGATTTGTAAGGCAGATATGCTGGCTGGCACATCTATAAAATCTAGATTTTAATGTTTGGAAATCAATTTCCATTTAAGAATGTAATGGCTTTAATTTAGGCTCACCTGAGCATAAACACGATCTAGCTGTATATTTCTGAACATGGTATGTAGTTTGGTATTTCTTTAAGTTTTCTACAATTTACCTGGTTCGGATTCTTGATTCTGCCAGCTCTCAGAGGGTCACATCCAAGAGTGGCATAGTAGGAAAATATCGTAATGCCAGCCAGGGATGCTAAGAATGTCATGACTCCGATAAGGGGAACCATGAGGAGCACAGACCTAAAGGTGTTGAGCGAAACAAATGTTACAGTTTATTTCGTGGTTGAGATGAAGATACTTAAGGCAAGAAGTTAGTTTGATAAATAGAATTATTTTGGATTCGGGTTTATACAGCAATTCCCTTCTGTCCATTACTGTCTTAGTTCAGTTTCGCCCATAATTTCTGTTCCAAAATTTCAGCATTCTAGTGAAGGGTGGCCATAGAGGAACAAAACTTAATAAACGTGATGTGGTTGCTGGATATATCAAAACAACACTTGGCCTAGCAAAATGAAGGCAAGTGGGTGAATGTTTTGGAATCACTGGGAAAGTAGAACATAACAGCAATGATCAACACCACTACATTGGTTGATTGGATTGTAATTATTTTGATAAGTTTCTGATCCCAACAAAGGTATATGGTCAATAACCCCAGTGTTTGAAAAAAAAATTTCCTACAATCTGGCCTGGGTGAGGGTTGGAAGTGAGGAGTATCTTTGCACTGCCATCTGTTGAACACCATAACGCGCCAAGTCAGAAAAGCTGACTCCAATAATCAGAGACCAGAAGGTCAGACGAATAGTTGGGTCTGCTCTGAGGCTACAAAACGGAAAGGTTTCCAAAAAGAAAAATCATCATTGATTTATGTAACTGTTGATTATGGAGAAGGTTGAGGGGGGTTGTATTAGTTTAGTAAGGGCACCACTCTAGACTGTGCATACTGTATAGTGTAGCTAATTTGATCAGTTCCACTCCAGATATCTGGAGGATTTCACCAGTTGCATGTATTTATACTAAGCAGTGCTGTTAGGGAGTGCCCAGTGAACAGCAAACGTTCAGAGAACGTTCGTGAACGTCATTTTAAAGCTAGAAAGTGAACGTTAGGTTTTGATGTTTTCCAACATAAATGAAATGTTCAGCAAAGGTTTACTAATGTCCATAAAGGCTTTAAAACAAACGTTCATATATAATGTTTTATAACATCAAACAAACATTTAACAAACGTTTGTTAACATCAACAGTAATTTTGAATGTGAACATTCATTCCAAACATTTTAAAACGTAATAAAACATTCACCAAATGTTTATAGAACGTTTTCTAACATTTTTATACGTTTGTGTTATACATATCTTCCCCACAAGGTGGCAGGCCAATCGATGGGGAGATTTTCCCTGTATGTTCTGTAATCTAAAGTTGCTTTAAATGTATACATTACCATATTTTTACTTACTTCATATATCCTTGGGTCAAAACTTTAATTCCAAGTCATGCTTGATAGAATATGACTGGTATTATCATATTCTATTGGATTAAATGAAATAATCCTGATGAAGACACCCATTGCTTGTTACCAAGAAATATACATATTCACTATGAGGACAATGTCCTCTTGCACCAGTCCTAGAGATTTTTGCTCAGGGATTACAGGTATTATGTGCTTCAGGAGAATTCTATATGAAGATACTTCTATGTGCACAACAAATGATTATGTTCTGTCATTAATTTGGCAGGCACAATAGTTTGGGCAATAGGTATCTATACAAAATACAAAGTCAAAATACCCCAGCGGTTATGCTAGTAGAAACGTTTAAGAATGTTCTCTAATGTTTTTGAATGTTGAAAATTATGTTAGAAAACGTTTTAAAATGTTAGAAAAAAACATTTGTATGAACGTTGAAAAAACGTCAGAATGAGTCAACGTTTTAACGTTAGAAAAACATTCAAAACAAACGTTTCTAAACTTTCAAATTATGTTGAAAAACGTCAGAAAACGTCTTTTTGTTCACTGGGTGATCATTTTTAACAACAGGGGGAGGGCTGGTGGGTTTGAGGGGGGCTCAGAATTTTTTCGACCCCTTGACCAGGGGGGTCAAAATAATTTCACCTGTTTTCAGCAAAAAAGCCAGTGCTTTACTATAGATTATAAGATTGCGTTCGCACGCGGTTTTCAGCCCTTTGGGGGGTCAAAAAATTTATGACCTATCGAGAGGGGGGGGTCAGAATTCTTTTCACACGTCCGCACCAAACCGACCAGCCCCCCCCCCCCTGTTGTTAAAAAAAAATGATCACTCCCTTAGGTCAGCTAGAATATATGTTTTACAAGTGATAAATATCAATGGCCAGAGTTGCCCCATTTAGGTTGTAGTGGTGCAACCTGTAACTATTAGAGTGTGTTACCGTAAATACTAGATCTGCCCACAAAACACTGCCATAAAGATGCAAGATGTGTCTCATGTAAGATGATTGTGATAGGCAAACATTTGTTGTGATATAGCATTTGTCATTATGGTAATTGACTTGGCAAAACCAAAACCAACAAATTAGTAGTAAAGTTTATAGAAACATTTGATAAAGGTTGGATAAAAGAAAGTTTGTAAATCTTTTCTTGATTTCCAAAACGTACATCAAATTTGCACTTTTTGGAGCTATAAATACTCATATACCACATATGTCAAAAATGAATCCTTTTCAGAACTCACTGAGCGTAGCAGAGAGGATACTTTATGTCCGAGGTTGTGAGTCATATTCTAGCACATGAATTGTTATAAGGATGAGAAAATCCATTTGAACTCGAAGCTTTGAATTGTCTGAGAAACATAAGACAAATAGAGAGAGACAGACAGAGACAGCCAGACAAACAGACAGAGGCAGACAGAGACAGACAGAGATGGAGAAATCCGTAGTGAATGCCAACAGTCGCGGTAGTGAGTGCAGTAGTGAGGCCTCTACCTGAGGGTAAACTGATGGTTAAACTGATTGTACGTCAGAGGATAATTATAATATCCGGACATTTGATGGATATATATGGGCAGGGGCGTAGGAAAAGGGGGGGCCAGGGGGGCCCAGGCCCCCCCAATCCCAGAGGAGGTGGGGCCTGAATATATCTGGGCCCCCCCAATATTTGTCAAGACCTATGATAAAATGCAAAAATTTCCCCCAAATCTTTCACAAATATGGTAGCACAATGGAAAAAGGGGGAGCCTGGGCTTTAAATCACAGGCAAAAGTCATCAAAGATATTTTAATACATATATCTTATGTACCCATGAATAAGTGTCAGCCCACTCTATCGATGAATTACGATAAGTGCGACAGGGCCCCCCTGGGCTTGGGCCTGGGCCCCCCCCAATCAAGATTTGGTTCCTACGCCTCTGATGGGTCATTCCAAGATTTACTGGACATTTGGTTCCTTGGGCATATAATAACAAGGAAAATACCTCTACACCACCAAAAATATTTTATTCCTTAGTGGGGGGTCATAGCTAAGATTTCCATATGGTTTGGGTGGGTCCTGGGGCATAATTTATCTTCTATATGCATTCTAACATGAATTTTACACGATAAGGCGTGAGTGAATTTTTTTTCAACGTGACCATCCTGGCCCTTACAAAAGAGCACAATTTTTCTTATTATATACAATCAACAGGTACCTTAGGGGGGTAACCTCCATAGGAATTTTTTTAATGTACTTCGAGAATTACCCAAGTCAGGTAGATAATAGTGATTTTCAATGCACACCAAATTCACTGACGCCAAACACTCTTTTACCTCTAAACAGAAGTTAATTTCATTACTACATACAGTTTCTGTACTCTATACACACTTTTAGGCTGTATGTATCATGTCTGAAAAAGAATTACGATCATATACCACATGGTTGGGCTTTATGGGGTGTCTCATCACAAAGTGAGGCGTGAGTGAACCGCGGCAGGAAAAACAGCATGGGAACAGGAAGACGACTTCCTGTTCTCTGGCGGAAGTGGCCCACATCCGGGTCTCAGCAAAATCAACTTAGAGGATCTCGCACGGAGCTTGAAGAAAAGTCCATGCAGAATTTCACTGCAAATTGTTCATCAACTACACATAAAAGTTAAGGAAATTCGATGAAATTGCCCCGAAATATTGTTGAAGATGTGTGTAGGTGTTCGTAGATCACTTTTTGTGTACCGAAACGATGTATTTTAGGTGCTAGGGGGTGAAATGTGCCACCAGGAGACACTTGGGATACCGCTCAGGCCATTTTGGATGCATCGGGGCAAGATTTTTCCTTTTGCAGAAAAGTGAGGCATGAGTGACGATCATTTCCCCGGTCAGATTTTGCCTTCTTCATGTATCCTTGGGTCTAAATTGATGATAATTTCTTAGAATAGAGTCCCCTACATGTGTAAGACGCATCTTTGGCCATGTTTGGGTGTTTTGAGATGACCTCTCCCCAAAACAGGTCTGTACGGTGAAATTTTGGGCCCGTCATGAACTTTAAGCCCTCTGACGGCCAAATTTGGCCTTTTTCCATGGTTTTCTGAGCTTATATTCCTTTTTCTACCATTATTTCTCATTTTAGTGTGTTAACCCTCCTCTTGGATCAAAAACACAGCCATATTGACTACTTTTAGCGGTAGCGTTCACTCACGCCTCACACGTTCACTCACGCCTCATGTAAGACAAGATGGCCAACCACTGGTCGTCATGTAGGTTTGAGGGAAACATTTTTGTGTTTGGTATGTTAGATAATTATGTCCTATCTCTATTACATTAACCAGTTAAGTTCACCTTTGCACAAAGCCCACACTACTCTAATACTATATTTCTTGAATTCACTCACGCCTCATTTTCTGTATTTTGGCCAAGAATGGCACATCCAGTGCACACAGTTCTATCATATTTCACCATGAAATGCCCCTATTGTACCCCTAACTCACACAATTGTCAATGGTTAGATTGTGGATGATTTATTTTCAAAGAAATTTTTGTGGTGGCTGAAATTCTATGTTTCTGATATATGCAGTCACTAAAAATTTCCATAATATCCTAATTATCATTTTTAAGTATATAGGAACATGTGAGTTATTAAAAAAGATTATTTGGTGTATGTTAAGATATTATTCTGTACCGCATGTCAATCACGCATTTGCCAGAAGTGTAGAAATATTCCAAATTTATATTTTCAAAGTTATGGTAGACACTAAAGATGGGCCTTATGTGTGTATAAATGACTCTAGATAGCTATAGATCTTCTCACCAAGTATGGGACTGAAAACATAAAGTTTCCCTGACTTGTCTTGAAAAGTCATTGATAATTTCACAACCAGTCAAGCTGCAATATTGATCTAGATATCAAGTTAAAGCTAAGATAAAGGGCTACCTAAATCTAGGATCATTTTTTCAATATTTTGATAATCATGTGACTGGTTGCCATGGAAACCATGGTAAAAGTCTTCTGAAATCTTCAAATTTTCACTACCTTCCATCACTCTCACAGCCATTATAGAGAGACATATTTTTCTGTGTACATGGGAAGTCTACAGAAGTTGTTAAACAAAATTCCTCTTCATTTGACACTATTTTGATAACTGTAGCACCTTTACTTTCAAAGATATCAGTCACCAAACAAGCTCTAAGATTGCCAGAAATCACCATTTTTCACCAGAACCTACCCTGAGAATCATCCAGACTGTAAGCATTCTTTTGTTTCAAATTCATCAAATCCTCACTCAATTGATTGCTCAGACACTGAGAGATTTGTGAAAAGAGTGCAAATATGTTGTATGACAATGATTGGACAGAAATGTTGAGACCTCTGAAGGGGGTTACACCATTGAGGAGTTGAAAAGTTGAGCCAGTAGCAAGGGCTACAACCCCCTTGTACAACCCTAATGGGAGAGGCGATGGTTGGGGGGATGGAGGTTCCCGAGAGGAAGGAATGGGCTTGTATTGGCAGCTGAAGGATCTTTTTTGGTTATCCCACTGAGTACAATCATTAGAAATCTGACCATAATGCATCTCAAAGAAGTTTATATCAGAAATACAAAATATGTGTTGGATGCAAAAGATATAAACGACCCTTCTGTAACACATAATATGATTCACAAAGTTGAAAATGTGGCAGCTTCTCCTGTATGATTAAAAAAGAAATGACTGGCAAAATTACTTTTAAACTGAAAATTCCTTTTAGTAAAGACATATCTTAGATCAGTCCTATACTTGGAAGGAACATCTATAGTACAACCTCATTTCTCATTGTGTGTGTGACCCCATTGGTATAATGATGATGTACAGCTGAGGTATGGCCCTTCTCATAAAGATTGATGAAATGTGAGGCGTGAGTGAACCTTGTCCATTTCCGGTTAAAGTGAAAGGGTTAATAGGCCATACTATCATCTTGTGTGGTGTTCCTATCATTTCTATCTCACAATAGACATATGTGAGTTATCAAAAAAGGGTATTCGGTGTATGTTAAGATATTACTCTGTACCGCATGTCAAGTGCGTGTTTCCGAGAAGTGTAGAAATTTTGTGAATTTATATTTTCAAAGTCATGGTGGACACTAAAGATGGTCCTTATATATGTCTAAATGACTCTAGATAGGTAATACAGGCTCTTAACTTATTGCCTAAGTATTTAATGGTATATGGTCAATTGCACTGAGTTGGGGTCACACAGGGCTCACTAAGTGGTAAAAATTAAACTGCTTGGATTGTTTTGAAATTGCCAATTTTAGAGTCAATTCCATTATTTAGCATTAGTTCCTATGGGATTCTGGTCCAAATAGGCCCATATTTGGGGAGTTAATTTTTCCACCATCAAGTGAACACATTGACATGATATCATTTTTACATGATGCTGGGCATTGCCCTTTTATAATAGTAATCTGTCATAACAACAAAACTTCTTAATTCATGATATTTCAGGCATAACACATATTGTGGCATGTATGGTTCCATGTGGCACGTACGGTTCCTGACATGGAAAGACTGCCATAGATTTCCATTGAGTTGTATAATGGGACTGTAATATTTACATGTATATATATAGGTGCATAAGTGGTTAATCTTTATGACAATGCATCTCTAGGAAATCCGATAACTATGCACTGGAGGAAACGTATGGTTCCTCTAAAACTACACCAAATCACTTTGCAATTTCAAATATGGCAATACTGAGGTATAATGTTAATGAATCTAAGATTCTTTACCTAATGACTGATAGTTGATACCTAAGGCTTTCTAATTATATTTTTGCATTTGATAAATATGAATTATTTCTCCCCACTATCATCTATTAAAGAATAAAGCATGTATGGTTCCACTTTACCTACACCACAAGGTTTTTAGCGATAACTCCAAGCAGATAAGGGGAATAGTTCTTAAATTGATTATATATAATGCTAAATATTGAGGGCTAGTGGAAATATAAAAAAAATTATACATTTCCAATGCATTTTCTCTTTACTTTGCCCCATACCAGTGGGAGCACTATGAAAAAACATTCGAAATACCCCACAAAAAGCTTATATTTTGTAGTCTGCTGCTTTAAATATTAATGATACATGGGCAAAACCATAGTTTCCAAGCAAGATCCTGACCTTACCCACCTAATTGAAATGAAAAATATCCAAAACGTTCAATCTTCAGTCACATTTACCCCCTTCCCATGGTGAAAAATGGGTTTGTCCCCATCTCAGTGCAATTGACCATATGATGGTGTATTGCTGAGCTGTGGTTGTTCTCGTAAAGATTGATGAGATGTGAGGCGTGACTGAATATATTAGTCTCAACGCAGGCGCTGAAGACACAGTACTGTTATTATATAGGAGGCAAACTGCCATTGTTATATAAAGTACATATATTGGAGACAATGGAGAGCTATTATAATGATTGTATAAGTGTTCATTACTGAGCTAGGCTAAAATTAGGAAATTTGAGAAATAATTCCTAATTTTTCAGCATTTCCAAAATGTTCGCCGACACGTAATTTCAAGAGTTTCCAACTCTTACTCTAGCTTTTTGGTATACATAAGGATATATATTGTACCAGTTTGTACACAGAATTTGGTGCAGCTAGACCTATATTTAGTAATATAATCATGCTGCAACTGTTTTTGTTCACTCACGCCTCATGTTTTTGGAAGGTTTTATGGCATCTGTAATAAAAACTGACATGTTAGGAGTTTGATCCTTGAATGAAACTTTTTAATAGGCCAAGATATAGGGCTATCAATAAAAAATAATGTTATTAAGAAATACTGAGTTTGTTAATTCCAGACCCAGGCCCCCCATGTCCAGTAAATCTTGGAATGAGCCATATATATATATATATATATATATATATATATATATATATATATATATATATATATATATATATATTTATATATTGTTAGTTGGAACCAGACATTGGTCATAATATTCCATGCCAGAAGTATAGAGAAGCATGATTCATACTTACTCAATTAGATTTAACCTCCCCCATTTCTCACATACTTCACATACTTTAGAGATGCTCCCAACTTCAGAAATGGCCTAGGAGAAGAGCAAAAGACTTTTTAATTACTTGGTTGTCTAATCCTTAGAGCCACCTATAGATATCAATGACATTGATGCTACTCAAGGTACAAGGTTGGGATTAATCTGCAATATGTAAAGGTAAGGTACATTAAGCAGACGCTTCATTGGTAGACAACACATTCTGTGCTACAAAGTATGTGTATTCTACCTGTATTAGGACATTTAGCCCCTGATTTGCCCAGTAGGAATATTGACTACCTGACCTTCAAACAGGTTATTTTGCAGAATCTGTGAGTAGTTTTTAGGGCATGTGCAATGGGTTCATATTGTAGTTAATGACGTACAACTAAAGATTATTATTTATGTTATCTGAAAGAAGTTAGTCAATGGTAGTCTATTTAAGGCACAGACGTGCCTATAATGATTGGGTCAAGGATGACTAACCATAATTGATATAGCGAGCAGCCCAATCAGCATAAGTGCTGCTTGGAAGACATCCGTCCAGATGACAGCTTTGATACCACCCTAAAAGAGAACATGCGACATTCCTGCCATTATATTCATTCCTTACATACACGTTAATAGATATAAGTAAATGAATTTTATGCTTAACAGCAATCTGATTTTTCTGCAATTGTTCAGGATCTGCATCCACAAATCAGGAATGATTATAATGCTTCTGAAAGAATTTCTAATTTCAGTTCTATTTTGAATTCTTAGGACTAGTCTGCATAATACTTCAGATTGGCCCACTTATCTATCTAATATCCATTGCCGTGTGGTCATTATAGAGAGCAAAATCATATTATTTTGATAAAAAAAACTCTTAATCAAGAAACTTGCTATAGATGTGTAGATAATTGTGATGGCAGTTCCAATGAGAATAGAGGCCCATGTGGGGAATCCAGTCACTGTAAAGACAACAGATGGTCCAGTTAAAATATGCTTCTCTTAGATACCAGTCTCCAAAGTCAATTACGAACTTCTCTGAGCAGGGCTTTGGATAAGGCATTAGTTCTGATAAACGTTTTTAGTCAAGTTGGTTATAGATAATGATAAGGCTTGATGTGATACCGCTTTGATGGACTCATATGAGGTAAATTTTACCCACATGCTTGCATTGTAGTTGCTGGTGCAAAGTTGACAAGTCCAGCATAGAGCATCTGAAATTGTCAACATTTCCATTTTATAGTTCTCAGTACACGAATATATCTGTGCCTATGGTAAAGTATGCTTTTCATCCAAGAAAGACCATTTATTGATTTTGTTTACTAATGGGCATATTCTTATGTAATAGGTGTGCGGAATACTAACTGATCATTATTTACCATAATGATTTCACATGAAAGAAATGATGTATGACAGTAAATGTATAACATAATTCACATGCACATGGATTAGATGTAATATAGATAATATCCAGTAATTTACCATTATGAGAATAACAGATATAGTACCAATTATTGAAACAATTCGACTCTGAAATCGCTCATAGAGGTACTGAAAAATAAAAATGCTGATATCAATCAGAAAATGGGCAATTCATACATCTATCATTGAATTAGGCCTATGTGGTTAATACCATGGCAGAACCTAATGGTTGTAATAACTATGAAATAAGTACATGCATAGAGAATCCCTTACTTCAATGTTACACTTATCCTGTTACTATAACATCATCCCCGATGTTAATCTGACAACTGAATATAGTGTGCGCCATTTCGTGGTGATCTTTAATTGCCCAAATTAATACAATGTATTGTTGTAAAAACTTTTCTTATATGGTTGACGCTTGTCAGCTTCAATGGGTGGAAGACAGGTACAAAGATAAGGCAGGAGAGAATAGCACCAACAGCTATGCCCACTGCATACAACCAGTACATGCCACCGTTAGTATAGGCCTCAGCAGGGAACCCCAGGATGAGTATGGAGGAGAAGAAGGACGCTGTCAGTGATATAGATACTGGTAGTACATGGAGCTTCCTATCACCAGTGAGGTACTCTGAAGTTGTCTTCTGTTTGCCTCCTATGAAGGCATGAAGGATACCAATGGCCAGAGTTCCCAGTAGCATGGCGGCAAAGATAACATAGTCAACAGCTCCTAGGACTGCCATGATGATACCTTCTGAATAGAGGAAAGAGGAAGACAAGAGTTGTGTCAAAAGTTTTAATAACCCACCCTTCACAGACCTGGTTTCATGAATTCGATGCATTTGAGGGGCAGAATGGTCTGCAAGAAATTTTGGAGTAGAGTGATTTTTCTTTTTATGGGTATACTAGGTGTTGGTGGTTACTATTGTGCAGGTAATTTTTCTTAAATACGTAAATACGTAGATTTTCTATGTGAATTTTTGAAATTAAAATAAAAAATCACAGAAATTCTCAAAAATTAAATGAAAATACCTAAAAATGTGTTTATGCACCAAAGATTCCCCCAGATACTAAGTATCTGCACCTGACTAATCTATCAACAACAATGGATTTAATACCCAGCAAATTGTCGTTATCTGTCACCATGATTGGTCATCAATGGTGACTCCTTTATGAGTGATAAGTCACTGTGTCATCTTTCGCCACTGTGTGTTTAGTCTCACATGGCATGGCGATTTATCACAACAGTCGCCAACATGATCTCACTCACTGCGTGAGTATGTGCCACTGCCTGTGAACTCTCACTCAGAATGGCAACTTATCACCAACATCGCTAATATTGATCTCACCCCCTGCGTGAGTATGCGCCACTCCCAGTCAACTCTCACTAAGAATGGCAGCTTATCACCACCATCGCCAACATGGATCTCACTCACTCCATCAATATGTGCCACTGTCTGTCAACTCTCACTCAGAATGGTGACTTTTCACCTGCATTGCCACATGGCTCTCACTCACTGAGTGAGTTTGTGTCACTCCTAGCTAATCTTCTCTCAAAATGGCGACTTATCACCACCATCGCTGACATGGATGTCACTCGCTGTGTGATTGTGTGCCACTGTCATCAACTCTCACAGGAAATGGCGACTTATCACCACCATTGCCAACATTAGCCTCACTCAATGTGTGAATTTGTGTCACTCCAAGTCAATGCTCTCTGAGGATTGCATCATCTGTCACTCACTCTTACTCAGAATGGCAACTTTTTTTAAAGTGTTTTATTGGGAAAATACTGAGTACATTGTAACCGGTATTTTAACCTAGCATCCACGCGGTGTGGTCCTTCCGCTAGGCCCCCTGTATTAGACATATACAATTACATTTGGGTAGATATAATTTGACATGATGTCCGCATCGATAAGGTAGTATACATAGGTACTATGATATAAAAGAGATAACAAGGTCACAATTTTTCTTACTTAGTTAGGTGGGGATGAGATGAGATGAGAGGTGAGGAATTGGTATTGGCACAGTGTAAGACATACAATAAGATAAGAAGTCTAGATAAAACAATTTGGATAATCAGATGCGATCTTACTCTTGAATTTTTCCAATGTAGGTATATGGGTGTACTGAGCTTTTAATTGATTCCATCTTACTCTGGCTCTATAGTGAGCGCTTCTAAGTACTACAGGTTTCAAGGAATGTGGAATTATAAGTCTTTTTCCTGTATGTAGTCGAGTTGGTAGATGTCTATTGTCAACATATTCTATTTTCTGTGCTAGTTGAAAGGCATAGTACAGTAAATGCATATCTCTTCTTAAGTCAAGTTCAAAGCAATTGCTTCCATGCCTGATTTCTATTGTAGTCATACGTGGGTTTTCCTCCAGTTTTACCATATGAGCTACCCTTAAGGCCCAGTTCTGTAGTAGTTGGAGTTCTTTTGTTTCGCCTCTATGATCCCTATCCCAAATGAAGTCACCATAGTCAAAACATGGTAAAATCATTGATTTATAAATGTCCACAGCGGTCTCAGAATTTATAAATTTCCTAATCCTGGATAGTTGGTATATTCTATGTTTGATGGTTCTAATGGTGTTATTTCTATGTTTAATGAAATTAAAATCAGTGTCTAGGGTAAGGCCAAGGTATGTGAAGCTATAAACTCTTTCGATAATAACATTGTTTAAAGTAAAGACACTATTGTCGTGGTGGACATCATGATATAGCATCCATTTGGTTTTCTTTTCATTAATTGTTAAGGAATTCTGTAGACACCATTCTTTAATTCTTATTAAGGCTATTCGCATTTGTTCAGGAGAAGTAACAGAGACTACGGCATCATCAGCATATAGTGTCATGTTATAGTCACAAGTCTTAGATATTGAGTTAACATAAATCGAAAAAAGGACAGGACCTAAAACGGAGCCCTGAGGCACCCCATGTGTTATATCTTTAGGGCTAGAACAATTATCATTAGCTATCGTTATTTGTTTTCTATTCGTCAGATAGTCCTTGAGAAAGTCACAAGTCCTAACATTTAAGCCTAAAAGTGATAATTTTCCCAGTAATTTCAAGTGAGAAACAGTATCAAAAGCTTTTTTATAATCGAGATATATGCAGTAGGTTGGCTTTCTATTGATGATATTATTTATAATATTACTCAGGTGCTCAGTGACTGCGCTTAGGGTCGAACGTCCTTTTCTGTACCCATGTTGTGTTGGGCACAAGAGTCCATTTTCCTCTATATAGTTTTGTAATCTGTGACACACAATTTTTTCTAGGATTTTTCCAGGAAGCAACAGAAGGCTAATTGGTCTTAAGTCATTAACATCCAAGGAGTTTGGTTTCTTATGAAGGGGGACAATTGTCCCCTTCTTCCAACTTGTAGGAAAAATACTATGTCGTAGGCAGCAATTATACAAAGTCAAAATTACATCAGGAATAGACATGAAGGCAAACTTATCACCACCATTGCTAAAGTTGCTGAGACAGCACCACTGTTCAACATGTAGCCTATCTAAGAAGTGTGGGCAGGAAGTATAAGTCCCATACGTATCAAATGTGCTTTGTTTCACACTGATTTCCATGTAATACTTCAGAGTTGAATCAAACAAGATTATATAGAGAAAATATCAATTGAATTCAGATAGAGGTATCTCTAAAATGAAAGCAACTATCCATAAACACCTTTTCTCTGGTTACAGGAAAAATACATAGGGAAATATCTACATGAACACCTTGTCTGTGGTTAGAGGGAAGATAGACAATATGGCAATACCTTCTCTGGCAAAACATACCTTGATCTGTCAGATGTGAGGCTGCATGATTACCAATGTAGATGATCATGAGCTTTCATCAAACAAGGTGAGTGATCACCAGCGTCGCCATCACTAATGAGTCTGAGTGATCACCACTCTCGCCATCCATGGTGAACCTGCGCTATGACATGGTGCGTGTTTCATCTAGCGAGGTGAGTGATCAACCGCCTTGCCATCCCAGGTGAGTGTGAGTCATCACGATCTTCGCCAACCGTGGTGAACGTGCACTATGGCATGGTGTACGTTTCATCTAGCAAGGTGAGTGATCACTCGTGTCGCCATCCCTGGTGAGTGTGGGTGATCAAGATCCTCGCTATCTGTGGTGATCCTGTGCTATCATGAGGTACGCGAGGTAAGTGATCACCCGAATGACCATCCCCCGTGAGTGTGAGTGGTCATAATCCTTGCCAAGTTGCCATCCTTGGTGAATGTGCATTATGACATGGTGTGCGTCTCATCTAGTGAAGTGAGTGATCACAGCGAAGTGACTGATCACTCATGTCGTCATCCCTGGTAAGGATGAGTGATTACTCATGTCGCCATCCCTGGTGAGGATGAGTGATCACTCATGTCGTGTTCCATCTAGCGACATGTGTGAGCCACTTCACACAGGTTGACGAGGAGTCACGACAATTTGCTGGGTATGATGACCTTAAGTAAAAGGTCAAGGTCATTTGGGTCTTAATTAGGAGATGAATGGTCTATTGTCAACAGAACTTTTAAGTTAGCTGTAACTTTGAATTTTTGAACCTCTAATAAAGATCAGCCACTCTCATATACTCTCAAATACAGAATTGCTGTACAATAGTCTTTTACTATTTTTTTTTTATCTGGCTCCAGAATAGCACAAACAAAGTGAGACGAATCGGAAAGTGCAAACTAATTCATTTTTGTCAGTGTTATTTCAATGGTATTCTGTTGCCTACTCAGATGTAGGCCCTCCAGTTTTTTCTGTGTGCAGCAAATTCTGATTTTGTGGGAGTTGCCTTGAAGAGTTCCACAATAGGTCATAAAGGTGCAGAATATTACCTGCAGGATGGCTCACATCGGGATAGGACTCAATGGCATCAAGATTCATGGAGCCTCATATTGTTAAAAATGGGCAAACCAAAGTCAATGTATAGCGCGGGAAAGTGTTACCCGGTGAACACAGAGACCCCTATAGAGGGCAGTTTGAATAAAGCATTCAGCATCAGCACCACGATGGAGCAAAATGTTGACAGGTTATGTGGCCCAGTTACTGCGTATTGAGACTCTGTTAGAGGTGAGGTAATGTAGGGATGACACAGAGCTGTGTAAAAGTACGACACAGGCTGTAAGGGAGCATTCATTATTTATGGCAGGGGTGGGGTTGAGCAAATTGAGGGGGGGGGGCCATTTATTTTCAGGGTATTCTTAGGGGGGGCAAATATTTTCAGGGTATTCTTAGAGGGGGCATTTGTTTTTACCTATTCTTAGAGGGGGGGCCATTTATTTTTAGGGTATTTATCTAAAATGCCGCAAATTTCGTCACCATAAAATGTCTTTTAATGTATCAGAGACTCCTTTTGAAAGATTAAAGGTAATCAAATTGATCCAGTTCAGTGAAATCTAATTGGATGGAACTATATTCAGAGATCTTTTTCAATTGATCAATACCAATGTGCATTTCTTGTCGATGACTATCAGTACATGCAGCTACAAGACCACCTGAATGTGTAAGGACATGTTATAAGGCACATCTCATGTGGGTATACAGTCGACCCTTGCTTCATCAGATTTAAAAGTGCAAGGAAAAATGTCTGGGGAAGCAAATTATCCGAGGATGTAAGTCCAAATATAATAGAAAACATAAGAGATAGTTGAAGATCATCTGTCTCAGGTAATGAGGGATCTGAGGAATTAAAGGGTCGAGGAAGCAAGGGCCGGCTGTAAGCCCCAGGTCAAGGTAAAACCCAATTGGCAAATGTTGAGATTTAAAAGTACATACAAAATATCCTGTGGGTGAGGCACAGATTGGGTGAAAGTTGGAAAATTAAGTACTGTTCTACAATATGATATCCTAGCACACCCTGATTTTAGGAGGATTCTTTGTGGGCCTGACTGAAGGAGCTATCCTCGTGTATAATCACCTTATGCATGAGTTTTTACAGTAGTAGGTCTATTCTACACAAAAATACCTTGTCTATAAGGTGTATCTGAATTGAGACAAATTCTATCACCTATCCCTTGGAGTCTATTAACCCATTAAGGGCAGAAGACACATGAGTTATCTGGCCATAAGGGCAGCCTTTAAATTTCCTAGGAGTAAGGGCCTACATTCTATTAAAAGCACCTGCACTAATAAGCGCACCCCTCGCCTTTTGGGCTGTAAGCACACACCCCTTGTGTCAAATCATGCTAATGTAAAAGTAAAGTTTTTAGAGCAAAAACAATGGTTTTTAGACTTTAGGGGTGTGCCTTTTGGTAATGATTTTTGTATTAAGGTTGTGACAATCTAATGATTAATTTTCAGCACCGGTGCGGTTATTAGAATAAATATGGTATTCACAGTCCCCGCACAATTCCTATATAAGGAGGCCTACATGGTGTCGACTATAGTCGATGCTAGACCCACCACGGTGTTGACTATAGTCAATGCTAATCATTAAAATGTTAAAGTACAACTCCCATGAATTATAGCTAAAAGAGAGGTTTAATTATATGTATCACACAATGTATAGGCATGGTTTTGGTATTTATGTTAGATAAAAGAATATTCATGGAAGATCGTCATTGGGGGGGGTGCTGTATTTTCAACCTATTCTTGAGGGGGGGCCATTTATTTTCAACCTATTCTTGAGGGGGGGGGCCAAAAAATTTGGACGTATTCTTTAGGGGGGCCTTTTATTTTTGACCTATTCTCTTTCGCCAAATGCTCACCCCCACCCCCGCCATAAATAATGAATGCTCCCTAAAAGGTCGGCAAAGTGACAACGCTAATAAGAGAGTAATGAATGGGCTATCGGGCACCAAATTCAGTGTATCGTAGGATATCGTAAGGAGTGGCCGTAGGTGCCTGATAGCCCATTCAATACTGTTTTTATTTCACAATTAATCAATAAATAATCAATAGAATATCAATAAAAATATTGGCGGTTATGGCAGCAGACAGCCCGCAGTCGTCGCCTCCCAAGGAGGCTGTTTCACTGCGTTCATCAATCAAACACGGACGTCCGTCTTTGCAGAGACGGACATCCGTGTTTCGGTTTTAGGGTCTGTAGTTGGAACACGGAGGGGGTAGGGGCAGTAGGTGTACGAATATGAACATAAAATGCGGTACACGGACGTCCGTCTTTGCAAAGACAGACGTCTGTGTTGCGGAGACGGACGTCCGTGTTTAATTGATGAACGCAGTGAAACGGCCTCCAGGCTTTGTATCATATCACACACGGCGAAAAAAGATTCGCCTGGACTAGTCCCGCCTACCTAGGCTTGGTTTGCTTTGAAGGCATCCCGCGTCTCGCGGTTATGGCGGAGGACACACGGCGAAAAAAAGATGCGCACGGACCAGGACTCATCCCGCCTACCTCTAACGGCGCTAACCACTAGACCACCGCGTCTCACCCCTCAGCGCCTATGGCAAGCGATATGTAACCTCCTGGAGATCGGAGTTTTAAACTGTAAGATCAAAGTTTTAAACTATGAGATCAAAGTTTTAAACTGTGAGATCAGAGTTTTAAACTGTGAGATCAGAGTTTTAAACTGTGAGATCAAAGTTTTAAACTATGAGATCAAAGTTTTAAACTGTGAGATCAGAGTTTTAAACTGTGAGATCAGAGTTTCAAACTGTGAGATCGAAGTTTTAAACTGTGAGATCGAAGTTTTAAACTGTGAGATCGAAGTTACAAAACTGCAGTATCAACTCCTGAAACTGATATTAGAGATAATAACTCCGAGCTCGGTGGTAAACATTTCGCTTGCCACAATAGCCTGTCTCAGCTTGGATTTGTTTGAATGCGTCTCACGGTTATGGCAGCGGACAGCCCGCAGTCATCGCCTCGCCGTTATGCGAGCAGTAGCGACAAAGCTGGGGGGGCACAACCCAGACTGCTGGGGATTTTCACACTTTGAATGTATAGAAGTTATATGCACCCTCCTCGGTATCATATCAAAGCCAGCCACTCCTCGTCAGTCCCTGTGGCGCAATGCATAGGGAGTTGGATTCGGGACCCCTACCCTGGCCATGAAAATTTTGTGGGTTTTAACATGTAAAATGTGACATGTTGTGACATGTGACATGTTAGGAGTGCCGATATCCTGGATATCGGCACTCCTAGGAGTGACGATATTCAGGACCTGCAATATCGACAGGTATCAGAATGGGAATATCCAGAAAAAGCACCCAAAATCACAGAGGTCATGTAATAACCCTGGATAACCAAGCCCGGTTTGGACCAAAACGCTGTGGGTTGTCCGTTGTGGTTGTCCGGTGAAAGGAACGAGCCAGAACGGCCAGAAATACACATGTGTAGTTGGGAAAAAGGAAGCTTAGGTCAATGTGGATGTACCAGGGTGGTATAGAATTGACAGGAGGAGCTTTGGGACTATGTGTACACACAAAAAAATATTCTGAATATCTTAGACCTTTCGCCTAACATTTGTTGGACTTGCTAACCCCAGTTGGGAGTTTGCACGTCCCCAAACCACCGAAGTTTTCTTGGGAGTTTACGCCTAACCCTTAGGCAAAATGCCCGACTTGCCTGATTTCTCCTAACTTGCCTTGGACTTTTCCACTAACTACATAGACTTTCAAGCAACATAGCAATTCTCTTAATTTTGAAATGGTAAGTGTAAACTCCACATAGGTTAAGACATCCAGAACAGAGCCTCTCCATTTGAGAAGCAAGTTCAATACCTCACATCATTTTCTTTGCAACCTGTGAACTTAGTTGCTCTGGGTTTATCATAATGTCAAAGATGTGGATATATGAGTAAATTAAATTTCCACAGAAAAGGTGTTTCCATTATTCTTCATTGCTCCTTCAATAACAAATATATATTTATTAAGTGTATTCTGTTAAATCACATGCCAGGTTGAATTGTAGAGGCGTTATTATGTCGATAGTCATTGAAAGCACCATTACTCTGACATTCATAGGATTTTCCATGATATGCACTTACCATAAAAATCCTCATGCAAACCACACTGCCACCTGGTGTGAAAAAAATCTACTACCCCTTAGCCAAAACTGCTACCACTCAGACAAAACTACTACCCCTTAGACATGGCTAAGTCAATTCAGCTTGCCTTAATAGGTTAGTTAATACTACTAACACATTAGTAAGATGTTACTAACATGTTGGGTATTTTGCCTAAAGGGTGATTTTGTCTAAGTTAGATTAGTATTTACTAACTTGGATTATTTTCTGTGTACAGGTCGTGGAAGTGAGCCATAGAAGGTCCTAGAATCTGCCCCCGGGGGGGCACTTATGGAATTATGCATACCATGTGCGTACACAAACCGGCGTGAAAGGGGGTACCTTTTGGGCCCCATGAACAGTTAAAAGAGGTCCTTTTGGTCCCAATTTGGGCAGAAAGGGGTACCCTTTTCAAGTGCTTTTAAATGGCGAAAGCACTTTTGAAATATTCCAACTAGAACCAAAGATAGGGTTAATATCAAGAGGTCATTGCTCTTCCTTGACTTTTTCTCAAGCAAAATCTACTATTTGGCCGGGAAAGGGGTACCTTTTCCCAGGAAATCGATCATGTTTTGGCCTGTAAAGGGGTACCTTTTTCAGAAAAATCTCAAAATGTGATCAGGAAAGGGGTATGCTTTATAAAAAATTCCATTGAAAGGGTGCTTAAATTGAGGGTTAGCTAGAGTTAGTCTTCTTACACTCTAACAGTAGTAAAAGGGGTATATTTTGGTCCAATTTTGCCCTGCTAAAAGGGGTACCTCCCGGGGGCACTCTCTATGTAATGTATACACATATGTGCGGCTGGCAAGGGTACTTTTTCAAGGAAAAGTCCCTATCATGCCTCCTGTTTCAGCCACAAATGTCCCTAGCAAGGGTCTACTTTTGAGCAAAAGAAAATGAGATTGTCATGATAAGACTCTGTGATCAATAGGACATGATCGAGTGTTGTTCATCTGGAATATGCCGGGATATTTGGAAGTGATGTTTTAATGAGCGAAATTGATCATTCAACCAAACTTTAAATTGCAATATCTTAGCAATCCATTTTTTATCAATTTTGATGAAATAAAGTGTATTTAGTGGGAAATATCAAGTTTTATTTGGAGTTTGGTAAATGACAAATTTTCGGAAACATTTTTTCTGCTTACCATGCAAACCAAAACTGTGCAAAATCATAATTTTTAGCATATCTGTTGCCATGGTAACCAACCTAAATGGCCAATAATGCATCAAAATACACTGAAAATTTCGATGTCATTCTGTTCAGCATGGAAAAATGTACAAAGTCAATTTTCACCAAAAATGTCTTATTATTTGATTTTTTTCATGATTTTTGGCTTAAAGTTTGATAAAATCTATGGGAAACTTTAAGGGTGAATCCAAATTTTGTCTCAAGTTGGTGAGTCAGCCACATAAAAACTATAAGAGGTAGAGACTAGTTCTTTGGACTCTGTGGGGAACCCTTCTCAAGATAGAGCAATGGAAAAAAATCTAAGGGCTTCAGTCAATTTTGAGTAAGTAACAGGGTGCTCAAAATCGGTAATAAATCGGCCAAAATCAGCCCAAACTACGCAAAAATGCGTAATCAGTAAAAGAAGAGTTAAATAAATATAAATTCCATATAAAGTCATATTTTAAGATTATAATAATGAAAAAATACACAATATTTGAATTTTGCTGAAATTATTGGGCATTTACTGAAAAAAATGCATAATTTTAGGTAATACGGAGCTATTTTGGGCGGTGGCCCCTTACAAATATTGGTAACGTGATTTCCTTTATAAGAGGAGTTAAAAATTCATTTTACCTTGGAATAACTACCTTAATCAATTTCTACATCTAATTTCACATAAGAAATAAGATGTTTGGTGAAGATTTGTGAAAGAAAAAGTGAAATAACAGGTGAGCAAAAGGTGATGGCATTACATATGGTTCAATTTTGTGGTACAAATTGCCAAATATGCCTCATATTGATGAATTCTCTGCATATCCCACCTCAAAATATGGCAATGGTACAAAGCATGGCATAGCCTCTGGGAAGCTCAAAATCACTTTTAAATGGTCTTAAGCATGCTTGAGCATCCCTATAATGTCATTTTTGTAACCAATAGGCCATAATAAAAAAAAAAACAACGCACATGGCATATGGTCAAATATGGATTACCCAGGTGGCCAAAATAGCCTCAAAGTTGGGGGCTCTTGTTTTTGGCCTTTTTTTCATGAAAAAATAGCACAATTTTAATGATTTTAAATGCAATTTCATTCATAGTGCGTTTAGATTAGTTCTTATGAGAAAATCGTAATACCAGTATATTGGTCAAACAGTCAGATTGACCCAAGTTAGGTTAATTGGGTCAAAGCAAGCCAATATAGATTGAATTGGCTGAAAACGAGCCAATCTGAGTTTAATTGCCAATATAACAATCTTGGTCCAATTTGACCTAATTAACCTATAATGACTTGTTTTGACTCATTTTACTCATCTTGGGTCCATTTTCCTTGGCCATACAATTGATCCATTTTAACCTATTTCAACCCAATTTGACCCAATTTACCAACTTTGATCAGACTGATTCTATTTGGACCAATGCACTCATCTTGGGCCAATTTTACCCACCTTTGGCCAATTAGATCCATTTTTAACCATATTGACCTCTTTTGCTTGAATTACCTATCTAGGGTACAAATGACTCAATTTGGCCCAATCTTTGGCCATTTGATCCTTCTTGGCCCAATGTAATGTATTTTTACCTGATTTGACCCAATTTACTGATGTTTGGCGTATCTTACTCAATTTGGCCCAATCTCTGGCCACTTGACCTGTCTTGGGCCACTTTGAACTATTTTGACGAAATTTGACCCTTTTTTGACCTAATTCATCCAGACTGGGTCAGTCTAATTCAATTTGGCCCAATCTATGGCTAGTTGACCCATCTGTACCTGATTTTACCCCATTTACCCAACCCAGGTCAATTTGACTCTCCACTCAACTCCACTTCATTCAACCCCACTTACCAGTATTCCACACCATTCAACTCTACTTCACTTTAATACTTCACTTACATCTTTATTCTTTTAATACCTACTGCCATACTTCTGACACCTCCCCTTACCATCCAAAGACTTTCATATCCACTTGACACCCTTGTAGCACCTTTGCATACCTTTGTGATAACTCCCCATATCATTCAGACCCTTTGTCAAATCCTTTTGACACCCTCCCACATCCTTGTGAAATCTTGTACTACCCTTTTGAAATTCTTTCACATTGCTCCAACACATACACACACATTTGTGACACCTCAGTACACTCTTCTATAATTCTGATTCCTTTACACAACATTCTAACATACATCCATCCCTTGTGACACTTTCCATATTCCTATGACCCCTTTCTATACACTTCTGACACTGTTACCCAAGGTTATACACCTTACCTACACTTCGGATGTCATCAGGCAACTGTCTTTGACCCCTTTTTCCCTCCCTTATGACACCTTCCCACATCATTTTTACACCCTCCTATATTGTTCTAACACCTTCTGACATCTGTCTGACTCCTTACCATACCCCTCCATACCTTTCCACCCATTTGTGACATCTCCACATTCTTCTGACACCTTCTTTTATCCCCGTGACAGCTGACTGTGTAGTTGTGACATGTCTCCATACCCCCACAACACTTTACAACACCTTACTACACCTGTATGACACTATCCAATACCACATTGACACCTCAACACATCCTTCTGATATATTTTTATAGCCGTGTGACAGCTTGCCATACAATCCTGATGGCCTGTCAGACCTGTGTGACACTTCAGTATACCTTTACAACATGTATCCGTGCCCCTGTCACCAAACATCCTTGCCATACCTTTCTACATCCTTGTGATACTTCTCTGTACCCTTGTGACACCTCCCCATACCCTTGTGACACCTTCCCATACCTTTCTGAAACCTTGCCAGACCCTTGTGACACATCCCCATATCCTTGTGACACCTCCTCATTCCCTTGTGATACCTTGCCAGGCCCTTGTGACACCTTCCCATACCCTTGTGACACCTCCCCATACCCTTGTGACACCTCCTCATACCCTTGTGACACCTCCCCAGACTTGCCAGACCCTCGTGAAACCTTGCTATACCCTTGTGGAACCTTGCCAGACCCTTGTGACATGTTACCATACCCTTGTGACACCTCCCCATACCCTTGTGACACCTCTTAAGACCCTTGTGACACCTTCCCATACCATTGTGACACCTCCCCAGACCCTTGTGACACTTCCCCATACCCTTCTGACACCTTCCCATACCTTTCTGACACCTTGCCAGACCCTTATGACACTATCCCACTGAGTTATAGGGAATTAAGAAGAGCGACAAGTCGATCGCTATTGTTTGGGGAGTTATAATAGTAATTCTGGAAATAATATAAAGACGTGGAGTTCCTTCATACTAAGTGTTGTAGGTATATCCCCGTAGTATACATAAAGGGTTTACTATGAAGTATGATATAAAGAAAGAAAACTTTTGAATGCGATATGTCAACGGGAACAGTTAAAGAATGTCACTATAAGTCCTTAGTCACATGAAGTCTAGAGTGGGTGTGGCGTGTTATGGCCCTATAGGATGCCAGGAGTGGCTGTGAAGGCTGAGTCATTGTTTCGGACTTTGCCCATGTAGATCCTGGGGGTCCCGGTGGGAGCAGTGGAGATTATGTCCTTATGAGTGGATGGGTGTGTCCTCTATGAGTGATCTGTTAGAGCACCACCAGGCTTAAAGTGTTGGATGGCAAAAGATCAGAACCACTGGCAGTCTGGCAGTATATAAGGCTGGAACTGTGGGGGTTGGGTGCAGGCTGTGTTCAGGAGGAAGAGATTCACACTCTGCCCTGGAATCATAGGGGAAGAGATTTATATTCGACAGTCCACAAGTAGGAATCAATTGAAATTCTGAATAGCATTTACTGGAGCTTTGGTCACTGCCTAGAGTGCTCTCTGAGGTCTTAACTTCATTCAATTGGAGATCTAGACACACTCCCAAAGGGATCTGCTTGTTACATACATAGAGAAACCACACATCAGAAGGACTTAGATTTGGTTAGCTTTCATTTGGTCTCATTACCCATTACTATATTCTCAATGCTCACTTGAACATCTCACTATGGAGTTATTGATTTAACTTGGAGTTATGCCATGATGGAATTTGAAGACACCAACCGTTTGTGATTGTGTATTGTGATAGCCATTTGTGATTGTTGATTTAACCTGGAGTTATGCCATGATGGAATTCAAAAGCACCCACAGCTTGTGATTGTGTATTGTGATAGACATTTAAAAATAAGTTTTGACATTTAAAAGTATCGGTGAATTTGTGTTTGGAAAATACCCTCACATTGGAACTTTAATGAGGATGAACAAATTTGTAAATGTTTGTAATTACGTGGAATTAAGTATATTCAACAGCGATGGAAACTGCTCATGCCCGAGATTGGGTATACATATAATGTTATTGACGAAATGTGGTGGTATCATTACTTGATCGAGGTTTATAGATATTGACACCATTGACTTTGAACTCGTTTGGATTTAACTTATTGAAATTCTTCCTGCTTAAGGTGTGTGTTTAGGAATTCTAAATTAAAATGTGAAATCGACGCTGGAGTCTGAATTGTTTTAGACCTTGGATTGGCATAAATACCTATTCAATAAAAACCCTTGGAGATGAAGTACCCAATTGTGTTTTCTTTCCAAATGGGCTATGGGATTTAAACACAAGCTCTACTACTTGACGCTAGCTTGAGATCATTCCCCAAGTACATAATTAAACTGCGAGTGGAGATGGGATTGAGGTGAAACATAACTGGTGTAAACCCGAGTGGATCATTGCATCACAGCTACCCCATTTAAAGTTAGCTAAACCCCCTTATAGAAGCTAAAACACCTCCATTAAAGCTTAGCAGCCTCCTCCAGCTTCCCCAAAACCCCAACATTAGAACATAACCTCCTCTAATCCCCTCCGCCTGTCATAGCCCACCACATCATTATGACACTTTCCTCTGTCATTCTGATACCATCCTATACCCTTCTGATGTCTTTACATAGTCTTCTGACACATTTTCCCACCATTGTGACACCTTTGCAATTCGATCATTTGAAGTCAAAGTGCAGCTCATTTGTTCATGTGTAAGAGAATAAAATCATCAAAATCCCTTCATGAATATAAGTAAATAAGTATAATGTTTCTATTAGTGCAATGCAAAGTAGAATTCACAATATCTGTGGGTACTAGATTCAATACCAAAAGTGGTCACCTCTTGTATGTTCAGGATCGTCCAAAATGGGTGGCTTTACCCTATGTGTGAACAGCAATTCAGCCAGTCAAAGCCCCCTCTCCCATATATGATCCCAGGCTCATTGGGAAGCACTTGAGATCTACGTGACAGGTCTATTGATACTGACAATCCAGCCCATAATGCTGTTCATAGAGGCAATGGGCTAAAAATACTGCACCTTTCTAATTAAAACACATTTTGCCATATCCTCCATGCATAAGTACTGCAGCAGCATTGCCTGATAGTGATGTGCCTTATCTTGATAATTTATTTATGAAACAGCAGGCAGCGCCATGCTGCACTATAGAAGTGACCTTGAGTGCATTATAGCAGTGTAGTGCATACCTGAGCAAGGTCACAGTACCTGTAAACAAGTTGAGGGACATTAATTGGTCTAGACATACCTTGATTGGATGATAGTGGTGGGGGGGGGGGTCGAAAAAAAATCTGCCAATCCTCCAAAATCCATCTAGCCCCCCAGCTGGTAATAAATGACTCGTCCATAAGATCACCAGGATGAATAAATACACTGTCATAGTTTTTGTGATAAATAACACAACTGCTGGGTGCAGCTTATACAGAGGCGTAGGAAGCAAATCTTTATTGGGGGGGCCCAGCTGGTCCCCACCTTGACCACCTTGACCACCAAGCCAAATAGCGCGCTATTTGGCGTATGCGAACATACTATAAGTTTTGTATAGAAAATTAATTTTCAATGACTTTTAGATTTGATTTGAGGCCCAGGCGCCCATTTTCCCTATCCCATCACAATATCAATCTAATTTGAGATTTATTATGAATCTTTGGCAAATTTTGGGGGGGCCCAGACATACTCAGGCCCCACCTCCTTTATGATTGGGGGGCCCAGGCCCCCCTGCCCCCCCCCCTTTTCCTACGCCCCTGTTATACCAGTTTATGACATGCCCCTTTAACGGCTTAATATATGGTCTATTCTGCTGAAGCTGCGTCAAATGGGGGTGTAGGGGGTACACACACAAAGGTCAGATTTTTAAAAAGAGGCATTTTCCATGATAGACTATTGGTATTGAACTATCCATGCCTAAGTTTGGGTACACTAATGTAAAAAAATCTAACAAGTTATAGACAATCAAATTCGGAAGTATATAGCAGATGTTACCATATGAATACATGAGATATGATTGGTTTAATACAAGCAGTGTGTTCATAGACTTTAGTCCACACAAGATTTCTCAAATATTTACGATTCACAACAGTTAATAATTCATTATCTATTTAGATGGTTCACATCATGCACAGGTTTGCATTTCAATGACTGATTGATAAACAACTGCTGCAAATTTGAGAGGTATCAGTGCATATCTGCATGTCAATTACTCTGTTGTTAAAAAGGGAGCAATTAGACCTACTAATCCTATTGGTACCAAAACTAGGTTAGTCCAACTTTGAACTTATGTAGTAAGATTGGGGGTGATATGCATATAGGTATTGTAGATTGCTGTTATTGAAGTTGCATTTGGATGGTAACACATTAGCACCAAAGTTATTTGATGCATTATAATGTATATAAACATTATATACCTTAACTATCTTTGACCTGAGGGATGAGTGAGATTTGGGAGATGACAAATGATGACCCACTTGGAATTTACATCCTTTTGATGTAGAAATGTTTTATAGCTTCCTATGTGGTTAATGGTCTTTATCTAGCAAACTGATTGATAAATAGTGAGGTGATGCCTCTGAATGACAGATTCACAAATGATGTCTCACTTGAAAAGGCTTACGTCCTTTTAATGTAAAAATGTTTCATTGCCAAGTGGGCATATAGTTAGTTATATCTAAGTCTATCAGATTATTTCTTTACGATGGCCCAATGTGTCAAGGTGACCTATAGACATAATTGGTGAAAGAAAGGTGTTTGAGGGATTCTGCAGGTTCACTACATATGAATGGTAATGGGTTTTAGGCTGCCATGTTTCTGTATGGCTCCCATTAATATCTTCAAAAAGTGGTATCTTTGCTTCCAGTTCACTTACAAACGCAAATGAAAATTCTAGGAGTAGCTTTGATGGGACCATTTTTGAGATGCTCTGTAGCAGCCATCTTAGATCTAGAATATTTTTTCTCTCAAAAGCCTGTAAAAGATCCAGATTTCCCCTATGAAATCTAATAGGATATGGATAATTCATGATGATTACATTATTCCTGATAGCAGCCATTAGAAATACAGTGTAATCGGACAGTTTGGTGCATTGTTCGGAACAACGGGGGAAAACCGCACCTCCAGGGTTGTTTTTTTTTTTTTTTATACACATAATACCTTTAGATCCTCTCCTCGGGGATGCCATGTTATAAATAGCACATAGGGACATGACACTTACCTGCTTATCCTTGCATGTCTTGATGTTAAATCTTTAACATCAAAAACTTGAAGTGGCATAGTCCGATGGTTGGGGCTCAAAAATCAATCTTCTCAAAAATGAGTCAGGATGTCCACTTAGACCATACTTCCTATGGTACCTACTTAATTTGCTCTCCTCTCCAGGATTAAGTTCATATTTGAAGGAATTGTTAGATTTTTACCTGATTTATAGTTTTGGAGTGCACACCAAAACTCCATCCATTGTGAAATACCTATGGATGGGTCCATGGGACCCCCTTTCTAAGCTTATATAAGCTAAATTTACCAACAGAGGGTCCTAAATATGATGTTATTATGGTGTATGGAACACATTTGAACAGGATTTGAAAAATGAAAAAAATCGGACTATGTCACTATAATGATCCCTCATTTTGTTTAAGGACTGTCACGTTTCCTTCATTACATCTGGATGTTAGGGGGTGTTTCTAGACCGTAACTCAAAGTGCTTGCTTATACACTGTATGCTCTTTCAATTTCTCTCTCTCTCTATTTTATGTAAACACGATGTATGAACATGAAGATAACAAGTTATATTAGTACTTTCACCTCGATATAAGACACGACACACCACTCATTTTTAGACATCTTAATTATACACTGTATTATGTTTCATGTAAACATGATGAATAGAATTGTTCCCTCTGTGAAGGTCAAAATCTATACTGGTTGCAACATCCCAATTAGTAGGTGTTTTGGAACAGGTATGAGATGTCATAAAGGTCCTAAGAAAACATATATGGAACATTTTGGGAAGCTTTGGGTATAGAAGTATAGGGTACAACACTTTACTTCCATATCTATCAATCTTGCTTCTAGATATAGACCTCTTTTCAAATGTCACTCAGGTGTCCTACATGTAGAGTTATCTGGGTTAGGAAAAGAAAAGTATTGACATGTACTATTTTAAAAATTCTACATCCTTGACGATCCTCTTTATGCAAAATAACCATAATTAGACCCTGTACAGAACCAACAATGTGGCCTAATCAAAACGAATGCAGCTCACCTATGCTTAGCAGAAATCCAGGGGCAATATGTCTGCTCATCAACTTATATGGGACACTCTATTCTCTGTAAACCTTACACCGTCTCCTCTTTTGATGGAGACTTAACAGTATGCACCTTGACGATGTGCCCTAGAACCCCAGGCTACACAAAGCAATATATATATATATATATATATATATATATATATATATATATATATATATATATATATATATATGGGTCGGATTTTCACTCTATGCACAATATGAGCCAGTGAGTCATAAACAGTGAAAGTCAATATCAATTAAATGCACTTTATTATAATGGAAGACCAACATCCTAAAAATTGTGATTCAACAGCTGTACTCATAAAATGTCAGTTTTGGTAAGCCATCAATGAAAATCATCTCTTTTTGTGTAACGATGGTCACATTTATAATCTTGGTTGACAGTGGACCCCCTAGAAATGCTCATATCACCCTTAAATTTGGTATGCTTATACTTTCAATAGTTACCAATATGCATACCAAAAAGAAATATTGTGTCTCAAAAACTGTTTAATGTATGGCTGTTCCCAAAGTTTTGAAAGTTTGAAAATTTCTTGACTTCATTGCAAACCGTTTGCACTTTCCTATAACAACATTAAAATACCTTCTATTCTCCTGAATATCACTCTGAATTATATTTAGTGTCCATACTATGTAAACAAAGTGTGATTGTATACTTGTGGTACAACATATGTGGTCTGCTGCTGCCCAAACCTTTGTATTTCCTAACATATAAATGTGACCATCGTTACACAATATATACCAATCAGTAGAACGACTTGTTTAACCATTTTCACTTGCCATAAGACCTTAACACTCAGCACATTTGTGGTGAACAGGTTGGCCAACTGATTTAACCACTTATTTACATACTTTGAACCCCAAAAGGGTGAGCACCATGTGTCGAAACGCGGAAATCCTCGATTTTTTACCACTTTTTGCAAGTTGCGATGGACATTGGACCCGGACAAAATATAATTACAACACTCTATACACCTCTATTCAATGCCCAAAGTAGTCTATGAACACCTTAAACATCAACAGATACCATGTTATCAGTCTATATTCCATGGTAGGCCTTCTACTAGACACTACCCAAAGTATACATTTCAGTGCGTAAATGTGACCATCGTTACACGATGTATATGACATAGTTATAGCATTAGACCACAAGAAAATATAAATACAAAACTCTATACACCTCTATTCAATGCCCAACGATGTCTAGTATGTGAATTAAATATAAAAAATGCCTGGCATATGCATCAGAGTCTGTGATACTGTATCAGCTATACATCAAATAAAAGTGACCATCGTTACCTTTAAAGCTATTTATATCTTTTAAAGGCCTCTTCTATAGCTTCTATCATTTTGTGTGATATCCGGACCGAGTTCTGCTTCCGCTTAGTTGTGCCCAATGCCTTTGGAGGGTCAATTTTGCCCAGTCCCGCATCCAGAGTTTGTCTTTTATCCATGACCAAAACAAATTCATTTGAGTTCTGTTTACGGTTGAGAAAACGCACCTCGTACTCCTTTTCCTCCCTCTGCAGCACCTGTCCCACGAAGACCTCATCATCATACACGCATGCCACATATGACCCGTTGGAATAGCGGGACAGCTTTCGGATCAAAGGCTGTGCTTTGGAGGTGCTGATGTGAGCGTCCTGCGGTCGAGGTCGAGGTCTTGAGATAAGCGAGACGCCAACCGCTGCTGCTTCACATCATCCACCTTCCCCAGTTGTTTGAATGCCTTTATGCGTTCCGGTTTGGGAAGGCTCCTGAAACCATCAACCAGTAGTTCGTAACCCTTGGTTCTTACATCGACATTCTGTGGCCCTGCAGGTTGATTTGGTTCCGCAGGTGGATTCTGTTCTGCGGGTTGATTTGGGGACCTCGTGGAGCTGTCTTGTCCCTCTCCCTGAGATTTGCTACCTGAGCGCATGTCTGTTTTCGGATCAAATCCAATTTATCTTGGTCCCCTGATGCTTTTAGCCGGTCTCCTGTTTCCGGGCGCGGCTTGCAGCCTTCCTCTCGGCTGGTGTGAGGGCTTGGCCTTCAGGGAGTTTCTTTCGTCCCATACTGCAAATGAATATGAAACAGAATTAACACATGAACCTGAACACATGAGCAAAATGAGGTTATCATATCCTTATTTTATATAGGTAATAAAATACTTCTGTGTTTTCTCATTAGTAAAAACTAAAGAAATATACCCTCCCTAACACCAACTTCAAAAAAAGTGTCTGGTATTAAAGGAATGACTATTCCATGTGATGAAGGTACCATAGGGCCATCTTGTGTCAAAATATGGAGAGGTTGCACCAAGGCTTTCTGTGGGTATTGAGAGGAAAACTGGTTTTGTAACGATGGTCACATTTATAAATTCTGCCTATTTCTGGCCCCAGGAGGGTGCAGACTGTACCAAGACCATTCAAAATTGTACTTAGTGTTGGTATAAAACATATATTAATGCAGTAGATTGACAACAGATATGATATGGGTAAGTACAGAGGGAGAATAAAGAAAAAAAATTTATCGTCTGTAACGATGGTCACATTTATATGGGTCGTGGTAGAAATGGATTTAGTATGTATTAAACTACTAGTCTAAGAGTTGCATTGCTCTGAATTGTTGAGGAGAAGGTGTAGGCAGGTTTTAGAGGTTAAAACGAGTGGGAGTAGTATCTATTTCTCACATTTGGGGGGTCAGAAGACAAATTTCCCAAAAAGTATTTTTTCGTATGAGTAGTTGGTACAGTGTCAAAAAAATGAAAATACACCAATTAACTTAACCATGATATGTAACCAGGTCTACCCTCTTCTAGTGATGTCTTGGTAAATGCATTACCATCATCTGAGAAGGGCTACAGGGTGCACAGAGAACCGAGGAATAAATATAACCATCGTTACCATAGTATGTGATGTCGGTTATGGATATAGTTTCTGACCTCTCACTCGAATGCCAATGGCGGGAGGGCCCCAAAAACCATGCCAAGCGACGTACAACGGTCGTTTTTAACATAAATAATGGTTTTCGATACACTATTTTGCTACCAGAATGATCTAGGGATGTTCAAATTTCATATTTTCACATCGATTTCACAAAAATCTTACCTTTGACTTGATTTTGGTGGGTGTTTAGACGCTGGACATGGAAGAAATCTGCTGCAAAGTGTCAACAAACTGTCTCTGATCAATGCGCATACGCAGCCCAGTGCCGCACTTCCGCCAGGTTAACGTGGACCGCGAAATACTTTCCCGCCTCTCATGAACGTATAAAAGTGACCATCGTTACCGACAGTCCTGGTACCTCCAGTACAGATGTAAGGGAAATGAACCAGTATGTAACAATAATTTCAAATGGTATATTTTAAACCTAGATATTACTTTAATAAACTAAAATGACATATTGTTGAGTTTCATGGAGATGTAAATGTGCAAGTAACGATGGTCACATTCATGCAGTTGAAAATCAGGTTATGCCCTTTGGATGGAAGAGCACTTGGAGTTGAGCCAAAATTTTTGCCACAGTTTACAAGTCAAACACCCACTAAAGAAAGACAATATCAGTGAAAACATATTATAATTTTTTTCATGATAATAAAGAATGGAAAATAAAAGTGACCATCGTTACATCGGGGACTTGTTTCTTTAGAAGGGCTGAGGTGGTTATAAAAAAGCATGCAGGGATCCATAAACCAAATAAATTTGACAACCAACACCTACACTAATCAGGTGATGTGTTATAGGGTACTGTGACACTATGTGGGGACAGCCCACATGCATGCAAAGTTTTAAAAAGTCTGAAAAAAAGCCGTTTATAAGGGACTTTTTGGGGTTTGAGGATGAATATCTCAGGGAATAATGCCCCCTATTCACCTACAATAATATAATGCACATAGGAGAACACTTTCTTATCCTGCAAGGGTCAGAAAGTGGGAAACCCCCCCAAAATGGCAATTGTACATAGATTGAAAATCCGACCCATATATATATTAGAACGTCCCCTACATAATATATCAAACATGGTATACATGATCCAAGACAGGACAAGATATACTAGATTTGGCCAATAATGTTTAGTGGCTGGCTAAGCGCCCTTTATTAATAATATTAATTAACACACTAAACATAAAAAAAAATTGACACCAATACACCAGTACATACTGAGTGGGTGAGGAGGTGGAGGAACTGTGGTTGCTACAACAGTGTAACTAACCAGGTAGGAATTAGTTAGACAAGTGGAGTACAGGTGGAGACACCACAGTGGGTGCAGGAGGGAGAAATAATACCGGAACCTCACTAATACTCATATAATGCATTATATCACACATTAGAACATCCCCTACATAATATATCAAACATGGTATACATGATCGAAGACAGGACAAGATATACTAGATTTGGCCATTAATGTTTAGTGGCTGGCTAAGCGCCAAACCCCCAAACCTGCCAGTCACTTAGGTGGAACGGGATCTGAGAGCACCCAGTCCAACTCCTGAGCAACTCTAAGATCAAAAGCTATCCTTGCTTCAATCGGTTGCTGTATATAGATCATCACAATATCAGACTTCCAGTCTCCACGAGTTTTTAACTCTTCAATTGTAGCTCCAACAGAGCGTAAGTAGGACGTCCCTCCCCGGCGGAGGCTATGTGAAGAATAGTCATCTGGATTTAACCCTTTCTGTTCTGCCACATACTTGAGAATATCCATATAGGCCTGATAAGACATGGGCTCACCGGGACTTAACATGAATGCTGGTGAACTGTCTGTCCCTATCACTTCGTTGAAGTGTTTCTCGGTCCAGTAGACCGCACACAACTGAGGGTCCTTCAGTTTTGCAATTAGGACTCTGAGAAGTCGATCGCCATACTGAATGGTCTTCGAGCCCCGAATTGTTATCATACCCCATGTTGTCATGTGAATGTCTTCCCTGTGCAACATTACTGCTGAGTCTGTCACGTGTTGCTTGCGCAAGAGACCCCAGAATGAAGTTAGTAATGCAGCTCTGAATGCAGTGTGGCCCTTGTTTCCAGTTAGATGGTTGAACATCCTTAACATATGTTGAGGGAGAATCGGGGAGGCTCTTTTTACGGCCATTCCCAGCTTCCTTTAGATTCCCTCTATGGACATGTGTATCTGGTAGTCCTGGTAATTGATTGGAGGGAACCCATTCAGTTTTAGATGATGGTTTAGTCCCGATAGGTAGTCCTTGATTGATGACACCTTCATACTCCTTGCCATGTATGCTATATATAGCACAATCTTTCTGCTGGTACATGGGAAGGGTGTCAAAACTGCATTTCTCAGAAACGCCTATTGCGGATCAACGAACGCGAAGTCCCATCATAATGATGAATACTTTGCTTCGAAGACATGTAGCTACTACTACTAGTACTGCTACAGCAACACTGATTACAGACAGAAAGTCCTTAGAAGGCTTAATACATCTATATTTGATATAGGTGGAAGTCAGAGCCAAGGAATAACTGATAAAGAATACTTGAGACAACAAACGATCAACCGAGACGAGATGATGAGAAAAAGAGCACCTGGTTATCCAAAAGAAACTCTAGTTAACTAGAGCTGAATTGGAAAACGAGAAACTCAGACTTGAGATCGAATACGAACAATGGGAAGCTGATCAGGAAGATAAGCGCAACCAGTTGTTAGCTGAAGAAGATAGGATCAGAGAAAACATTGATCTTCAGAGAACTGAAAATGAAAAATTAGTACAGATCCGAAATGCAATGATCGAAGACAATGAACAACTAATGCTGGCGATAAAAGACAACAATGATGACTTGATAACTCACCAGCAGGAGTTGTGCCTACAGATAGCCCAACTAACTAAAAGAAGGGATGCTCTAGACTGTTATGTAACAGGTATAGAGAATACGGTACCACCTCCGAAGTCGACCATGAACTGTCAACTAACAAACGACGATAATTTGAACATTGAAAATGTTCATCTCGATGGTGAGGAAAATTCTTTCCATACTGATACTACCACAAGTACATGTTGTGACATAGCTGACGATTCTGATCTAGATGAATTCGAGGAACAGAAGGAAATACATTCTGATCAAACCTTTGTCAAAGGTGTGGCACCAATGACAACTTCGACACCTTCCAAAGCTCTGGTGAGACAAAGATGACCTGACTATGACCCATTCATCAATGACAATGCTAGGGTGAACGTCACTGGTGACGGTGTCTATCAACCTGGACACAAATCTGATGGGGGTGGAGGTAAGAATCTGAGATTTAGTGTCCTTTGGGAGCTTACACTAATGAGAATGGTGGATCCTATCAGGGTTTGGACATAGTTTGTACCAATGAGGATGGATCTTTTGACTTCTCGTATGAAGACGACTCCTCTCCTCGTGATTTAGGAGCAGGAAATGATCAGAGCCAAGGTGCCACAGGAGGTACTTCGGGTAATGCAGGGGGAGCTCCGAGGCCCAACAGTGGAACGACAGGTGCTGTTGGGGGATCTTCTGGAAACAGGAGGCGATCTCAAGCCACCCTTGATAACTTACTGAATCGATCTTTGAACACTTCAGGGTGTGCTCACAACGAGGAAACGATTCGGGACTGGAGCATTAGCCAAGTAGGTAAGCTGGTATGCACCAGCAACGCTGCTCGAAGGAACACCAGCAGGTCTAAGCCTACAGTAGAGTGAGGGGGGGAATGTGCCTGAGTCACATGACCGGAGGTACCATAAACGTCTAGTGGCAAATTCTTGCACTATCTGGACGAATCTGTTCGTCCAGACGTATAGGCCCCCCTGTCAAAAGGGCCCCCCCCTATTGGGATTTAGCATGTACTGACTTTTAAAGTAACTCAATAGTGAGTGAATAGGAGAAGCAGATTTCACATTTTTTTCTTTTAAACCCTTCTAATTCCTTCAAATATACATGTTTCAATTTTTTTTTTTTCACTTGGGGGGTAAGCTTATATATTGTAGCACACTGTGGGACTCAAAGTTTTCTCTATACATGATTCCCTTATAGTGTATAACAGCAGAGAATGTACCCATGTCAGAGCAAAAGAGCTAGGGATCTACCCCCAATGCAATTAAGATCATGCCTACCATTACAAGGAGGTGTAAATTTGAGGAATTAGGGATCTTTTTTAAGGAAATGTTCACAGCATAGCTGTGATGAATTATTTTCTTATGGTTAAGGAACATATGTGACCCATCTGGAGAAAACGTGCATCCGGGGGGGATTTTTAGTTCTGCATTTGGCCACCAGGGGGCAGTGTATGAGTAAAATATTTAAAAATATACAAAAAATTGGCTTAGATCAATTTTTGATGGGGAATTCAATGGTATGCTCAGAATTATTCCATTTCTATTGAAAACATTCCATTTATGGAATGCAAAAGACAACTTCTCCGGCAACCTAGTTTGGTGGGCAAAGTAAGCCTTCTCCCCTAGGGTATCATTTTGATAAAAAATCGCCGCATTCATACCAGGTGTTGAGGGTGTACCAGAAACCAGCAACTGCTTGTACTCATCTGTCAAGCATATGTTCACCAGTCACCAGCAAAGAAGAGTAGTACCTCCCAGCATGCCTGTTTACCAGTAACGTAATCGGTAGACTAAGAGATGGGGCCAGTGTGTGCAAAAGAGACATCCGTTGCCATGGAAACATAGATAATTGGCATATATAGCAACTTCTAGTTGCCATGGAAACCACTCCTTTAAAAAAATCATATTTTTTGTTTATTTTTCCATAAAACTGTACTTTTTGCATTAACACTATTTAAGCTAGGATATACTGTATTTAGAGCTTATTTGCATTTTTCAATTGCTCATGCCGACCTTGGTTTGGCAAGCAAATACAGAAGAACTACCTGGGATATTTTAGCTCAAGATATCTCAGTTTAAAGCACATGACTTCAACTCTAAAAAGCTATTTCCCCCCCAGATGCAGGTTTTCCCCATTTGGTCACATATCTATCATAGAACTATGTACAAATCTGTGTCTCAGGTGTGTGGAGGCCGGATGTACTGCCTGGTCACGGCTGAGCACTCCCAATATGCTACATACAATACAGTATAAGTCTGAGTAGGTATGGCTGAAGGGCTGTAAGGTTGGGGGGTGGAACGGGTCTTGATGGAATCTACCCAGTCTACGAACAACAAGCTCACAGCGCGCCTCTAGGTATTCAGCCGCTTATGACATTAATAATAATAAAATAAATTCAAAATAACTGTTTTCAATATTTAAGGCCAGTGTAGTTCTACGGCATAGGGACAGTATCATTAGGGTTGTTGTTTTTTCAAATTCTATAAGAGCATGGAGTATGTTCTAGATTTACAGTTTTCCTGATAATCATGGTAGGCAGGGAGACTTTAACCTTGGCAACCACCATCTATCTTCAGGACCAGGAGCTGGGTCAGTAGGTTATGGTTATACCCATGTCACAGGTCCTTCAAATCAATACTCATACTCATCTCCCCCTCCCCAAGAGAATCTGGTTACAACCCTATTACACCAGATATTGGTAGCCCATTATCTCTCTACGGGACAGCTCCCGACACCAAGTTGGGGCCTTAATCAATTTCAAGCTATTCCATCCCAGTTATGAATTGACACCCTTACTGACAAAACCTCAATAAAAATCATAAGCTGGAACTGTACCATACAGCTAGGATAGACCTCTTGAGGTTATCAGGTTTAAAGGATATTGATGTCATATGTCTCCAAGAGACTCATAAAAAGGAAACATTCCAGTTTCCAGGGGTTGAAGTCCATGTAAAGTAAAGGAGGGTACCCCCAAACTAGGACTGGCCATACTAGTTAGACAAAACATTCTTTCCACTAGGGTTAAGTCTTACGACCCTCGCACTAAGACTGATGTTATGACAGTGGCTTAAGAACTTAGAGGCAGAACTGTATATATCACGAATCTGTACCACAAAACTGAAGTTAACCCTTAAAAAAAACCCAAGGTCAAGAATATAATCAAAGGTTATCCTGAGCACTCCCACTGGGGTGTGAATAGTAAAACACTACAGCGGGTAAAAGCGTTACAGGGCACAAAGGACCCCAGAAAACCTGGACTCCTTTAGGCTCAATAAAAAGATTGCCAGATCTGTGTGGAATAGGGAAAGGCACAAGGCTTGGGTAAAGTGGATCGCTACCATCGATCACACAACCTCTCTCACTGCCCTGTGGAATATAACGAAGACTATACGAGGCAAATCCACTAAGAGACCCATCCTTCCCCAACCCCTTAGCAGAAGCAAACAGGTTGGCTGGGTTTTTTTGCTGACTGAACGGACAGGGCAGATTTTCCTAAAGAACATCTCGCTGCTTTAGACTCCTTGAGACAAGAAAGGGAGAGGGTGGTACGGGACGCTCTCGAGGAAGAATCCTCTTCTGAGCTGGATGGTCCCATCGATATCGATGAAATAAAGTATCACCTCTCCCGCACTCCAAACAAAGCACCCAGATACCAGTCCAAGTTTACAAGAACCTATCAACAGATCACTTAGAAACCCTTAGGGATATGTATAATTCCTTTTACCTGACCTCCACCATCCCAGATGATTGGAAACAAGGCAGGGTTGTTCCTATACCCGGAAAGCCAGGGGAAAGCAGGCCCATCACTTTGTTGCAAACAGGCTCTAAACTCCTGGAGAAAGTTGTAGGTGAACCTTTAGTATATGCTATGGAATCTCCTCTGGTCACTGATGTCACTCCACCCAATCCTAATCAGTATGGCTTCCGGAGGTTTCACTCTGCTCAGCATTGCTACACAGCCAAACTAAATCTCATACACAAAGCTCTAGACACTAAGCTTCAGCTGGTTGTACTATATCTGGACCTGGCAAGGGCCTTTGAGGTCGTCGATCACTTGGTAATTCTCAGCGAACTTGCCCATTGAGGGATTTAAGTTAAACTACTCAGTTATATACAAGAATACTTAAAAGACAGGTTCATTAAGGTCTCCTTTCAAGGTCTTACTTCGAAACCAGTCTCACTAGCTGAAGGGGTGCCTCAAGGAGGAGTCTTGTCACCGACAGTATTCAATGATGTTATGACGGCTCTCCATGGGGTTCAGCTCCCACACTCCAACCTTTTATCCTATGCTGATGATATAGCCATAGTCATCACAGCCAGAGAGAACATAGGGGAAAGAGCTCAGGAGGTCCTGAACACAATTGCACTAGAGTGCAGGAAACTGGGCCTTCTCATATCCCCGACCAAAACCAAAGCAGTACCATACAAAACCACTACCCCAGATAGACCATTGATCCTAGAAGGCACTCCTATTGCCTGGGAAAACAAGTGGTATTACTTGGGCATCCTCTTTGACTCGCAGTTAAAATTCATGGCCCATATCGAGACCCTACCTGACAGAATGAGTGCCTGCACGAATGTAATGAGGCCCATAGCAGGACTCAAATGGGGCGTCTGTAGGTCAGCCTTGGATCTGTTCTATAAACAAGCCGTGCAATCCATAGTAGACTACTCTGCTCCAGTCCTCTACACTCTTTGACCCAATAGGATGGGGACCCAGGAGGACTGGACAGCCTACAGGATGAAATTCCAGCCTTTAGAGAGAGCCCAGCTAGCGGCGCCTAGAGTTGTTCTGGCAGTAACTGGTATAGGGCTAAAAACGAGGTAGCCAGGTTGGAGGCAGGGTATCCCCCCATCTCAGACAGAATTTCCCTCCTAGGTAGGCGATTCCTTATTAAGATGGCGTCCATTATCTCCTTCCCCCTGGCTGTATCTCTCAGAGAGAAGTTTCAAGAACTGGAAGTTGGTTTCTCTCAGAAGACCTCCGGTCCTCTGTCCACCACGTTCAAATGTCTAGTGGCCAACACAAATGCTGCAGGGGGCAGACTATTTGAGTCAAATAGAGGTCCTCCTCTTCACCCCACTCTCAGCATCCCATTTGAGAGGATTTACCCACACAGATACTTAGATCTCTTGCTCTAGAGAGCTAGCTTAACTTAGAGAAGAATATCCCCAGGCCGGAGAGGTCTATACGGACGGTAGTGTCCACAGGGAGCAGAAAAATGCGGGAGCTGCAGTGGTTTCTCAGAACTCCAACAAGAGAGCCATGGCTAAAATTGGCGGTGTAGTTTCATCTCTCACAGCCGAACTCTATGCCATACTAATTGCCTTAGGCAATTCGATTGAAAGTGATTTGATCATTCACACGGATAGTCTCTCCTCCATCTCTGCCTTAAAAGAGAAAAACACCTCCCATGTTGTATGTAGGGAAATCCAACAAGAACTCCTACTCAGACACAAACTAGAACTTCTCAGTTGCATTCATTGGGTCCCTTCCCACATGGGAACAGCAGAAAATGAGAGGGCAGACCGGTTGGCGGACCGGGCTGCATCTCTCCCTGGCTCCCCTTGGTTCGACTTACAACACCTCAACACTGACTCTGCCAATATAATGGTCAGTGAAATTGATCTGGTCAAGAAGCCTCAATCTCATTCCAGAGACTGGCATAGAGTTATCAGAGAAAGGTTGCCTCCTCCCTCCCCTAACATCACTAGAGGAGCACAAATGGCGATCACCAGATTCAGGGTCGCGGATTGTCTGGACAGGTCCCTTTGTGTGCGGTGATGCCCGGTTCTCTGCAGTGCACATTCTCACTGACTGCACAGCAGCCGATTATTCACCCATATCTGGCATGGTGGCTTCATGTCCTACTGATGACTCTCCAGAGGACAAGGCAATAGCTATTCTGACAGCTGCGTCAAAAGACGAATATGGCAGTTTGTCAGGAGAAACTCACATCTCTTTTGGTAGTCGCTCCTCTTGATGGTTTGTTTTTTAAACCGAGCCCCTATACAGCTCAAACAGATTTTGTACAATCCCCAAAAAAACCAATATAATACAAAAGGCTTCTCTACAAGCCCCAAAAAAATACACATAACATAAAACCCTCCAAAAAAAATTATATATGAAAATCAATTGGAGCTACGGCGACCTTCTTGTATAAATGTATATTTTGTCCTGAACCAAATAGCCCAGTACACATTGTCCCCCAAGGGATCTTTACACCCACAAACCTATTAGGTACACACAATCACAAATTAACTCCTGTTACAATATCCATCTTACCCTTAATACAATAGCCCAGTTACCATGTAGGGTATGTGCTTTTTCTTGTTTCAGATCCAGCAGATGACGACGGATTCCTCCTCCTTCGCTGCGACTACCATGTTGCAGTTTCGCATGCAGGCAGCCCCCTGGTGCCTGCGGACCCGCCTACTCAGACTATGGGTCCTGTCCGCACACCCTCCAAGGGGTGTCGGGCTATAAAAGTATATTGATATTGATGGTTGAGAAAAGCAGCATTATTTTCACCACAATGTGGTGATTTTGTTTGTTTAGTTTTACATCCGGGGGCCATCGAGAAACTCAGACATTCAAGAATTTTAAATTTTCAATAGTAATGGTAGGCTGTGGGCCTACCTTGGGTTTGCGCATATGAGTGCATGGGTGTGTGTGCACGCGTGCATATATTTATGAGTCTGCTTGTAGCAGTGGGACATGGCTCGTAACGGTGAAATACCACTTATGGCACAAGGCCCCTCTTTATCATGCTGCCTCACGCAGGTAACATGTCGCAAACTGTAGACACATCACCCGGTCGGTCACATTATCCTGACACCGACAGACCAGCCATTTTTCAATTTTATTTTATTTTTTTACTTTTATAAATTATACGTATATATGATCTATATGTACTTATATAAGTTTGATTCTTTTAGGAAGTTCAGGAGTTCTTTTGTTTCTATTGTGTTGAAGACAGCTATCAGTGTTGTTGCATTTTTAAGATATTTTCTTCTGCTGCTTGCAGTCCTTTGACAGTTGAGCAAGATATGCTTAACTGTGAGTTCAGTCTTGTATTGTTGGCACATTGGTTGGGCTTCACGTTTCAGGTGGTGTTCGTGTGTAAGCCTTGTGTGGCCAATTCGTAGACGTGTTAGTTTCACTTTGTCTGATCTGGATAGTTTTCTTTTTTCACCCTTTCCTTTCAGTTGAGGCTGAATGGAGTGTAGCTTGTTCTCATGCTGCTTATTCCAGTCAGCTTGCCATTTCAGTTTCACATATTTCTTGATTGTTGATGTCAGGTCCGTGTATGGGATCGGGACTTCTCAAGGTGTCAGTTTCAGTGCTGACTTTGTGGCTTCATCTGCTGCCTCGTTTTGGTCTATGCCAATATGGCTCGGCAGCCAGCAGAAAACCACTTCTTTCTTTGCTTTCTCAAGGTTGTTGGTTTTGTCCCTGATGTCTTGTATCAAAGGATTGTTTGGTTCATATTGGTTCATTGCTTGAAGGCATGACTTGGTGTCTGACAGGGCAATGAATTTCTGGTGAGTTGATATCCTGGCATATTCTAGAGCATGTAGCAAGGTGCTAGCCTCTGCCATGAATATGCTGGCTTTGGGATGGAGGCCTCTTTCGAGGTTGCCATATGGCGTGTGTACTCCATAGCCTACTTTGTCACCCTCCTTAGAACCATCTGTGTACACCGCCAGGTATTCACTATGGTCTTTTTCTATCCCTTGGAGTTGATCTTTAAAGGTTCTGTTTCTGCCTTTTTGTTTTTGCAGAGGGTGAAGATGATCTTTGGTTTCATTTGTAGCCATGGGGGATTATCGGGTGGTTTAACTGGTTTTGATCACATCTAATTTTGCTGCTTTCATAGGTCTTTTTACTCTGTACGAGTATCATTGGGTCATGTTCGGTTTTTTCCTGTACACTGAATTGTTTTCTGTGAACAGTGTCTCATATGTTGGGTTTGTTTTGTTTGCTCTTACTTTAACTGCATACTGCATAGACAGCATTTCTTGCCTAAGCTCAAGGGGGCGATGTTTGCCTCCACCTCTAGACTTTTTCCCGGAGATGTACGGAATGCCCCCAGGCACAATCTCAGTCCCTGGTTCTGGATAAGCTTCAACCTGTCCAAGTAGGTGGGGCATGCTGATCCATATACAATAGAGCCAAAGTCTAGTCTTGACTGGATGTAGGCCCTGTATAAGATCAGTAATGTTTCTTTGTCGGCACCCCAGTCTGTGTGGGAAAGCACTTTCAGGAGATTCATGGCTTTTTGACATTTCCTCCTCAAGAATTCAATGTGTGGTTTGAAGTTGAGTATTCTGTCGCATATTAGCCCCAGGAAGTTCACTTCTTCTTTGACTTTGAGTGCCGTGTTCTGGAGGTGGAGCGTTGGATTTTCTTTACATCCTCTTGTGCGACAGAAGTGGACACAGGTGGTTTTGGTCTGTGAGAACTTGAAGCCATTTTCGGAGCTTCGGGTTCCAATGTGGTTCAGGGCCTGTTGAAGCTTTCTTTGAATAGTTTGAATATGCCTCGATCTGTAGCAAATAACAAAGTCATCCACATACAAAGAGCAATTGATGTCCTTTTGTAAGTTTTTGGTTATTTCATTAAGACAAGTTCCTTGTTTTCACCTCGAGGAGGTATATAGTAGGACTGTCGGGGGGCGGGGGGCCAGGGCCCCCCATCTGAAATTTTGCTGCCCTTTTGCGAAAAAGCCTGCCCGCTACTAAAGAATAAAAGGGGAGGACGGAAAAATTTCAGACCCCTCCGAGGGGGGGACGGAAAAACTTTCGCTGTGCACGCTTGAAATTTCACCACCCCCCAGTTGTTAAAAAATTACGACTCCCTTTATAGGGAGTCATTATTTTTTAAAACGGGGGGTTGGTCTTTTTTTCGCGCCCCCACTCGACAGCAGCCAAAAACGTTTGCGCCCCCGCACCCCGCCCGAGGATTGGAGAATTTTCGCGCCCCTCTTTGATCTAGATCTATAGTAGCGCGCGGGAGGGGTCTGACATATTTTTACGGCCCCCTGTCCCCCTGTTGTTAAAAACGCCTATTCCCCAAAAAATTCAATATTTTTTAATCCCCCACCCCCATGATCAGCCCCCCCTCTTCCCATTGCAGATCACACCTCCTTGAGGTGTGGATAAAATTCTAAACTACACCTCAAGGAGGTGTAAATAAAAGTTTCCATCCACGCCTCCAGAAGGTGTGAATAAGAGTCGAGGTGAAAATAAGGATACTTATTTTCACCTCGAGGTGGTGTACCTCCTTGGGGTGAGAATAAGGCCACTGCTCGCACCTCGAGGAGGTGAGCACTTATTCGCACCTCGAGGATGTGTGTATATCATCGGCCATTTGCGGCCATGTACAGACTGCCGTTGTAAGTTGTACAGGGGGATTGGAGGGTTACGGCGGGGGTTATGGTGTACGGCACAGGTACAGCAGGCCGGAACAGCAGGTAGGCAGGGGGAGGCTTCCCGTGGGGAGGGGACAACAAGGCCGGTCTGCCATTTAAACCATAATCTATCTATGTATCAGTAGCCCCACTTGCCTCGATCCAATTTATTTGTTTTCCCCATTTCATGTGTATATCTTCCATCTTTACCTCCACCACAGGGGATACCACAGGTGAATCGGAAGTAACTTGAGAGCACTCAACTTGTAGATGTACATGTAGAGGGATTTTGCCCTCAAAAGTGCACCAGTGTAAATGCATTTTTGGCCAAAATACTCCTTGTTTTTAGAGAAAAGTTGGAAATTGACCCCAAAATGATCCATTTTGTTGTTATTGAAAACCAGACTTCTTTTTTTTCCGAATAAGATCATTTTTGCGCTTAAGTAGACTGACCCTAGTTTGGCCACACCAAATTAAAATATTGGTCTATGGATTTCCCGCACCTCAATTTCCAAAATACAAATTTTCATTTAAAGAAAATTTATTGGTCTTAATTTGGAATGGCCTTAGGAGGATTTTCTAAAAAAAAAAAAAAAACTCAAAAGCAGAACGGTTCTAATCCGTATTAGGGGGATTTTGGAAGAAAAAAAAAAACCTTGCCAGAGGATCGGCCATTGCTTAATCTGGTACCTGGCGTGATAAGGACTGATAGCAACCAGCATGATGGGTACGGCTTGTAACATAATGTACCCAAAAAAATCTGCAGTGAATGGAGGGAATTATCTAATTGATAATTCATCTCGCTTGGTTCCTATTAGGAATTAGCTAAATAAATTAACCTATGAGAATATTCCTTTCATTGACTGCAGAATTTTTAGGGTGCATTACAACTGGTCCCCATGATGCTGGCTCTTATCATTGCTTATCTCTCCAGGTACGAGATCGAGCAATGGCGAACCCACTGGATGACCTGGAACCTGTCCATCATCTTGTTCGACCTTCCCTAACTCCAGAAAATGTAATTCTTTCCACTTTCATTGAGTATGTCAGATAACTTTGCAACACAATATGAATTGAAAGTTATCCCGTCCCCCCCTCCCCAACCATAAACGTTATCTGTGTAGATTAACACAAATCTCAGAAGCTCTCCAAGGGTAAAAAGCTTGGAATTCCAATATTTCTTTAATCTTGGAGAATGCATACCCCTTAACTTTTTGTCTCCAGCCTCCGACACCACCCCCCCCCCCCTACCGTCCTCCTCTACAGGACCACATCCTACTGTCCCTGTCACACCTCTGAGTCTTCGTCATGATGAATCACGCCTTTCTGTGAAACCCCTCCCCAACCAGCACCCATTTAAACCCTACCCAGAATCCCGGCACAACTAGTGTGAAAAGGGGTCTTTATCAAACCTTTCCTGTCCCCTCTTTGTGACTTGGATATACTGAGGGAGTGGCACACACTCATTCATCAATTTAACTCTAATGTAGTTTTCTCGTCGTGAATGTGACCTCAGGCTCAGTTATCGCAATGGCGTTAGACAACCATTACTCCCTCACCCCCACTTCCCTCCTACACCCAGGTGCCCTACTGCACGTGCACACAGCTGCACGCGTTTCCTGGTGAGTCATAAGCCAGTCTCACCCATACACTGCATGGGTAGTGAGCAGGACAGACTGTCCACCAGTAAAATGCCTTTGTTATCAAGTGGTCACTATCAAACACGCACAATGCCCAGCTACGTTTCAAATTTTGGCATTTACTGTAGTACATGTGTAAATGTACCTTGCCGCGGCTTCGCGAATCAGAAGCCTACTGCGACTTATAGAATGATCCTCCAGATAGGATAGCAGTGTCTTAGACGCTGGGTATATCTACTATAGAAGGCAGCTAAGGGAGTGATCAATTTTTAACAACGGGGGGGGGGGGGCTGGTGGGTTTGCGTGCGGATGTGCGAAAAAAAAATCCGACCCCCCTCAAACCCACCAGCAACCCCCCCCCCCGTTGTTAAGAAACGATCACTCCCTAAGTAATAACTAAACATGGCAGGATGCTTTTCTTCTTAAGCTGTGCGTGGTGTAGCGGAAACACCAGTAATAAATTAATTTTAAGTTAAAGTAGAGAACTGAGGAAACATCACTTCAGTAACACTGTGAATTATGCCATAACACGTCATGCAGATATTATTTTGATATGGAAACAGATTTTATTATATTTTACCTGTATCTGGAGGACATAATAGACAAAACATATATACTTTTTCATCATCACATACCCTGTTGAGTTACCTGTGGGCTGCCAAGCAGAAAAGACATTCAGTGTAGCATCATAGTCCATTCTGTCTGGCGGTTCACATCGGATTTAGTACACACCACACGTTTAAACACACAGACGCTGGCATACTGCATATAAATTCTATATTCTACATTATTAAATATACACAATCACTGTATTATCATATATATATATATATATATATATATATATATATATATATATATATATATATATATATATATATATATATATATATCGAAAAGCTGACCAATCATCACAAGCTCGTAATTATACTGATAAGAAAGTCGACGTGAAAGAATATTCTGAGGTTTGGCTAGATATGGTTCAGTTATAAATGATTTCTGTGCTACAAAATAATGAGGCCGACTTTGTACTTGTATGTATGTATTAATCAGTTACACCTTTTCTCACATTTAATTTGATACATACAGAACTTTCATATTTCACATAAGAACCAGTTTGAAAAAAAAATACATGAAAAAACAACAACAACAAAAAATCCACTGAATTAAACTGCAGATTTTTATAAAGATCACATGATCACCATTGATTAGGCCACCTAGGGCTAAGCTGTGAACTGCTAACGAGGGTCATTGCTTAACTGTCCAAAATAGCACAGTATATATACAAGCAAGGGGTATTCATATTCTATGAGAAATAAGGATGTGGTGATTATGTGAAAATAAGAGTGAACTAATGAGTGATTTATTTTGTGAAGGAGCCTGTGGAGTTCTATTTTACTATTATGGGATGGCAGGCAGATAGTCGGTGACCAATTTTACCACACAGTTAAGTACATGTACCACACGTTAACACGGGCCAAGTTACTAACACGTACATATACATCAATATGACTCAACCCTTTAAAGGTCCCACAGTGCTTCAATACATCGTCTCCATTTGTTGGCTCACGAAACATGAATACAGCCCTAGTGAGCAAGTTTCCAATGCTACATTCATACATCATGCTAACCCGATAGGGCTGATGCCCTTGGAAGCAGAACTGGTCGCTAAGGAAACAACTACTGAGGGTCACATTATATAGGCAATGTGCTAGAAATAAGTCTTCTTTTTTTGTCTTCTTTTTCCATATTGGGATTAGAAAATAATCATAATGCATCACATATGTGGGCAATTTTTTAAATACTTTTCCGATTCTATATTGCATTTTGCTGTAGGGGTCTAGATATTTCTTATAAGGATTTTAACACGTTTTTTTTTTTTTGTAATTCTTCTCATATCTAGACTAATCTAACCCTTTTACATGACTTATCTTTGGGGAGATAAGCATGATAAGAGCTGCGCGACTGGATGTGACGTCACTGCTGCTCTAAAGAATACTCCCAAGAGGTTGGCATGATGGACCAACGTAGAGGAAAAGAAGCTACAAGTAGGCTCTACGAAGAAATGAAAAGGAACCTGGAGGCACCATATGGCCCTTAAAGGGTTAACAATACTTTAACATTTATTGTCAAGTCTTAATCTTACATCACACATTATATCATATGCTATATCATATACATTACTTTATCATAGTTTACGTTTGATTCTTACTCAGCAGCGCTCACAACATACCATACACACATGCGACCACACACTGTAAAAATCTCCTCTCCCATTCTACGCGTACAGATTAATTATCATATATTGAGTATGGTAGCAAAAGTGACTGCTTACAGTCTACTCTGCTGATATTACCTATGATATCAATATTACATCCTCAAAAGTGACTGATCACAGTCCACTCTACTGGTATTACCTATGATATCAATATTACATCCTTAAAAGTGACTGATTACAGTCCACTCTGCTGATATTACCTATGATATCAATATTACATCATCAGAAACGCTTATCACGGTTTCAAAATTTTGTATTGAGTTCATTTTAAATGTAAGGGCGCTTACACACGACATTAAACACACAATAATACTTTGAAGATACTTGATATTACTAATCCTTTAAGTTCTGCATGCTGCATTAATGCATTATGCCCATTTATCATGATGATGTATGAGTAGAGCCCCTGCATTAATGCATTACGCTGACCTAACAGGGTTTGGTACACTCCCGAAACCTGCTGGCACTGCATTGGTGCCCAGTAGAAACAAATAACATGAACCTTAGGCAGGGTTCCCACAAAATCCTCAGGCATGAATATTATCAATATTTTACCTGACATAGTTTTCTACTTTTGTATATAATCGCCCATGACCCCTAGCAAGATTTCTGTAATTGAGGGGGGTTGGGGGTTGGAAGGTTCTAATGGATTTTGCCATAAAATATTCAGTGTTTTTTTTTTTGTGAACTTCTCTAAATCACGATGAAGGTTCCTGAAATTCCATGATATTCCCTGGCAACTTTTTATTCATTGATTTCCCATGGTGCGTGGGAACCCTGTGAGGGCATCATGCTGCCCTTAAGTTGTAAAGTGTGCATTGTATTATATGTAAAATTGCTTCATCACTGAATATTTGATCTCTCCAATCATAGTAGCTGCATTTTCTAGTATATGTCTTAAGGACAGCAGTTTTACTAAACAATGCTGCACAATTGATTAAATATTTGATCCCTCAAACTTTGATACAAGTAGCTGCATTTCCTAGTCTTTATAACATGCCTTATATATAGTACATTGTATCATATCAGCACCAAATGCACAAAGTAGACGGTACATGTGAGTATATAAAGAGACATTGATATACATGGTATTTTTTGTCAATAAGATTATCAAGGTAAATAAACTATCACATCATCACAATTTATAAAATGCACGCACTATACACCAAGGTTCTTTTGTTTAAAAATAAAAACCATAAAAATGTAACGAGCAAGTCTTATCTCTTTTTTTAGTACATTGAGTTTACATGGGACAAAACAACAAATATTAGTTATACATCATCATAAAAAAAAATACTACTGAACGTCTAAGGACGCGACTGAGCAGCACATATTTTTCACTACCTTTTAGTTCAATGTATTTTGTTTGCGGATAACTCAAAACCATTTCACCTCTCAGAAGACACAATCAGCAGCGGAATTTAGTTACATGCATACTGACCGTAGTATCCGCTTCCATCCAGACCAAAGAAGCCTTTTAGTCAATGGATTTCCTCTTCAGTTCTTACTGAAATACTTTTACCTTGAGTGGACAAAAGTGAACCAAAATAAATTAAGATAGCCATTGGTCCGAAAGCATAATTTTTTTTCAAGAAATCCATTGACCAACCTTTAGTTTGGCCTTACTACCGTAAACTCCCGCGTATAAGACGCGTCCTCTACGCCAAACAAAATGCTGGGGGGTCTTATAGCTTTCTCTCAAGTTGGGTGTGCGTCTTATACGCGGGGTAATTTTACTATAGAACAGTACTGGATTTACAAAATTGAGCATTAAAATGTGCGTCTTATACGCGAAAATGCATGTGCTGAGTTTGGGGTGCGTCTTATACGCGCAGCGCGTCTTATACGCGGGAGATTACGGTATATCTAACCCTTGAGCTGTATCATGATGCATCGATGCATTATGCCCCAGTGTTGTATGAATGCGTAACAGTTGAGTAACTCACCCGGAATGCATTCATACATGTTGCCCACCTGAGAAGTTGATACACTCCTAAGGTCGGTTTAACGTTCCACATCTGAGCTAGTGAACTGTAAGCTCGCCCTGTTTTCATGCATCATGATGACAAAGGGGCATTAGTGCATCAAGGGTAAGACTAATGATTGTATGACAGGTTATGATGTGCCTACATCGAGTGCCCTCTGGTCATGGTCGGCTCCTGGGCTGGAGTTAGAGCTGGTGAGTGTCTGGGAGGTGACAAGACCCTGAGCTATCCGCGTGGCCTCCTTAATGGCGTTCTTGTAGGGACCTTTCTTCTTTTTGTTGTAGCGGTTCTTGAAGTCCTCCAAGAATGGGAATAATTCGGAACACTGCATGTGCGACATGGTGGATGACCCACACCATGCAATGTGCGCCATTTGGTTTATAACTGTCCCATTATCACGCTGACTCACTGTGATTGACAAGATCTTCCCCGGCCACCATGGGAAGCCATGTATTTTCCCCCAGACCACTTCTCCAACCATGACATGTCTGCCGTCAGGTAGAAACCCAATATTCACTGTCTTGGTGTGGATTTTCATCATTAGCGGCCGTAGCCGAGCTTCCTCCAGTTCCTCTGGCTCGTTGGTGGGGAATTCATCCCCAGCTGGGGGCATGTCTCCCTCATCATCAGATTCAAAATTTGAACTTGGCGAGACACTCCCAATTTGGGAGTTGGCACAACTGGAGCGGTTGGCATATGGTGACCGAGGGGTGAAAGTTTGGGCATCTGCTTCCATGTAGGGTGGGATATCGCGGGGGGAATGAAAGGGCCGGGTGGGTGTCGGCTGTTGGCGTGGTGGCATGTTGATTGAATTCTCCTTGAAGTGGCTGTTTTCCTTTGGGTATGGACTGGCCTCATGATACACATGATGAAACCCACTGTCCCAATCCTCCACTTCACGCACCTTCCGCTCGGCTGCCTCATTTTTAGACTGGTCATACTGAGTGTACCCTGCTTTTGCAGCATTATTTTCAAAGTCACTTTTGTTTTCGTTTTGTTCATCAGAGTTTGGGTCATGGACTGGGCTTTGAATGGCTGAGCGGTGTCTGTGTTTACGTTTGTGTTTACTGCGTTTGGACTTTTTGTGGTGGCGCATCGAGTTTTCATCTGGCATGGTTGTGGACACCTCAGAAACACAGCTACCCTCATCCCAAGACCTCTCTTTTAGCTTAGCCTTTTTAAGAGCCCTTTTCAATTTCCTATAGTCAAATGATTCCTGCTCATTTGGCTCTGGTCTTGGACTCTCTTCGGGCTCCGTCTCGACTCTCTCATCAGCACTTCTCGAGGTCTGAACTTTTGAGGTGTGTACTTCCCCTTGGGGTGAAGTGAATGATATTTTGATTATTGGATTAATTCTAGTTGTAACTACTCTAGCTATTGGCAACTGATGTTGTTCCTGTTGTTGCTGGTGACGTCGTGGCTGTTGTTGTTGTCGTGAGCGTTTTTGTACTGGCGCCACATCCTTGACCACATCCTCCTCCGGTTTCCGCTTTCCTCGTAAACTCATCCTTAACCCTGGTTGAGGAGGTAAACTCAACCGTAATGACAGTCGTGAAGGGGTCTTTACGATTGCACTACTAACTTTAGCGTGAGTTTGGTTTTGATTTTGGCATGCCGCGCTGTCCACTGAGGTCGTACTGCCCTTTACCTCATTGTCATGGATTCCCTGGTTACAATTACTACATAAAACCTTCCTTGGTCTTAATCTCATGTTCCTGACATTCTTACCGTCCCTTATGGGTTTCACTAAAGTTCTTCTCGGAGGTAGGAGTAGTCTAGGGTCGGCAGTATTTGGGTCTTGACAGTAGGTATGACGGGCTGACAGGGCAGTCACCTCAGCCCCAGGCTTCTGTACTCCCAACACACTCCCCCCATCAGTGTTTGGGTATACAGTGACGGTCTGCTCTGATGAAGCTTCATGTTTGTTCTTCTCAGCCCGAAACTGTTCAAAACCGACACCGTATGGAAGATCTCTGAAGTAAACCACAGTAACATGTTTTTGATTGCTGATAGAATAACCCAGGACAGTAGATTTTCACATATCGGTATACGCGGGAGATTACAGTATTTCAATTCGGACCTCAATTCACTTAGGCGAGTGGTCATCTTTTTAACAACAGGAGCCAGAGGAGGGGTTAGTGAAATTCTGTGTGCGTGCAGCGAAAATTTCTCCGTCCCCCTTAGGGAGTGGTCATTTTTTAATAACAGGGGAGGGGTGGTGGATTTTCAGGCGGGCACGTCAAAATTTATTTGGCTCTCCCCCTCAGAGGGGTCACAAATTGTCCGCCCCTTCCCCCTTTGTGCTATAGCAATGCGCAGGCTATTTCACTAAGAAAGGGTGAAATTTGTTTCCCCCTCCACCCAAGAGGGGTCTGAATTTTTTTGCCCCTCCCCCCAAAACCACCATCCCTCCCCTGTCGGCCCTGTTGTTAAATAAATGACCACTCCCTTAGAGGGATCTGAAATTTTAGGCTTTATTCTTTAGGGAGTGGTCATTATTTAGGCCTAAAAAATTGTTGTGTTCAGGTAACGCTACCTACCCTGATTTTTTTGGCCCTATCCTAACTTTTTTTTTTTTTTTTACAACCTTGCGCATCAAATTCGCATCGAGTAGGTGCGAAAATTTACAGCTGGCCTCGAAAAGAAAAAAAAATTCCATTTCCTACCTACCCTAATTTTTTTCGGCCCCCATTACCTAAACACAACAATTTTTTTTAGGCCTTTTCAACAGGGGTGGGGTTGGGTTTTCGCACTGATGCATGAAAATCTTTTACCGGTATGTCCCCCCCCGCGGCCCCCCCTGAAAATATTTTTGCGTCACCCGCTGCGCGCCCCCTGCACCAGAGGCACGGAAAATTTTCTCACCCCTTTGATCTATAGTAGCACACAGGCATTTTTGCTGAAAAGAGGCTAAATTTTTTACACCCCTCCGCTCAAGAGGGGTTAAACGTTTTTATGCCCGCCCACCCCCCTCAGGCTCAGGCGGGATTAAAAGTTTTTACATCCCCGCTCAACCCCCTACCCAGGGAGCCAAAGGCCCATTTCGAGTGTCAGAGGTGCAGGGTCTGCTGTGAAAGGTTGGTTTGGTTTTTCAATAAGTACGGTGGGACCCATTACTAGTTGATTCTACCTGGCCAACCTTTCTTCCATGTGAATTTCCAGAAAGGTTGGCCAGGTAGAATCATCTAGTTATGGGTCCTATTTATTGAAAGATAGTGAGAGCATAGCTCTTGTAAACTGCTGTCCACAATGTTCAATAAATTATACCTCCCACGTAGCAGCCAATCTAAGACAGGGACCGCAGGGGAGGGAGGGAGCATTCCGGTTGGGCAACGCGCATCTATGGCAGACTGGACAGCGACCGGACCAAAGTGGGGTATGTTTGTTTGTTTGTTTAGTTTTACATCCGGGGGCCATCGAGGAACTCAGACATTCGATTTCGAACATGAAGTCCTTTCTTTTCTTTTTGGACAGTATTTATATGCTGCTTGCCCGACACAGCAGTGACCGAATCTATGAATGACCGAATCTATGAGATAAATGACCGAATCTATGAGGAGGGGTGAGGGGGAAAACCGCTACCGGGGCTTCATTCCCCTACTCTTTTCGAAGGATAGCAAGTATTCTTTTATTTGCCTGGTCCCATAGGCAGGGCGAGACAAACCACGGCCTTTGATCACTCAGACATGGTTCACTGAGGGGGAATCCCATGGCAAAAGACAAGCATGTAGACCCGGGCCCACGCATATGGACACCAGCTGCCCACACGTTCACCCCATGCCACAAGAAACCCCAAGTTTGTCGCCTTTCATGAATCTGGTATGCCCACTGGTATGAGCTCCCATTCTAATCCAATGTAAGTTCCCTCCACCGGCCAAAAACGACCAGTCAGGCCCCTACTGTAGCCGTATAGATGGACGACAAGGGTGGGAGGGGAGGGAGAGACCAGTCAGATTCTATACTCGATTTCTGACGATCCGGATTCCAGGTAAACGGTGCCTTCCAGTATGGATATAATAAAACTGCTGTCTCGAGACAGCAGTTTAAAAAACACACCAACTTTTCACAGCGAAACCTTTACAGCAGACCCTGCACTCCTGACCCCCCCTTGGCTCCCTGGGTACCTGTGACTTACTCCCTTAGTAGCGCACTGACTTTTTCCCCCCACCCCCCCAAGAGGATTGTAAACAAACAACACTTTCGCTGGTACTGCAGCTACTGCAGCGGTACCAGGGAACATGTGGCTTCTGGCGCGAAGAAACTGGGTCAGGCCACTACCAACAGCCAATCAAATGGTGAGTATGCACCCGGGTGACGGATCACGCCACTCCATCAGCCAATCAAAGAAAGGGACGCGGGGTGAATGCGTCCATCTGACTGCCTCAGCGGCGTAGCAGCCAATCAAAGACGGGGACCGCAGGGGAGGGAGGGAGGCGTTCCGGTTGGGCAGCGCGTCTAGGGCAGACTGGACAGCAACCGGACCAAAGGGGGTATGAGCTCCCATTCTAATTCAATGTAAGGGAGTGGTCATTATTTATCAACAGGGGGGTGGGGGGGTGGTGGGTTTGAGGGGGGCGTAAAATTTTTCAGACCCCTCCCGAGGGGGGGGGCTAAAAAAAATTTTGAACCCTCTTGGGGGGGGCTAAAAAAATTCACCCTCTTTTTAGCAAAAAATCCTGCGCGCTACTATAGATCAAAGAGGGGCGTGAAAACTCTCCGCGACTCCGGTGTGAGGGGGGCGCAAAAAATTTCTGCGCATCCGCGCGAAAACCCACCACCCCCCCTGTTGATAAATAATGACCACTCCCTAAGTTCCCTCCACCGGCCAAAAACGACCAGTCAGGCCCCTACTGTAGCCGTATAGATGGACGACAAGGGTGGGAGGGGAGGGAGAGACCAGTCAGATTCTATACTCGATTTCTGACGATCCCAGGTAAACGGTGCCTTCCAGTATGGATGTAATAAAACTGCTATCTCGAGACAGCAGTTTAAAAAACACACCACCCTTTCACAGCGAAACCTTTAGTGCTTTACAGCAGACCCTGCACCCCTGACCCCCCCCCCCTTTGCTAGGCACTGAAATACCTCCACTGTGTGAGTCTGCTGCAGGAGAGGTGTGAAACTGTGATAAAGCTGAAACTGGGTAGTGTTAAACTCTCCTTTCTTTGCAAGCTTATTCTGAAGCTATTTACTGGAGGATCTTTACAAACAAGGGCTCATTTTAACAGGCTTGGCTAGACCTTTAAAATGATTATTTTTTGTACAAGGTTGAATGCAGGGAATTTTGCCTTTGACCCCATCAAAGTTCAACTAAAAGTTTAGAACCATTTTATTATGAGAAGATCATTGAGCACCTAAAAATAAATGGTTCCCACCTGTTCTATGGTTAAAAATGATCTAGAAAATGTTTTCATTTTCTTTTTCTAAGGGGCTGCAGTATGTTTGACAGACCCTGCAAACTTTTTGAGCAAGATTATCTCTGGACACTTATCCCAACCTCCCCAATGTTGGGCACTTACCTATCAATTAAGACCTTATTGTATGTATTTTATATGGTGGGAAATTGATAGCTATGATAAAAATAAGTAGTTTTGCTTTTTAGATGAAGTTATTATGTCAATTTAAATGGAAGTTATGATCATTCAAAGGTCCTGAGTCAAAGACGATATCCTGCCGTGGTTCTGTCAGAGCGCACAGTTCAAGGGAAAAGATGACATCAAAAATTTGCTTTTACATTGTTTGATTATGATAAAATGTATCATTATTTACATTCTTGAGGGTATATTTTGCTTATCTGAAAAGAAAATTGCCCAAAATAATCATTTTAGTGATCTAGTATACCTTGGATTCATCTTGCTTGATCACAAAATTAGATCTAAATTAAACTCTTAACTATGGCAGAATTCTGGGTCTGATTTGGTACCTTTGACCGGTCATAATTCCACTTTAAATTGACATAGAGACTTCATTTAAAAAGCAAATCCACTTCTTTTCTCAAGATCCATCCATTGATCATTAGATAGGTTTAATGGGATAAAGTCTTGAAATATTAGGTAAGTGCCTACCTTTGCTCCCTGGGTAGCCGTGACTTACTCCCTTAGTAGCGCACCGACTTTTTCGCCCCCCCCCCCCCCCAAGAGGATTCTTAATTTTTTTTTGGTCAACCCCCCCCCCCATCCCTGTTGCTAAAAATGACCACTCCCTAGGCCCTAGGCTAGGGCAGCATTGTTTCTTTGAAATCCACCTAGCATGAGACCGATAAGACCTGGTAGACCATGTCTTGTGGCTTTGTCCGATATTAAGGACATCTTACTTTAATTTAGTGACAATAAAGTAGATCTAGATTTGGTCTTCAACTTCAAGAAGACGAGTAAATTTCCGTATGACTCGAGATTGACAGCGCCCACTTTGACTTTTACTGTTTAGTTTTAGCTTACCTTTTGTTCGAGTCGAGCAGAATTCCCCGGTAGATTTTAGCCCCATGTTCTAAGCACACAACCAACACATCGGCGATCACATCTTCAATTTTTACGGGGAGTGTGGACCCTTTTGTGATGAGCCCTTCTTGTAGTTTTTCGGCATCCATGGCCACAGCATTTCTCTGGGCCACGGGAACCAAAGGGTGTGAACTACGCGAGTGGCGCATGCGTAGACGCCATGAAAGACTGCGAGACCAAAGACCAACCGATAATGTAAGATAGCGCAGCAGTGCGCGCTTTGTCCGCGGCCTACTCTCACTGTGGGGATAGCGATGGCCATAAAGCACTTTACACGGGGCTTTACGGCTCTCGATGTAGGGTAGGAAGGGGTAAGAAGCCCTTTGGGGTAAATGGCCCTTTAGCCCTCATGTCTAAGGTAGTGGTTGTATACACCAATTTAACAGTTGGAAGTAAAGATTACCTCAAGGAGACCTCTTTTGAAGGTTTTCATTGTGATTGGAAGAGTAATAGTCGACTTATCAGACATTCAATATTTTATAACTGTTAAGATCATCATGTTCAATTTAAGATAATTAGAAATAAAAGAGTCCTGAAATGTGCATGGTTTGTTGGATAGCAAGTTAAAGGGGTTAACAGTATCAGCTGAGGTGCTATAAGGTAAAGGAGTTAAGAGTAGGCCATAAAGATACATTTTATTCACCTTCCCTTTAATTCCAACAGCTACATGGGCTTTTTATGTAAACATTATCTTAGCATTGGATTCATGGGCCTTTTGGCCTGGGCTTTTGGCCCATCGGTGTGGGCCTTTTACCCCAGCCTTTAGACGTCCAGGGTAAAATGCCCCGCTTTTTGTCAAATGTTGAAATGGAATATTCCATGAGCCTAGGCTGACAATCTATTCCACAATTATTATACCTTGTTCCATCCCTTGATTATTGTGGAAAATATGCATCGATTGGGAATTATTTTCTTAGAACTAGCTCACTTACATGTTATTTGGGTATTTCACCTTATCCTACCCTATCATTCCTTGAACTTCAATATGAAATATCTAAAGCGTTACTTTAGGTTATTTACAACATCCAAATCTTAGATGTAGCTTATGAAGATTATCTTTAGTATCTTTTCTTATGATAAGAATTTGAATTGAGCATTTATTCCAATTATGACGCTCTTTTATGTGCACGTGGGCCATTTACCCCAAAGGCTGTGGGCCTTTTACCCCAACCCTAGATGATGGGGTAAAAGGCCCACTTTTTTTCACACATGCTTTATCGTAACATTCTATAAGGCAGGGCTGACAAGCTTTTGCACATGAAGAACATGTTATTCCATCCTTTGATTAATGTATAAGATATTCCGTAAGTAGCAATAAATTCCTTAGAAATGACACAGTTGTAAATTAAGGGCATCTTACCCCACCCTACCCTATAGAGGAGGATTACCGTGAAATTTTAGGGAGTGATCATCTTTTTAACAACGGGTGCTGGGGAGTTGGAAGGGAAGGGTCAGAATTTTTTCAATCCCTTGACCGGGGGACGAAATATTTTCGTTCCCTCTAAGGGGGCAGGTATAATGATTTCACCTGTTTTCAATGAAAAAGCCAGCACGTTACTATAGGTAAGGGAGTGATCATTTTTTAACAACAGGGGGGGGGCTGGTGGGTTTGCGCGCAGCCGCGCGAAAAAATTTTCGACCCCCCCCTCTCGAGGGGGTAAAATTTTTTCGACCCCCCCCATAAGGGACAAAAATCGCGTGGGAACGTCCCCTTTTAGCTTATAGTAACGCGCGGGGTTTTCCACTGAAAACAGGTGAAATTATTTTGACCCCCGGCGCCCATCAGAGGTATTGAAAAAATTCTGACCCCCCCCCGGTCAAGGGGTTGAAAAAATTCTGACCCCCCCTCAAACCCACCGGCCCCCCCCCCTGTTGTTAAAAAATGATCACTCCCTAAAGGGCATGTTTGCGCGCAAATTCCGTAAAAACTTTACCCCCTCGAGAAGGGGGGGATCAATTTTTTTTTGCGTGCATCAGTGCGCAAACCCACCAACCCCCCTCCCTAATATCCATGGAAAATGGGGTGGGCCAGGCCCGGGGGCCAGGCATAAGACTAAGAGCTAGATTACGTACACAGGGGTACCAAACAAAATACCTGTTATTTATTTATAACCTGTGTGGAATGAAACGAAGCAAATAAGGGAGTGGTCATTATTTATCAACAGCGGGGGGGGGGGGGGGGGGTGGTCATCCTGATTGCTCAGTTATATTGTCTACCTCAGGTAGCCTACTAATGAGCAGGTACTTGTCTACTTGGAGTAAGGGAGTGGTCATTTATTATCAACAGGGGGGGGGTGGTGGGTTTGAGGGGGGGGCGTAAAAAATTCTGGCCCCTCTCGAGGGGGGGGCTAAAAAAAATCTGACCCCTCTTGAGGGGGGGCTAAAAAAATTCACCCTCTTTTTAGCAAAAAAGCCCGCGCGCTACTATAGATCAAAGAGGGGGCGCGAAAACTCTCCGCGCCTCCGGCGCGGGGGGGCGCAAATTTTTTTTACTGCCGTCGAGGGGGGGGCGTAAAAAATTTTAGCGCGTCCGCGCGAAAACCCACCACCTCCCCCCTGTTGATAAATAATGACCACTCCCTAATGTCTCAGTCTGCCAACGGCCGTGCTGCTAGCAGCGTGGTGGCGTAGGAGGAGTTGGGATGAAACTCATGGTCACGTGATCATCATTTGTATCATGTGACTCACAGTCAGGTGCCCGTACGTAAACAACATGACGGAATGCTTTACTTTCTGTTCATATTTTCTTGGGAAAAGCACGTAGAATTCTCAGGAAAAACTCGATTTTTAGCCTTCCAGGTAAGTGGGTTACGTGCCTCACTGCCAGCAGTATTTGAAATCATCATCCTTATGATCCAGTTTTGATTGACGAAAAAGAAAACGATCTCTAGTCTAGCCTACCAATTCAATTGTTAGGCACTTTGACTTACCTAGGCTAGTTTTCAAGACTTTGTCCCATGCATTTTATCTTTTAAGCAATGGATAGATCTCATCAAAAGAAATAGATTTGCTCTTTAAATGAAGTCTGTATGCCAAGTATAGGGGAAGTTATGAATGATCAAAGACCCCAAATCGAACCCAAAATTCTGCCACTGTTAGGAGTAGAGCCCAGATTTGTGATCAAGCATATCTGATACAGGAGTGGCTACATCTCTTAAATCATTATTTTGGACTACTGTGGTCGTAGATATTTTCACTGGTATAAATTTTCGCGGACATGCAAAAAAAGACAAAATCGCGTGTACTTAAATTCGTGGATTTTCACAATTTGTTTAAACCTGCTGACATGTTTCCTATTAATTATAGTAGTTACCTGTATAAGTAACAGCCATTGGAAGACAAACTTTTCAAGTTATAGGGCATCCTAATTAATATTTGCAGTGATAGCTTTTCTGCTAGCTTTTGAAGTTTTCACACCTATTAAAGTAAAACTTGGTTACAACGAACTCCTTGTTACAGGCCTAAAAAATTCGTTGTATCCAAATTTCGTTATAAACAAGTGAAGGATGGCATGGCCTATGAGAGGACTCCACTACCCCCTCTCTGACCCTCTGTGTAGGGGTTGGGGGGGGCATCTGAGGGACACCAGGGCTGGTCACCAGGGTGGGGAACATCAAAAGGGGTGTGAGGCCATGACTTTGTATCAGGACTTCTTTGGCCGCCTAGCTGGTCCTATGGGCAGCAGGAGGGGTGGGGAACATCAAAAGGGGTGTGAGGTTGTGTATCAGGACTTCTTTGGCCGCCTAGCTGGTCCTATGGGCGGCAGGAGGGGTGGGGATCATCAAAAGGGGTGTGAGGCTGTGTATCAGGACTTCTTTGGCCGCCTAGCTGGCCCTATGGGCGGCAGGAGGGGTGGGGAACATCAAAAGGGGTGTGAGGCTGTGTATCAGGACTTCTTTGGCCGTCTAGCTGGCCCTATGGGCGGCAGGAGGGGTGGTGAACATCAAAAGGGGTGTGAGGCTGTGTATCAGGACTTCTTTGGCCGTCTAGCTGGCCCTATGGGCGGCAGGAGGGGTGGGGATCATCAAAAGGGGTGTGAGGCTGTGTATCAGGACTTCTTTGGCCGCCTAGCTTGTCCTATGGGCGGCAGGAGGGGTGGGGAACATCAAAAGGGGTGTGAGGCTGTGTATCAGGACTTCTTTCCAAAAAGAAATAATTTCGTTATAAACAAGTTTATGTCAAAAGCACTTCGTTCTAACCAAGTTTTCTTACTGTAGAATTGTATAGGAACCGTTTGTGATTAGGCATTTTTGTTTGTTATAACCAAATTTCGTTATAAGGGAGTTTGTTATAAACAAGTTTCACTGTAGAATGCTGCATTCATTTGGGCATGGGGGGGTCAGGGACCTAGGCTGCAAGGCCTACACCCACCACACTAACCATGCCCATGCCAACTCATGTAATCACCCCATTATGTCTTAGGTGACTACATCATAGATAAATTTTCACTGAGGAGATAAATTCGCGGACTTTTTATTTCCGCGAAATAGGCGAAAATATATACAGTGCGAAATAAAGTACGACCACAGTATTTTCTTTTCATGTATGGAGGAGTTCCCCATAAAAGGTTGAAAATCAATGTATCATATCAAAATTTAACAATTTAAAGGGATTTTATCTTGACCTAATATCATCTGCGGTTTAGCGATCTCACAGAATTGGCGCAAAATTATGGAGTTGATATGAGATCTTTAATCGGTCAGAATTTCCCTTTGAATTGATGTAAAGACTTCATTTAAAAAGGAAATCCACTTATTTTTATCAGTTCTATCCATTGCTATATAAATGATATACATAGGATTAGATTCTAGCAAACAGACAAGGACCTAACATGGAAAAGCTGGTGGAAGGGTGATAACGAATGGCACGCTAAAATTTTTGTGGGGTCTGGCAAACATCCTGTTCCCCTATGAAATGAAAAACCCTAGACAGTTTCTAAACCATTTTTTTCTGTAGAAAGTGTGGGAACTATTCTCTTTTATGTGAGATTTGGTCTTTATAGCAAAAAATGATTTCAAAGTTATAGGGTAACTTCACTTGGGGAGAATGGGATATTTATCTGAATCAATTATTTCTCAAATAGTTTCTTTTTAAACCCCTAATCAATCCCGTTAAAATAAGCCCATGTTTGTTAAGATCCTCCAATAAATAGCTACACAATGAGCTTGCAAAGAAAAGAGATTTTAGCACTCCCCAGTTTCAGCTTTATCACAGTTTCACACCTCCACTGCAGTAGAACCATGCACTGGGGGTAGGTAAGTGCCTACAATTGTCATCTAGGACTAGATAGAATTACATAAATCATAGATACACCCTTACAACATGCCCTTCTACTTCTAGGGAGCCTAAGGCTGAGCATAATTCAGGCTTCAGCAGGTGGAATTAAGCATGCCTTATGCTGCCCTCTAGCTTTTTTTCCAGACAAACCACCTTTCAGAGGTCAGAGGATCTCTGAAATCTCATTTCAGAAGACATGAATCTAAGCTGGATGCTGATTGGCTAAAATTCTGATGCAGTGTTTTTAATTGTATTTCTATGACCATCCACTCCAGAGAGGTTTTAATGGTTTTGAGTGAGGGGAATAGGTTGAAATGAAGACAAAATGGGCGCTTTTTATAGCATAATACATTGGGAGAATGGGTGTTTTGCTAACACCAAAAGATTTTCAGAGGTTGAGCCCATACCCAACTGACATCTCTGTAAACAACTTCGATTATAATTATGATATAAAGACAAAATGAGTGTAGCACTTTTTTGCAGCCAAAGTACAATGTAGTACACTTATTATATTCATAGTTGTACGTAGATTCACGACCTCCTTAGCCTCAGGCTTAGGGCCTATGGCTATGCATAGAGACCCGTTGGCTGGTCAAACTTATCATGGACAATGGAAAGTGTATAAGTTTAAAAAATTTGCATTATTATAATAATTAACATTCATGAATCTCTAAAAATTACATATTGTAACTGGCAACATTTATAAGTGTACAGTATTTGAAATAAGTCCAGGCAGAACACTGTGCATCTAGTGGGTGACCTAATAATAATAAAAAAAATTATACCAAAGGCAAAGCCAAGGTAGGCCATCTGCCCATTGGATGATTGGTGAGTATTTCTATGACTATGGGTTTTCAGGAATTTCATGGTCCCTTTTTTCTAAGAGTATTCAAGACTATTGCCAAAAATATTGTGCTTGCAGCCACATTGTATGGGGAATATTACTACGCATGGTACCTGCCTACATTTTATGACTACAGTAAGCAGCGGCCAGAACTACTTTTTTATCATGTTTATTTCATAAACTGGTTAAGTAGTCAGTACAACTGCTCGGCCCTCGCAGAACCAGTTGGCGAGCAAAGCATCAACGCCATATGTTACAAAATTATAAGATATCATGCACAAAAACCATTGAGTGTTGTTTTCAAATTAATAGGAAATAAATTATGATATGATACAAACATATCACATGAAGATAACAGAAATAAGGGTTTTTCACGTGACGTCAGTTCCGGCGTCAGTTTGCAGTGCATGAAGGTGTTGGAGATCTGCATCTACTCATGCTGCCATAGAGAATGCACTGTGGTGATGTACTACCCTGTATTAAATCTTGATTTTCTCCTGACCTATTGATTTCATAAAAATATCGTTTTCACAACTAATAGCATGAGATATAGGGGAGTATGCGGAACTATAAATAATGAATATAAGATTTATATAGGTATTAAATTTCTTATGTGGAAGTGGAAGGATGGTCTGCACGAGATTGACAGTGAGCCCCTAGCTTGACTGTGGGCAGCACAGTGTGGCGATCTACTACCCTTCATAAAATCCTGGTTTTCTCCTGACATATTGATTTCATTAAAATATCATTTTCACAACTAATAGCAGAGATATAGGGGAGCATGCAGAACTAAAAATAATGAATATAAGAATTATATAGATATTAAATTTCTTATGTGGAAGTGGAAGGATGGTCTGTGCGAGATTGACGACTCTAGGTGTCACAGTAGTAATCCGCCCTGCTAAGCCTTGGACAGCTAAATAGTCCCAACTAAAAACAGTGTTTTGCTTGGTATAATCAGTGCCAGGGGACCTTATTTTTATTGCAGATTAATAATTTTGGTACCAGAAGAAAGGTAACGATTTGGGGGGAAAAAGTTGCAAACATTTTTTGGTCACCATGGAAACCTATTTTGTCAGAGAGGGGTCCAAGGTCACATTTGTGATGGGATCTTAACCAGTTATACATTATTGTTGTCAATGTGTTAAGGCATCATATGAGGGTAGTTTGCCATAACAAAGTCAGATCCAATTTTTCTGGTAGAGCAAGCCAAAGAAAGGTCCCTGTTTTTAACCCCTAAAATACAAAAAATTGACCCCTGAGGGACCCCTCACCCATATTTCAATAGGCTCCATGGTCATAAATATACAAATTTTCCATGTAAAAAGTTGAGATTCATGTCAGGGAGGTAAATATCTGTATTTCTGGGCAAACTATATATTGTCGGAAAAAATGACCCCAGCTGTTAAGGTGTCACGGTAGTAATCCGCCCTGGTAAGCCTAGGACAGCTAAATAGTCACAACTAAAAACAGTGTTTTGCTTGGTATAATCAGTGCCAGGGGACCTTATTTTTATCGCAGATTAATAAATTTGGTACCAGAAGAAAGGTAACGATTTGGGGGGAAAAAGTTGCAAAAAATTTTTGGTCACCATGGAAACCTATTTTGTCAGAGAGGGGTCCAAGGTCACATTTGTGACTTGTCAGGAGCGCCTGTATCATTTAATTTATTCAACATGGTGGTTTCCATGGCAACTGGTGCAAAAACGGATCTGACTCCGTTATGGTTGACCATGCTAAAAAAATCAAGAATGACTTCAGCTTTAATTTAAGCCTTTATTTATGAACGCCATAAAATTAGAACCCGATTGACGCCAGTTTTATGGTGGAAGATGGGGGGGGGGGAATCAGAACGTCCTTGGCCCTATTAGTACCGTGACACCTTAACTGGGTGGCTGGGTGGGGTGATTTTGGCCACATTTTGGGCTCTTGTAAGGACTCAATCTAAACTGGATGAATTTTTTGTATGCATGGGCTCATTTTAAAGGGATTGATTAGGGGTTTATTAGACCTGAGTTCCGAACTCGGGTCTACTTCTAGTGTACAGGTTTTCGCCGAAGCTTTTTGCGTATAGGGGTAATGTGCACCATAAATCGACCATTGCAAATTGGTATAGAATAATTTGCAAATTGTATTGGTATCAGATATATTGTAGGACTATTTATGGTAGGTCTACCCATGCCACAAGTGGATTGCCTGCATGCAATGCTCCCTACACTACAGTAGGGCCTAAGCTGCCAAACTGTGGATGCCTTCCCCTTCATGCTGGTGTAGGTGTCCTTTGTCTTACTAACCAATGCACCTCTCCCTTGTCTACAGTGTCCAGCCGGTCTCTGTGTGTGTGTGAGGGGGAGGGGATACATATAGGTCCTCTATATACCGATATTGCAGGATGTAGAATGTGTGCAGCCATTTCTTGAGCTGATTTCCAGCATGCTACACTGATAGCTATCAGAGAGCACTTGTACCCAAAGAACTCAGGACTGAATCTATCAAGGCCTTTTCACCTCTCCGTTCTATGGTGTTTAATTGAAAATGTTGACGTCATTCTGTGTTTTAAATTGTGTTTTAATGTGTGTTTTTATTATTCTATGGTCTTAGACATGAATGGCATGATGCATTGATGCACGGTTAACCCCTTATGAATGACATGATGCATTGATGCACTTTAACCCTTTATTGAAGGCATGATGGATTGATGTGCAGTTAACCCTTTATGGGTGGCATGATGCATTGATACACAGTACCCTTTATGAATGGCATGATGCATTGATGCACATCTAACCCTTTATAGATAGCATGATACATTAATGCACATTTAACCCTTCATGGATGGCAAGATGCAGTGATGCACATTTAACCCTTTATGGATGGCAAGATGCAGTGATGCACATTTAACCCTTTATAGATGGCAAGATGCAGTGATGCACAGTTAACCCTTTATGAATGGCATGATGCATTGATGTACTTTAACCCTTCTTGGATAGCATGATGCATTGATGCACAGTTAACCCTTTATGGATTTCACAAACCTTTGATGCTCATTTAACCCTTTATGGGTGGCATGATGTGGTGATGCACAGTTAACCCTTTATAGATAGCATGATGCATTGATGCACAGTTAACCCTTTATGAATGGCATGATGCATTGACACACTTTAACCTGTTAATAATGGCATGATGATGCACTTTTACCCTTTATTGGTGGCATGATTGATTGATACACAGTTAACCCTTTATGAATGACATGATGAATTGATGCACATTTAACCCTTTATTAATGGCAGGATGCATTGATTCACTTTAAGCCTTTATGAATGGCATGTAGCATTGATGCACAGTTAACCCTTTATGGATAGCATGATGCATTGATGCACAGTTAACCCTTTATGGATAGCATGATGCATTGATGCACATTTAACCCTTTCTGAATGGCATGATGCATTGATTCACTTTAACCCTTTATAAATGGCATGATGCATTGATACACAGTTAACCCTTTATGAATGGCATGATGCATTGATGCACATTTAACCCTTTATGAATGGCATGGCATTGATGCACATTTAACCCTTTATGAATGGCATGATGCATTGATGCACATTTAACCCTTTATGAATGGCATGATGCATTGATACACAGTTAACCCTTTATGAATGGCATGATGCATTGATGCACATTCAACCCTTCATGAATGGCATGTAGCATTGATGCACAGTTAACCCTTTATGGATAGCATGATGCATTGATGCACAATTAACCCTTTATGGATAGCATGATGCATTGATGCACAGTTAACCCTTTATGGATAGCATGATGCATTGATGCACATTTAACCCTTTATGAATGGCATGATGCATTGATGCACATTTAACCCTTTATGAATGGCATGATGCATTGATTCACTTTAAGCCTTTATGAATGGCAGGTAGCATTGATGCACAGTTAACCCTTTATGGATAGCATGATGCATTGATGCACAGTTAACCCTTTATGGATAGCATGATGCATTGATGCACATTTAACCCTTTATGAATGGCATGATGCATTGATTCACCTTAAGCCTTTATGAATGGCATGTAGCATTGATGCACAGTTAACTCTTTATGGATGTTACAAAGCATTGATGCACATTTAACACTTCATGGATAACATGATGCATCGATGCACTTTAACCCTTTATGAATGGCATGATGCATTGATGCACTTTAACCCTTTATGGGTGGCATGATGCATTGATGCACATTTAACCCTTCATGGATAACCTGATGCATTGATGCACTTAACCCTTTATGGATGGCATGATGCATTGACACACAGTTAACCCCTTAGGGATAGCATGATGCATTGATGCACAGTCAACCCTTTATTGATAGACAAGGCATTGATGTGCAGTTAACCCTTTTATGGATGTCATGATGCATTGTCAGCAAATATGTCAGTAATAATGCACTATTTGTCAGCAATTAGTCAATTTATGTTAGTAATTACTCACTTTTTGTCAGTAATTAGTCCAAATATGTAAGTAATAATGCACTATTTGTCAGCAATTAGTCAATTTATGTTAGTAATTACTCACTTTTTGTTAGTAATTACTCACTTTTTGTCAGTAATTACTCACTTTTTGTCAGTAATTAGTCCAAATATGTCAGTCATAATGCACTATTTGTCAGCAATTAGTCAATAAATATTTTTTGTTAGTTGATAATACTTAGAAATAATTATATCACACAAAACCAGACGCTGTCAAGTTCAGTTTTAAATTTTTATTAGTAGGAATCAATTGTACAACAGTAGGAATATTTGTTGAACTATTCAATGTTGATCGATGTTTCGGTTAATTTTATTAACCTTCATCAGGATGTTAGTTATTACTCACTATTTGTCAAAATATATCAGTAATAATGCACTATTTGTCAGCAATTAGTCAATACATGTTAGTAATTGCTCATTATTGGTCAGCAGTTCATCAACATATGTCAGTAATCACTCACTATTTGTCAATATCTGATTGAATATTGAAAATTGAATTGAAAATAGCATTGAAAATTGCATTAAAAACTCGGGTCTTTTAGGTCTTAGACCTAACCTGCTCCATCTTTAGGAATCTATTTGAGAAATAATTGATTCAGATAAACATCCCATTGTTCCCAAGTGAATTTACCCCATAACTTTGAAAGCATTTTTTGGTATAAAGGCCAAATCTCACATAAAAGAGAATAGTTCCCACACTTTCTACAGAACAAAAATGGTTTAGAAAATGTCTAGAGCTTTTCTTTCATAGGGGAACAGGATGTTTGCCAGACTGCACAAAAATGTTAGCATGCCATTTGCTATCATCCTTCCACCAGCTTTTCCATGTTAGGTCCTTGTCTGTTTGCTAGAATCCAATCCTATGTATATCATTTATATAGCAATGGATAGAGCTGATAAAAATAAGTGGATTTCCTTTTTAAATGAAGTCTTTACATCAATTTAAAGGGAAATTCTGACCGATTAAAGATCTCATATCAACTCCATAATTTTGCGCCAATTCTGTCAGATCGCTAAATCACAGATGATATTAGGTGAAGATAATATCCCTTTAAATTGTTAAATTTTGATATGATACATTGATTTTCAACCTTTTATGGGGAACTCTTCCATACATGAAAAGAAAATAGTCCAAAATAATGATTTAAGAGATGAAGCCGCTCCTGTATCAGATATGCTTGATCACAAATCTGGACCCTATTTAAACTCCTAACAGTGGCAGAATTTTGGGTTCGATTTGGGGTCTTTAATCATTCATAACTTCCCTTATACCTGGCATGGGAAAAAGTCTTGAAAACTAGGTAAGTGCCTAACTGAGGTAGGAGGAATTTTCATTGTTTTATTTCAGTAAAAAGATATTGGGAATAAAAAAAAGATGTAAAGGTGTTTTATGAATGAAATATTTAAGTTTTAGGTTGTAATAAGAGCTTGTGTGGATATAAGAATGAGGGCCAAGGGGGAGTGGGGCCGAGCCACTGCAGGGCTACAGGACAGTGGGCCATGTGGAGTGGGTGGGGGCCTCAAGACCGGGGGACTATGCACCCCGAAGTGGCCGAGACACTGCCGAGGTTGGGCCTGCTTGGGTGGGGTGGAAACAATTTAGCCTCTGTTTACCAAAAAAAGGATGCAAACTGGTACTACACACACAAAAGTGCCCTTTGCAGGTACCAGTATTTTAATAGGGAGGAAATGATGAAAACGCTAATTTGTTTATTCCAGAGCTGAGAGTTTAGATTTCTAAGCTAGATAAGCCATGAATGGCATAATCTCCTGACCTTGTGCCAGCGGTAAAATAATCTTGCTGATTTGTTTATTCCAGACCGCACATCAAATTTCTCATAAGCCATGAATGCCATTATCTCCCTGTGCCACTTCTGTGAGATCCATGGACCCAGTATCCTATTCTGCACCCAAGCATTCCACACTCGGGACCCCCAGCAGGTGCTAGAAGGGGTCCGAGAGGAGGTGCACTACGCCAGCCAAGACTCTGATCTCAGCTCTCGGGTGTCTTCTGTAGAGGGAGGGGTGGAGACACCTACCTCTCCACACTCCCTCAGTAGTTTAACCAAGGACTCAGATCAGTGTGAGGTCAGCCTGACTTTAAGTTTTAGTTTTCATGAGTGTTGCTTTAGTACCTGGCATAACTTAAGGAACGCCCTGCATATAAGCAGCAAACTGAGTTGAACTTGAAGGAAAAACTATAGATAAAGCGACACTGAGGGCTTGGTCGCGTTCATACTGTTCTATAATCTAATATAATATAATTATACCTCACCTATAGTTTGGGCACATCTTACAAGGTGTAGCTGATGCTTATCCTCATGTATAAGCCGCGCCTTACACGCGAGTTCCTACAGCAGATATCAGCTGATATTAATCAAAAAGTCTACTCAAGTAGTACCTAACCGTGATATAATTGTTATAAAGTAGAATGCCATGTGAAAATATGATTTGAAATGAAGTATTGACTTTCACCTAGATCAATATTGCACAAATTAATTCCCCTTTCCGTCTCATACACCAGGCATGTCAAAGCTTCCCATCTGGACAACCAGGGTTCATCAGTAATGACCACGACGCCAGGGTCAGTTATATAAGTTCCCAGCACCCTCACCACCCACAGGTCTTCTCCATGGTTCGACAGGCATGTCTCCGCAGTCTCAGTTGCGAGGTATGTTCGCATGGCCTTTCAAAGGTACTAATTTGATGGGAATTATATGGGCACGTTATATAAGGAAACAGGTAATTTTTTTGGAAAGCCCATGCCACATTTGCACTTTGCAATTCAATTCAAGAGCAGAAACCCAAAAGAAATTTACCTGTTCCATCATGACTGAGGGTTAATTTCAAGTGATTTAATACCAGCGGCTATGATCCTACAATTTTATGAAAACATCATAATCAGTATAATTTCTTCCTTACCCTGTTTCAGGTGTGTCCTGGAAGGGAGGGTCCTATCTTCTTCGGTGATGACCACCGTGGCCATGTTCTCTCACACACCTTCTTCGTGCAAGATGCCCAAGCACGTGGCCTGCAGCGCTGGTACAGTATACTGGTGGTTATGATGGACAAGATCTTTCTGCTCAACTCTTGGCCTTTCCTGGTGGCCCAGACTCGCAATGTAATTGACCGCCTCCAGGAGAGGGCTAAGGTAGTATACGATAAGGAGCACTCCCGCTGCCCACCACGCGCACACCGGCTCAACCTCAGCATGAACCCATCCAACTTCCTACAACAGCGAGGTGGTGTGAACAATAAGACTGCAAGGTATGCTATAATCTAGGATGAGGGCAGGATCATTGGGGTGAGAGTGGTGGACTTTGGAGAGGGAGAGAAAAATTGTATCTCATATGGAGAAATAAAAATTGTCGCCTTTTTAGCAACGACTTCTACATGATGCTATAGCTGAACGCTTAAATCAGTCAAGTATTAAGGTAGGCAATGTCTTTAATATTTCTAATTCCATGTTACATTTCTTTTTGCTAGGTCCTTTGTTGAGCTGACAAATGACAAGTTGGTATTCTGCAAACTTCACAGAGCCTTTACATGGATCCTTAAGGCAGGTGGGAACAGACTAACAGAACGTCTTTTAGAGGGGCCTCCAACAGAAGACTCGATTATTGACTTTGAAAAACAAGAAGGTAAGTTCATAGATGAATTACAATATTACCTTGGACGAAGGTTCATAAAAGATTTCGAGCGTCTCTAGCCTTCCCGCAAGAGGTCCATATCTTCATTTTTGGACTTCTCTAGACCATCTTTATAGTGTCATTTATCGTGTCCATTTCCCCTCTTGTACTGTTTGGTGACCATGTGCTCGGACCATGTGTATTCATCTATGATAATGAAACTGGTGCAGTGTTTCGTTGTCATGAATATGACTACCATAATCTCCCGCGTATAAGATGCAGTGCGCGTATAAGACGCACCAAGAGTTTTGGATTATGCCCAAAAGAATGAAATATTCTTAACTTTTCTTCTACTGAATGGATTTTCAAAATTTCAAAAGCTATGTGTAGCTCTGGCCTCCCAGACCCTTCTGGAGCCATCTATGTCATAATATGACTTAGGGGGAGTGTAATATATCAAAATAAAGCTCTTGGTGTCCCCCTTGCGGATCCAGGGAGAACTAAACCCTCACGTATAAGACGCGGGAGATTCAGGTATATCTGTCAAAATTGCAAATATAGTAACCACTACTCATTCACACCATCATTTGATGCACTCCACTATATTATGTGAGCCAAGCCTCCATCCACCCTGTGATATAATACCAAGTAATCAAACTCGACGTGATATGATATTAACACTTATTTCGCGAACAGAGACAGAAGAAGGATTCGTCAAACTGTTCAGTAAGAAAGACGTATTGGATGAGTCCCTGGAGGAGGGAGATGATGACCTGAACCTTTCAGCATGGGATGAAGGCTGCCCACGGTTCACCTCTCTCCGCCATCTACTTAGGGTAAGGTTTACTGAATGATTTGTGATCATGAGCCTCCCCATCTGCTATCAATATTCTGTATGGCTATGTGTATGTTGACGTACCATCAAGATACAGGGAAAAGGTTAAATCTCATTTTCTCATCACATCTTCTGAAAATTCTCGGAACGACAGCATTTTGATGATAATCACTTATAAGTCGTCCTTTCTCTTGAACATTGTGCAGATTCTAGGCTACATGGAATTTCACAAGTTGGCACACCACGTAATCATTGGAAATCAGGTCATCATCAGGGGACGCCAGCGGGGCCTTGTACGATCAACCATAGACAGTCTCAAGGTACATGTAGTTAAAAAGCTAACATATTATCTCTCTTGGAATTCAGAGCCTCATTACAGTGGATCAACAAATAGAAAAATCAATTTGTTATCCAATTGCATCAAGACCGACTTAATACCCCTTTTTATATGAAAACAAAAACGAAATACTGTTGCTGGAGTAATGTACGTAAAATTCTTTAGGCTCTGAATCTCAGGTTTATTCATTGATATTGTAGGGGCTTCTTCCTCGAGGATGTTGTCGAGCGATCTACTTCAGCTCCTCCTATGTCGATTCCTGGCGGTGTAACTTCCTAGGCATGCGCCTTGGGGCCAGTCTCCCCCAGCACGCATCACTTTACGTGACGCTGGATATAGAGGAAGGCGGTGAGCCAATACTTGACTATGTTACATCTGTGGAGGATGCAGAAGATGTAGGAATGGAAGGTGCTGAGGCGACTAAGTTTGATCCTGAACGAGATCCATTGCTTCTCTACAAATTCACAGTGTCTTCTCCAATGTGTATGCCAGAAAAAGGTTTGTGGTTTTTATCTTTTCTTCAGTTGTTAGCTTTCCTAAAGTCAGAGTACATCTACAGGCATGGGGACATGGAGGTACAAAGGCTGTATACATGCAAATGGTACACTGCATCCATACAGTTCTGGCAATATGAAAGAATGAGATAATGGATTAAGCCTTGCTTAATGAGGTAAAATATCATATCGGTCTTGTCTGATTTATAAATTACTTTGATGACATCTATAGTTCACTAAATGTCAATAATCATGGTTTTATCCACTCACAGCGCCAGCTGTACTGTGTATGATAGAGCAGGCCCTACTTAACGAGCAGCTCGCCGACAGTGTGGCCGACCATTGCCTCATATCCCTCAAGGAGGAGTGGATGAAGTGAGTAGCTCATTATAATTAATTCTTCGTGAATCTGCTCAGCACTGTAAGAACGCAAAACGGTCTCATATATCCCAAATGCTCTTGTAGAGTAAAGCAGTACTGTATTAAATAGTATGTATATGTCCTTGAACTTCCATCAAGTATCTCAGGGATACAGCACTTAACGTGAGAATCTGCTGGGATGGAAGTCCTCAGGGGTTTCCCTGATTTCAGGGATTTTCAAGTCCCAAAGGCCTATACTTTCTTATACAAAATGAATATTTAGACGGGTTCAAATCTAGCATTTCAGCGATTTTTGGCCTCAGTGACTTTCATCCCTGAATCTGCTACAACCAACTTTCATATGAGCAACTCATTTGAGTAGCTCATAATCTTTCCTGATGCTCTGCTGTTACACATATGGGGCACTGACATGTGCTACAATCTCTCCTCTTATTATTACAGTAAAGTAAAGGTGCTGTTCAAGTTCACCAAGGCGGGTGGCAGTCGGTCAGATGACGACACTCGCCGCTTACTTCAGGTGGTCGAGGCTAACGAGGAGGACAAAGCCGTACTCAAGTTCTGGATGACCGGTCTTAGCGTCCAGTACCGTAACCACATGTTGAGTTCAGCCATCCATCAGGCAGTCAACAGCTAACCCAAGCTAGTGTTCTCAGTTATTATTTTCTGTAAATTCAAGTCCCAGTTCTTTTTCTTGTTGTAGTTGAGATTTTCAGACCAATTTTGAACCAAGGTTACTTCCTTATTAAATTTTGGAGATAATTTTTGAACCTGGACCACTTTTAAGAGTGCCATGACCACGTGCAATAAAGTCAGTCATCCGCAACATATTGAGATGCACAACGGCAGCAAATCATCCATGATTGCACACAAGTAATGAAATAGTGTTGATAAAATATCATGTAAATTTCAATGAAATGAAAGAGTGCACTTTGCTTTTTAAATTATTTGCAATATAACACCTTGTATCGGGTTGTAAGCCAGCTCACACCCATGCTGTGTTCCTTTAGGTAAAACCCTTTTACTGCTCGAAAATCAATTACTTCTCAGTTGATATCAAGTGACGCCATCATCCACGTTCCACATTGATGAACTTGATATAATTCATCACAATTATATTTCAGGATCAATTCTAAAATGGACACATCTCTTTTAGTTCATGATGTTTGCTCTAAATATGAGTAATTTGTAAATATGTATATAGAAAAATGTAAGAAATAATGATGTAAGATAAAGAGTTTTAATATCTGTAAATATATATAGATATGAATATACATGCAAGTTGTTGAGTTTACTTTTATGCATACATGACTAAATATGAGCACCAGTATATCAGCTCATATCTAAAATACTCTGAGTATGATAGATATGAGCATGGACAAACCCCTGTAGGGTGTACAGTATCAGTGTGAATTTCGATTTATATAGATGATAGCGAAGACAGTTGGAAGGATAAAATATTTTCAGCTTCATAACATTCATCTTGCTCTGAAAGACGCGTGACTACACAAATCTTGTGTACTAAAAATATTTCATATTTGAAAAAAGTATGTCATATCCTTTTAGATAAAATTCATATAAAAAGTAGAAACAGGGCTGTCTTCATGTATGTATGCAAGAAAATCGGGGTAATCTAACGTGACTTCCCTTTGGGGTTCCTGGAGCAAACTGTCTTAGTGAGCATGGATGCCACCCAAGGAACAATCATACGCTGATCATAGAAGGGATTAGACACAAAGCTAACAAACTCGTGCTTAAGGTCCAGTGTCATGCGGTGGTTCGTTGAAGTGATCAGCTTCATCAGGTCCATATCAAGGTCTCTACCTCTTTTTGTTGCAGGGGCGTAGGAAAAGGGGGGGGGCAGGGGGGCCTGGCCCCCCCAATAATGAGGAGGTTCCCTATATAAGCCTATATAAAAATATAGCAGGCCCCCCCAACCGAGACCCCTGCCCCCCCCCAATAAAAATTTGCTTCCTACGCCCCTGTGTTGTAGCTCTTTTAAATGACAAGTATCCTGCAAATCAAAAAGCATGAGATACATTTGCCAAATTGTCCTGAATAATTTTCCCCACATTAAAAGGTTGGATGCGCGATAACCCTCAGCCTATTCAACTACAAATTGAGCAGGCTATAAGAAGAGTGTGTCATTTCTAATATAGTTTTCAATTGGGGGATTTCTGGTATTCACTATATTCCCCAAAATTGTTCAACCCTTTATAAAGGAATGCATAATGCTATGATGCAAAGAGAGAAAAAAGATTTGGTGTTTTACATTAAAGCACAGAAGGCTCAGGGGGTAAGGGTTAACTCTTTAAGCATCCTTAGTTGTAGGGCAGTGTCTGCACATTGACTGCACAGGGACTTCTCACACACTTGAACAGAATAGGGAAACTTGTATGTCAAGGAAATGAGTCTTAAATTCAGATGGTTGTTAGTGATGGAGATGGGGTTATATGGGAACGTAGAGAGAGGAATTTTGATGTAGACTTCCCACCTGGAGTAGGCACTATGGTAAAGGCTCTCAGTGTGGACAAAACAGTTTATACATTCCTGTGGCTTTTTGTACAACATGAATGGTTTGTTGGGATGGGTGTTGCATGATATAGAAAGGTAAATATTAGCATAGCAAATTGTTGATTTTACTATGTAAGTTTTATAATTATCTTTAATTGGTGATTGAAAATGTTTGACGACTTCTTTAAAGAGTGTACCGCCAACCAGGCGGTATAGAATCAGGCCCTAAGCGGTAACAAGCTGGGGAGGGTGGGGGGGGGGGGGTCACTCACCAGGTGGTGCTGAGAAAGCCATGAAGAAATCTTTGTGCAGAGGCACCTCAACAGGTCTCTTCTCATACATTTCACATCAGTAATTACCTCGACACCTGATTCTAAAAACGCCATGGTCTCTGCCAATTGATCTTCTCGGCATGCCTGAAAATGGAAACCTTAACACTATACCAAAGGATAAGCTTATAAATGGGTTATATACAGTAAAAGACCCAATTTCCGGACAGTGGTTGTCTGTTGATTTCTACCAGACTGAATATCTCATTGTCCCAATCTTTTGACATGTTAAGGGCCCCTATCTATTCTAACATGTAGCAGAGTGATTTTTCTATAGGTATGATATTTCATTGTGAATTATGGGTCCATAAATATATCACAATGACCCCTAATTCTGGACACAGGCCCCTAATACCGGACAGTGGAATTATCCATTAGATTAAATGTAAAATAATAAGGCTTTCTCTGAAATCTATCATCCTACAAGATCATCCTAAAGGAAACTAGCTTTGGGTTCAACATACATCATTCCTAGGTAGTACCGTAATACCCGCGTATAAGGCGCACCCCGCGTATAAGGTGCACCCAGACTTTGTAGATGTGAGAGAAAAAAAATAAAAATGTCATAACTTTTGTTCTACTCAACCTATTTTCAAAATTCAAAGATCTATGGTCATCTTAGAGCTACCCCGATCTGTTCCTACCACTATACAGAAATATAGGAATATTGGGAACATTTTAGGGGAAAACATTCCCTAAATTATTCTGTTTCTATAAGGCGCACCAGGGGTCCATCCTCGCATATAAGGTATTACGGTATTAATGGGGGGTTAGGCACCTCAACAAAAATCTTTGAACTAATCCAAGATGTAATTGATATAAAATTGAAATCATATGATAGACATAAGATGACAAACATATTCTGAGCAGTATAGCAAAATCGAGTCAGTATTTATCTATATATATCACATGGTGTCTGGAATTAGGCGCCCCTTAGTGGAAGGGTGGCACTATTGTTAAATCATTCATAAAATATAATAGAATTGATATAAATGTAAAAAGTCCTCCAGATTACTCAAATTTTGGTTTATATGAATGCATTGATACTGAGAGTTTCAACTTCAATATCATTCTAGACATAGTCTTATTCAATATAACAGAGAGTCTGGCCTTAGCTGGGTGGTTAGTGAGCATCAGTTTATCTACTCATCTGAACCTTAGACCATTTCAATCTAACTTTTAGTAATGATTTATGAGAGAAAACTATCATACCTGAAGTTGTTAGTCGGTATATGGATTTGCAATTTTCTTAATGATATTACCAGCATTACTTCCTCTTCTTTTTACAGATGTACATAACATGCAAATACTAACTTTTCACACAAAACCCATTCTACAGAGACACCTATTTAGGGGGAGCCGTGCCCTACTGTTGTTCTATGTCGTCATAGAGAATGGCCCCACATTCTTTACATTTGGGCTTTGGCAAAAAATTAAGAAAAAGTTTGAGTTGAATAGCAAAGGCAGTAATTGGAATGTGTTTAATCTGAGAGTACTGTGAGAAAGTTAAACATTTTTTGAACGACAAATTTGTAGGAATTGGTTAAAGGTGTCCAAATTGTCCATAGAGCTCCATAGTAAATCGAATTTTTTAAGGAGATTATTCTGGGTAGGTAGCATGTGATAACATTATATCCATAGCCCAGAAGAATCTCCTTCTTAGGAACAGTGAGGTGAGTTCTCTTTGAAGAGGAAATGTTTCAGTGATATGTGCCAAAGTAACACAATTGGTATAACTGGCTGAACATTCCTCCAGTTGCTTCTACCCCCTGTCAATATGGCCACTGCAGACAGCAGGGAATTTGGAAATCTGGGGGAGGAATCCACATGGCAGAAGTCTCCATGCATGCAAATGAGTCAGTCCTCTTCCTACACAGTGATTTGGCTGATTTGTTAGGCTAAGTAACCTGCTGCAAAATATAGTTCCCTATGTTTTCAGTCTAAAACTCATCAAAAACTTTAGATGTGTATGTATTTTCTCATGGGTTTGGATCTGCTTTGGATCTTAGATGAGATCCAATGAGCCATGCATGGCATTAACCAGTGTTTATGAAGAAATCACTATTAAATATTAGTCTATGCCAGATCACTTACTAGTATATCCCTAGTATGGACAGTCTACACTCTCCTAGCAGGTTCCAGCTAGTAATACCAGCCTCGGCCAGCAGCTAGTAGAACCAGCCTCGGCCAGCAGCTAAAGGTAATACATGTTTACCAGCCTCGGCCAGCAATTACTGTAATCTCCCGCGTATAAGGTGTGTCTTATAAGCGGGGTTTTATGTCTACCTGGATCCACAAGGGGGACACCAAGACATTTCTTTTGATATGTTACACTCCCATATGACCACATCGGCTGCATATGGGGTCCAGTGGGGTCCTGGGGGTCCACGCAACACATAGCTTTTTGAATTTTGAGAATCCATTCAGTAGAAGAGAAGTTATGAATTTTTTTATGTTTTTGACCATATTCTAAACTCTAGGTGCGCCTTATATGTGGGAGATTACGGTAGTAATACCAGCCTCGGCCAGCAGCTAGTAATACCAGCCTTAGCCAGCAGCTAGTAATACCAGCCTCAGCCAGCAGCTAGTAATACCAGCCTCAGCCAGCAGCTAGTAATTCCAGCCTTGGCCAGCAGCTAGTAATACCAGCCTCAGACAGCAGCTAGTAATACCAGCCTTGGCCAGCAGCTAGTAATTCCAGCCTCAGACAGCAGCTAGTAATACCAGCCTTAGCCAGCAGCTAGTAATACCAGCCTCAGACAGCAGCTAGTAATACCAGCCTCAGCCAGCAGCTAGTAATTCCAGCCTTGGCCAGCAGCTAGTAATACCAGCCTCAGACAGCAGCTAGTAATTCCAGCCTTGGCCAGCAGCTAGTAATACCAGCCTCAGACAGCAGCTAGTAATACCAGCCTTAGCCAGCAGCTAGTAATTTCAGCCTCAGACAGCAGCTAGTAATACCAGCCTCAGACAGCAGCTAGTAATACCAGCCTCAGCCAGCAGCTAGTAATTTTAGCCTCAGACAGCAGCTAGTAATACCAGCCTCAGACAGCAGCTAGTAATACCAGCCTCAGCCAGCAGCTAGTAATACCAGCCTCAGCCAGCAGCTAGTAATACCAGCCTCAGCCAGCAGCTAGTAATACCAGCCTCAGCCAGCAGCTAGTAATACCAGCCTCAGCCAGCAGCTAGTAATTCCAGCCTTGGCCAGCAGCTAGTAATACCAGCCTCAGACAGCAGCTAGTAATACCAGCCTTGGCCAGCAGCTAGTAATTCCAGCCTCAGACAGCAGCTAGTAATACCAGCCTTAGCCAGCAGCTAGTAATACCAGCCTCAGACAGCAGCTAGTAATACCAGCCTCAGCCAGCAGCTAGTAATTCCAGCCTTGGCCAGCAGCTAGTAATACCAGCCTCAGACAGCAGCTAGTAATTCCAGCCTTGGCCAGCAGCTAGTAATACCAGCCTCAGACAGCAGCTAGTAATACCAGCCTTAGCCAGCAGCTAGTAATTTCAGCCTCAGACAGCAGCTAGTAATACCAGCCTCAGACAGCAGCTAGTAATACCAGCCTCAGCCAGCAGCTAGTAATTTTAGCCTCAGACAGCAGCTAGTAATACCAGCCTCAGACAGCAGCTAGTAATACCAGCCTCAGCCAGCAGCTAGTAATACCAGCCTCAGCCAGCAGCTAGTAATACCAGCCTCAGCCAGCAGCTAGTAATACCAGCCTCAGCCAGCAGCTAGTAATTCCAGCCTTGGCCAGCAGCTAGTAATTTCAGCCTCAGACAGCAGCTAGTAATTTCTGCCTCAGACAGCAGCTAGTAATACCAGCCTCAGCCAGCAGCTAGTAATACCAGCCTCAGCCAGCAGCTAGTAATTTCAGCCTTGGCCAGCAGCTAGTAATACCAGCCTCAGACAGCAGCTACATTTGTCAGCGATTAGTAAATATATGTCAGTACTAATTAAGTTATTATGCTCTCACTATCTTTGAGACTACATTTTAATTGATGGATGGAAATGCTCCAATCACATTTGGATGCAAAGACAAGGTTTAGAGCTTGCTCTACATCCTTGAACTCGTTTCTATACCTAAAGTCCTAGTCATGGTGAGAAAACTACATTACATATTAATCTATGAATGTCTGTCTATACACCAGACACCAGAGTGAGTAATGGTTAACACCATTTCTACACGTAATGTCCATTCTAGTCATGGTAAGAAAACTACATTGCATATCAACTGATCTGAGAAATTTTATGTTTTTTGTATGAATAGTTTTAGAGATATTTCCATTTTTCTATTTGATTTTACGACCTCACCATAAAATTGTTTAATGCAGGGAGTAGCAATTGTACTTGCCTTGTAAAATATATTGTAGGTTGAAGAAGGACCAAGAAATTTTTGCGTGATTTTCTTTTATGTGTTTGCTAGATGTATATCTAGAAATGATAAGAAAAGGAGGAAAATGATAGGTTTTGATGTTCAAAGTTGATGTGAATTGAAAGATGATTTATAAAGTTAGGCCTGGTGCCATGACATCAGTGCAGTAGACCAGAGTTGCATTTCCTTATATGGTAAGGTAGTTTGGGAGAGGGAGCAGACGTCTGGTCTTAAGCATATATTAACTTGTGAGACTATCCATATATAGGCATAGATTAGGGGTCTGACAGATTCATACGCATGAATGGTGATCTGAATGAATGTTTCAAGTTGTTTACAAATTGATATATCAAAAAGTTATGTTTATGACAGGGAATGTGATAAAATATCATAAATATGTAAGTTTTGATGAAAATAAGGGAACTTACTTTGAAAGTGTTTGTGGTCAAAGCAAAAGATTGCCAGCACTATTTTCTCAGTGCAGTAGACCAAAGTTGCATTTCCTTACATGGTAAATGAGGTTGGGAGGGGGAGCAGGAGTCTATATATATTATGGTTGTTTACTTGTGGGAATATCCATATGTGGTCCATATATGATTGCATCATGACCTGGTGGGAATGATGCAATCCTGTTTTTTCCCCCATTTTCTCTGCTCTCTTGTTCCATGCCCCCCCCCCCATACTGGTAACGGGTTACCATTTGAACTGCTCTCACTTAAAATTGCTTTAGATTGGCTTTAGATATGCTGGGTTCCCACTTTTATCAGTCGCAGTTTTAACTGTCCGAAAAGTGGATATTTTTAAAAGGTCACAAAAAAAGAGTCATCTATTCCCGAGCAAGGACAGGAACAAAAAAAAGAAAATTGTGCATCCAGATGAAATCTTATCCACCTGTGTCATGAAATCATTTTTTAATTAGTCAAGATGTTAAACTGATTTTTTCTCAAAATAGGGTAACTTGCCCGGTTCTAGGACAGGTCCAATTCTCGGATGATTTTTTGGAGTTAGCTAAATGTTATTTCAGGCCATAAACCCTATTTTATTTTGATTTCCTCTCTTTTATTTCTAATAGATGTCTATTCCCAATGGCAAATTGATAAATTTCAAAGTGTGTGGTGTTTTCAACTGACTTTTAACTGATATTTAAAGAAAAAATCGATTTTACTGACTTTTAACTGACGAGTGGGAACCCCAGCCCGTTGTCTGAAAGGTCTCCACAGACTATTCCTAAGGATCCCTAAGGCAGGTGGAAAGAGCCTTTTAGAGTGCTTCTTTTGGCTTATCAATTGATTTTAGATAGCAAAGTGCGAGGTTGATTGATTGACAAAGATTTCAATAAGGTTTTAATACTATCCAAAGTTGTCACATTGTGCATTCTTATCAGCAAGCAGGGTTGATAAGTGACAAAACGGAACTCGGATCAGTAGTTAAAAAAACCTGTGTTGACATTTTGGACTTTTAACTAGAGTACCCCCTTCGGCGATCCTTTTATCCTTTATCAACCGTAGTACCTTGCATTAAGTCAGAGCTTATAGGCCTACGCGAATCTGAGGCTTATTCTGCTGTATAGAAATTACATTAGGGAGTGGTCATTATTTATCAAGAGGGGGTGGGGAGTTTTCGCAGACGCACAAAAATTCTTTGCGCCCCTCCCCCCCATGACAGCTGTCAGAAATCTTTGTGCCCCCCCCCCAACGCTGGAGGCAGAGACAATTTTCACACCCCTCTTTGATCTTTAGAAGCGCACGGGCTTCTTTTGTCAAAAAGAGGCTATATTTTTTTGGCTCTCCCCCCCCCTCAGGAGGGGTCTGAAATTTTTACACCCTCCTCAAACCCATCGCCCCTGTTGATAAATAATGACCACTCCCATAGATTACCATAAATTCCCGTCTATAAACCACACACTGACTTTGGGAGAAAGCTTGAAGTCGCACTTTCGGATTGAAAATCAATTTTATAGTACCAAATACCCTCGTATAAACTTTACCCTTATATATTCAGCATGCCATTCACGAGCCTTTTCCTACCAAGATTCAACAAGGTCTGAGTATTTTGAGCTTCGGGGGATATTTCGAGATATTTTGTTAAATAGCTAACGCCCTCTATAATGAATTGACACAATTCGATTCTGCACATGCCGAAAAATATTACTGATTTATGATTGAAGATTTATTTGTGTAAATCTAGTACATGTATATAAACGGATTCATATTCAAGACGATTCTAATCAGCAATGCATGAAAGATTATCGGGTCATATCAACAATGTGTGATCAAGGCACTTAATCAATAATTGAGTTTAAGTAGGAGGCGCTTCAAAAAATATTAATAAAAAGCAAGGCAAAGGACACATTGTTCTGATTGTCTTTTCAAAATCATTTTTAACAAGCAGTGTATTAACAAGCACCATGCAGTATCATTTTAAACCAACTCTCTTCATATATGAAAGACTTTTGCTTTAAGCCATTAGCCATACGTAATTTTACCTGCTCAATGACCATTTAAGGCAACAAGGTAATCTCATTTGGATACCTAACGTATTACGTTAACTACAGTGCTTTGGCAACTTGAGCAAATACAGTATCTGACTGGTATACGCACAACAACAAATATCATTCAATTTACATCCATGAAAAAGTAAATTTTACTACCGGTATTATGTTACATGGTGAACGCCAATATCAGGGTTCCCTCAAAATCCCCGGACTCAAATTCCATGACATTTCCATGACAAAAATCAAATTTTTCCATGACATTTTTAACTATATTTTGACATTATTGGGGTTAACCTCCCAGCAAAATTCTTGCAATCGAGGTGGAATAAGTCCACTCCAATGGTTTTTGCAATAAATATTCAGTTTTTCCCATTTTCCATGACTTTCCATGTCCAAGAAGGAATTTTCAGAAATTCCATGACTTTCCCTGGCAACTTTTAATTCCATGACGCTTGGGAACCGTGCGAAATATCATCAGGTATTGCCATAATCTCCCGTGTATAAGGCGCATCCTGAGCATAAGGCGCACCCTGAGCTGAAAGAAATGCTTGAAGGCGCATCTGGGGCTTGATTAAAGGTTTAGCTGCACCTAAACCTTTAATCAAGTACCTTGCTCCCTGACCCACCCTGATCTTAGACTGATTCTATAAGGTGCAGGAGACCTCAGATTTACATTTAACACGCGCCTTATATGTGGGAGATTACAGTACTTTATGGACAGGCCTAAGATTATCACAAATCTGATCATTAAATGCAGCTGCACATTGTCTAAGTACCCAGCTTTTAGATTGAATAATTGTCAAAAAATAGTCAAAGCTATTTCCTAAACCACTTGCCCAGGGGAAATCAACGACTGCATTTGATCAAACTGGAAGCATTAAGACATAACACTATAAAAATGCATTGGATTGAAATACCTGACTACCAGAAATACATCGAAATCGCTGTACACTGTTACCGACGATGGGGGAATCTTTCAGATCTGACTTTCGGCAAGATATATCACAGTTTGTGTTAAGCAGTTAGCCCAAATGACGTCAACTTAAAGTAGTTGGGATGTCTATAATCTAAATCATTCTAAAACGTTGCCAGATATATCAATGTATCATTTCCATGTTTATACAAACACTTTGAAACAAATTGTTATCTCACATAATTCACTGTTTTAGATATGTTGCCTTCTACCTACAAGTACCGTACAAGTCCTGACGTCATAGGGCATTTGATAAGTATCAGAAATATAGACAAAAGTCATAGTAAGGCACATTATAACAACATGATAAGGCTACCAGAATGGATACTTGAATACTGGACAGAACTTCTACTTTCTTTTTAACTATCGTAGTACCTCATAGGGAATTCTACGGTAACACCTACAAAATGTATTCTGGATTCCCACAAATATTCAGACCGAAATCCAAATTCCATGGAATTTCCACGACAAAATTAATGTAAAAATATTCCCTGACATACTCTATTTTTTTGGCATAATCGGTTTTGACCCCCGGAAAAAAAAGCGATTGGAGGTGGGAAAAGGGGTACATCCTTGTCTCATTTTGGAATTTCCTGGAATTCCACGACTGTTCATTCCATGTCGTGTAGGAAACCTCTTATTCCTATTCCAATTCCCTTGCACAAAGGAGGATAGCATTAAGTATTAAGGATATTCTGCAGAAATAGTATGGCTACAGAGGCAGATCTCTAGGTACAATTCTGGTGTCTTTGTAGCCAATATCAGAGATGTCACTCACTGGCCGACAATTAAAACAGGAAAGCTGGATTTTGCACACATTTTCCCCAGGATTTTAACAACATTTAATACAAAAGATTTTGCAAGCAAAACCAGGAAAAGTGGCATCTCTTCAATATTTTGAAATGTTAATCAAACCCACAATACCGAGTTAATCATCAATCCCCATGACCTAAGAAAACCCCACAAAAAAACCCGTGGTGTACATAAATCTCCCTAGGTCTAACTAACTTTCGCCTGACCATTTGTATATAATATAACACCTTTCAGTTAAAAAGCACCAAGTAATACAGGTCCATTAGCATCAATTTTGCTGGTAACGATTTCTGGATAACGACTGACGCCAGATTAGTAACGATAATGGTTTAGTTTCAACAATTCCTATCCTCTTCTCTATGATAACATCTGGCAAGGAAACTGTTAAACCTATTGAAAATCTACTGAGCAAATGAGGATAAATGACCATAGCTTGGCTTTTACGAAACAGCACGAAGACAACTGATTCAACTTGACTTTGACCTAGGGTTCCTGAAGCAAACAGTTTTGGTGAGCATTGACGCAACCCAGGGGACAATCATACGCTTGTGAAACAGAGGATTGGATTTCATGTTGCTGACAAACTCATGCCCGTCGTCCAGTGTCATGCGGTGGTTCAGGGTTGTGACGAGCTGCATGAGGTCAATGTCAAGGTTGTTCTCATCATGCTCCTTGATGATATCATTGAGCGCCAAGACAAACCAGGACCCACACCTACTTCCTTTGGATCGTCTGAACGAGAAGTAACCTGTTGGTATAGAGAATGCATTAAAAATTGCATGAAGCAAATCAATATGACAGGAAATGTAACTAATTCAACCCAATCTAGGATGTCTTACAGTGATATAAACAGCTACAGATCAGCTTTATGAACAGACAATGCAATGAACACTCCAATAAAGCTACACAAGGCATTAGAGATATCTTGATGTAGATTTGCCTTTTATGTGCCTTGAAGTTGTGTCACATGTCATCTAAAATGGTTATGACTGTTTTGGGTGAATAAGGCCTCTTTCTCATCTTTCTTTTATTCAGAGGATTATGTCTAATTCTTTGAAATTATTGAAGGCCTACAGCTTAAATGCTAGTTACTGACCTGGTGGTGCTGAGTAAGCCATGAAGAAATCTTTGTGGAGAGGTACCTCTACAGGTCTGGTGTGAGGGTCCATCAATTTATATTCACTCTCAACCTTCACACCTGATCCAGAAACTAGCAACGTCTCAGCCAATTGCTGGCCTCTGCAAGCCTGGAATAAACAAGGATACACAGTATTCTACCATGAACCAATGTTAAGAATGTACGGACCACTAGGGTAGTAGTTATGTATATCTACAGACCCTGTAAACCGTTGGGCTTAAACAAATGATTTCATTTATTTAAAAAATTCAAGGACATTACTCATCCATATCAAGATTAAAAAATGTCTAAGGATAGGGCATTGACCTAAAATGATCTATGGGCAACTGTGTTCTATGTGCTATGCTAAACTATGCTTTAACTAATTGCTGACAAATAGTGAGTAAGTACTGACATATATTGAATAGTTGCTCACAAATACTGCATTATTACCGACATAGGAGGAGGTACTGGCATATATTGACTGAATGCTGACAAAAAGTGAGTAAAATACTGACATTTATTGACTAATTGCTGACAAATTGTATGTAAATACTGACATGTGTTGACTAATTTCTGATATCTAGTGACTAAGTACTGACATATCCTGAATAATTGCTGACAAAGAGTGAGTAATTACTGACATATAGACTAATTGCTGACAAATAGTGAGCAATTACTAACATATATTGACTAAATACTGATAAAATGTAAATACTGACATGTATTGACAATTGCTGATATAGAGTGACTTAGTACTGATATATATTGATTAATTGCTGACAAATTGTGAGTAAAATTATACTGATATATATTGACGAATTGCTGACAAATAGTGAACAATTACTAGTGCTGACAAATAGTAAGTAAATACTGATATATATTGATTAATTGCTGACAAATAGTGAGTACTTACTGACATATATTGACAAATTGCTGACAAATAGTGAACAATTACTAACATATATGTCAGTAATTACTCACAATGTGTCAGATATTAGTCAATAGTGAGCAATTACTAACATATATTGACTTAATGCTGATAAAATGTAAGTAACTACTATCATGTATTGACTAATTGCTGACAAATAGTGAATAATTACTTACATATATTAACTAATTGCTGACAAATAGTCCATAGATACTGACATATTTTACTAATATCTGACAAATTGTGAGAAAGGGAGGATACACAATTGAATCAATGGCTATTCCTTGGTTATATATTGACTAATTGCTGACAGATTGTGAGTAAATACTGACATATTTCTACTAATTGCTAACAAATGGTGAGTAATTATTAACATATATTGACTAATTGCTGATAAATGGCAAGTAATTACTGACATATATTGACTAATATCTGATAAATTGTGAGTAATTACTGACATATGTGGACTAAGTGTTATGTTATACATATTTGGACTAATTACTGACAAAAAGTGAGTAATTACTAACATAAATTGACTAATTGCTGACAAATAGTGCATTATTACTGACATATTTGCTGACAATGCATCATGCTATCCATAAAGGGTTAACTGTGCATCAATGCATCATGCCATTCATAAAGGGTTAAAGTGCATCGATGCATCATGTTATCCATGAAGGGTTAAATGTGCATCAATGCATCATGTTATCCATAAAGGGTTAAATGTGCATCAATGCATCATGCCATTCATAAAGGGTTAACTGTGCATCAATGCATCATGCTATCCATAAAGGGTTAACTGTGCATTAATGCATCATGCTATCCATGAAGTATTAACTGTGCATCAATGCATCATGCCATTCATAAAGGGTTAACTGTGCATCAATGCATCATGCTATCCATAAAGGGTTAACTGTGCATTAATGCATCATCCTATCCACAAAGGGTTAACTGTGCATTAATACTACATGCCATTCATAAAGGCTTAAAGTGAATCAATGCATCATGCCATTCATAAAGGGTTAACTGTGTATCATTGCATCATGCCATTTATAAAGGGTTAAATGTGCATCAATGCATCATGCCATTCATAAAGGGTTAACAGTGCATCAATCCATCATGCCACCAATAAAGGGTAAAAGTGCATCACTGCATCATGTCATTCTTAACGAGTTAAAGTGTGTCAATGCATCATGCCTTTCATAAAGGGTTAAAGTGCATGAATGCATCATGCCTTTCATAAAAGGTTAAAGTGCATCAATGCATCATGCCATTCATAAAGGGTTAACTGTATATCAATCCATCATGCCATCAATAAAGGCTTAAAGTGAATCAATGCATCATGCCATTCATAAAGGGTTAACTGTGTATCAATCCATCATGCCACCAATAAAGGGTAAAAGTGCATCACTGCATCATGCCATTCTTAACGGGTTAAAGTTTGTCAATGCATCATGCTATTCATAAAGGGTTAACTGTGCATCACCGCATCATGCCACCCATAAAGGGTTAAATGTGCATCAATGATTTGTGAAATACATAAAGGGTTAACTGTGCATCAATGCATCATGCTATCCAAGAGGGTTAAAGTACATCAATGCATCATGCCATTCATAAAGGGTTAACTGTGCATAACTGCATCTTGCCATCCATAATGGGTTAAATGTGCATCACTGCATCTTGCCATCCATAAAGGGTTAAATGTGCATCACTGCATCTTGTCATCCATGAAGGTTAAATGTGCATTAATGCATCATGCTATCTATAAAGGGTTAGATGTGCATCAATGCATCATGCCATTCATAAAGGGTTAACTGTGTATCAATGCATCATGCCACCCATAAAGGGTTAACTGCACATCAATCCATCATGCCTTCAATAAAGGGTTAAAGTGCATCAATGCATCATGTCATTCATAGAGGGTTAACCGTGCATCAATGCATCATGCCATTCATAACAGGTTAACTGTGCATCAATGCATCATGCCATTCATAAAGGGTTAAAGTACATCAAGCATCATGCCATTCTTAAAGGGTTCAAGTGCATCAATGCATCATGCCATTCATAATGGGTTAACTGTGCATCAATGCATCATGCTATCCATAAAGGGTTAAATGTGCACCAATACATCATGCTATCTATAAAGGGTTAGATGTGCATCAATGCATCATGCCAATCATAAAGAGTTAAATGTGCATCAATGCATCATGCCATCCATAAAGGGTTAAATGTGCATCAATGCATCATGCTATCTATAAAGGCTGAAAGTGAATCAATGCATCATGCCATTCATAAAGGGTTGACTGTGTATCAATGCATCATGCCATCCATAAAGGGTTAAAGTGCATCAATGCATCATAGGGAAATATGTGCGGCCCCTGGACAGCCTGCTAATCCTGTAAGGATCACAGTGTAAATCAATGCATCATAAACCCTATGCACTGCACTATGTATACCCCTATAGAAACAGACACCAGTGCATTAAAGGGTTAAAATGGGTTTTCACAGCTATATTCTCCAGTCATCTCCTGCTACCTGCTATACCACTGCACTATGGTGAAACTATGCTAGACAGGCATTGGTTTTCTACCATTAGTGGCCAGGGGCTATCTTCTTCAAGACTTCCACCAGAGGGTAAAGTTATTCATTATTACATTATTCCTCTAAGCAGCAGGTCAGGAGCTAGGTGTGGGAACCCACCTAGAACTATGCTGGACACTGTATTATTAATACCTCACAGGTGGAGTGGAACAGAACATTGTACTTTATAAATTACTGTATGTTTACTGTATGTACAAATTACCTACATACTAACTACTGTATGATTGATATTTCTTACATGTTGCCTAAAGCTGAATAAACCAGTGATAACTGGAAATAACACTATTTATAAGAGCCTTGAGATAATTACACTATATACCACTAGTCTTATGATATTTCTCATATGACAACTTGATCATGCCAAACTCTACCATGACAAAGTGGTGGAGAACATCCTACTAAGATCCCATTCTCACACATGACACACACCTCCACTGTCAATGAAATTATCAAAGTATTGAAAAATTGATTTAGAAAAAATATATACACAGCCACTTGTTGATGTATAATATGAAAATCTATGGTATTCTCACAAAATCGATGATTAATGCGCGCATACACGCGCAAATTGCAAAATTGCAAATTGTAAATTGTTCAAATCTAACATTAATATACATGAATGCAGGTAGATAACTAAGACAGTTTTTGTACCCACTAGCACTTGTATACTATACCAAGGTTTACTTAAGGTAACACACTTTAGGTATCCAAGAAAATTCTTGGAAAAATGAATGAAAAAAAAAAAAAAAAAATGTTGAGGAAAATTGTTGACATGAAAAATGTTTACTTAAGATACTCACCAGATAATCTCTTTCAGGGACACATACTCAAGAAGGCTAGGGAAAAGTCAATTAAGCAGCGGCCCACTGCCGAAATTGCCAATTAATACACCCATATAGCAAAATCAAAGAGTAACTCAGAGACAAACAAGCCTATTGTACATGAAGTACTTTGTTTTTCCGGTCCTCGGAAAAATTTGTCTCAATCCCAAAAATTGTATAGTGTAAACTAGATTGTACGCTTGTACCCAATTTGCACACTAAAATTGTATGTTTGCACACTAGATTGTAAGTTTGTATCCAATTTACATTTGAATTGTATGTTGCACATTATACTGTATGTCTGTACCCAATTCATACACTGAAGTCAGATTTTTAGAAAATCAACATTTCTATGTGTATCCAAGCTGTACGCAAAATTATATATGTACATACAGAAACTATCAATTGAACGCAAAATTATATATTGGCATACTAAAACTGTCAAATGTACGCAAAAATTATATATTTGTACACCAAAAATTGCCAAATGCACGCGAAATTATATATTTGCACACTAAAATTGCCAAATGTACGCGAAATTATATATTTGCACACTAAAATTGTCAAATGTACGCGAAAATTATATATTTGCACACTAAAATTGTCAAATGTACGCGAAAATTATATATTTGCACACTTAAATTGCCAAATGTACGCAAAAATTATATATTTGCATACTGAAATTGTCAATTGAACGCAATTACACGCGAAATTGTAAATTTGCACACTAAAATTGTCATCTATGTTCAATTTGCACGCTAAATTGAACATTGAACGCCAAAAAGGCACACTATTTGCCAAATTGTATGTTGTACATAAAAATGGAAAACTGTACCCAAAATTGATGTTACATAAGCAAATAAGCTCAGGTATGGTAAGATATAGAAACTTGGAAATGTACTTATACCCAGGAGAAAATTGTTTATACTGACAAAGCTCTACCACAAAAATTGCATTTGAAGCACTCCCCATTACTTCAAATCCTCTTACAAACAGTATATAACTCCAAAATAAGGTAAAAATTGTATAAATTGTACATTCCCTCGGCGAAATGACGGAGTTTCGCATTCTCTCGGGGGAGAGGGAGTATTCTATGATATACCATTTTATTATTCCATAAATTCTAACATATTTTGTATTAATCAAAGAATATCTATGAAATTAATACATAGGTTGGTTCTAAGAGCTATAAGAGCGCTCAAACTTTGTATAAGAGCGTTCATGCCCCACTGCACACCAGCCAGAGTCAGTTAGACAGAGTTTGTGACATCAAAGGGTCCGACCTAATGGTCCACTGCACAATATAATAAAAATGAGGGTCTCAGTGTGCGACCTCATGGTTCAGTGCACAAACTAATAACTTGTAAGTGAATGCAAACGGCCGTTAGGGGTGCCTGGGCACCACAGACGCCGTCATGAGTGTCTGAGCACTCTAAGGACTGAACAATGGGTTACATAAGCACGACGCCATAACAGTCCGGTCGCTCTAGCGTCGCTCCTGAGCAAGCTAGGTCAAATATCAAAGCATTTATGGAAAGCCCATAATTAGACGGTCAAAATGAGCCCAAGATCAAGGCGGAATTCCCATTATTAAGGAAGTTATGCTATGGAGACTGAAAGGAGCTCCGAGTGCACTACAGACGAACCGGCGCGAGTTACGCGCCTATCCAGCGGGCATTATAAACTTGGCATATTCAACTCCGCGCATGCGCAAAATGGCGGTTATAAACGCATAAACGACCGAGTTATGAGGGTCTGAAGATGCAGAACCGACCAAGACAAAGGGGGACACAGCGGCGTCCATGGGGGTCCTTTGTCCCCCTGTGACACTTGAAAGAGTCCCCTCAAACAATTGTAGAGTTAGGCAGATGCTGCTGGCTCCAGTCAGTCTGGAGGTGCTTTTCCAAGATTTGCTACAAATAGCCTGTCTGCACCTCCAGGAAGACAGATCACCAAGAACCGCTCTAGAGGTAACATCTCCAGTCATCTCCTGCTACCTGCTATACCACTGCACTATGGTGAAACTATGCTAGACAGGCATTGGTTTTCTACCATTAGTGGCCAGGGGCTATCTTCTTCAAGACTTCCACCAGAGGGTAAAGTTATTCATTATTACATTATTCCTCTAAGCAGCAGGTCAGGAGCTAGGTGTGGGAACCCACCTAGAACTATGCTGGACACTGTATTATTAATACCTCACAGGTGGAGTGGAACAGAACATTGTACTTTATAAATTACTGTATGTTTACTGTATGTACAAATTACCTACATACTAACTACTGTATGATTGATATTTCTTACATGTTGCCTAAAGCTGAATAAACCAGTGATAACTGGAAATAACACTATTTATAAGAGCCTTGAGATAATTACACTATATACCACTAGTCTTATGATATTTCTCATATGACAACTTGATCGTGCCAAACTCTACCATGACAATATCCAGGGTGAGTAGACTTTCTTTGTCCAAGCACTAACAGCCAATATTAAAAGGATAGGTTGGTCCCTGTGCAACCCTATGTGTAATCCTATGAGTAAAAAAAGGGCAATATGTGGCTAGGCTATAGCAAGTCTACACTAGAAGGGCGATTCAACATCCGTGAACATGGTTCTTGTAAGTATTCTATGGTCTGTCTAAGACCATAGAATAACTAGAATGGTCAAGTCCCTCTTGGTTTTCTCTTTCCAGCAATATAGAACATGACTGTATTGATTTCATCATCCACCGATATGTAAAATTCCTCTAACTACAATGTCATTACTTTCAAAATAGATGAAAAGGATTTTTCTCTCAACCAACATATCTTAAACTAGTATATATTATACTATACAATTTATAGCAAAGCTAGAAATTAAGTAAATGATTTCCAACTTTTGAAACTCTCTCTCTGATATATTATGAAAGAATGATTTTAGATAAAGATTACCTGGAAGAAGAACAACCTTGGCTTGTTCGCCATGGATGGGCACCTCTTATCGGTGAGAAAAGAAGTCACTGTTGAGACTGTGATGTAGGCGTCCTTGGCATAGATGATATCCGCTGCCAGACTAGCTGGCATTCCCTTTTTCTTCGCCAAGACATCTTGTTCACCATGGGTAGAAAATGCAAAGATCACAGCATCCTCATCCACGTGTGAAGCATCAGCATCTGTATTTTTCAAAGAAAATCTGATTTTTATCTCAATCTGTCTAAATATATGAATCAATTTATCTTGTGCAAACAATTGTAGGGGTATGGTATTTTACACTTTAACGTTCATGCACCCGTGAGACTCAGACCTAGGTCCTTCGGGTGTGGTGGGGGAATCCGGATGGCAGGTGGCAGCACCTGCCTCTGGGTTCGTATCCACTACACCAGGGGGCCTACCACTCGTCCGCCACACGTCACGTGGCCGGTCTGAGTTTCGCGGGCTTTTCCCCTATATAAGGCTGGTCCTAGCCCTAGGTTCCTCAGTAGTGGTTTACCCACTGCTCAACCAGGTTGTTACCCGAAAGGGTAACCGAATGCACTAGCAGCATGTAGTCCTCTGAGGCTGTGATCGTATGTAACGCAAGCTATGAAATAAAAGCTCGGTTGCCTACCCGGAAACTTTTCTCTCTCTTCGTTATGATTTAATCTAACTTAACGAGACGAACCACTACACTGGTGCCGTGACCAGTTGGTCTTCGGGTAAGCGCAGTCAGAAATGACTGAGCTGAGCCCAGTTAGGGGAAATGGCCCAAATCGTGAGCTAGACTCCCCGATGGAGGATGGTGAAATCAAGTCACCACCCCAAGGTACGGAGTGGAGGGATCCACTAGAACACTACCCTGATGGGTTAGAAGATGTAAGAAGAAACTTACATCATGAACTGGATGAATTTGGAGACTCCTTATTCATGCCAGGAGGTACTTCGAAACCTGCACCAATGCATAAAAGTACTGCTCAATTTGGTAAATTACCATTTGAGGTACCAAAGCCTAGTGCAGGTATGTTTGAAACTCCATACAGTTCTCGAATTAAACACCAAAAATGTGGATTCGAAAAGAACAAAATGGACGAGCTTGAAGACATGAGAGCTGAATACGAGAAGATCCAGAAGGATCTTATTACACTGACCGGAACCCGAGACAAGATTCTGACTGAAAACAAACAGTTGATATCGGAACGTCTCGATTACGATCAGAGTTGTAGACGCCAACAACAATTGTTGTTGGATCAGATGGAGAAAGAAAAGCAAGATTTTCAACTCCAACACGAACAATATCGTGATGCACTATATACGGCGGATCTGGAATACAGAGCCTCGTATGATGAGTTGAATAGAACTAAACAAGAGTTAAATTCAACTCAATCGGCCTACGGCAAGTATCAAGAAGAGCTGAAGAAAATAGAATCAGCCTTCAAAGATGCTCGGGAAACGTACCAAAAACAGACCGATGAGCATGAAAAACTCAAAGATCAATTGATACGCGAATCCACAGATTTGGCTGTTAAACAGACTAAAATGATGGATGATTATTCCGAACTGGAGGCTAAAGCTATCCAGATGTCAAAGTATCTAGAAGATACTGGTCGTGCAGTAGGCACTCTTGAATCAGACTTCACTGTTTCAGGAATTGCCCTAAACACGACAAGTAACCAGATGTTCTCTTTGAGGGGCAATGACGGGGTAACAGAGACAACTGTACCTCGTTATGAAGGAGTAAAGAGTCATCAGGTTAGATTTACAGATAATACCTCTATACCTCTTGGTCTAGGTACGGGAAATAAAGGGGATAATTCTGCGAGTGGAGCTAAACAAAGCCGCTCGGCAGGAAGCTCCACCTTTGACGGCGGATGGCCACAACAGTCACCTTTAGGGGGACCAAATGGCCCGTATGCCCAGTATGGATGGAATCAGTCCCAAACAGGAACGAATCAGTCCAATGGTAACACCCGGAACACGTCCGGAGGAACAACCGGACGAGCACCCGGAGGTTCCAGTACAGCTGGGGGGCAATCCGGATGTGATCAAGGATCCGGACCCTCAAGCGATCGTTCCAGGAGCAGACCCTCTGCCAGTGGGACTGGTTTCAATAATGGAAATCAGTCGTATGGAACAGGAGGAAACACTAATCCCAATAGTGGTTTCTTTAGCTTTGGTGGAAATACACAACCCACCAATGGTCCAGGGCCGGCTCCCCAAACCAGTGGATACACCTTTTCACAGGTGCCTCCATACGGAGCAGGGGGATCAGGAGGTGGAGGAGGACCACCATCCGGAGGCTTTGGAAGTACTTATGGTACGAATCCTCCAAGGAAAAAGAGACTCAGTCGCCGAGTATCTCTTTCTCCAGGGTTACAAGCGCTGCATGATTCTAATGCAGCGATTGCTAACTTAGGTGTTGATTGTTACAATCAAGGTCTGGACGATACGGAGATCATGGAATGGAGTAAGGGTTTAACCCTTACTGGATCCACGAATCCGGCTCGTAGAGTAGCTAAGATACCTACCCCCTTTAATGCCAAGAACCCTTGGAAGGAGGAGTATCAAGGCTGCGCGGATGTCTTTAACTGCAATGGATGGGGTAAAGCGGAAGCTCTGCCTTATTTAGTATGCTGGTTAAAGGAAGGCGACGGAAAAGGAGCCGTGGAACAATGGAGAGATTCTCAAATAACAGGACTCTCAGCCCATATGAAGTATGATGAACTCATAGAGATTGCTTCATATTTATATGGGAATATAGTTGGAGAAGACCCTTGGCTGACGTTCACTAAAAGAACACAGAAGCCCAAGGAGTCTGCCAAAGTGTTCGGCTTAGAATGTCAACGACTGTTGCATAAAGCCAGACCTCAATGGAGACTAGATGATGAATGCTTCCTAGATGAGATGTTTAAACAATTCATTGAAGGATTGCGGAATCAAGAACACAGGACAGTAGCCTGTGAAGCTTGGAAGAATGATGCCTCTTTGACAGATTTGTTCCAGTCCCTAGATCATTATGATCGAAAGGCCCGTATCTTTGCCGGGAAGGTACCCCAACGGATGTCAGCAATGATAATCCCGGAGGGAATACCCGAAACCGATTCATCCGAATCAGGGGAACCTGACGAAGATGAAAACGTTGGGGCCATTGGCCAAGGGAACCCCCGGTACAACCGGAACTGGGGAAAGAAACCGGGTTACGTCAAGGAGAAAGTGATCACTTCTAAACCTCCTGTGACTCAACCCGATACCAAACCCACGACGGGTCCTTCTTTATCAGAGGACCTGGTTAACAATTTGGTAAAGAAGATTACTGAAAATCTTAGGAGGCCTAAGCCTGATAGGAGTGTTGTGACATGCTTCCGATGTCAGGAAACTGGGCATTATGCTGCCGAGTGTGAGGCAGATAAGCCAGTTTATAGAAACACTCGTTACCGGAGCAATCCGGGTAAGGAGGACTCAGTGAAGAAGGAAAACTGAGAGGGGGTGTCCACAATGGCAACCGGATTACCCCCAGAGTGAGTGATTGCCATGACTGCCAGCCTATCGCAGCTTGCGGTACTGGCAAGAATCCTCTAGCGATTTCGCCCAGCAGTGAAGCTAAGGAGCCTGATCAGTTCCTTACTCATGAGGCTGGGGAGACTGATAGTACACCAGGTGTCAAGAACCGGCAGAAGAACACAGAGGGGAAACCCGATATCAGTCCAGAGGGAGCGGCCAATGAGTTGGCCAGGGTGGGGTGTGCCCAGTTCCCCCCGGGTCATCCTTGTCTCGAATTCTTAAAGGGATGTGGATTTGACCTCGGCGCTAAGACGGAACTTGCTAAGTATGCAAGTAGTCCTACCTACTTGAAAGGTAGGAGGTGGTACGCAGTTGTATCTGTGAGTGGTAGATCCGCTGAGTTTCTTGTCGATACGGGTGCTAGCCACTCCTGTATTGCTAAGAGATTCTACGATCTTTTGCCTACGAATCATGAAACTTTCACAACGGAAGGAAATGCTCGTACGGCCGACGGTAGCATGATACAAACGTTCGGTAGAACATGTATGAGGTTCAGTCTACAGGAAGATAAGGACTTCATCCTTACCCCATCTGTGGCGAACATCGCGGATGATGGTATACTCGGTCTGGATTTTGCTGCATTATATGGAGCAAGGTTAGATTCCCAGAGGGGAATATTGGAAGTGAGAGACCCGTATCATCTCGAAGTACAATGTGTACTTAGGCAAGTAAGCAGTGTAGCCAGTGTAGCCCAGACTGTTAAGATACCACCAGGCACAGCCTGTGATGTCTTATGTCGAGCGGACAGACAGTTTTCAGGAAAAACTGGAGTTGTAGAGCCAGACATGGCCATGTTGTCAAGTATCGGATTGGAATCCGCTGATGTTCTAGTAGCTAACGCTGCTTGGACGGTGGTTCCTATATCCAATACCGGTAACAAGACTGTCTATGTACAGAAGGATACGATCCTTGGATCGGTTGTCTTATCCGAATTGATAGAAGACTGTAAACATGTTTCGGCACCCGGAGCCCCTATCCCACCCGAAAGGAGCCCGGAACTAGACACTCTAGTAGCCGAAAGCCATGTAGAAAGTGATGAACAACGTGAAGCTCTAACTGACTTGTTGTACAAGTACCGTAAAGCTTTTGCAGCACCGAGTGAACAATTGGGGCGTACCGATAAAGTACTGCATACGATTGACACTGGTGAGAATGAACCTTTTAAGATTCCTTATAGAAGACTCCCACTAGCCAAAAAAAGGGTAGCTGAGGAGGAGATAGCTAAAATGCTTGAACAGGATGTAATAATTCCATCAACCAGTCCTTGGTCTAGCCCTGTGTGCATGGTGACCAAGAAAGATGGTAGCATCCGTTTCTGCATAGATTACCGGAAATTGAATGGTATGACCAAGAAGAATTCATATCCCTTACCACGGATCGATGAGACTATAGACTCCCTTGGAGGTAAGCAATGGTATTGCTCTCTAGACTTACAATCCGGGTACTGGCAAGTGGGTATGCATCCGAAAGATATGGAGAAGACGGCCTTTTCCAGTCATATTGGATTATTCCAGTATAATGTGATGCCGTTTGGATTGTGCAATGCACCGGCGACATTTGAAGCCATGATGGAAACTTTATTAAGTGACCTTTTATGGAAGAAATGTCTCGTCTATCTAGACGATGTGATTGTCTTTGGAAAGACATACGAAGAATGCTTGGAAAATTTAGGTATGGTCCTGGAAAGGATCATAACTAATGGTTTGAAGCTGAAACCCAAGAAGTGCGATCTTTTCAAAAGATCTATTAATTACTTGGGGCGAATAATCTCGAATGAAGGGATTAAAGCCGATCCGGAGAAACTGGATGCCGTGTCAAATTGGCAAGCACCCACGAATGCGAAAGAAGTTAGGTCCTTCCTCGGATTCTGTTCCTACTACCGGGACTTTATCCCAGGATATTCAAGGGTTGCCTTTCCTATCCAGAGTTTGTCCCACTGGACACCCGGGATCAGAAAGGAACGATTCCCTTGGGGACCCGAGCAAGACGAGGCCTTTATGAAAATAAAGGATTTGTTTGCTATCACACCTGTGTTGAGATACCCCACGGAGAATGATCATTTCATTCTAGATACTGATGCTAGTAATGAAAGCATAGGAGCCGCCCTTTCTCAGGTCCAGGATGGGGTCGAAGTTCCTATAGCCTTCGCTAGTAACACGTTGAGTAAATCTCAAAGAAACTATTGTACCACTAAACGTGAGTTGTTGGCTGTGGTGGTCTATACGAAGAAGTTCAAGCACTTTTTGTGGGGGAGTGATTTCACTCTACGGACTGATCACTCTTCCCTCAGATGGTTATTGAACTTCAAAGATGCAGAGGGGATGATAGGTCGCTGGTTAGCGCACCTATCCGAATTCGGTCTAAATCACAGCCAGATTGAACACCGAGCCGGGGCAAAGCATTTGAATGCAGATGCTTTGTCTAGAATCCCAGTGAGGAAATGTGCAAATGCTGAGTGCACTGATTGTGGAGCACACAATGCTGTGTTGGCAGGGGTTCGAGTTCCATTCGAAACCCATCCGGAACATGTCTTGAATTGGTCCTTGGAGACCATCAGGCAGTTCCAGAAGTCTGATGCAGTCACATCACGTTTGATTAAATTCCTTAATCAGGGTATCTGTCCCCCAAGACCCGTAGTGTCATTGGAGAACAGAGAGATGAGACGATTCTTAGCTCAATGGGCCGAGCTAAAAGTCCGGGATGGTATTCTGTTTCGATGGAAGAACCATTCTAATAGGAACAAAACCTTGCAAGTTGTCATACCTAGTGCTATGCGACGAGATATTATGTATTTCTGTCATGGACATAGAACTAGTGGACACTTTGGAAAGAAACGGTCTCTAGAACGTCTGACCAGACGATACTATTGGCCCGGCATGAGTACAGATCTCACCCGATGGGTGGAGACCTGTCCCGAGTGCTGTAAGAACAAACCAGGACCCGGGTTAGGCAAGCTGCCATTATCCCAGGAACTGTTTGGTGTAAGGTTTGCTAGAATAGCTGTTGACATTATTAGTGGGATTCCCCCCACTCCTAGTGGCAACACGTGTATGATGGTCGTGTCTGATTATTATACCAAGTACACCCGAGTGTTTCCTTTACCGGATCATAAGGCTGTTACTTGTGCTATGGCCTTTGTAAAAGGGTGGGTGCTGCACCTAGGTGTCCCACTCATGTTACATAGTGACCAAGGCAGAGAATTTGAGTCTAGTCTGTGGCAGGAGATGTGTAATTGTCTGGCGATCTGCAAGACAAGAACTAATCCCTATAGACCACAGAGCGATGGACAAGTAGAGAGATTCAATAGGACTTTGATCCAAGTATTGAAGTCTCTGGTAAATGAGCAGATGGATGATTGGGATGAACAATGTGAATTCGTGGTACATGCCTATAATGGCACTGTGCATTCGAGCACAAACTGTTCTCCTAATCTCCTCGTTTTTGGAGAGGATTTGATTATGCCAGCCGATTTGGTGTTCGGCGTAATAAGAATGAATCCGGAAGCCCCTTGCCAGGTGATGTTTGTAGAATCCCTACGGGATAATTTCAAACAAGCCTATGAGAGGGTTAGAGACGAGTTGCAGAAAACTGCGCGTTGGCAGAAAGTTGGCTATGACACAGGTCTAAAAGCTAGATTTTTTAATCTAGGGGATAGAGTACTGCGTCTACACCAACCTCTAGCTAACCTGAAATTAGCCAGTAATTGGGATGGACCTTTCACTATAACTCAGGTTATTAGTGATTGCACAGTGATTATTAAATCACAGCTTGGTAAATGTTACAAGTCAAATGTAGCGAGACTACGCCCATGGAGGGGGAGGGATACCTCCACCGAAATGTACGGCGATGGTCTATTGGAAGTAATGGAACAGAGTCGTGTTAAGCAACTCGAAGTGGTACCGACCCGAAAGCGAGGACCCGGGCGGCCACGGAAGGTTGCAGACCCGAAGAGGGTGGTGCCCCCTGTCGTAACATCCGGAAAGCAGGGGAAGATACAAAAAGTCTCGGCAGGCGCAGGTAAAAATAAGAGGAAAGGTCCTTCTAAGGCTAAGAAGACCTTGGAAAAGGCTCTTATGGATACCAGGTCAATAAAAGAGGCCTCAAAACCTCTTAGACGCAGTCCAAGGTTGCTACAGACTGCCGTAACCTAGCCTGTTAACACAACGAGTGTGTTGTCCTGTACTGTGTACTGTTATATGTTGTAACCTAGTTCAATGTATATTTGAGCCGGTCAAGAGTCTCTGGAAAAGGTCCTATGACAATGAACCCATGGTTTTGGACGGATAATCCGGTGGATATGCTTATGCTATCCATAAACTCCAGAATACCTAGCGAATTGTCATAGTCGAACCCTGAGTACGGACGGACGACCGATCGGGTATTGTATTGTTTTTATGTAAGGGCGCGTGACCTAATTAAGGGCACGCGGGAAAGTTGTTGACCCATTTTCGAATGGTCACGTGAGGCGCCGGTTTGATCATGCGCAGCGATTCAAGTTCGAGTATCCCGCCATATTGTCTTATTCCTGCGAAGGAAGAAGACGTGGCCGAGGGTGGTCTTACTCTTGTTGGAGTCTGATAGCCCGTGACAGCCATATTCCGAGGTGTGCCCTCGTTAAAAGGCACCCGCCTTTCACTGGGTAAGCAGTACTCACTGCTTATCCGGTGGATTGGGATATTTTATCCCCGAACAGCCACTTCTGTCGATGGCAGAAGAGGCCGTCCGTCTTGGCGGCGGTGCGGGTGCCAGCACCCCGCCAGAGTATGGAAGTGGTTCTCCCAAGAGTCCCACTTATACATACGACGATCAGCAATACGATGCTGATTGTGATCAAATGGATAAACAAATGAATGTTGATCAGTACTTCTCTGGAGTAGACGATAGCGACGTAGAATCGTTCTACGACGCATCCGACAACTCCAGACAAGTTAGTCCTGAACGCCGAGGCGTTCAACAACAAATTGATGTAGGTGAGCCTTATGTAGCCCCTCCATCCGAAGGTTTGAGTGGAGAACCGGCAGGAGCCCAGTCTCTTGACAGGGCTCTGATGCCACCTCCCCCTCAACTGCCGCCCCGTCTTGGTGGGAGTACCTCATTCGGTGCTTTGGGACCTGCTTCTCCGGTTGACAGGCCAATGCACCTAGAGCTGCCCTTCCCAGACAGTCCCGAATGGCATGATGTAGCCGGTCCATATGACGGACGGATGTTAGCAATTTCCGAGGAAATGCTGATACCCACCTGTTATGGGACGCCCAGAGAGGTTGACGAGCGTGTTGTCAACGCAATCTGGGAATGTGCTCATCCGCAGTGGGCTAATACCTTTCCGGAGTCCTGGTTGATGGATTACCATCAGATGGCCAAAGGATTGGTAGTCCACTTATGGTTTCGTAAAGCCGTCTGGGACGCAGAAATGGCTTTCCGAAGGAATACCTCTTATAGGCCTTCCTATGTGTCTGACAAAACGGGTTACACCGGTGTCAAGGCAGATGAGGTCTCTAGATACATAGACAGAGACCAGATCCTACTGTTAAGCACAGCGGATGAGTATGAAGCAGCAGGTAACGCTGTTGTGGATTACTGTCCAGGGGTCCCTATTACGTCTCAAACCATTGAGGCAGAAGAGGCCCGTATTGGTGTGTCTCCACTAGACAGACTCGGGGTAATACAAGACCTCGTAGTACGTCTATTGGAGAGACAGTATGCACTGGCGCATCCGGAGTTAGTACCCGGACCTGCACCCGTGCAAGTAACAGCCAAGATGGCCGATCGGATGGACCGTCTCATGTCTCCTGCTGAAGCTCCTACCTTGGGAGGCGCAGCAGTAGTACCTGAGAAGGCCCTACCTGATGCAGATGTTTCCCTTAAAACTGCTCAGTCTACCCCTACGAAGACTGAGCAAGTAAAGGAGAAAGCAGCTGGTGGAAAGGGTAAAACAACCCCCACCAAAGGTAAGGGTAAAGGGAAGCGGTCAGGAACCGAACCCTCTACCAGCACGAGTGTGGCCGACAGTACCCGAACCCGTCGGGTGTCTCCACGCTCGGCCAATAAGAAGGGCGCTAAGGCTTCGGATGTCTCCGGCAATGAGACGGACGCATCCGAGCCTGGCACTTCTACTAACGGCAGATCCCGCAGGAGGAATAAGAAGAAGGTTGACCAACGCAAACCTGAACCTATCGAGGTAGACGTTCAAGCTGATAATACAGAAGCTGAACCGGCTGTCCCAACCGTAAAAGTTGAGCTCGGTGTGCCAATCGTCAAGCTACACGACGTAATGGCCGATTTGAGTGGAGACGCTCAAGATGCTGCAGCCCAGGTCCTCGCGGGTCAACAACCCGTTGTGCAACCTGTGGATGTACCATCCGACCCGGAGGGAGAGGAGCCGGTTGACCCAGTTGTGGATGTCACTCCGACTGACGAGCAAGAGGCTGCTATCTGGGCTAACGTCAATAGCAACTTTGCCGACTTCATTCCTCTACACAGGGGACACCTGAAGGGGAGTAAATCCGTATGGAGACTGCCCCCTCGGATCACCTGTGAGAGGCAGGAAGATATGGAGGAGTGGCTTCGCAAGAAGCTCTCTGATAGAAAGCCGGCCAATATGTACTGGATCTATTGGGAATTCGTTAAGAATTCGCCCAATGGTCTGTACAATTATGACCAGAAGGGCAAGCTCAAGTTTGCTCTAGATGAGTACTACGGGGAGGATCGTAAGGATTGTCCCTTCCAACGTTGTACTCAAAGTGAGGGTGAGGTTGAATTCTTCATCGAGAAAGACGCGTTCCTTCGTCATCTCGTGGAGGTTCATATGCACCAGAGGCCGGAATATGTCTGCGACCGAGAGGTTGGCAAGAAATGTGCTAAATGCACAGGATGTGTCACCCCCCGACGCGGAGACATGGTCCGGCACTATGTGACTTCGCATGGAGAGGGCCTGGAGGCAGCCATAGATCGGGTGATGAAAATTCACTCCGAACTCTATGGCAACCTTAGGGGCCTCAATGCAGAGAAGTTGGCTTCCCTCACACCGAGTACGAAGCAGTTTGCGCCTACGGTTCCTGGTACTAACCAGAAACTAAAGGCTCGGTTTGCCCAGACTCCCGGGTCCGGCAAACTAGAGTACGCTCAGGAGGAGTACGATCTGTTAAACGAATGGAGAAGCAACAAGGCCCGCCGTCGTGGTGGGGCTTATGTAACTCCATCCGGAGAACAGGTCCGAAGCCACAGGGATTACCGCCAGGGACCCTCTGTAGCAGATAGGAAGAGACAGGCGTCTGAATCTCCAAGCCGAGCCAGGTCACCACTGGAGGCGCTGGAGAGACAGACAAATGGGGGAAGGAAGAAGCCACATCTTCCATCTCCTACTGGAACTCCTTCCCATTATGGGCGAGCACCAACTCCACTAGGTGCACAGAACCCGACATTCTTTGGTGTCAGTGGACCGAGTGGCCAGTCCGCCCGGAAACACGCGCCTTTGAATGTCAAAGACCCGAAGCAGTACCCTGCTATGGGCCCACCCGGACCAGAGATGCAAATCTTTGATCAGTACGGGAGGGTCAAGCAGGAACTGCCGACAGTAGGAGGTCAAGCTCCCCGACCTACAATGAGTGCTGTGGTGAGACAACGTCCACCCGCACCATTGTTGACGGCCAAAGACCTTAGAAGGGAATTGTCACGGTTGCCCCTGGTTCAGGGATTACCAACTCAAGGCCCTTCTTCGACCACTGCTAGTGCGGTTACTACTGCGGTTGCTTCTTCGCACACGCAGGTAGCTGTCACTGCGAGTGGGTCTGGAGCACAGCCGAAGCCTCAGGGTCAGGTACCCCCACCTGGTGCTGTGGTTCATCGGCCTAAGCTGATCCAGACAGTGGAGACCTTCTTCAAGAAGGAGGACAAATTGTCTTGCAATATCCAGAGCAAACAATTTGAGACGCTACAGCACCATCTGGAAAACCTCCACCTGGACATGTATCGTCGGACCGTGTCGAGCACTCTCCAGTGTATTGACGCGATCCAGAAGTCAGAGATCAACCGAATCTCGACTCAGATCAAAGCGGATGTTGCCAAAGATAAGCAGGAAGCTGCTAATCTGCGGCAGGAGGCCCTATCCGAGAAGGAAACAGCTTCTCAGATGCTCGACCTAGAACGAGCAACGAACATGAAGAACCAGCAAAAGTTCTTCAAGGTCTTCGGAGTTATCATGGATAACTGGGACGGTACACCTGAGCATGCTTTGAAGCTGTTCGAAGCACGCCAAAAGGTGAAACTTACACCTGCTGTCCCCGCATTGGCACCTACGGATGGAACTGGTGTGAACCCCCCTGTTCAGCCACTGGCTCAACAACCGGGTCCAAACCAGCCACCCGAGGAGAACATGGAACAGTAAAAAACTGTTGCATGAAGATCGGACATAATTGTGTGTCCCGGGGTTCTATTACCCATGCATTGTTGGATAAGAAACCATTTTTTTATCCAACCCGTATTGATTCGGGTACCAAACTGTACCCTAATCCGGAAACTGAAAACAGAAGGAGAAAACAAACAAGTCACTCTGGAGGAGGAGTACGAATGCTGTAAACACCATAATTGTACTGTGCCATAATGTAATGACTGTGCCTATTATAAAATCATGGACAATTTACACTAATATGGACTTTTGAACTACAAACCGGATTTACTACTACACCACTACTATTTGTGAGCTAGCACTACAGGCATCAGGGTTTAGCTACGCCCATAGAGTCCATCAACAGTCTACAACTGGATCTACTATTACCTCCAGTTAGCTAGCACTACAGGCATCAGGGTTTAGCTACGCCCATAGAATCCATCAACAGTCTACAACTGGATCTACTATAACCTCCAGTTAGCTAGCACTACAGGCATCAGGGTTTAGCTACACCCACCAACAAGTTTTACTATAGCACTTCAGGCATCAGGGTTCAGCTCGCCCATACCAAGCCATCAGCAGCATCCGACTCCTGTTACATCCTCCAATCATGAAAACAAGTAACTTTGTTGATATTATTATATTGTATGTAAAATTGTATTTATAACTATATAATATCTTTTATGAAGATATATTATTATATAAGGGTACCTATAAATATACTGGATCTGCGAATCCTAAAAGTTATTTAAGGTAATCCTAGACCTATAACTGTCTATATAGGTCATTCCTGGTCTCAATATATTAAGAGACTATAATTCTTCTGTAACTTGTAAATATAAAACACTAAGGTATAAACTGAGCTGCGTCTCAAAAGTATAAATATTTTTCTATAAAATAAGAGAAGGTCCAACGGATTTCTCTAAACTTAGTATTGTATTACTCAGGTTAATACCTAATTGTGTTCATATAGTATCAGATTAATTGTCCATATCTGATCATTAATATTTAATTCACTCTGTAAAGTAGACAGAGCTGTTAATTTAAAAAGTCGAAAATTTTTTTCCGGGTTCAATAACCATAATACGATCATTGTTAACAACCACCGGTCCTTTTCAGGACCCTACTGTTGTCAAAACGTTACTATAAATCTGTGATAATTGTATATTTATCATTTATGGTTGTTATAAGCTAGTGATGGAAATAACATGAACGACACTCGATGCTATTATTGTATAATTTTTCAGAAATAGGATAGTCTTATACTATAGCCTATTTCACATCGAGCAAGTGTAATTAATACCCCTTTTTAGTATTGTAAACAATCACTTACTAGGTTATTAATACACTGCGGTTTAATTACCCCCAAGTTATTGTCTAAGGGGGGCAGTGTAGGGGTATGGTATTTTACACTTTAACGTTCATGCACCCGTGAGACTCAGACCTAGGTCCTTCGGGTGTGGTGGGGGAATCCGGATGGCAGGTGGCAGCACCTGCCTCTGGGTTCGTATCCACTACACCAGGGGGCCTACCACTCGTCCGCCACACGTCACGTGGCCGGTCTGAGTTTCGCGGGCTTTTCCCCTATATAAGGCTGGTCCTAGCCCTAGGTTCCTCAGTAGTGGTTTACCCACTGCTCAACCAGGTTGTTACCCGAAAGGGTAACCGAATGCACTAGCAGCATGTAGTCCTCTGAGGCTGTGATCGTATGTAACGCAAGCTATGAAATAAAAGCTCGGTTGCCTACCCGGAAACTTTTCTCTCTCTTCGTTATGATTTAATCTAACTTAACGAGACGAACCACTACACAATTAATTTCTTCCAGGAATTTTATATGCTTAATAAGTTTGTTTTATCACTTCCAATTAATTATCCACAAGGGACATAGAAATCAAGATTATAGATTTATTTTTTGTCAATTACTAAAAAAAAAAAAAGTTTGATTTTTTTTTTTTTCATGACGGATAATTTGATGATACTCACATTCGGTCAATACACCAATGATTTCGTCTCTTGTCTTGTCAAAATACGGCTTCACATCGAAACCAAGTCTTTTGAAGCTGTCAGAATAGAGGATCAGGTCCTGCTCGGCGCCTGGTCTATCGGTCTGTTCAGTATCTTTGTCAAAATGTTTGTTGATAAAGACATGAGCAATACCACGGCGTGCATGTGAGAGGTCATATTCATATTTGTTCACAAGCTGGTCACGTGTTGTTGGAGCTCCACTTGGGGCAAGCCGACTATCGGTATCCCCTCCCTCCTTATACCATGTGGTAGTAGATTCTTTACTGAAACGAGTATGAGGATACTAAGGAAACTGTGCAAAAAGGATTTAATGTGTATTTCTATTCTGGGGTTTGCACCATAGATACTTAAGACCAAACTCCCTACCCTACATCTTATTCCGGTGCCAGTAATAAGAATGCAAATACTAGCGCTGGAATACATGAGACTGTTCATGGGTATGTTGATACAAGTACCACAGCGTTAGAGATTGGGCTGAGGATGGACCCCACTTTGCTACATGTACATGTTGTATTGGTCAGTTGTCAGGGAGTTGAGACAACTGCATTAAACTGCTTTCTAGCAATACCCTAACCGAGAGGGAAGCGGCATTAATTGTTAATAACTCGAAAAGATTAAACATGTAGTCAATCTTTCTGATCTGAAATATGGCACCCTGTTCTAAACATAGTACCACCAAACTTCGTTTATAATGCCATAACAGCCCCTGCCACGCTTTAGGAATCGCCTACAATTCTCACTTGAGCGCAACTTTGTAGTTTTAGTACTACACGGTCTGTAAAACTAAAAAGGCTGACCTTAGGACATCTTTTAATTGAATTCACAATTTATATATAAGCTTCCGACCTTTACTGCGTACAAAGTGAGGTTTTATGGTACCGGTACCTAAATCTCTCTTGAGCTTTCACAATTAAATCTTACGTTTTCTTTTTTCCACGTAAGAGTGACTTGAGACCATCCGTATCTGAAATACAAAACAAGAAGTAAATCCATGGAACATGCTTGAAACCAAATATATTTTACAGGATTGAATGTAGTGAGTGTAAATTGGATCAAGGATGTGGTGTGCCTGAGGGTTCAACAGTTGAAGTTCATGAACAGGTCATGCTTTGACCTAGCATTTAGTTTCGACTACAAAATTACATCCTTTCGTGCAATTGCTTTAACATGTTTGCATAGAGGGAATGGAGTTAATATGAGCAGTCAAGGTGTATTCATGGTTGATTTCCTGAACCATTATTTGTTTTTTTCTGTAATGTGAAAGCGTAGAATTGGATTAGCTCTGTTTCCAGTAACTTCAAAGTTCAACATATGATGACTGCCAACTTAAGGTTAATGCCATAAAGCAATCCTCCAGGGCAATCCTACAACATGGCACAAGGCCAGTACAAACAGCTCAGTTGGCTTGCAGGTACAGACTTTTAAAATTTCAAGACTTCAACCGAGCTGTCTGACTCTGTCACTTTATGAAAAAACAAAACATTCTTTTGACAATTTCAACGAAATAAGGGTACTCGGTATCCCGATCTAATTATTGTGATATTAACACTGAATTTGGAGTGATCTATTCTTAGGCCAATTAATTCTATTAACTTGGATTACGGATTTTTTCAATCAGCTCTTTGGTCGGCCATCGGCAAAAAAATAAAAATAAAAGTTGCCCCAAGCCCCCATCTAAGACCCAATATGTCATCTAAAGTGTAAATATCGATAATTTGTTCACATGGAAAGGCAGAATATCGGAGGTTCATTGCTTACAATATACTTTTTTCCAAAGAATAATATATTTTTGGTCATATTCTCCAAAAATCCCGTCGCCAATAGGAAAAAAAAAATTTGTTTTCTATTTTGTCAAAAATCTCGTCGACGGATACTTAATCCAAGTTATTAGAATAAAATGGCCTTACTATGGGATATCTTGTAGGATACACTTTTACTCTCACAATGTCACAGTCTCACCTGTTAAATTAACGGACGTGTGATGTAGATCACATGTGACTCAGGGGTCAAAACCGGTTTTAAGAACAGGGTTCTCCCATTGGCCCATGATTGGGGGTTGTCCCATTGAGGGTTGTCCTTATCTGGGGGGTGGGGCATTGAGGTAGGGTCTGACACATGACTGTAACAACACCATTGATGCTAATGTGGCACCTAGGTATTATGAATGCACTGTGGCTGAGGCAATTGGTAAACGCTTGTGTTAACCCATATTTACCCTTTAACCATTTTGTAGGAAGGTAGGATGGATATGTTTCGACATTACTGCCGGCATTACTGGTCCTTAAAGCATCTCACCAAGGTTTTCCCATAGACTTATTATAGAAATGTAAAAAGGGTTAAATATGGTAAACAGTACTTAAGCTATATAGGGAAATCCTTGTTTTGGACTTCTTGAGCAATACCTCTTTTTCAGTTGCAATTTTCGCTTATTTATCATGACCATACCCATTTGCCATGTTAGAATCATAGGTATGCCACCGTATGATGGCGGCGTATGGAGTGGAGTCTGTCACTCTGTACTGAAGACACTGATTCTAGATTAAACATTCAGGAAACTCTTCTCTCTAACTTAATTGTCTCAGCCATTATTTTCTTACCATCGCCAGGTGTCTGTGGAGTGACATCATGGTCGGCTTGTTGGTCTGCAGATAAATTTGAATCTCCTCCGGCTCCTGGAGTGGCATTTAATGGCAAGGATTTCCGCTCATTGTTGTCCATGGTGGTGATCGATCCACTGAATGGGCAGATTTAAAGTATTAAACTACCGGTACCGGTACACGAATCAGTTTGATAAGGCAGCGCCACAAGTTGACAGATGTGTACTAGTCTACCTGTGGTGTTAGCCTGACTGATGACACGTTTCTCTTCTGCTTGGTGAAAGCTTTGGGAAGGTTTTATAAACGTAAGCACCAAATGCTGACGTAAACGATGGATACTCCCCAAAACTGAGAACTCGGACAAGGAAGAGTTTCCCAAAAGTTCGTCTGCTATCGCTAGTGTCGCCGTCTTTTGTTACACCGATGAACAATTGGTGGTGTGTAACCGGTGTGTAAAAACGCCTATTCTGCTCTTCTTTATAGGATATTATCCACTTAAACATGTAAAGTCGAAGCTCTATGAAGTAATCTTTAGTTCAGATTGATAATAGATGATGTGGTTCCTTACGAACCTTAAAGATTTGGAAACAATACACCTAAACAGGGTTCCGCTCAGGCCGCTGCATACTAATGAGTAGTACGCAAACAAACCCAACTCGTACCACTCGTAGTACGGCGAGCCCCCTCAATAAACCCTTCGTTTTCTCTACTTCCTTATCAACCTTTTTTAACCATTGAATAAGATCACAATCATAAGCTCGGAAACTGATGGAAACTGGCTCACTTTGATGGAAAAGGGATGTTTTGAATTGTAGAACAGTGCTAGAAGATGTGGGTGGGCGATAATGTAGGGGTTTTCTAATTGCCTTAAACATGGCCGATGTTGCGCTTCATTCGATTTGAAGCCAATCTTTGAACTCGTTTTTTTCATCTATTTGTTGTTCAAACAGCGATGAAGCTCTTAGAAATAGGTGCATACAACCTTTCTGAATTAGGAAATGTGGGTGATTAAGCCCCTGTCACGATCCTAATCGTGTGAAAAGCCTAGAATGTCAGTGCCCCCTTTCACCCTTTCTGCTATTAATAATACTGTTATCGGTACCCCCTGCCCCCCCCCCCAGTTGATTAATTATCAACTGGGGGGGGGGGCTGGTGGGCTTGAGGGGGGGATCAGTATATTTTCAACCCCTCGATCGGGGGGGTCAGAATTTTTTTAACCCCTCTGATGGGGGGGGGGTGTCAAAATAATTTCATCTATTTTCAGTGGATCTGGATTTAGCTGTATTCCGAGTTAGCAGGTCGCCCCATGGGCGCCGCCATTACTGGAGCTTGTTACCAGCGAGTTCTACTGATAAGACATATCAGATGGGTACCAGTCGGCCCCCGAGAGGACCGCAATGAATCGTTGGGATTATCTCATTGGCTAATAAATAATCCTGCTAAGGGAGTGGTCATTATTTATCAACAGGGGGGGTGGTGGGTTTGAGGGGGGGCGTAAAATTTTCAGACCCCTCCCGAGGGGGGGCTAAAAAATTTTTGACCCCTCTTGAAGGGGGGGGGGCTAAAAAAATTCACCCTCTTTTTAGCAAAAAAGCCCGCGCGCTACTATAGATCAAAGAGGGGCGCGAAAACTCCCAACGTTGGCCCAACCATCGAATTACATAGGCTGCCCATCCTGCCAACGTAGGCCCGACGGTGCCAACCAAATGCCAACATAGGCCCAACGTTGGCTTTTGGTCGGCAAACATCAGCATGTCCTGCCAACATTGGGCCAATGTTGGCATTCGGTTGGCAAATTTTATGCCCCCCAAACCCCCCCCCCCGTTGATAAATAATGACCACTCCCTAGTGGTCATTATTTAACAATAGGGGGCGGGTGGTGGGTTTTTGCGCGGACGTGCGAAAAATTTTTACGCCCCCCCTCAACGGCAGTCAAAATTTTTTGCGCCTCCCCCACACCGGAGGCGCGGAGAGTTTTCGCGCCCCTCTTTGATTTATAGTAGCGCGCGGGCTTTTTTGCTAAAAAGAGGGTGAATTTTTTTAGCCCCCCTCAAGAGGGATCAAAATTTTTTTAGCCCCCCCCTCGGGAGGGGTCTGAAAATTTTACGCCCCCCCTCAAACCCACCACCCCCCCCTGTTGATAAATAATGACCACTCCCTTAGCAGGATTATTTATTAGCCAATGAGATAATCCCAACGATTCATTGCGGTCCTCTCGGGGGCCGACTGGTACCCATCTGATATGTCTTATCAGTAGAACTCGCTGGTAACAAGCTCCAGTAATGGCGGCGCCCATGGGGCGACCTGCTAACTCGGAATACAGCTAAATCCAGATCCACTGAAAATAGATGAAATTATTTTGACACCCCCCCCCCCATCAGAGGGGTTGAAAATATACTGATCCCCCCCTCAAGCCCACCAGCCCCCCCCATTGATAAATAATCAACTGGGGGGGGCAGGGGGTACCGATAACAGTATTATTAATAGCAGAAAGGGTGAAAGGGGGCACTGACATTCTAGGCTTTTCACACGATCAGGATCGTGATAGGGGCTTAATCACCCACATTTCCTAATTCAGAAAGGTTGTATGCACCTATTTCTAAGAGCTTTATCGCTGTTTGAACAACAAATAGATGAAAAAAATGAGTTCAAAGATTGGCTTCAAATCGAATGAAGCGCAACATCAGCCATCTTAGATCTATAGTACTAGTAGCGCGCATGCTTTTAGGCTAAAAAGAGGGTACAATGTACTAGCTACAACGTACCGGTAGTACCTCACTTTTAACCATTCAGGAAACGTTCTGACAACCTCTAGATTCATACAAAGCACTGTAAGTCTTGTTACTAATAAAATCTTTCACATTCTAGTCCTTTGGACGAATAATCGGGATAAAGATTTTGAGAAAACATGGGAAAACTAAGACTCTAAAACTACTATTTGCCAACACATCGGCCACTGTCAAGCCTTTGGTAAGATAGCATATTATCGCTCATGCACATTTCAGTGAATGTTCTTGAACATATATTAAGTTGTCATAATCTAATTGAACACAAATCATATTACAATATATGTTTATGACATGTTTATAGAGTGCAGACATGTTTTCTATGTGTAGGGGAGGAAAAAAATCGAAATTTATTTGGAGGGTTCAGTACTCTCAGTTTAGTCTTCCCGGGTTTGTTTGCGTACCACGCGGAAAGTAGGTCACGACGCCATGCCCAAATATGGCAGACCCTGTGTGTGTGTATTGGGTCCGGCGGGCGCTGTCGTATCCCGAAAGTCGAGCATCCCAGAAGTTGGCCGTAATTTTCAAAATAACTTTACCCATTTCATATTTCTACGGCGTAGGGACAGTATCATTAGGGTTGTTGTCCTTTCAAGTTCTATGAGAGGAGAGGGATGTTATCATGGTTTTTATGTTTTCAAAAAATTATTTATTTTCATTGATGTTTGTGGCCCATGAGCGATAATAGGCTTAAATCAAGGGTTGCGCATGCGCAGCCAACTTCTGGGATGCGCCAACTTCTGGGATACGACAGCGCCAATCATACCGGTACCATCCTAATCGAAGTCTCACAAGATGCGGTCTGCCAGAAATCAGATCAATACATCCGGCGGAAGTATATTGCCACGAGCGTGCGCACTAAGAATACACAATGGCGGACGACTCGGAGGTTAGTTTCACGCTTTCTGTAAAACTTATCAAAATATAACTTTTCCTGCCAATCAAATCATAGAATAAATGTGTGAAAAGATACCTGCCACGTCAGTGCCTCAAGCTATGCCATTTTTCTATAGATAATCTTTGTCTTGAGCAGCTGTCGGACTATTGTTATGCTGCATGCATGATACCGTACATTTCTATTCAAAAAAAGGTGTTCGTAATTTCAAAACCGCTCGTATACTATATATATTAAATGAAAGTTGCCAGGGGCGGATCCAGGGGGGGGGGGTCCTGGGAGTCAGGACCCCCCCCCCTCCATTGGTCCACCCATAACATGTCCAAAGGGGGACCCCCCCCCCCTTTTTGGGCCCACCCAAGATGTCCACTTTGTATGCCCCCATTCATGCCCCCTATTAGCCCGGGCCCTATCTATAGGCACTTACCTAGTTTTTCAAGACTTAATCCCACTAAACTTATCTAATGAGAAATGGATAGATCTTGAGAAAAGAAGTGGATTTGTTTTTTAAATGAAGTCTCTATGTCAATTTAAAGTGGAATTTTCAGTTTCAATTTTGTGATCAAACAAGATAAATCTAAGGTTGCCTAGATCACTAAAATGATTATTTTGGGCAATTTTCTTTTCAGATATGCAAGATATACCCCAAGAATGTAAATAATGATACATTTTATCATAATCAAAAAATGTAAAAGCAAATCATCTTTTCCCTTGAACTGCGCGCTCTGACAGAACCACAGCAGACTTTTGTCTTTGACTCAGAATGTTTGAATGATCATAACTTTCATTTAAATTGTCATAAAAACTTCATTTAAAAAGCAAAACCACTTATTCTTATCACAGCTATCAATATCTCACCATATAAAATGCATACAATTAGGTCTTAATTGATAGGTAAGTGGCTTACATGGGGAGGTTGGGACAAGTGTCCAGAGATAATCTTGCCCAAAAAGTTTGCAGGGTCTGTCAAACATACTGCAGCCCCTTAGAAAAAGAAAAGCTAGATATTTTCTAGATGATTTTTAACCATAGAACAGGTGGGAACCATTTATTTTTAGGTGCACAGTGATCTTCTCCTCATAAAATGGTTCTAAACTTTTGGTTGAACTTCAATGGGGTCAAAGGCAAAATTCCCTGCATTTAACCTTGTACAAAAAATATTCATCTTAAAGGTCTAGCCAAGTCTGTTAAAATGAGCCCTTGTTTGTAAAAATCCTCCTGTAAATAACTTCACAATAAGCTTGCAAAGAAAGGAGAGTTTAACACTACCCAGTTTCAGCTTTATCACAGTTTCACACCTCTACTGCAGCAGAATCACACACTGGAGGTATTTCAGTGCCTACTATCTATCTCTCTTCGATTCAGTTTTATTGTTTGCAAATTGTACAATTTATGACTGTACAGGATCTAGAATATATAAAAATTTCTCAAAATTTTCTTACATGAGCCAATCCAGAAAAAGAAGCGCCGTCATATCATACATATTGATAATGCTTAGCTTAGACATATATAAGGCATAGCCTTTACCTTAAACCCATCCCAGGTGAGCCTTATAGATTGAGTTTGAGTGGTATAGGCTGTGGTATTTTATCTAGCAGGATACATTATTCAGTGTCTAGCAGACTTCTTAGGTTGTATTACATAACACCTAGTACCCATCATGCTGACTCTTATTAGTGCTTATCTCGCAAGGTAGCAGCTTAAACAGGGGTCACCTAGGCTCGCGCTAGCCATTCGCCAGATCGCCAGTGGCGAATCAAATAGCAATTTGGCTAACACTTTTCCCATTGGATTCGCCAGACTGGCTAATCCTTCTACCAGAACTCAAAAGTCACAACGGGAAATATGATATATGGAGTGTAGCATACCGTTGGAAAGCTTATAGCATGACAAAAACATACACACCCATCCCCTCTTCATGCGTAATGAATCTGATATTTTTTTCTAACTTGCAGAAAACCCAATGTTTTCTTACTTACCATTGCTCATATATCTCTTTGGGACCATACAACAATTGAAATTATGCTGTGACACAATTTTCAGAAACATGGAGTATTAACTTTACAGAGAATACACACCTAATCATGTCTAGATGTTCACTTCATTTTTCCTGAAAGAAGTAGGGGAGCAGACAGGAAAAGTACTTTTTTTGTGGGAGCTCTCCCTGCCACCAAACTGGCTCAGAATTTGCTGCTATCTACCAGACCTATGAAACAAATGGTGCACTTTGTGCATTAGGAACATGGTGCAGGGTACTGCTTATTTAGAGACTCCTGCACCTACTACCTGCCAAACCCAACACCTTGGTCTCCAAAATAAGGAATTGAATCTTTTTCTAGGCTAATGAAAAAGACTCCAAAGAGGGGATAGGCACATATTAGGGGGAGGATGCTTATAAGGTAGAATACAATTTTCTCACATGAAAATTAAGTGTCACTATTTTACTGCATTTGGTCATTGGTATATCTGGCTAATAAATATTATATCTGGCTAATCAAAAATGATAAAAAATCGCCAGACTGGCTTACCAAAATTAAGTGCTAGCGCTAGCCTAGGTCACCCCACTAAGGTAGGCACTTACCTAGTTTTCAAGACTTTGTCCCATGTATTTTATCTATTAATCAATGGATACATCTCATCAAAAGAAGTAGATTTGCTCCTTAAATGAAGTCTTTATGCCAGGTATAAGGGAAGTTATGACTGATCAAAGACCCCAAATCGAACCCAAAATTCTGCCAGTGTTAAGAGTTTAAATAGGGTCCAGATTTCTCTGATCAAGCATATCGGATACAGGAGTGGCTACATCTCTTAAATCATTATTTTGGACTTTTTTCTTTTCAAGTATGGAAGATTTCCCCATAAAAGGTTGAAAATCAATGTATCATATCAAATTTTAACAATTTAAAGGGTTTTTATCTTCACTTAAAACCATCTGCGATTTAGCGATCTGACATAATTGGTGCAAAATTATGGAGTTGATGAAAGATCTTTATTTGGTCAGAATTTCCCTTTAAATTGACATAAAGACTTCATTTAAAAAGTAAATCCACTTTTTTTTTATCAGCTCTATCCATTGCTATATAAATAATATATATAGGATTGAATTCTGGCAAACAGACAAGGACTAACATGGAGAAGCTGTTGGAAGGGTGATAGCGAATGGCAAGCTAAAATTTTTGTGGGGTCTGGCAAACATCCTGTTCCCCTATGAAAAGAAAACCCCTAGACATTTTCTAAACCATTCTTTCCTGTAGAAAGTGTGGGAACTATTCTCTTTTATGTGGGATTTGGCCTTTATACCAAAAAAAATGCTTTCAAAGTTATGGGATAACTTCACTTGGGGAGAATGGGATGTTTGCCTGCATCAATTATTTCTCAAATAGATTCATATTAAACCTCTAATCAATCCCTTTAAAATGAGCCCATGTTTGTTAAGATCCTCCAATAAATAGCTACACAATGAGCTGCCAAAGAAAGGAGAGCTTAGCACTCCCCAGTTTCAGCTATATCACAGTTTCACACCTCCACTGCAGCAGAACCATGCACTGGGGGTAGGTAAGTGCCTAAATAAGGATCCCGCTAACCAGGAATAGGAATGAGTCAGGGATGTAGGGTATAATTACATTAGATTAGGGGTAACCTTGCCTATACCAAAATATTTTGAATATAAGTTTGATGATTCTGTTATAAGATTTTCTTTGGGCATGACCCAAAACTTCCATAATCACCAGTGCATAAACATACTCCTGAGGGTACACCAAAATGTCTTAAACTTCAAGGTTTGACATCAATTCATCAAAAGGTTTTTCCCAGGGGTGGGGGCAGGCCCCCATACCCTCTTGGACAACAATATCTAAAATACTATATTTATGTCTGAGGCTACTTTAGGGACCAGCCCCCAACACCTCACAAAGGAAAGCATTACCACATAAGATTTGCATCCCCTCTATGGAAAACCTGCCCACTCCAGGTTTACACCAAAATGCTTTAAAATTTGGAGTTTGATGTTTATATTTCTGAAATCTTTTAGGGGACATGCCCCCAAGCCTCACTCAATCACCATTATGCAATCAAAATTTGATAAGACTTTCATTCCCTGTTCTCATAATCACCGGTTTACTGTTGATGGTACACCAAAATGCTTTACTGGATTGGGGTCTAGAAATGCATCAGAATGCACCATTTGATGTCTAGATTTCAAAATTTTCTCGGGGGGGGGGGCAAGCCCCCAAACCCCCCTACATATATGTTGTGTTGCTCTGCTTGCGACCTTGCGTCACTGCACTTGCGACCACTCACGGCACAACACTTGTCCCAGCCCAAGGATTGGACCCCCCTTTTCAAAATCCTGGATCCACACCTGGTTGCACCCTGAGTTTGCGAACAACTATTGCAGTTCACCACTATGGATAGTAAGGGGAGAGTCCACTAGCCTAATGACTAGGAGCGTCACTCAAGTCTAGTGCAGTCAAAAGTGTGAGCAGGGGAATCTCCAAGAGCTCACCATGCAGTGTAGACTGTAGCCTGTAGTAGGCCTGTTCGAGTACAGTATCGTAGGCCTGGTTTCCCCATGGCTTATATCAACATAGTCAGAATGCCTACCTTTTTCACTTCACACTCTCCAAACTCAGGGATAGTAGCACCAACTCCTATGATGTTTACTAGCATACATATCCAGAAACAATTCTCTAAATCCCTCCATAGTCCTGTTACAAATATCTACCATGGATAATGAAATTTCAGGCAGATTCGCTGAGCAAGTGTTCAAAAATTCCTTTTCAGAGTTTCCACCACAGGAACTGGAAGTAGAACTCATATAACAACATACCTCCTTTTGACTTTCTTACACAAAACTGAAAACAATGGGTGTTACATGTATTTCGGGACATTGTACACGCTAACAGGATCGGTAACTGGACACCTCGGAAGCAGAGACACCTCAGAAGCAGACTCCTCGGGAGCAGGGACACCTCGGAAGCAGACATCTCGGAAGCAAATAACTTTTTAAAGTACCGTAATCTCCCGCGTAGAAGACGCATCGCGCGTATAAGACGCACCCCAAACTCAGCACATGCATTTTCGCGTATAAGACGCACATTTTAATGCTGATATTTGTAAGATAAGTACATTTCTATAGTAAAAGTACCCCTCTTATAAGACAGACCCCAAACTTGAGGAAATCCTATAAGACGCACAAGGCATTTGTTTGGCCTAGAGGACGCGTCTTCTACGCGGGAGTTTACGGTAGTTCTTAAAATAGTTTTTGGCCATTCCAGGATTCTATGGCATGGGGACAGTATCACTAGGGTTGTAGTTTTTCAAATTCTATAAGAAGAGCTGGATATTATCATGGTTTTCTCTGCTTCCGAGGTGTCCTAATCTCTGCTTCCGAGGTGTCTGCTTCCGAGCTGTCTAGTATTCACAGGATCCAGGTCTACTCATAATATAAGTTTTATTGAATAGAATTTTTGTGTTTTTACATTTAAAGTTTGAGCTAAGCCAAACTTACTTCCGGTGGCCATGTTGGCTGTTTTCATATTTTCATTTCTCTCTACCTCACAAGGTGGAGCAAAAGTCATATAGGCCACCTATTGCACACATATGCAACTACAAATACAATACGGCCGTGGATTAAGTTGAAGGAAAGTTGTTGATATCTGGAGGAAAAAGGTCCCCATTGCATACAGATAATTCCAGGGATTTAAAACATATAGCACAGCCATTAAGTAATCCAAGGAAAAGAGAAATATGTAGGCAGGGGCCTCCAAATGGGTGCCAGCTACAGTTTATAGAGGTTTATGTCTAGTGTAAGGGACCTGATCAGACCTACATGCAGTGCTAATTCCTCATTTGTACACCTCCTATGACTATGTATAAAACTGGTATCATAGACTTAGTGGTAGTGGTACCAATTTAGAGATGCGGTTAAGGGGCATCAGATAGACCCAATAAGCCTCTGCTTGAGGTAGGTTTATAACTACCAATGTTTGACTGAACTTAGCCAACTTGTTAGATTTTCATTGTAAAAACTATGAAGGATGGCATTTGGAAGAATACTCTATTTGAAGGGTCTATATGATTAGTGTATGATCACAAAGTTTAGTGGTTGTAAGCCCCTTCCAAGTACTTACAAAATGCATACTAGACATTGTCATTGATGTCAGTTTAGCAAAGTATAGTCTTTTGGATATGGGTCTAGTTAGCTGCAGGTAGATTGCTTCTTTTCATAGTGTGGTACAAGTAATATCGGAATTTGCAAGTTTTCAATCCTTTCTTTCAATAGATTCAAGATTCAAGAAGGCTTTATTGACTAATGTAAGGATACATTCATGTCAGCACCAGATCAACATTGATTAAGTTATATAGTGTTTTTATATATGACAGAATACAATTTATTGCAGAAGGCTTGCTTGATGATATCAGATGTATTTAGCCCTTACAGGGGTGATTAGAAGTATCATGTCTACTCAATTCGCATTTTCGTGGGTTAGGAAAGAAAAGGAGTAGGAGAGGAAATTTAATTTTGCATTCATCTCCAACACTTTAGCACACACCGCTGCAATGTCCAAATCATAACAATGCACTCATTGGATAAAAGCAGGTCACGTGACTATCTCACTTATGCAAATGAACAGGAAACCTGCCTGAACACGGTGTATTATGGGGAACCCTCAAGATCCTCTATAGGGCAGAGCAGTCTTCCATGACCAGTTCTATTCAGAGGCCTTACCCCAACAACCCTCTACACTATAACCTGTAGTTAACGTGGCTCCCCTCGTTTCTGGTATCGCCCAAAAAGCCATGACATCGTATAGGGAAGCTTGATGCATTGATTTTGCAATCCACCTTAAAAGTAAGAAATGTCAACCATCCCCTATTCTAATTATGTGGAATTGAAGGGGAACATGTTGGCGCTTGGATTAAGACCGGTTCAAGTATCGCAATATCTCATGCATATTGTGAGAGTTGATGAGACGTGGTGCAAGCTGGCCCCAAACACCCATACCGTAGGTCTATGCTTTAGAGATTGACACGGTGAACAGAAAGCAAGACAATAAAAAAAAAAGGCGATCGGCTAGGGAGAGAGGGTTTCTTGTGTAGCACCAAAATGGGTTTAATACAGGTTAGTAATGGGAAGTGGAGGAAGCCTGGCAGGGCGACGAAAGGTCTATGGGAGAAGTGAGGGCAGGGTCCCGGCCGCGCGGTCCACTGCTGGCATACTCCCTCTCTGCCACCACCGCGTTCATTCCGCACGCCAGTGTGGAACCATCTATATTGTGTTGTTATTACATACCCTTCAGAGGGATAGTCAGACTGCTTGCAGACACCAACTCCCAGATCACAGATTTAGAGACCATTCACACTGTAAACTAGTGTTCCCAAAACAACTACATCCAACTTTCCACATTCAATTTTCTTAGCTTCTGAGTAACTAGGGGTCAAAATGAAAAGTGATTTAGAATCTAGATCACATAGACAAACACATATTCTGGCAAGAGAGTTATTAGATGGGATTTAAAATCATTACCCTGTCCCTACTATGGAAGTTTATAAGCTCTGTCTATGATACAGGCCCCAGTGCAAGATTAAAGGTTGTGTCAACTGTGCGCTATTCCGACCTAGCGCGATACAATATTGACCAATGAGAACATTCCTTTCATTCAGTGCCGACTTTTCAGGGTGCATTACGTAACACCTGGTACCCATCAGCTTGCTGTTATCAGTCCTTATCTCGAAAGGTATCAGCTTCAGCAGGGGTCGGCCCACTAAGGAATCCGCTAATCCGGAATAGTATAGACTAGTAATTGTATCACTTCTTTTCCCTCTCCATTGTGGCACTGTTGGCTCTCCTTCAAAACTTGGCTGATCAAAATTTTCAGGACGTCACTTTTTAGAAAGGATGGAGCGTCTCCCAGAGGGTTGACATCTGGGCGGGTGACCCAGACTAATGGTAGGTAGGCCTACTTGGATAAAATTTGAAGTGGTTTATGATATTACAGTTTTAATCACATCATATAAGGTCTCATTGTTAGCTTTTCAGATATAATTTAATCATCTCCTTACCTTGGTTTATAAAAGGAATTAGCAGGATTAATTATTAGCCAATGAGATAATCCCAACTATTCACTGCAGCCCTCTCGGGGGCCAACTGGTACCCATCTGATAGGTCTTATCAGTAGAACTTGCTGGTAACAAGCTCCAGCAATGGCCGTGCCCATGGGACAACCTGCTATGTTGGAATAGATCCAGTGCCACTGGCAGCGGAAGCGCACATGCATCAGTCAGCTTGCCATAGCGACCTAGTGGGATTTATCATTAGTCATCCCATAAAAAAAATCCCAACTGTTCACTGCAGACTTCTCAGTTGTACCCATCTGATATCTGTTATCAGTGATACCTCACTGGTAACCTGCTCCAGCAATGGCTGAACCCATTGAATATCTCATTGTTTATATCACTCATAACATGTTTATTGCCATGATTTTCAAAAACAATGATTAGGAACAACCAGGGCTGCTCGCTAAGATTTTTCTGGAAACAAATATGAGGGGTATTTACAGTGTGAAGGATGGAATATGTACATGAAGTATCTCACATTGAGGTGAGGTTTAGAATATGTACAAGCCAGAATGAGCTGACCAAATAGAGTAGGACAAGGTAAAGTGTGTCAGTGTGTATAAATATATCAAATGTATATTGACAGCAGGTTAAGACCAATAAAGAGATTAAAGCAGCAATGGACTATGTTTATGTTATGGTATCAAGGGAAAGTTATGTGTTCCTGGGTTTTTTTTCTTATGCTTTTTTGCAATTGTTTTTTTTCAGGTAAGTACCAAGATGTTTCTTTAGCTGCAACTTGAAACTAGATTTAGAGGGCAGGGTGCGGATATGAGGTGGAAGCTTATTCCAGAATTGCGCACCCCTGTAGAAGGGACTCTTCTTGTAGAACTCAGAGTTAGGACGGCGTAGAGTAAAGGTTGGTAGGTGGTCATTACGAGTTCTAGCAAGGGGGTTGGCAACAAGGCCTTTAGACCTATTGAAAACCTGTGAGGTCAGAAGTTCTTCTCTCCTAAGAGATGGGAATGGGGTAGAACATTTTTCATGGAGACTGCTAACAGAGTTACCCCTAATCTGGAGTTTCAGACAGCACTTGAGGCATATATTGTGAATCCTGCCAATTTTGTCTTGCCACTTTTGTGTGCAGGAGTCTATTAAAAAAGAGCAGTAGTCAAACGTAGGTAAAATGGTTTGTTTGAAAATCCTGATGGCAGTGTCAGAAGAGATGCTGGATCTGATTTTGCCTTACTTAAAGCAGAGGAAATTAGTAGCATTCCGCACAAGTTTGACTTGATCTTCAAAGGTGAGACATCTATCAATAGCGGCACCAAGATAGGTGAAAGATTTAACAAGGGTTATGGGTTGACCATTAATAGTAGGTAGAGTAGAAGGGCATCTGTGAAACTGAGAGCCTGCATAGTACCAGCAGAACTTTGTCTTGTTAGGGTTTATGGTGAGACCTTTGAGTTTGCAAGCCTCAGCCAGCATATCTAGATCTGCTTGCAGGTTCTCCAGAGCCGCTTTAGGGTTATTATGTGAGGAGTAAATTACATGGTCATCTCTGGCTTCCCTAGCCCACTTAAAAGGGTCTATATCTCTTCTTTCCTATCCCCTCAAGGTGTGTGTGGTGCACATATGCGCGGGCACCGACACATCCCATTGTGAAATCTGTAGTTTAGTAGTTCTCGCCATGAATATGACCTTAGTTGTCGAAATGGCGTTAAACATCTATTACTCACTCACATGGTCATCTGCATACATCTTTATTTTTGAGGCGTTGGTGCAGTGTAATAGACTGTTTACGAAGAAAATGAAAAGAGAGGGACCTAAAACTGATCCCTGAGGAACACCAAAGGGGTTGTTTTTAAGGTCAGATTTGACACCACCAACCTTGGTGCGCTGAGATCTGTTACATAGGTAAGATTCAAACCACGAGAGGATATTTACCGGGAAACCAGCCTCCTTCAACATTGAGAGCAATTGGGAGTGGGATATGGAATCAAACACTTTAGATATATCGAGAAAACAAGCAGCAGTAAATTGCGAGGAGTCCCTAGCCAGATAGAGATCTTCTACCAAATCCATGACAGCATCAGCTGTACCACAGCCAGGACGGAACCCATATTGGGATGGAGATAATAAATGAGCCTCTTCAATCGTGGACATAAAATACTTTTTGACTAGCTTTTCTAGAATCTTACTGGGGACTGGGAGAATTGAAATTGGTCGCCAGTTAGAGACATTATATAAATCACCCGACTTAGGGGTGGGAGTTACCTCCGCTTTAGCCCAGTCTCAAGGAAAGGAGCCCGAGGTGATTGAGAGATTATAGAGGTAAATTATGTGTGGAACCAGAGCACAAAGAGCATCTTTGAGAACTCTACTAGAAATGTCAGGGATACCAGAGGGTTTACAAATATTGATTTAATTAAACAACTCATAGACCTCCTGTGATTTTAGTAATAGGAAGAGTCTTACGGACATAGTTCAAGTCAGGTTGAGTGTAGGAAGCAGTAGGAATGTTCAACTTATCATATAGAGTCTTCCCAATTTCAGTAAACTACTCATTAATGTAGTTAGGAGTATCAGTGACAATATTTTGCGTATCAGGGTGATACAAAACCGGCACCAGATTGTCATGAGGGGCTCTAATCAAATTATTTATTTCTGCCTAGAATTTCCTGGCATCCCCTTCACACTCCTCAAGTTTCCCTGTGCTATATGTCTTATGAGCTGCCTTTGTCATTTTAGTTATGTCAAGGCGAGCCATCCTAGCTTTAAGAAAATCATCAAATCTGTGATATGTTCTAAACTTATGCATTAATTCATTTCTCCTTTTTATTCTTTTTAGAATTTCAGCATCCATCCAAACCTTACCATAGTCCTTTACACAGAAAGTTGGCAAGGGACAAATGGAGTCTAGGTATTCATTAATGGCATCTTCAATGGATTGCCACATGTAATTAACATCTTGAGAGTCATAAAAATCCTGGCTGGAAGTCTTAGATTCACGATGGTGTCCACACCATAAAACCCAGCTAAAATACCACCCAGAGAAGTGATTTACTAGTAGGCAATACCATACCTAGGGATGTCATCGATATTCACAAGCATCGCCATTATTGAAATAGTGAATATCGTATCGACATTACTGTTATATCGATATACAGTAATCTTATTTAAAAAATGTGAAAATCCTTTACTAAATCCCCTAATTTCTGATGACACGTATAGGCATGTTTGGTATGAAATTAAAGCTTATAGTGTTGCTAATGCAATGGGCTAGGTCTAGCCTGTTTTTTTTCCCACAATGCTATGAGAATGGTCAACTCTTAACAGAAATATAAGTATTGTCATGGCCACTAATTCTTGTCAATAGATCTGAGGGAATTATGAGGATTTACTTTTTGGCCCAAAGGTATAGGGAATGATACAGATCAATGAGAAATTGCATCCCTGAAGATGGTTACCAGAAAGTGACACCCAGTATAGGTCCAAGGACCCTTCAGTGCATACAAATGATTAAACCTCCTTGATGGCTCTGACAAAATTCTGTGGCACCTTTAGCACCTGTCAGGAGGTACCCCATTAGCACATATACATTATTATCAATAGAACATCCTCTATGATTAATGCCTAAAAACATCCTAATATAGCACAGAGTTGCCACTATTTGACGTCGATGTTTTCCAGTTTCTTTACTGATATACAGTAAGACTCCCTCCCCCCTCAGTAAAACAAAAGGAAACACGAAAAGCCAGATATGTCTGGGAGATTTATGTCAGTTTAACAAAGGACTTCTGCATCATAAAATCGGGAAAAATCGGAATATCGAGACCAAGAATCGTGATAATCGGAATCGACAAAAATGGGATGTCAATGACATCCCTAACCATACCCAGTCCCATGCCTTGACTAGGAATAGGAGCTTTAAGTCCCCTGGATTCTAAATCACCATATGCATAAAATCGGAGAATAATTGGATATAAATTGACTGATTGAAGAAAGCGTGGGTGGAAGCATGGGACCTGATAATATGGACTTCTTTGAGAACTGGCTACTGGGACAATCTTGCTCAGTGAACAAACACACAAAACTAATACCACCTCTCACATGTTATTGTATTTTGCAGGATGAAGATTTGGCTGCTCTGCGTAATGCAGTATTGGCGTCTATGAAAACGGTGAGTTCAAATGTATTTTCAATTCTTAAATCTTATAACTAATTATGGTATCATTAGGCCACCCTTAAAAATATTTTCGTTTCCTGTCCAGAGGCCTGGTGGATTTTTTTTTGTGAGAATGGGAAAAAAAAATTTCCTGAGTACTGTAAAAAGACAGATTTTTCATCCGTCAGCACAAGAATCCAGGCTTCCAATCGCTAAATCTTAAAATGTGATGGTGTCTCTGCTTATGATGTTTATGACAAAAAAAAAGCATTTTCATAAGAATTTCCCTCACGGGTCTTAAAAATCCCACCTTCTGGACAGGAAATGAACATATTTTTAAGGGTGGCCTTTAGATTGAATTTTCACAAAGTTGCCATTGCCTTTTCACAGCTTGATGTAACTGTTCATTCCATTGAAACCATTAGCGGGGCTAGTCCCTATCCCTAAGTTAATGTCCCATTCATCATTCAAATGATATTCGTATTCTGATGTACCCTTCATATAGGATTTGACACTAACGTAGTAATTACATGCAATGTTTTTATCTAGTTGGAAAAAAGCTAAACCTCTGAAATTCGGTAGGCCTATTACATCGTGTTTCTTTCCTTCTGTTTTTAAATTAGAAACCCAAACTTCCACCACCAAGGACAGAGCCTGATGATGGTGATGATATTGCAGCACTCAGGGCTGCTGCTCTTCAAACAAAGAAGGCAACGGCGCCGGCGGTAAGTGTAATTTGTAAATTCTAGCTGTTTCTGGTTTCTAATTCCAGTCATTACAGTGCAAAACCATATAAATAGGTAAAACGTTGGCTCATGAAATTCTTTCGTAGTTAAGAGAGGTGTTGGCTTACATGAGAGTTGTTATGCAGTGATGCCACTTTTCCTGGTTTACCAGGAATTCCGGGTTTTCATTCTAAGATTCCTGCGTTAAATTATATTAAATTCCTGGGAAAATGTGTCTAAAAGTCCAATTTTCCTGGTTTTTGTCGGTCAGTAAGTGGCATCTCTTGTTATGGTACCATGCGTCATTGCTAAAAAAATTATATTTCAGAATTCCCATGGCTACCCAATTCAAACGCCAATCATGCCAGTGGAATCCATCTCAGGAGTAGGACATAATTCACCTTACCATGAACAGCAGTTACCATCTTCCCCGCACCGACAGAATTTTCACCCTCAGCAGCCTCCTGGTTCTCCACACCGACATCCTCCTCCCCCTATACGTCCGGGGTTTGTGCCTCGGCACGGATTCCAGCGTGGTAGAGGGGGCTTCGGCCCTCGTAACCAGTCTCAGTTTGGCCCCCGTAATCAGTCCCAATTTAATGTGAGGCCTGCAGCGAGTAACTTGATTGTGTTGACAACTGCCCCAGAACCAAAGCAGAAGGACAGTGACAAGAGGAATGCGCCCCACTCTGCTCCCTCAGCCACATCAGCTGCTGTTGCCAACCTTATGGTCAGACCACAGGACAAATGGGCTAGTTCAGGAGGTGCCGCATTGGAGCCGCCAAAACCAGAAAAGCCAAAAGGTTTATACTGATATTAATATATAAGAATATATTTCCTTTCTTAGATAGTTTTACTATTTTCAAAGTGATACTGTATGTCATTTTAAAGGCTATACCTTATGAATATGGGTTCAAAATCTGGTTCCTGTAAATGGACAGCTTTTAAGATAGATTATAGTGATAAAGCAAAAGCAGTGAAGTGGCATTTTAAATTGAAAGAATAAGATCAGTTTTGGTATAATGGTAGACAGTATTATAAAGCAAATATTCTGCTTTTCAGGACCTGCAAGGTTCAGCCGTTTGGAGTCTGACTCCGAATCAGAGAGTGATGAAAGCGACATGGAGTTTGGCATCAGCTCATCTAAAGACAGTCCCTCATCGAGCAGCTCATCGTCTGAGGATGAGCAGGAGAATCATAAAGAGGGTGATGGTGATCATGAAAATAGCTCTCCCAAACTCAAGGACTCTGTCATGGAAAAGCCTGCCAAGTCGCCTGATCCACCTGAGCCCATGGTAGATGAAGCAAAGGAGAGTTCCCCTTCACTGTGTAAGTCTAAAGAAGTCGCTGGAGATGGCAGCTACAAAGTAACAGAAATGGACTCACCGTCAAAGACTAGTCCGACTAAACCTGACTACACAAGAGTCCCACCGCCTGCCCTGTCACCCGCACCTTCACCAAAGCGGGATTCCAGTCCGCCCGCTCCCAGTAGGCGCCCAATTACCAGCAGATTAGGAGTAAAGTCCCGCTCTCCAGAAACATCAAATAGGGACCAACGCCTAAAGCAATTAAGCAGTCAGGAGACACACTCAAATAACAGTTCTGCAAGCGCAGTAAATAGTAATAAGTCGACAAGAATTGTGGATACTAAGACTCAACAGAACAGAAATCCTCCCACTACAAAGTCTGACAATAAAGATCAGGCTGTACTGGAAGCAAGGAGGCGTAAATTTGAAAGTATTCCCAGTAAGGAGGAAAGAGATATCCCCAGAACAATCTCACTACATTCAGGTGCCAACAAACAGAAGGATCCAAAGACCAGTCGGAAAGAACTGAGTGCGAGAGAGGCTATGGCCAAGGACTCAGGAGTGACAGACAAAAAAGTGAATGGTAGATCAAAATCTGTGAGTCCCTCTAGGTCATCAAATTCCAGCTCTCAGTCGGACAAGAGTGACTCAGATTCTTCCTCCAGTTCCACATTTTCACTAAGTGACTCAGATTCAGATTCTGACTCTGCAAGAAGAGGCAAGCACAAGGCTACTGAGCGAGGCAAAGATGATATAGACCGGGAACGACGCCAACGAGAAGCACGCGAAAGGGAAGAACGACGTGCCAGCAGACTGGTCAAGGGCCGTGAAACTGAAACCACAGGGCGGTCTCATAGACAACCTACAGACCAATCCAGATTACCACGTAGTTACTCAAAGATACAAAATGATCCAGAGCGACATAGGTCATCAGAATTACCAGCCCAGTATAGGAAAGAATACTCTGACAAAGACCGTCATAAGAGCAAGGGGAACACACAAGATTTATCTAGACGTGAGAAACACAGGAGAGAGGAGCCTAAAGGGGAGAAGCGAAGGAGAGAACAGCAAAGAAATGATCAATTAAAGGAAGAGCAAAAATACAAATTAAAGAGGAAAGAGGACCCAAGGCAAGAACAGAGTCAGAGGGATGAACCAAAACATGATAGACTTAGAAGAGAAGAAAGACAGGTGAAAGAAAAGAGAGATGAATCAAAGAATTATGAAGGAAAGAAAGAGAAAATAAATAGGAGGGACGATCAGAAACAAGGGCAGCATATGATTGAGGAGCCACCTCGGGAACGTTCAAAAAGAGAAGAGGCCAGCATTAGAGTGACACAGGATTTACGTAATAAAGTAGGGAACAAAGATATTGCTCCATCAGGTCTTAAGACAAAACGTTCCCGCACACCAGACACATGGTCAGATTCTGATCAGCCAGAAACTGAATTCTCAGGAGGTGAAAGTGATTTAAGCGAATTGAGTGATATTGATAGTCCGCCCCAAAAAATAAGGTCAGTCACAAGAATAGTGAAGGGTCAGGCCGACGGTGACCATTCCTCGACTAGTCATAGTGCCAAGGATAGAGCACATAGAAGCAGAGACTCCAGATCACAGAGGAGTAGTGAAAGGAGAAAGCAATCTGCAGACAGTTCTCATAAGAAGACTGCCGAAACAAAGTCAGCGAGAATCATCTTAGATGATCACAAACGGGGCAAGAAAAATGTTGATGCCCGTGAAATAATCTGTAAACTAAAAGGTGAGCGTGCAGAGAGCCCGAGCAGTGAGGAGACTCAGCCAGTGAAACATAATCCACAAATAAGCATAACCTTTAATAAAGGTACAGTATCCCATGGTGAGTTACAAGGTTAATGATAAGCAGCATTTTCTTAAGTAAGAAGTAAAAGGGAAAAGGAGAGAATTTTTGAATATCAAGTTAGTAAAACAACAGAAAATGTCGTTTTAAGCACTATTGAATTTGAATTAAATTGAATTTTGGTAAGTGACTTGATCAGAGGGAATAGTTGATTCAGTTTCCACTCTTTATGTAAATGGTGCAGTGTGCATTTTTTGACATTTGATATAGAGAAATTGGTTAGGATATTTTTGATACTTATTGGTAAGACCAGATTAAAGAAGTACCGTAACTCCTCACAAATAAGACGCGGCTTTTACACTAAAATTACTCCCCCTGTGTCCTGTAGGATTTAGCCCAACTCAGGGTGCGTCCTATACGCGAGGGGCGTCCTACACGCGAGGATTTACGGTATATATTAAAACGAAAACGTTCTCTTAACTTCCTAAATTGTACTCCCTTTTTTTTTTCCATAGAGCCGTCACTGGAAGGGAAATCAAGTAAAAGCCGCCTATCAGTCCACGAGAGGCTTGGTATGCCTGTCAAACATAAATCAAACAATGAGATTGACCCTCCAGAGTTAAGCCCTGAGCTAAAGGTTACTCGGAGAGTCATTACAGAAGACCCCACATATGTCCGTCACCGCCTTAAAGAGCGGCAGAGGGACAGTGACCGAAAGTCTGACAAGGATACTAAACGAGGCGCAGACAGGCGGAAAAATGACAGTGAGGGCGAGGAAACACCTAAAAAGATTAATAAGGAGAGAAAGAAGCACAAAAAGAAGGACTATAACATTTGGTCGTCCCATCGTGCAGTAACTCTTGCTGATAGTGCAGATATTGAAGATGGGTCTCAACATGTTGAGCCTACCCCACATTTGAGCATAGAGCATAGACTCGGTAAAGTAGGAAAGGGCCGCAGTACAAGTCCAGAAGCTGACGTGCAGGATGTTCGCAGCAGACTCACCCAGAAGCGTAAAAAGCGCAGCATTGAAGAGCGACTGGGTGTGCAATCAGTAATAGCCACGCCATCACAGCCAATTGCTGAACAGGGGCCGGAACGCAAGCGTGTGAAGCAGCACAAAGAGAATACCAAGAGATCTGGTAAAAAGTTTTATTGAATTTTAGGAAATTAAGGACCACACATGTTTGTATTCTGTCAACACACATTTAGTATGTATAGATTATCAGTTGTTTTTTTATGTGCAATAGAGATGATGTATACGTATATTTGAATCTCCATCAGATTATATACATGTGCTCTATCGGAATTGCACCGATTGTGTTGAAACATGATATAGAAATTTATGGTGGGGAATATTTCCCTGTATATTTTCCGAGCTATTTTAATTTGAGCATATAAATTAAAAAATCAATCAGAGAATGTGGTAAAGTGTGAAAGAAATTGTGAACTATAGAATGGATTTAGTCAGTACCAACAAAGTTGGTAATCTTTCCTAATGCTACGGGGCAGCTAAAATAAGTATGTAGTGAGAGGTGCGATATATTTTGGGGACATTCCTCGCTTATCAGCAAGCAACAGTTCATATAGATGCGTTTTTGATCTAAATGATTTTAAATGCTACAAAGTATACATACAGAAGCGCGAGTCTGAAGCCGTGTCAATGAAATTGTCATTTTAAATAAATGTCTATACTGTCACCCGGCAGAGTCAGAGGGAGATCTTAACGAGAAGATCAAACGGATACAGGAACAGAATGAGGCCATAAGGCGGCGAAGGGAGGAGGTGGATCGCGACAAACAGCGCTACAGTTAACCCTGTCAGCCAACTCGCATGCAACACCAAAAATAGCCTCAGCTGGCTTTCCCTGACAGTTTCTGCAAAGATAAAAGTCCAGTATAGTTCTGGTAATGTATAAGTCTTGTGTGTAATCTTGATATTAATAAGGAGCATGCACAAAGTGCGTTTACCACCTCAGTCACCGTATAGCACACACGGAATGCTCACAAGGACAGTACAAAGACAAGAGACATTTCATTATTTTCCTATATACATGTATAAGGTACACAGTGTTGGTGTAGCGGACTCCTAGTACCAAATGCGAAATATTCCCACACGTTTAAATGTGCTGTAAATATTTCTTTTCAAATTAATTGAAACCAGCCATACTATCTAGAGGTGCACTACTACAGCTAAGTGTAGGTACTGCCAGATACCTAAATTGACTGATACTCTTTTCCCATATGTCTCAGTAGATTCACATTCAAAAGTAGATATTGTCAGTTTCTTGGTGGCTGTGATTCCGATGATGCTGTTCCAGATAGCACTGCCGTGAACATTAGAATTTCATTCAATTTGAACATTTTCCTGTAAATAAGTTCACAAACTTCTGAGAAAATGATGTTTATGTGTAGATTATTGGTATATTTGTAATGTTCATACCGTAATCTCCCGTGTATAAGGCGCAGCCCGCGTATAAGGCGCACCTAGAGTTTTGGAAAATTCTCAAAAAAATGAAAAATTCATAACTTTGGTTCTACTGAATGAATTTTCAAAAACCATTGGGTAGCTTGGGCCACCTTGGGCCCTCCTGGGCCCCATTTTGTTCTATTTTGACCAAGGGGGCATGTAAGATATCAAAAGAAAGGTCTTGGTGTCCCCCTTGTGGATCCAATGAGAACTAAACCCCCCCCCCCGTATAAGACGCGCCTTATACGCGGGAGATTACGGTACCTCCTTAAAGTAATCTGGAAAGTGCTTAAAGTATGGAGAAGAACTTCAAAGAGAAAAAAAGTATATTTCAATACATCCTGTATTGTGTACCAGATAGAAAATAAAGTTGGAAGTGAGTGTGCCTGGTTTAAGGATAACTGTTATCAGACCACATTGATTTTTGTTCATGATAATGTGTATGAAGTGTGAATAAGTGGGTTTTTTTTACACGTTATTGACTTGTCATCGCCAGTGATGAATGTCAGATTTGTGGTAACTGGTAAGTATAATGTTGGATACTGTGATGCATGTGTTATATATAATATCATAAATCAGAAAGTTATAAGGTGTCTTTAACCGGTGGATGATTTAGCATAGAAAGAATTCCGTGCAAGATAGAAATCGTATCAATAAAAACAAGTGTATTACAGACAACTTTAAAGTAAAATTGCATTTATTTAGAAAACACGTTCCTTCTATTTCCCAAAGAGAGAAAAAAAAAACGGGTTCTTCATGAAAATTAATGGTTTTACTTAGTGGAAATGAATTCTTTTAGTGTTCATGCGAAACAGTTTGTGCTATCCGTAAGAAATTATTTAAATGGAGTTCCTTCGAAAAGATAAATTCTTTTGTCTTTATTTTGGAATTGTGTACTTGAGTTAATTTTGACCTGAGCCAACAGTGATAAACAGGTAATTCTCTATGTAACAAGATGGCAGCTATTAGGAAACCACTCTTAGATAGGTATGAGGAAAAAGTGTATCGTTCATACATTGAAGGAGACAGCAGAAAGTGGGAAATATTCACTTGGGATGATCTTTCACTTGGTGATTTATACTTAGTCCAGGGAATAATCTAACTGTTGCAACCGAAGTAGTTAACATGCAGCTCATATTTGTTAACTTGTGATACACTTGATTGTTAGTTTTCAGTAGGAAGTACTAGAATTTCAGGAAAGTACCTGCGTGTTCAGAGCACATGTTAATCTTAATCATGAAAGATAGATAGTGTTGTACTTTGCTCCCAATAAGGATCAAAAAGTGAAACTGATGGGATATTCCATTGCTCATGATTTGGTCATCTTATGATCGATCAAGTTTAGATACACAGTAAAAGCCTTGTATAAGCTGTAACCTGTGAATTATGGTTTGTGGCTTTAACGCAGCTGCGGCTTATTTTGCTGTAGCTAAACTTGGTGGAAAGGCATCAGTCATACAAATGATAGGCATTGGAATGTCCTCTATATACCAGGCAGCAAACCTTGGAATGTCTTATTGATCACAAATTGTCCCCATCAGTCCAATATAGGACGTCTAATAGGATTATCTCAGGGCATCATTTCTCACCAGGGATGTTACCTACAGAAAAGACAAAATAGTTGAATCTCACATGGTTGCCAAATCTCAGTAAAGCTTACCTTATTTCACTATATCTCAGTGTATCATTCTCATGCATGTTATTTTCACTGCCGCTTTTAGTCTGGATCCTGATGTACACATTTTATCAGGTGGACTCTAAAACTGACATGTTTTTCTAATATGTGCGCATATATGGCTAGGACTTTTTTTCTTATTGTTTTCATAGTCAAATTTTCTTCCTCTCCTTCATGAATCAGAGCTAAAGTGCGGCCTATAAAAGTGTGCAAACAAGGGGTGCAGCTTATAACTCACTTTACACCAAATGCAGCTTAACTTCTGTCAACGCTGTGGTTGTGGGTTATCTGTGAGTGCGGCTTATGCATGGGAGTTTACGGTAGCAAATGACTACCATAAATCCTCGTGTATAGGACACCCCTCACATATAGCATGCACCCTGAGTTAGACTAAATCCTATAGTGCGCACCTAGGGTCTAATTTTGGTCATTTTAACACTGTTCTAAAGTGCAAAATCTACGCCTATTAGACACAGCCTGTGTTGGGGCGAATCCTATAGGATGCGCATGGGGTATAATCCGCGTCTTATACGTGAGGATTTACAGTAGTTAAAATTTCAAAAAAGTTGAATACTGGTGCTTACTATTTGAATCAATGGCAAAGATCAGGTGCACACTACATCCAGTATATGAAGTATTGGATGTACATAATTTACCTGCCAATCTGCACCTCTGTGTTCTGCCTCTAAAACTCTTAAGCTAAATAAGGAAAGCTACATATCAGATACTCACTTAAGTCTCCATCTCTCATAATCTCCAATTCATGAATACCATCAGTCATTATGAATTTGCATCATCAAACATCAGCATTAGTGTTCTTGAATTCATCCCTCTTTACCTTCCATAGAATATCTTTTCTTTCAGCGGACACGATTAAGTAGCCATCAATAGCCGGACCTGGGCAATTACATATTTCATTCCAGTGAATCGGTCGTGCTTTATTTTTCTAGTCAGAAATAAAATACTTTTTTAACATATGTATGTGTTTTGTTGTTTTCCATTAACGTATTATAGTAGTGTAACCCCCCCCCCCCCCCCACAAAAACCTGACCTCAGTTATAATCCAGAGTAGAGACTGGGGAAATGCTATGGACCGATAATTTAGGGTACCCACAGGTCATGCAAAGACTGGGGAAAATATCCTGGTCAGGGAATTTCATGAAATTCTGCTGCGAGTAGGAAATTATGCCAAAATGTATCACTTATGTTTAATTCGAGACTGTCTCCATGAGAGCATGCAGGAATTCTTTCCAACAAGGGCAAAATTCTTTTTTTCACTAACTGTGAACAGGTCTTGATTTAGAATCGATAACTTGCAGTGGAGTTTGTAATTGCTTTTCTAATAAGGACCTTACCTCAAAACCCAACTAAATTCATCCCAAAGTCTTCCCCCGGCTTATAACCGGGGTTTTTAAAAGTATAGAACAAAAAGAAAATGGCAAAAATTGTGGCTCTAGACCCCTAAAATCGATATGGCGACATTTTTGGCTTAGTGACATGAGACATGGCTAATTCATTAAAATCGACACAGGGACATGGTCATTTAAAATCGACACAGGGACATGGTCATTTCTAAAAATCGACACAGGGACATGGCAATTCCTTAAAATCGACATAGTGACATGGCCTTTTCTTAAAACCGACATGGGACATGGGGACCCCCAATCAAGGGCCCCAAAATCGGCTTATAGTATTTCTTTTAAAGTCCACCTCCGGCTTATGAGAGGTTGGTTTATAGGCGGGGTTTTGCGAGTATGTATAGATTTAAAGGTAGTAGATACGATGTAGCTGGTTCAAAATTGACCAACATTTCTCTTAGTAACCTCTAGGGATGTTAGTTTGCTTAGGCAACATAAGGAACACATAAAAATCATAGGTCACAGGGTCCGTTTTTCCACTGGAGGGTATTGAAGTTTGGTAGTCTTAACTGGCCGCCTATGAGAATTTGAATTTTCCCAAGTTTAATTCCATAGAAAAAAATCTGATGACAATTTCTTAACCAAGCCTATTTTTGGAGATGCCCTTAGCATCTCCATTGTATTCACATGGGAGGTCGATTGCACACCAAATCGGACAGTCCAATAACCCTTGAGTCGACCTGTGCAATAGTAAATTACCTTATTTGATAATTTCTGTATAGAAATTTAGCCAAATTACAACTGTTTTATATTGCTTATATGGACACATTATTCATCTTAATTTTGAAAGTGTATACAAAGCTTCGTTTTACTATTTTGTCATATTTTGTTGGTTCATTTTGTTCTTATAAGACTAGTCGTAACAGGGTGATACTACCCTCCTTGCTAAGGTCATTTCAGTTAGCTGAGAAAGCTACCCACTCAGATCTTGCCTACAGAGAGGCTACAGCTTGCTCTCCCTGCCTACAGTTCCCACCCTCCTCCTAATCACCTCATAATAGTATACTGTCAGACCCCCCCCTGCACCACCCAGCACCCAATCACCTCATAATAGGGGTGGGTATTGGTGGGACACATAAACTTATGCCTGATACATGGTCACTTTAACCATTTAGAAGGATCGCTACATGCAAGCCACCCACATGCATGCATCCATTAACCCACTAAAGGCCACCTACATACATATATATATATATATATATATATATATATATATATATATATATATATATATATATATATATATATATTTCATGAAATTCATGAAATTCCCTGACCAGGATATTTTCCCCAGTCTTTGCATGACCTGTGGGTACCCTAAATTATCGGTCCATAGCATTTCCCCAGTCTCTACTCTGGATTATAACTGAGGTCAGGTTTTTGTGGGGGGGGGGGGGGGGGTTACACTACTATAATACGTTAATGGAAAACAACAAAACACATACATATGTTAAAAAAGTATTTTATTTCTGACTAGAAAAATAAAGCACGACCGATTCACTGCATCATACTTATGTGTACATATATATATATATATATATATATATATATATATATATATATATATATATATATATATATATATATATATATATATATATATATATATATATATATGTACACATAAGTATGATGCACCTTATTATATTAGGAGTAGGCGTCCACACACGTGCCTGGGGAGTGTCCGGTCGTCTGCCTGACTGTAATTAACCCACTAAAGGCCACCTACATATATAATGTATATACCTTCACACAGTGTCCAGCCGGTCTCTTGTGTGTGTGTGTGAGGGGGAGGGGGTACATATAGGTCCTCTATATACCGATATTGCAGGATGTAGAATGTGTGCAGCCCTTTCTTGAGCTGATTTCCAGCATGCTACACTGATAGCTATCAGAGAGCATTTGTACCCAAATAACTCAGGACTGAATATATCAAGGCCTTTTCACCTCTCCGTTCTATGGTGTTTAATTGAAAATGTTGACGTCATTCTGTGTTTTAAATTGTGTTTTAATGTGTGTTTTTATTATTCTATGGTCTTAGACATGCATGTAGCATTGATGCACAGTTAACCCTTTATGGATAGCATGATGCATTGATGCACAGTTAACCCTTTATGGATAGCATGATGCATTGATGCACAGTTAACCCTTTATGGAAAGCATGATGCATTGATGCACAGTTAACCCTTTATGGATAGCATGATGCATTGATGCACAGTTAACCCTTTATGGATAGCATGATGCACATTTAACCCTTTATGAATGGCATGATGCATTGATGCACATTTAGCCCTTTATGAATGGCATGATACATTGATACACAGTTAACCCTTTATGAATGGCATGATGCATTGTTGCACATTTAACCCTTTATGAATGGCATGATGCATTGATACACAGTTAACCCTTTATGAATGGCATGATGCATTGATGCACATTTAACCCTTTATGAATGGCATGATGCATTGATTCACTTTAAGCCTTTATGAATGGCATGTAGCATTGATGTACAGTTAACCCTTTATGGATAGCATGATGCATTGATGCACAATTATCCCCTTATGGATAGCATGATGCATTGATGCACATTTAACCCTTTATGAATGGCATGATGCATTGATTCACTTTAAGCCTTTATGAATGGCATGTAGCATTGATGCACAGTTAAACCTTTATGGATAGCATGATGCATTGATGCACAGTTAACCCTTTATGAATGGCATGATACATTGATTCACTTTAAGCCTTTATGAATGGCATGTAGCATTGATGCACAGTTAACCCTTTATGAATGGCATGATGCATTGATGTACTTTAACCCTTCTTGGATAGCATGATGCATTGATGCCCAGTTAACCCTTTATGAATGGCATGATGCATTGGTACACAGTTAACCCTTTATGAATGGCATGATGCATTGATGCACATTTAACCCTTTATGAATGGCATGATGCATTGATGCACAATTTACCCTTTATGGATAGTATGATGCATTGATGCACATTAACCCTTTATGGATAGCATGATGCATTGATGCACATTTAACCCTTTATGAATGGCATGATGCATTGATTCACTTTAACCCTTTATGAATGGCATGATGCATTGATTCACTTTAAGCCTTATGAATGGCATGTAGCATTGATGCACAGTTAACCCTTTATGGATAGCATGATGCATTGATGCACAATTAACCCTTTATGGATAGTATGATGCATTGATGCACATTAACCCTTTATGGATAGCATGATGCATTGATGCACAGTTAACCCTTTATGGATGTTACAAAGCATTGATGCACATTTAACCCTTCATGGATAACATGATGCATCGATGCACTTTAACCCTTCATGAATGGCATGATGCATTGATGCACTTTAACCCTTTATGGGTGCCATGATGCATTGATACACAGTTGACCGTTTATGAATGGCATGATGCATTGATGCACATTTAACCCTTCATGGATAACCTGATGCATTGATGCACTTAACCCTTTATGGATGGCATGATGCATTGATACACAGTTAACCCCTTAGGGATAGCATGATGCATCGATGCACAGTCAACCTTTTATTGATAGACAAGGCATTGATGTGCAGTTAACCCTTTTATGGATGCCATGATGCATTGTCAACAAATATGTCAGTAATAATGCACTATTTGTCAGCAATTATTCAATTTATGTTAGTAATTACTCACTTTTTGTCAGTAATTAGTCCAAATATGTCAGTAATAATGCACTATTTGTCAGCAATTAGTCAATATAATTGTTAGTTATTACTCACTATTTGTTAAAATATATCAGTAATAATGCACTATTTGTCAGCAATTAGTCAATACATGTTAGTAATTGCTCATTATTGGTCAGCAGTTCATCAACATATATCAGTAATCACTCACTATTTGTCAATATCTGATTGAATATTGAAAATTGAATTGAAAATAGCATTGAAAATTGCATTAAAAACTCGGGTCTTTTAGGTCTTAGACCTAACCTGCTCCATCTTATATATATATATATATATATATATATATATATATATATATATATATATATATATGTATATATATATATATATGGGTGGGGCTCCAGAAAATGTCCAATTTTGAGAAAAAATGATCAAATTTTTTAATTACCCTTAGACTTCTATAGTTTTACATGTCTGTGGAGGAGATGATAAGCCATGAGAATGCTAAATATTGTGAAGTTGGGATTTTTCCATCATTTTCTATTTTTTTAGCTCAAAATGCATATATTTTAAGCATTAAGAGGGGTGTTACGTTCATCAGATTTGATTAAATGAGATAAAATTGTGGAAAAATGATTTTCAAACAATATACCATGATATATATTCACTGGAACCTGGTAGAGATGTATCTCTTCTATGCACAGAATATCATTTATAAATTTTCCCTTCGTTTCCACATATCTTGTGTCATGCTTAAAATATCAGGTAAATTGAGAAAATGATGGATTTGCTCTAAGTTCATTTAAAAATTCTTGTAAACAAAAAAAAAAAATATAAAATTGAACAATGTTCCACTAACTGACAATTGGAAATGATTGTTTCCACTTTTATTAGCTATACCTAAAGATATTTCTTTGATCTAATTATGCATTATAAAGGATTTTATCTTTGATAAGTCATTAGCCTGAATCCGATGAACGTAACATTTTTTGGGAAAATCATGAAATATCTCCTTAAAGAATATATCTATCTGGAAAATTCATATCCCATGCTGATTAGGTTGATTTTCTCAGGTTTACTGGTTGTTTAAAATTTTCTTCATGGATGATTTATGCCATACATATGCTATCATCAGTTTATCCGATGAACGTAACAGTCTGATGAACGTAACACCAAAAATCTGATGAACGTAACATAAATCCGATGAACGTAACATAAATCTGATGAACGTAACATTTATGATTGCATTCCTATTACAGCAAAACGATAATCTACATTGAAAAAATTCTTACACTAGCTGGTGCAGTTCACTACTTGGGTACCCTATTGATATTTGTTTTAACTATTATTGAAGAATTAGGCAAATTAGAGGTAAATCATCCATGTGAATCCGATGAACGTAACATAAATCTGATGAACGTAACATTTTCAATTTTCTGTCTTTTATCATACTTTGAAGTGGAATTTCCGGAATCAAATGGCAAGATCCTTTCCAGGCCCCCACCACACACAGTGTCAACTGAATTTCATCTTTATATGCCTTATATTTATATAATAAATTATTCCCTAAAGAAAATAGCCTTAAAAGGGTCATTTTTCTACCCCTCTTTGGGCCTCATTTATGGAGAGAAAACAGTAAAATATTCAGATTTTTGCATATCTGCTGCAATATGTGGGTGTCAGACTTCTACATACTGTCAAAAAACTACCTCAAATGCATTGTATTCATATAGATAACACATTTTTTAAATAAAAACATGATTTTATGAGAAAAACTCTATTTTTAAAGATTTTCATCAGATAATGAAAAAATTTGAAAATCTTCTTGAAAATTCACGGTGATGTACAGAAGGGTCTCTAAAATATGTTGTATTAATTGCAAAATGGGTTAATACAATGTGAATAGAGAAAAAAATTGAATGAAAATCATTTTTTCTCAAGGGACATGGATTTTTTGGTATTTTTCAAGCAAAATATGGGTAAATTCAGAAAATAACAGGAAAAATATAATTTCTTCCTTAGTTATTACATAAGTACTCATTGAGATCTTTGTAACCATGCTGTTCATATCACCTGAAATGATCTTATTACAGAGTTATTAAAGAAAACATGACAAATTTGCTTAATGGACATTTTCTGGAGCCCCACCCATATATATATATATATATATATATATATATATATATATAAACACAGTTATATATTGAATAATTGCTGACAGATTATAAGTAAATACTGACATGTATTGATAATTGCTGTCATAGAGTGACTAAGTACTGACATTTATTGAATAATTGCTGACAAATTGTGAGTAAATACTGATATATATATATTGACTATTTGCTGACAATTAGTGAGTAATTACTAATATATATTGAATAATTGCTGACAAATAGTGAGCAATTACTAACATATAGACTAATTGCTGACAAATAGTGAGCAATTACTAACATATATTGACTAAATACTGATAAAATGTAAGTAACTACTACCATGTATTGACTAATTGCTGACAAATAGTGAATAATTACTGACATATTGTCTAATTTCTGATAAATAGTGAGTAATTACTGACATATATTTACTAATTGCTGACAGGCGTCCCTAACCCAATTAAAAGGGTCTATTTCTCCTCTTTTCTATCCCCTCAGGATGTGTGGTGCACATATGTCATATGCGCAGGCACAGCCGGTACACCAATTCAACTTGCGTTGAACTTACATTGTCAATTGACATTTGATATTTGACATTGAGGCATCTCCTTAGGACTGAGTCCTTCACCTGTGACATTTTGTATATATCTGAGGTCATACTGTAACTTGCACCAATTTACAGCTGAAGAAACTTGTAACTTTTAGACATATGACGAGCTGTAAGATAAAAAAAACAAGGTAGCGTTTGCTTTAACTTTATCTTAGCTATTTGTCTTCAATTCAAAAAGTAACGCGTCCAGTTCCATAGTCTCGACTTATTAGTAACAAATAGTACTAGTATATAAGGACTACTGGTAATTGCAGAGAAATGGTGAGTTAGCAAAAGTCCCGACAAAAGTCCCATAGTCCCATCCATCCATCCATCCATCCATAGACAGTCATTGTTGATCCTACAATTAACATCACAGACAGTGTAGCCAAGGTGATGAGACCTTTTACAATTACTTGTTACATTTCCTTCCTTTCCCATGGGAAATGATTGGAAGCCAATTCTCTTAAAGGGCCCAGCTATCTCACTACTGATACTTACCATAGAGAAGCCTACTAGGCTCCTCTATGTACTGACCTAGATTCACCTCCAATGCAAGACCAACATGGCCTCTATGTTATTCCCCATAAGGAAAAAACCAGTACCTTTGCATGCATATCACTCATTTCACTGACTAGTGTAATAGAAAATGAACATTGGATGACCTGCTACTATTCTTCTAGCACATTCTGATCACAAAATTACTGACATGTGGTATCTCATTTTGACATAGTGATGTGTACAAAACACACTATGCACCAAAATAATCCACATCACCACCCAGTACCAACTTTTTAAATCAAAATTTAAAAAAAAAAAATACATAGAATCATCATAGGAACACCAAACTGGACTATATTATTTCAAACTTCATAGACATTGTCCATGGAAAGAATTAGTAACTTTAAACTATGATAAACCACTTTTTCCTAAAATACTTAAAATTAATAACCCAACTGGTAACAACGGTCCACTTTACTGAAGCTTAGAAAAGTTAGACATGTTTGCAATGGAAACTGGACGCGTTAAAAATGTAATACGGAAAAACAACAGTGAATAAAAGCTGGTGACGTAATAAAAAAAAATTTAAAAAATCATTAGAAACATTTTGGAACGAAAAAGTAGGGGGGTCATATGTAAAATGAAATCTTCCTGAATAAACTAAAAATGTTGATTCCATTAAGGGGCTAATGCTACACAAATATGAAATCCAGTGAATGATAAGAATGAGTAGAATGTAAATGCATCACACCTAAAGTGTTGATAAAGATGGGTTATGTCATATCAATTAGGAATATGAGCAAATATTGTCAGATTAAATAGTTTCATTTTTTTGCCACCAGGTGTTTGAGTAGATCGTGTCTACTACCGGTACTTTTGAATTAAAGGTATAATAATATTAACTCCCACCTGTTGTAACCCACGTTTGAAAGAAGCTGTATGCCACAACTGGGGCTTGAAAATTGAGGGTTTTAGATACTCATCTAGAGTGAGTGAGTGAGTAATAGATGTTTAACGCCATTTCGACAGCTAAGGTCATATTCATGGCGAGAACTACTTACACAATTTCACAGGGGAATGTGTTGGTGCCCGCGCATATGTGCACCACACAGATCCTGAGGGGATAGAAAAGAGGAAAAATAGACCCTTTTAAGTGGGCTAGGGAGGCCCTAGATACTCATCTAGAACCCGGGATCTAGAACTCATAATTACTCTGTAATAGGGTCTCATAAAATATAAATTCATAAATCAATCAATACTGACACTATCGTACACATAACATTAGACACTTTTATTTTCCAGTTGACGCATAGATATATGTACAATTCTTTACTCTGTATTCTTTTATACACTGTACCACATGTCAAGTCATCATATATCAAATCATACCGTGTGTTGCTGCCACGCAGTGGCACGGTCAATCATCATAATCTTTGACAATTCCTTATTATCAGGATATCGGTTATTATATATTCAATAAAGCGATACCTCAGTCTGTCTCCAAACACACAATACACGGTCATCTCATAATAATAATATAAAAAAAAGCCAAATATATTCTTTTTTTAGCAAAACCAATGTTGAGGATTTCTTGAGATTTCTGAGATCTTTTCTCTTATGTTGATAGTGCTTAGAGATTCTGCTAACACCAAACTAATTGAACATGTCGGTTCAACTTTTGGAAAAGAACACTGGTTATAACTCAAAGTGTATTCACGATGGATATATACATGTATATTTATGATACTAACAGGAGATAAACAAAAATATGTTCAATAAATTAATTCCCCATCTATACTTCCATTTATTATCAAATATAATGTATGAACAAGAAAATGCTATTGTGACAGGTTTCACATTAATTCTAAACATTACACAAAAAAAGGGGTGGGGAAATCACAATTATAGTATATTTTTCTTGGTCCTTGCTGCTAGGTCAATACACTAGTCTCTTATGTGTAGGTTTTGACATCAATAAACCTTATTTTTCATTGACAAAACAAAATTAATGAAAATAGAAATGTTTTTGATAGCATCTTATTCATTTGTTGTATTGTAAATTAAAGGTTGTGATAAGAAAATAAAGGACCATAATGCTGCTACTAAAGAGATGTAAGAAAATGCTAATTCATATTGTGGTATTACCGGTATTCTATGTTGACATTTGTGAATGAAACTCATGTTTTAGTTGTTCCTCACACGTTCTATATTGCCCTTTAATCACCTGCTTTGTTTTGTTTACAAATCAAGTTCCAATGGTATTCTTCAGTGATGTTTGATAATCATTGTATACTTATGTCATGGCTGATACGAACATCACTAAAGATTAGTACTAGAACCGTCCATGGGATTTTTTACATCGTATTCCCCACTGTGGTACTGGTCGTACCCCACTCAGCCATATAATGTCTTCGTGGGATACGCCAGTCCCACCTCAGGGAATACGATGTAAAAATATCCCATGGTCGTGGACATTTGCTTGTTTATCCAAAAATAACTGCAAGATGTCCCAGATATTAGTAGAATGCAAGTGCCTTATTCAAGTATAGGAAAGGAAAACAGGTTGCAATGTTGAGTCGTATCAATTGAGATATCAACCTTTTTCTCAAATATTGATAATGTGGCTGCATTGAACATTGCTTCGTATACGGTTCTCAAGTTTCATTATATTCATGATACGAACACAACAGGGAGTTCAAGCGACCCGAAAGGGACACCTTAATCTTAAAGTGGTAGTTGGTTGAAATAAAACATATATTCATAACTCTAAAAGAAACCACATCCCAACTCCAGGAGACAAAAGGATGAGCCTAAAGGCGTGAAGCACCGCTTTTACACAACCTACTCAAGTGTGCAAATAACAGAAGTGCACCAAGTATACAAAAAGAACAGAATAAATAATACATCGGCCAGTTTCAAGGACCAGATATTTCATTTACACTACAAATCAAGAGTTTTAAAACTTACAAACACCAAGCTAAAATAAATAGCACATCTGTGCACCAGAATATTTTGATTAAGTTCCATGGCCCTGCCATTGCATACCGATACATCACTATATAGGATCGGGGGGATTCATTGGTGGATTGTTTCTTCATACTTGATTTTACATACACCGCCATTCCAGACAAGAGTTGTATATGGTTGACATAGACAGTTGACTGACCAGCGTAATCAATGTATACGTGAATTATCACCGCTGTAGCATACACCTATTTTTTTTAGGGAGCGTTATCTGTTATTCACCAATGACCCAAGCTATAGGTACAGTAAATCTTACTGAAAACCAATATGGTTATAATGTCATTGATATACCTGGTCATCAAAGAAAATGACATCTACCGTAGTAAAAGTTTTCATAATTTCCAAGGATGCTATTGATTAATCTTTCTACCAAATACCTCAGGCCCTGGCCCGATGAAAAATAATCTCTCTAAAAATAAATAGGTCGCTATTTTACATGTTGGATAGAACCTTGAGTTTTACCACTCACCATTCACCTGGATGGTCTATCCTATGTATGGCGAACTATCAAGGTCTCAATGTAAATGCCTGCTCCAGCGAGTTTTCATGTATCTGGGTATTTCAGCACATTTGATAGTATTCTCTAATTAGAACTACAGAACATGGGAATTACTGTATATACATACAAGTAATTTAATAGCTGTATACTACCGGTCTGTACGGTACCATTTTCCAATCCTAGAAATCTGAATATATCTATCCAGGGATGTAAGTCAGAAAGTATGAAAAATCCTGAATTTTCACTTTTAAATTCGGAAATCATTACAGTGTTTAGCAAAGGGTATATTACCCTATAATTGATTTCAACAATGCAATCACCCACCCAGATGACCGGTTAGAAGTACGTCTAGTGAACTATCAAACTGTTCAGCACCATATTCTATGTTTTACCACTGTTGTTTCATTAATGCAGGCATGGGATTGCGTTTATCAGATATAATGTAAATTTTGGCAAAAATGGACTTTCAAGACAACTTTCAAGATTATATTTATAGACAAACCTCCTTTTGATACTCCAAATGTCTTCTCATTTGATCAGTGCAAATTCAATTATCCCATTTTGGTCTTTAATGGTACGGAACAAAATGTGTGCAGGTGAGAGAAAAACAAAAGAAAAGAATAGCCTTATCTGCTTCTGCACAAGCAATCATTTTGGTCACAATCATTACAGCCTAAATCTTTCGTGGGAAAAAAACCTTTTCCCCCATGATAAAAAGTTATAGTTCCCTCGTTTCCTTAGGTTTAATATAAAAAGATTCACAACAATATCTGTTTTGAAAATTGAAAGAAAAATACTAAATCCTGTTTGTGTGAAAATTTACAACCACTGGTCATTTACATTTAAGTGAATAATCATCCACTTTTTCTAGTGGTAGGAAATGTGTTATAGGTGATGGTTCTGTGAAAAGTTTAGTGGATGAAATGGGTCTTCATATGGAAGGAATGTTAGCAAACAACCGGTCGTTTTGATGGATACGCATGTACATCATCTCTCAGCCTTGAGTAAATTCTCAAGCATTTCTCCGAATTACCTCATGAGTTTGGTATTTGAATATCACTGCTATATGTATTACAAAATTCCCATGAGATGCTATCACTAACTTAGTAAAATAATACCCTAATTCAACATCATAACACATACATTGTGATCTGTATTTGTTCTTTCTCATTTTTACACCGATATGAAATAGAATAAAACTCAAATCATTATTTTAGAGCACGGTGCATTTCATAAACCGGTATATCAAGTGTGATGGCGGTATAAAACACACATTTCAGATTTGTATATACCAGACGAATGTCTCAGATATGCTCTGGAATATCTCAAGATAATGGTTCAACAAAAATATCACTTGGTAAGATAGAATAATTTCCCCACTATTTGAATTGAAAACGGATGCCCTAGTACCCTGCCTATAAGAGCATTCATGAACCCACAAATAGCACTTGCTCTTTTGGCACACACCCTACCGATAGAATTAAAACATAAAAATCAGCGTCGGGATTTTTTTCTATCTTGACACATTTGTATTATTATCAACAGAAAATATTCAGATTCAATTCAACTACATATATATGGTGATTGTTATCATTATCGTCAATCCCATCGTTAATACTAGAAGCCAGCAGCTTATATTTAAGCGAACAATTAACAAACGGTATTTAATTTAAAGTAATGGGGTTCTTGGACATATTAAAAAGTAAATGATGTCCAATTAGAATGGTTTTATGCTCTGACAGGAATAAGACATGTCTTCTTCTACTACTACTACTACTACCGTATTCTCCCGCGTAGAAGACGCGCTGCACGTATAGGACGCACCCCAAACTCAGCAGAAGCATTTTCACGTATAAGACGCACCTCTTGGGGCTCAATTTTGTAAATTGAGTACATTTCTATAGTAAAATTACCCCTCGTATAAGACGCACCCCCAATTTCAGTACATCCTATAAGACCCCCCAGCATTTTGTTTGGCGTAGAGGACGCGCCTAATATGCGAGAGTTTACGGTACTACTACTACTACTACCATCGCTATTTATCAAAGTAGCCACCAATAATAAACGAGCACCAGAAGCAGACCTTGTTACAGGTTCAGGATTTGACTGAGGAACAAATAAGGATTTCAATGGTGATAAACTCAAACTGCAGAGACATGTCACAGTATCATGTAACCGATATGTTCAAAAGAACATTTATAAATTAGACTATACGCCAGATAGTCCTAATCTCAAAATAGAATTTAATAAAGAAATAAATACGGTTATCATTACCTTCATCCTAATGGCACAACCATTTGTTTTTCAACAACAAATGTAAGATACTCTACTGGTAATCCTCATAAAGGTAAACACAACTTAGAATATACAAGCATATGACTGAAACATAAACATCAGAATCCAGAGATTGTATCAAAGATAATGGAATTTGTGATGCCGCTTCCTGGCAGTCAAACAGTTCCAGTGGGGAACTTTCATACCAATTTTCTCTAGGAAATTAACCGAACTTCCAGAGGAAAGTGTGGAATTACTAAAACCTTATTGTGAAATCAAGTCCTCTGCTCTAATAAGCAGCATCAGACTGAAAACCCATTTTAAAAATGACTGCCATTGCTGGGTAAGCAAGAATAAACAGAACCCAAGGGGCAAGATATTACCTAGGGAGAATAAGATGAGATATAAACATAGTTTCACAAAAATAAATACTGATATAAGAGAAGTCTCTAGGTTTTAAGTCTGTTAGTATCCTTCAGCGTATCATATGTGTAAAGAAATGACAACTGACGGAATGTCATGGCTCATGAAAAAAAGGCAATGAAATAAATTCAAAAAGATGAAGCTATGAATCAGGAGCAGAGAGGACACTGTAATGTATCACTTTGTTATTATTATTACCAGTATAGTCCAACAGCCACACAGGTAACCATTAGTAATATCATTGTTAAAGGTTACTGCTTCAACCTCTACACATGGTTAAATCACTGATGGTCCATGTCATGGAGATATACATAGGTACAATTGTGTTATAATGGTTCTGTTCATTACATGTATATAAAAGCACAACTCTGATAAGAGATGACTACACCAAAGCACACACCATACACACATGCCAAATACCCTAACATTTTAGTATATATATACAATGAAGTAGTATATTCGTCTATAAACTCATAGTTAACTTTTTTCACACGTTTATATTAATGGACAATTTAATACGCCACTTTTAAGAGGCGCCGTCAAATTTGTAACAATACATGGACATACACTCACATTCTTGATGTTTTTGAGATTCTCTCTTAATTTCTAGCATCTCTCCTGATTAATTCAGTTCATCCAGCAGCTTACACTCCAACAGTGGGACACTTAGCCATTTACGATTGTCATTTAAAATATCATTTTGGGCAGGATTTCCCGCCGCCAAAAGCAGGAGAAATACTGCAAAGTCGAGGGAAGTACCGGTAAGTCTAATTGCTTCTTTTAGAGATTCAACACAGCTCAGAGATTCAGTCATAATGTTCCTATTCAAATAGTCACACTCGTGTGTATTTCTATTGTATGTCTAAGATTCATATAACAATATACACCATCATTATGTGATCCACGAGAGGGCACCTCCCCTTTGCCTATTAAATAAATTAACGGCTTATTGTTGATCCGATCTTCCTCAGAGAACAGCGATAGGCTAAATACCGTGGTTAAATATGAAATTGTACCCCTTGAATTTTTAAGAAATTCAATGAATACACCGTGACCACTGCACAAAAACAATCACTTGCAGTATGCTTTGGACCATTTTCCTTCTATTGAACATTGGATCTCACTTGGTTGTAGACCCCACCTTCCTTTGGCACCACCATTGCTACTGTTTAAAATGGAACTCATTGAGGCCCTTTGGTGTTTGGCACCTTGTCTAAGTTGGCGATTATAGTGTGGTCTTAGGTTATTTGACAGTGTTAAATGGCAGTGGGTGATGCTAGGTACTGAATACCTAGCTCATAAAGAGAGGACACTTGGTCAATTTCCTATATAGTCAATCGATATCGGCTATAGAGACATTATTCTTGCATCTAAGGAGTGACCTTTAGTTTAAGGGTGATCCAACCTTCTCTTATTAGATTTGATATCATGTACATATGCATTTTGGTTTGGTGGAGGAAAGAACATGACATTATTCAGTGATATCAAATTATTACTTCTTTTTTTTTTGTACACCATTATGCTAGTAGAAACCACAACAGAAATCTAAAATTCTTTATCCCAATCTTGAATAATCATCCATTATCTTTGACAAACAAATGTAGAAGTTGGCAACATACACGTTTTAACATCATTCTCATCAACCATCACACGATTTGACACATGATATGTGAAACCAATCACATAGGTTCTAAGTTCACCTTTCTCCTTTCAGAGCTATGACCCCTCTTTATAGATAGGCACCCCTTAAAAGTACCTTTAGACCTTTCGAAGCTAACCCACCTTTCCAATTGATAAGGGACGTAGACAATTATGATAATGACATGAACCTTTCTTTTTCAGTTGGGAGCTGACACTTTTCTATCTTTACTTCCACTCCTTGAAGCAGGTTTTTTCTCTGACCGGCTCCCTGATGATGAGACAGAGGAGTTTTTGCGTTCTATCTTGCTTCTACGGATATATTCTTGTGAACCGTCCTCACCACCACGTCGGCCATCTTTCCTTCGGAGACTGTCTTCGCGGAGTTGAGCATGTTCCTTACCAGCACGTGATGCTGCTGCTGTTGCCACCATGTCAATCATTGCATACTCAATATCATTTTTCTGCAAAGGTTTTCGAGGTTTTCCCTCAGCTAAAGTCAAGTCGATTTCAGCATAGTTCAGCATTGGGTTTGACTGCTCAGATGCCCCAGAAAGTGAGCGTGGTGAGCCGGGTGGTGTCATATCCCAGAAACGTGGCGAGTCATTACGTGGCATGCACACATTGATATAGTCGTGTGGCATGCGGTGAGGTGGTGGGACTGCACTGAGTGGGAACACTCCCCCGGCTCCAGCTCCAGCACCTGGCTGTATAGAAGCATAGGCCGGAGAGCGCGGGGGACCAGCAGCATGATGTTGTGATGGTGACCTTGGCGATTCATTACCATATCCACTGTGGCCGCTAAGTGAGCTGACACGAGACGAAAGACTAGTTGTGTCAAATGTGAATACAGACGATGCTACTGAGGGCGAGCCCGGAGTACGTTGTCCATCACCGTACGAGGGGTATCCTCCACTTCCACCCGTCATACTCATATCATCTGCAAGCTTGCGACGGTCAAGCTTCTTGTACTCCTTACCAAAGCGTGGGCGCATTGTTGTGGAGGCCGGGCTGGCCTTGTATTCATCACTGCGTGTGCTTGTTGTATCAGCACTACCATAGGATGAAAGTGATTGTGACTCTGAGCTGTCTGTCTTCAGTCGTGGTCGAGATGCTGGCCGCCCATCGTCCCTGTTAGTTGGTGTGCTCACTGAGGATAGAACATATGATATAATTGAGAAATTTGTATCATGAACTATGAAACAAATAACCAAGTAAAATATTTACTAAAAATGTATCTTCAGCACATCAAAAGAAAAGTGCCGACTGCAAATACAATCCTTAAAACTTGAAAAAAGAGGTCCAAATAGCAGTATACTTTAGCAGAACAAATTGCTTTCACAATGATCTTTTGGTTGAGCTTTTCCTAATTAGGACACAAAAGCTTACCTCTACTTCCCCCATTGCTGTGACTGGCCCACACCTCCTCAGGCTCCTCACTGTTTGCTGGTATGTGTACCACTAAGTGGCCTGCATGGTGCCCTCTTGGTGCAACTGTTGGTGATGCACAGGCACTGGATGCCTCGGTCAAGAGCAATTCAGACTGAGAGTGCCATGTTGGCGATGGACACCGTCGTGGTGTCTGCCGACGTAAGAGTCCAAACGAGGCACTCAGAACTGATCCTGGGCTGCTGCGGCGGCGATGTGTCTTCTCGGGTAGTTCAGGCGGCGGGGTACTCAACTTATCATCATCCTCTGAGATGTGCAATAAGGTCAATGTAGACGTGTTTGTTGAGTTGGGGTTTGAGTCGGTGCATAATGTTGTATCACTGCCAAGAAAGAAAGCAGTAGGGGGCGGTGGTGGCCGCTCAGTTGGCATGTTGGGACTGACTGGTCGCTCTAGAATTTCTAAATCAGGGGAGCTGGATGAAGGTGGAGTATCATCAAAGTGAGATGGTATTAATTGGGGTGGTGGAAGTGGGGGAATAGCTTTTTTCCGTATAGGATAGAGCACAGAGGGTGTCACCTCACGACTCCTAACGTAAGTCCGTGGTGGGAGGGCTGGCGGTGAGTCACTACGCGACCCAGAATTTGATGCTGTGGAATTACTTGTTGACATAGCACCCATCTGTTTTTGTTCATCTGTGAGGTTCCCAGTTTCAGAGACACCACTGCGGTTGTAGGAATAACTTGCTGATCGCATTCTCTGTGGTGGAGGTGGAGGTGGTGTGGAGACATCCACTGAGGCTCTTCTTGTACGAGGACTAGGAATGAGACCAAAGGGGTCCTGGCTCATTGGAGTGTATGGCGAGGGACTGTTGGGTTCACTAATGGGTACTTCAGGTAATGTTTCAGCTATAGGTGAACGTAATATTTCCTCTTGGCTTTTTGACTGGGTGGATGACCTACGTTCTTTGGAAGAGTTCCTCCTGATTAATCTGGAGAGAAACCTGTCTCTTTTCCCAGGTGGTGGACTTTTCACAGAATCCTCAGATCGGCCAGATGCTGAAGCATCTGAATTTTTCCGGCCAGATTGTGGAGGTAACACAGGTTTTCTAGTTACATATGGCTCATGTTCGATAAGATCCTCAAAAGGCCGGACAGGGGTTTTAGCACTGGCTGCTCCGTCATCCCCACCTGGTGTCATACACATGTAATCACCATGGTGGTTGCAACGCGCTGCACCACCGGGCACCATACTCATGGGAAGGTACTCACTATCATAGTCTGTGTCCAGACTGCGAGACTGGTTCAGAGGGGGGCGGTTAACTGGCCTGAACGCCTGGCTAGAATTGGACCGTTGCCGCCCCATTGACATACTAAGGTAGCTCATATTGTCCTCTGCTGTGTGAGTGTCGCTGGAGGCTGTGCTGCTGAAGCTGCAGTTCCGACTCCGTGCTGACGCGGAGGTACTATGGTGTGAACTCACTGACCCGCTTCGCAGTGGTAGCTCCATGGCACAAAACACAGCGCAGTCATCCTCCTCTCGCAGTTGACCAGACATAAACATGTAGTTGCCATGATCGGTCGACTGTGCGCGAACCTTTTTTGGTGATGTATGTGGGCTCATTGCTCCTACACTGGGTGGGGTTCTCCGCAGGCTTCTCGGACTGCGGATGGGGCTCGGGGACTGAGAAAATGGATTGCCGGTGCCAGCACCTGATGTAGCACCAGCTGCATAGTTATGATCATACCCTGATTGTAATGACCCAGGACTTTCTACATCTGAGTAGTGAGAGCTGGTGCTACTTAGCATAGTCCGTAATCCCTCCCCTGTCATCATTATATATGCTGGGTCCTCAGCTGGTGTTCGACTAACTTCTGGCACAACTCGCCTATCATAACCACGAATCACAGACTTTTCACAAGACTCATCAAGATTCAACTGAACATACTCGCCATCTATCCTGGAGGGAGAGCAGCAAAGCCGAGCGCCTTTACGGGGTCCAGGAGGAGGCAGGCCAAATGCCTCCGGGGGAGGCACAACACCTTGTTCCCCGACAGTGGCATCCAAGATGTCCTCTAAGCTCTTACCCCTTGAACGAAACAGTGCTGTCCTTAAGCTGTTCCGATCACTTTTTGGAGAACTCCTCGGAGACCGCTTCGGGGATCCCTTTGGTGAATGCTTTGGTGAAGATCTGGGGGAACTTTTGGCAGAGGACGATCTTTGGACACCACCACTATCTTCAACAGTGTTTCTTCTTATAGGTGTTTTTTTGCTCCTACGTAGACTGTCATGGTAGGCAAGGAGCTTTCCACGTACTGCACTAAGTTTGGCCATCACAGAACGAGCACCTGACACGGGAGTATTCACATAATCCTGGTGGTCATGTTCATATTGGTTCAAATTGGGCTGAGATTTATTGTTCACTCTCTTATACAGACTAGCACTCTCCTCCCCACTACTGCCTGCTGTAGGACCCTCTGTATGCACCGAGCTGGGGTCATCCGCTGCTACTGTCGCCTTACTCCCTGGTTGGGTTAGAATCACCGGTGCTTCCCTTGTATCAGAGGCACCCTTCACCCAGTATAGGTAACCCTCCTCCTCATTGTCATAGCAACCCAGGTCAACAAAAGGCAGTGGCTGGTTGGGGTCAATGATCACTGCCTGGTCTGCTAGCATGAGAGGGACGCTTGGGTTGGAGTTAGCATCCGGGCGAACATTGGTGGGCCCCAGCGACTGATGTTGCATAGAAGGCATTAGGTGGCTACGTTGGCGTGCAGGTGCACTGTTGTTACCATTCATAGCTGATATATTGACATAGTCATGGAATTCTGTATTATTCACCGGATGCGCCTGCGCATGGCCATTACCTTGGACATGAATGTTAGATTGCTTACCAACTGAGGAAGGCAGAGCGGCAAAAGAACTCAGACTAGGTTGTTGCTGTTGTTGATTTTGTTGTGGTTGTTGAGGATTTAGTTGTTGTTGGATCAAGTTGTTGTAATCGAGCATGCTGCCAATACCTGACACATTGACATAATCATGATTACGACACTTATTAGAGGAGACTTGAATGCCATAATGAGAGTTGCTAGGTAGACTCTGTAGGGGCTGTACTGGACCTGAATGAACATGAGTGCTATTCACTGAAGTAGCCTCCACCCTAGAGGTAGATGGAATTTGTGTTTGTTGTGTAGGGCTGTGACCAGTGTTAATTGGGCTACTCCGCGCTGGGCTTGTTCTCACAGAGCCTGCCTGTGCCGGTGATGTCTGCGCAGAGCCTTCACTAAGTCCATCACCGGTATGATTGGCACTACCAATACTACATGTACTGCTATGAATACTGTGCACACCTAGGTCACCCTTACTACCATGAGAAGAATGGCCCCCACTAGAGCTGCTAAACGCATCGACATTGCATGCACGGAGCACCTCATCCAATAGGTCCAGGCTCTCCATGTCAGGTTCGCGCACCTGACCATGGCTTGCGAACACACAACCATTAGCCTCTCCACCGTTGCTTTCCCCACTAATGGTAGTCAATACTTTCGACTGGTCACACTTTGGCAGTTTTGGGCTAAGGGCATCAACATTGCGCTGTACTGTTGAAAGGAATGCATCCATGTCGTTTGAAGAAGATGATGTAACGAGTGAGAGGTGTGGCTGCGATGAGGCAGACGCTGATGATTCTGACGAGAAACCTGCACTCAGGCTGACACTTGAAGTACTCCCCCCACTTCTATAAGAATGAGAGGAGTTTGTGCTACCTAAGCGGGTTTTGATATTGTGTGATTGCACTTGGCCCATTTCTGCCCTGGTGAGCCTGACCGGTTCACTGTCGAGTATCATACCACACCCATCAACATCATCCAGCTCAGGCGAAATGTTGAGCTCATCACGAGACCCCATACGTGGTAATGTATTGGTGTCCTCAAGCTCATTCTGTCGCAATGTCAAGTCATTGTTGAGATTATTACTGGCCATCCCTGCACCAGGCAGGTTGACTGATCTAATACCATGCGGAAGTGTGTCGTAAAATCCAGTCCGATCTGGAGTCAGCAAGCTCTCAATGCTTACCAACTTTTGTTTCTCTGAATCTGAACTCGAGTCACTGAATATTGTGCTTGTAGTCTCTACTGACGAGCCCGTCAAGGGACTCGGTTCGGACATAAAGTTCAGGTCGGCGTAGACCTCGGTATCCCGAAAATCCTTTGCGAAGACCTCAGGAGGTGGAGATGAAAACCCTGACAGCCCAGAGAGGCCGGATATACTGGACATGTTAGACATCACCGAGTGGCAACTGAGCTGAGATCCTGCAAAAAAAGGGAAACTCTATCAATAACCTTTAAAAATATTTAATTTTTTAACATGTGTAAGATTTCATTAGCCTTACATTATCTTATAATAAATACACGACCTACACTAGTCCCTATCACAAGAAAGTTTCATGAAGTCCCTAGTTGAATAAACACATTTTGCACTCAAAATACATTTACTACCTGATGTTTCATTTACGGTATCAACTTGAAATAAGAGTTATACTTAGATACATACGTCGCTTGGAGGATGATGATGAGGAGGAGCGTCGTGACTTAGTGTGTTTGGCCTGTGAGGCTTGGCTGACGCGATCGCTTATCTCCTGACCCTGCTCCGTTAGTAATGCATAAAGTCCAGCCACTGAAAACAACAAAAGTGTATCATATTTTAGTTTCCCTTCATAACAATATAGTACATAATACCCTATAGGTACAGACTACATTAGGTAGATACAATATTTATCTATTTTTTTACTTGAGTGGTCATTTTTTAACAACAGCGGGGGTTGGTGGGTTTGGGGGGGAACAACAAAATTTCAGACCCCTCTAAGGGGGGGGGGACAAAAAAAAATTTCGCCCTTTTGAGCGAAAAAGCCCGCGCACGACTATAGAATAAAAGGGGGACGGAAAAATTTCAGACCCCTCGGAGTGGGGGGGGGGGGGACGGAAAGATTTTAGCAGCGCGTGTGGAATTTCACCAAACCCCCCTGTTGTTAGAAAATAACCACTCCCTAATTAACCCCGAAACAAGACTCTTCAATAAGTAACAGGTGAAAAGCAGGTTAGTCAAATATCAAGGCGACCGGTACAAGGAATGACCTTAATTACCTGCCTAATTCGACGTCATAGGGTTTTAAGTATTTCAAATCAACCTTAGCATGAAAGGTAAGAAAAGCACAAACCTCTGCCACATCTTGATCCTGCTTCAAAACAGAATTTGTTTTCGACAACACCATACTTGCGAAGGTCAGCAATGTTCCAGGAGCCAATGACAACAGGAGGAGTTCCAGTGGTCAGCCCAATTCGGCCACCCTGAATGTATAATTTGACCAGCCCGGGCGCTAGCCTGTTGTTAGGTGGTGTTTTCACCAGCTTGGCGGGGTACTGGTTCTCTGTAGAAAGAATAGACGCATTATTTAATATTTGCCATTCTGATACAGCATGGATAAAGCTATGGTTCACATGCATGTAGTACATGTACTCAAATTTAAGCAAAGTCGGCATCATTTTTATACACTTCTAAGGACGTGTTTAATTCGCATTTGGAAAACACACTTCTCATATACGGTAATGTACAGGACACACTTGATTTATAATGATAGTAAGACTTGACACTTCTAATACACCAGACTTGGGCGATTGAGCCAGGTGTGAAAAGCATTTTGAAATAGCCTTAAGCAAAATACAAGTTAAGAGATAATCCCTTCTCATAGTGCAAATAGTCCCTTCATAGAGAGCTACTCACCTTCTCCTAAGTGTGAGCGTATCCGAATCTCCCACTGGATGAGTGTCTCTCTGCCCGGGAAGGCCAGTAACGTTACGTCATTGAGGCAGACAATAGCCATGACGTTAGCCTCCCGGTCCAGCGTGAAGCATGATTCGATACCAAGGAACTCCTCCAGCGGCAACATAGCCTTCTCCGGGCTGCTTCGGTAACAGTCTGCTGCATCTTTGTAAAGGGATATGTGAAGTCGGTCTGAAAGATACAACATTGGAAAAATATGATAATAAATTCCTGTATTATGTGAAATGAGTACAAATCGGAAGGTTCAAGTGACATTACATGAACATCATTTTAGTACATTTATCGAACAGGGTGTAAGAAAAGTGAAAAAAAATCATACATGTACAAAAAAAGCACCAAAAATTAAGACTTGTAGGGCATGGATCTAAACATATGAAATCTATCAATTTAAAAGAAAAAAAAAAAGAATAGACTGTACTTCCGGGGTTTACTTTATTCCCCTTCCTATCCTCTTGTGTGCCTTTGACAGCTCTGGTTACACCCATGTGCACAGCACTCCCAGTGCTGTGACCTCTTACCCCACACCAAACACACTGGCCATATGTTTTAAACTTGTTAGTTTGCTTTTATATCACCAGCTGGCGCTAGTCCTAGCCCACATTGCTTTGTACTGCGGAAGTACTATTACCGTGCTACTCTATGCCAAACTACAGCACTTTGAGATTTTGGCTGTTACATTTATCTGAACCTAGACATCTAGGATCAATAGAAGAATTTATTGTTGATATTGGTGGACAGAAGATATGGCCATAGTAAATATGATAAAAAAAAATATAAACCATTGATTTCAAGTCATATAGCCGGAATGTCTTTGTCCATATAAGGTAGGAGGTCACACTCAAGTTCACTGTGTAATCTTTTTCGTAACAAAGAGACGTGGCGGGCAGGTTCAAATTGGTTGGGTGGCAAAAGGGGATAGCAGCCGTCTTTGACCGTCTTTGACCTTTTCAGCTGGACCTTTTAGTCCTGATCTTTTTTTTCCGACTTTTCAAAAGTAGGGAAATCCCCAGACTTAGTCCCCTGTTCCCTGGTTTATACAGATATCAACGGAATATCGGGAACTTGCGGGGGCTTCCCTAGCCCACTTAAAAGGGTCTATTTCTCCTCCTTCCTATCCCCTCGGGATGTGTGTGGTGCACATATGCGCGGGCACTGACACATTCCCCTGTGACATTGTGTAATGTAGTTCTCATGAATATGACCTTAGCTGTCGAAATGGCGTTAAACATCTATTACGCACTCACTCACTCGGGAACTTGCCGACTTCGGCATTTATCAAATATACGAAAATAAGGGGGTATGGCTTAGTCTTTAAGTCTGTGGCACTTCCTTCAGAGGCATCAGGTGAGCCATTTAATAGCCATGGAATGTATCAGATACAGACTTCCTGAGGTGAGCTGCTCAGTATATGCTATCAGCCATAAAAAGAACCAAAGACTTGCTCACATGAGTAGCTCACTCTATCATAAGCAATGAAGGGCACCGTGGACATTGGTCATGTAGAATACCAGAGATCGGGAGTAGTAAGTGAGATGCTCCATAATGTTATCGTTCACATAATGCGTTCCAGATATAGACCTAATAACTACTGTAGAACGGTGCGTATAAGCCGAGGCCTACTGCGCCTTATAGAAAGATTCTGAACTCGTATAGACATACTTACTGTAGAAGAGTACTAAATTGGTCAAAATTAAATCCTATCCATACCTTATGCCGGGCCCTTACAGCCGTTCCCATGAGTCATTCGGTGAACTAAAGAGCGAAAAAGATACTTCTACACATCAAAATGTTCACTAATAGCGGCTGACAGTTCTTAACAACACTCCTCTGAAGTCGAAATGTATGGTAATTTATCACATTAGAAGATTACTGGAAGTACGGCTGATCTTTGCTACTTCCAAGTCACTAGCCTGCTCTTTCTCCTTACCCCTAGGAAATGAGTACCGCTGGCATCCATCTGCCATTAGTAATAGAAAATTGACTCTTTTCCGACTATGAGCTTGGTTTCCCGGAATGCTTTTATTTTATAGGACATCATGAAATATGTTTGCGAGCTACTTCTGAAACTTGTATTTGTTAGCATAATTGGCCAGGATGCTTTCACAGGGCATACCGTACTTCTAGGTATACTTCAGATCTTCCAGCTATTAGACCATTAGGATACTCTTGCCTAGAAGCCATGTGAAACAAGAACTCAGTTATAACAGAGAGAGTACATAAACGTGAAATGCTGGGAAGAGTCAGGCTGAAATGCAATCAGGTGGGGATTGTGGCTGGGGTTGGAGATAGTCCAGACTGGGTAGGAATCCAGGGCTAGCTCAAAGACAGCAAAATAAAAAAAGGTCAAATGCGTGGTGCATGGGACACATTTATTCTTCCAAGTGAAACGTACATTTTATCATATCTAAGAGGCCAGTGATACTAGAGTGGTTTTTGTGACCTATAGCCAAAAGATGGGTTATAAAATGTACCGGTAGGTGATGGGGTGGTGGTGGTTGGGGCACGTGCGGCTTGTTAGGCCTGTAGCCCAGCAGTGGGACATAAACATCGTGACCGTTACTTGGCTTGATGTGCAGACTGTTAGTCTTGTTATGGAGGACTACCACCACGTGTGTGTGTACAGATGTCTGCCCATGATTATCTCCTCAAAGCCTACCACATCCCCACAAATCAAGCCTACATGCGTCTGCTTTCTTACTTAACACACCCCAACTGTCAGCTTATAATGCTACCCACCCCTAAGTCTAAGAAGGTTGGCTCTCCCCGACTTGCACAAGACCAAGGACCTGTATATAGAGATATTACTCCCATAATGAGCAGGGTGTTTGATGATTGCCGTCAATTTTTTATATCGAGATTATGTGAATTAAAACGCAGTATAGTGCTCCGCCCGCCTATAAAGTGCACTAGAAGTCTGATTTACATGTTGGAAAATACAAATAGCATCTGTCAAATGTGGAGGAGTAGATTTAAAAGTTTGACCAAATACGCAGCGGGCATTTCTAGGAAATTGCACTGTGGTATCTCATTTTGAAGTAGAGGTCGCATTGATTTCAAATCTATATTCATTTGATACCTAGCAGTCTATGCCAATTTCCATGAACGTTTCTGTACTAAAGTAAGCTATCAGATCTCAACTACGTCGAGAGAGTGACTTAAGCATTGGTGGTGCTTTCTGGTCAGTCTAAAACAGAATAAAATAAAGAGAGAGTCTCAAAATAATATTATGCAAACTATCATTATATATTGTTATCTAACGATTTGGGCTTGGACAGTGCTTTTTAATTATAACTCATGGTGCATTATCCAGCCATAACTGCACTCTGAGACCTTTTCTTCGTCTTCAAGAAGGTGCTGGTTTCAACCTGGACATGATAATAAAATAAAGAGCATTCCACCTTAAGCTACTTGAAGTTATGGTTCAGAGAAGAGTGTGTATGCCCTATCCAGACTTTGATAAGTCTGAGGTCTTTCATAAGCTTTGTTCACACACCAGGTCTTGAGTGAGTGCGTGCGTGGGGAAACTCTGGCCTTGAAATCTGTAAGGTCGGGGGTATATATAACGAATCAAAATACTCTTTTCCACGGTATGATACATAGAAACGAGATCCAAAACTATCCCATTGTATTGTTCACATATTTGGGTATACTAACCGCAAGAACATAAGCCTAAAGCATGCCCAATCGTGACAGCAACAACAACAACAACAACACACGGATGTCACAGCGCCATAGCAAACACACACACCATGAAGCAACAAGTCTGACTGCGTCTGGATCCACTCACAGACAGGAAGACGACCCTTAGGATCAGTCCCAGGAGGTCCATTTAGAGGGCTGGGGACCCCGGCCCAGGGGTAAATACTCAACCGTAGGAAGATGTGCCAACGCCTGTTTGCAAGTACCAGTAGTTATGAAAAGTAACATTATTTTTCAGATTGTCCAAGTCAAAGCTGACAGATACCATACTATCAAAGGGTGGACTATCAAGGTTTGGCTGTACGCCACGGTACCAATAGTAGCAAGGTACTGCCAATCTAGACGTCCAAACAGGATATATCCTCACACCAAATACTGCCAATTAGAATCAGCGTATACTCTAGGGACCCCCATACCACACAGAGCCAAACTGGAACACATATTCCTTAATTGGTCTGCTGATACATAGATAACTGGGGGGGGGGGGGCTTGTGCATGTATTAGGAAAATCAGTATGGCTTATGCTAAAACATGATATTTCCGCAGTCATGGCAAATCATGTAAGTGTGGCATTTCACACTTAAATTGGCTCAGGGTTGGGTATGACCGAAATACAGGTAAGATTTTAGCTAAAATCACTATGGGGTATTACTGGCGTTCGTAAGATATGGTAATGTTTTGCATTTTTGCTTGTATCATGTCTACAGAAAGTTTCCATTAAGGTTTCTTTTTACAGTACAGGTCACAATTAATTACTATCAGAAATTTGGCTTGTGAAAGAGAGAGTCTCAAAATAATATTATGCAAACTATCATTATATATTGTTATCTAACGATTTGGGCTTGGACAGTGCTTTTTAATTATAACTCATGGTGCATTATCCAGCCATAACTGCACTCTGAGACCTTTTCTTCGTCTTCAAGAAGGTGCTGGTTTCAACCTGGACATGATAATAAATTGGCGAAGTAAACAAAGTCAACTATGCCATTAATTTCCTGTTAAAAACGTTCAGGGTTCAACAGGGAATGGATCCGCGGCCGCTGTGGCAGGAGACGAGCTCGCTGTCCACTATACCAAGCCGACCGGTGCTAGAAACCAATGTACATGAAGGATTTGAAAAAGTTTTCCGACATACCTGAAGTTTCCACACTTTGTTAGCATAGAATCCAATGGTGCCAGGTGGAGTTATTAACAGGGAAACTTCATTAGATATCCTAGATGAACATGCCATGCCTAATTTCTCCATTTTGTTTGAAATAAATAAGAATCCATTGATTTTCCTTAGCGATACGTGTCGGCACCCGCCCCGTATGGCCAGTCCTTGTTCGACACATAGTTGACCTAGTTCTTACATCCGGGCACCTCCCCACTTTGCTAAACAAGACGAAATGGCCGTGTGCATTGGATTGCTATGTAAAATCATTGGATTCTTATTTATTTATAAGAAAATGGAGCCAAAATGTATGCAAACAGCAAGAAGGGATCGTATATATGTTGGTGTTAGAAGTACAGGACTTGACATGCTTGGATTATACCCGAAAAATGTGTGTAAAGGTAGAGGTATGTTGGGCAGAATGACAACATGGCCACGACGGCTTGGCAAACCATGCGGATCGCATGCATTTACAAAATGTCTTCTCCTTGATTAATTCTGGGGATATCAGGTAAGAAATTAATACAAAATGGAGATAAATGTTAGATAAACGCATTAATCAATGTTATGAGACAGCACTCGTGGGTTTATGGTTCAATATTCCACTCCAATATTGAACCATAAACCCACTTGTGCTGTCTCATAACATTGATTAAACGCTACTTATCTCCTCTGGCGTGAGCTTATACCGCCCTTAGGCTTACCACATGCAAGAAATACCGCAATGAGGCACTTAGACGAAAAGGTATACAAGAACATGTGTGATAAATGGCATAAAGAATTATAGTTGTTATGTATGCCACCTCCTTATCTGGGGTTGATCATGGCGCTTTTGTCAGGGTCACGACCTGCTCACGCTCTCTCTCACCTTTGACATCTAACCTATCCCCGACACAGTCTTACCCGGCCCTCCATTTGCACATAGATAAAATTTAACATGTGATATATATCACATATGGCCCAGGGTCTACTACCCCCCCCCCCCAATATAAAAATTGGGCGTTGTGCATTGAAGCACAGAAGGCTCAGGGTAGGTACCATAAAACCCTCTATCAACCCTGTAGGGTCACAGGAATCAGCACTTGCGAAATATTGACTAATTACTTACAAATAGAGACTATTATATGTACTGACACCAGTCTGGCATAATCTTCTCTTACTAAACCCCTTGGACCGCTGGCCCCATGGTGTGCTGGCCCCCTGGACACCTGGCCCCCTGGACACCTGGCCCCCTGGACACTTGGCCCCCGGACTCTTGGCCCCTGGACACCTGGCCCCCTGGACATCTAGCCCCCTCGCTCCCAAATCCCTCCCTCATAAATCTATTCACTTGAGCAAGTCAAATGTCAATTCACCGGGAGTTAGGCGTTGTACAAAAAAATTAATCCTTAGCATGCTTAGTTTATCGCTCAGTCCCCAATGTGTTATGTGTATAGCTTGGACACTGTAAACATTGCCTGCTGAAAAAAAGTGTCTCAATTGGTGATTACCCATAGGACTCCATGTGCTAATTTCATCGCCAAAATCTATCTGACCCATAGACCCAGTGGTTAAAGGACTTGTAGTCAGTATAGCTCCCAAAAACATGACGTAAGTACAGAAGCTTTTTTCGTAGAGAAAGACATCACTCACCATAAAGGACAAAATGTTGTCTGATAGATGAGATTTGAAACTTTCCTTTGGCTTTTGAAAAATGTGTAAACTAACAGTATATCACTGAATGATTACATCCTTAAGTTGGTGATTACAAATTTGTGGATCTGGCTGAAAACACGGCTCCAATAGCCCAGGGGATGATACCCTGGGCCAATAAATGATTCCAAGACATGCACACCCCAATCATATGATAACTATTATAAGACATGTAGGGAGACATGCTATGAAAGGCCACTGCATACCATTATGTTCATAGACCAGCTTCCGCTTGTTTCTGTTTAGACCAGAAGTACAGTAACCAGGGATGTAAGTCAGGAATAGGCAAAAATCAGGAAGCCATACATTTACTTGATATAAAAGCCCTCTATTTTTCACAAATAGCCCTCCTTACCACTCATGTAAGGAAAATAAATGTCATTCAAAAATTTCAGAAATCAGGAAATCCTGATAAATCCTGAAGACTTACATCCCTGAGTAACGGTAGGTAGATAACACATTTCACCACCGACAGAGGGCTACATGGGAGTTCTAGCTACTGTAATCTCCCGCGTAGAAGGCGCGTCTTCTACGCCAAACAAAATGCTGCTGGGTCTTATACACAGGAGGGCCATTGCCTGGAGTTTGGGGTGCGCCTTATAGGGGAGGTATTTTTATTATAGAACAGTACAAAATGACAAAAACTTGCCCTAAGGGGGGCACCTTCTACGCGAAACAGCCCCCCTGTGAGTTGGGGGGGCGCCTTATACGCGAGCTGCGCCTTATATGCGGGAGATTACGGTACATGTACTAATGCTATGCATAGGGTTTAGAGCATTACTAAAACAAAAAAGTTCTACTCTCTAAACTTAATCATATATCGTTTTATATATCTACGGCCTAATGCCAGTCAAATCTTGTAAAATTCAAGATTCAAATTTCACATAATCTTCTACAGTCGTATATTTCGTTTCCGAATCTGTAAACCGTGAACAATCACCTCAATTAGCCCCAGGCCGTTTATGACATTTGATTTGATAACTTTCTCAAACATTTCATGTCTTCTCTAAGCCGTTCGTTGCGTGAGTTGAAACCCTTGCCTGTCACCCAAATAGACTGTTCAGAATCTTCTACAAGGAAGTTGAAAATAAGATAGGGAAATGAGAAAACCCCTGGAGTAAGTATATATGACTAAGGAGAGCTAATAGCAGACGCGGCAGGAGGGAGTCACCTTGACCGCTAGCCAATAACTCATGCTGAGAGCAGCTCATCAGATAGGAGCAGTTCTGAGCAAGAGCTGCTGGACGCAGGCAGCAACTCATCCCTGATCCGCCTACCAGCTGGCTACAACTGTCAGGGGCAAAGTGCCTAGGTGGGGGAGCAAGAACAGACTTGCTCTTCTCGCTATAGCTAAAATCTTAACTGACTATTCCAGATGCAAACCAGTGTAAAAATGTCACCTCCCCCCTCCCTTCCAAAATCGCCAAAGCATCATAGGGATAAAGGGGCATCGCGGATGGGCATGCAGGCCCGTAGCCAGACCTCACTGTGGGGGGGGGGAGAGGGTGCTCAAATAATTTAGGTGGAACTCCAGGTAAATATTTGAGCGCCGCAAAGCGGGGAAAATCGCAAGCGAAGCACAGCAACAAGTTTGGGGGGTCTGGGGGCATGGGCCCCCCAGGTTTTGAAAAAATGTATGCCAAATGGGTGATTCTGGGGCATGCTGAAAGAAAATAAGTACAATAAAAACAATTAGGAAAAAACACATTTAAGTAGTTTCACCCTGTGGGAACCCTCCTTCTTGGAGTTCCACTCAACCAAGTAGAGTTCCACCCCTTGGGACTCCCCATCCTTGGAGTTCCACTCAACCATGTTGAGTTCCTAGCTCTGGGATCTCCCCCTTCTTGGAGTTCCACTGAACCAAGTAGAGTTCCACCCTCTGGGACCCCTCCTCCTAGGAGATCCACTCCACCATGTCAAGTTCCGCCCTCTGGGATCCCCGTCATTTGAGTTCCGCTTGACCCTGTCAAGGTCCCACGTCTAGGATCTCCCTCTCCTTGGAGTTCCACTGAACCAAGTAGAGTTCTGTCCCCTGGATTTTCCCCTCCTCGGCCTTGGAAATTGCATCCTTTCAGAATTCCATTTCATGTGCTAAAGTGGAATTCCACATAATTTTGCTCCCATGAGGGGAGGGGGTGCTCGAGCACCCCTAGCACCCCCCCCCCCCGGGCTACGGGCCTGGGCATGGGTACCCATTTCCACTATGCAGGGAGGAACGTCACCGTGCCTTCAGACGTCCACAGGCTCATTTTCTGAGACACATGGAACCCTTCCAAACCTTTTCCTTATGGTTGTCAATTCCTCTCTAAAGATTCTTCCCTTAGATCCCTCAAGTAAAACGTGTATGCCGTTACTATAGCAAAGATGTTTGGCCGTAGCTGGGGGTAGCAGGAAATGGCATGGTCTTGTGTTACCAGATGTAGTCAGTAAACTATCGATAGTCATGAACGTAAGGATCCACACTGACTCATGATGCCTCCAACTTAATGCCTTGGTGCCACGATACATGCATCATGCCGACCCCCGGGGTGCATTAACCCTGTACGGCCTTCATGGTGCACGGAAACAATGTATTCCTTTTCTCTCTCCCTCTCTTAGAACAGTTCACACATGAATGTTTTAACTACGATTCTAACTCATTGTGGTTGAATTTGAAATTTATTACTACGTATATTTTTATTTCTAAGGGGCCATAGTGATGGGGTTTCGGTCATCACCGACCTTTTCCCCAAGGGTGCACCTTATCATTTCTCTTCAAATGTTGGGTCTTCTGTTTTTGCCATTTACTCTTTGCGGCATGTACTAATGGATTACAACGATTGCCACGCAGTTACCATAGTTGATTTCGCCAAAATTGGCATGTTTGTCTTCTTAAATGTTATTTGTAGTGGCTTAACACAAACACAGGTATCTTTCTGTTATGGTTTATATGATGTTTGTGACCCGTGTCCTCTACAGGTAGAGAACAGGATGAGAAACAGATAAACAACTCATATATACTGGCCTTGTGCCAGGAATTCATGGGTCAATCACTACAACCTACTTTGTCAGTCTGATATAATGACTGGGTATAATTTTATAAACACCCCTTATGTCACTTGGATAACTCTCTTTATACCGACCACCCTGTCTACCAGGAAATCACAAAGTTCCTGGTTGTGTATAAACCAAAGTACACCCAACCATCTATAATCGTGAAGATAGACCCAAAACCAAGACACAGCACAAAGTACCGTAATCTCCCGCGTGGAAGATGCGGTGTGCATATAGGACGCACCCCAAACTCAGCAAAGGCCGTTTAGCGTATAAGACGCACCTCTTAGGGCACAATTCTGTAAGATTAGTACTTTTCTATAGTAAAATTACCCTGCGTATAAGACGCACCCCCAACTTGAAAAAATCCTATAAGACGCACCAGGCATTTGTTTGGCATAGAGGACACGTCTTATACGCGGGAGATTACGGTAGACTTAGTTTGGTGCCTTCACAATCACTTGTGCAATGATTATATGATTAAGACATGTGCATCTGCAGGGCCATAAAGATCTGCAGGGGCTTGGTTTTGGTACTGTTAAGTTGTCCTCATCTGCTGGAAAGTCATTACACCTGAATGCCGGAACCTCAATCCAGTCCCAGCTAGTTACTAGTACGTTGTACCCGATATTCCTAGTTACAGCCGAACTCTCAGTGGGGTGGGCTGAGAGTTACAGCCAGAAGTGCCAGTTCTTCTCTGGTCATGTTGATTTCAGTTAGCAATAATACTCTACTGTTGATAGGTGCCGCTATGTCTAGACCATTTAATGCAGGCGGTGAGTGGCTGTTGAGCTTTGATTGGCTGGGCCGACATTAACAACTAGGTAATCATAGCCGTGTCTAGACCAATTAAGAGTGTTCTTTAAGGCCTTTAAGAATATACATGGCTGTACATACTGCCCTCATAAAAGTTACTGAATGAATAGAAATAAGACAGAACTTTTAAAATTTGGAAACATAGATAGGTGAGGGATATTCCTCAGATACTGCCTGCGAAATATCAGGTCAGGAAAGGTCACATTAAGGTCAGGGGAGTGCAAAGAAAAAAGTCTTCTACTTTTCCAGAGCTTTTTTTACTCTAATAGTCTATACCCACAACGTTATGATTGATTGATTTGTGTTTTACAGCACTTTAGCGGCACTAAGTGGCTATCCCGTGCTTCACAAGTTGATAATTTAACAGAGGAATGTGTCAGTGCCCACGCATATGTGCACCACACACATCCTGAGGGGATAGGAAAGAGGAGATATAGACCCTTTTAAGTGGGCTAGGGAAGCCCGCCCACAACGTTAGTGTCCATGGGTATAAGCAGGCTATACTAGATACTCCGCAATGCTGCATCCATCATTTTACATGCATGTGACACCAACATTGTATCAAGACCGATGCATTTGCATGACACGTGTATGCGGCGCCAGCAAGTAATGCGCCAGTGTTACATTCTTTAAGGCACAGTTTTAAAATACTATGCTGCTCTTAGCCATAAAGAGTTTACACTTCTAGGCTGTTCAAATATGGATCTAGGTTTCCTTTTTTTAAAGGTATATTCCACCATCTATGCCATCGCCACCTGGTGGCCAAAATTTTAAACTACCAAAACTTATGATTTATGCTCGTTTCCCTTTTGTATACATGTATACCCTAACTAATCACTATCAACCTGTTGAACAATAGATTTTTGCATTCTTCCTACCACAGCACTAAGATTCACCACTGGTCAGCTTATTAGACTTCAGTAGTGGAGGAAAAAGAAAATATTTTCATAAAACTGTCACTTCTAGATTCTGTGAGTAACCTTACAATTCTTTGCTCATAAAATGTTCATGATGATTGGATCTCAATCCTTGTAAAGTGTGGTGAACAAGTTCTGGGCACTTTCTTTCCTGTTTTGTGAAACGTTAAAAATTTGAATACGTTTCATTTGCACTTTTTTCATTAAATCAATCATGGCTCTTTCGTTTGTCCAATGACCACCTGTTTTTATCTTGTGATCATGGTACACATGATGTCTGCTAGACGTATGAGAAGTTTAGTTAAGATAGCTATGGTCAATTTTTCAATATTAGAGAAAATGTTGAAAAATGGGGTTTTCTCCACTAGCAGCAATAGTTAAGGACTCCCCACCTTCAGATGTCAATAAATCTGAAACTAGTACAATGAACCATGCGTTTTATTGCTTTGGCTATCTCATTATATAGAAAACTATAGAAAACAAGTCATTTTGAGAAACTGATGGTAGTATTTGATTTATTGAATAGTGGAATATACCTTTAAACTATGCCATATACCCTTCACCTATAGGTCTGGAGTTTCTCTGTGATTGTGTCTTATCTTGTCTACAGATCTTCAGGTGAAGTCGTGGCCAACAACACACACCTAGATTTAGTCATCCCAGTACACGACAGGGGCCTGACCCAGTTAGTACAAGATGCCCCCAACTTAAACCTTTAAGAATCGCATAGACCATAGTGGTTGAGTTAAAGATGCCCTTTGGTCGTCATGGTGTATGATTGTACATTTGGCTACTTGTCCACTTGGCAGGGCTGTATTCAGGCATCATATTGGCCACTAGCTGGTCTGGAGCTGGTTCCTGCGACCCACACTGATAAGGTGGGACCAGCATGTCCCTGGAAGTGGGTGTTAACCAGGGACAAGGTACCCATCATGGTATGTCTTATCAGTGGGTTTTAGCTCAACCAGCGAAATTCAAGATGGTGGCTCCACTAGGCCTCCATACTGAGTCCTATAAACCATTGCCAGCTCATCAGGGCTGCATTCACACATCATGCCGACTCTATACGGGACTAGCACATTGCTAGTGCTAGGAGGATCATCTAGGTGGCTCATGTAGTCAGGGGCTAGATCCACATTTGGCCTCTTTATATAGTCTAATTTGACTACCTGCCAATTAATTACTTCACATTGGAATTTTCTATAAAATATATCTATGGGTTCCCCATATCAACTACCGGTACTTTAATTATGTTATCATTGATTAGATGAAATATTTGAAATAAAAGAGCAAAAGATCATTAAAATTTCTGCTTGATACCATAGTTCAGTCAATCAGGGCATTGTCTCCCTATCACTCTATCAGTGTTATCACCTGACTTCACACCTAAAACAATAGAGAGGTACTTGGGTGAATAAGATAAGGGATGCAGCTTATCAGTCTTATCACTGACCATTGTTCTGGAGGATGATAAGAAATTTACCCAGAATACCCTGCTCTAGAGTCGGGGACTAAACCAAGATGGCGACCTCCATAGCCTGATATGCTTATGCCCTATAGCTGACAGGACTGGACTGGTTCTTGGGAGTGGCACATTCACGCTGACATCAGCAACTTCCGAACCTGATCAGTGTAATAGATCTCACAATCACATATGTTCCTGGCATGTCATGCTACTTCCAAGTCTGGTACCTACGTCATGATCTCGCAAGAGATTCACAGGACAGAACTAACATGGCCGCGCACACAGCATAAACATTAAACCTTGCTATAGCGCTGACACGGGAGCATGCTGACATCAGCGACTTCCAGCTCTGATCTCACACCAGACTTGTTCCTGGCATGTCATGCTTCTTGAAAGTATGGTACATGTGTGTACCAATCTCGCAAGAGATTCCGAGATCAGAACTGTCATGACCACGCAATAAACAACTAGAGGAATGCGCCGCAGTCACACCTAACTCGGAATAAGAGGGGTGGCTTGTGCTATAACATTAGACTTGATCAGGTCTGTAGAATTTAATATGAGAGAATTGCAATAAAGTGAGCAAACTAAAATTACAAAAACCTCTAATGAATCCATTTCTAGTGAACAGCAGAGGGAGGAGGAGAGGGATGGGGGTGGGGTATAGTGGTGTTGGGAGGAGAGCTCAGGGACTGCTGTCAGTCTAGTATGACATCAGTACTGGCATGGTGGTTAACACACCACAAAAGGGCGGGAAAAAAAGGTATCCACAAGGAATGTATAAACTTTAACATTGTAGCAAAGAAGCGTCGTCTTTTACTGATGGCAGGTATGCCTTCACTATCTCACTGAATACAGCTTATCTAAAGCACATCAACTAATGAAATCTATACGTCTATTATCTATACATCCTAGGCTACATGTACAATACAAAAGGTACACATAATATCACTCCTAAGACAACTTTATTCAGCAAAGAATTCTAACTTTTGTAACATTTTTGCCCTCCATCAAAAGTCTTAATCCGTCCTGCCTCCTAAAACTCTTTCGAGTTAATAAACCTCGCTATAAAGTAAAGGCAGTCCTGGAGTGCCAGAAATGATGCATCAATGCAGTGCTGGTGAGCAGATTCACCACCACCACATCGTTACAACAAAAATTAATAAGCACAAACCTGGAGAAATCATGCGGCCCTAAAAGGGTTGACAGTAACACAACACAACTTATAACACGTAGGACATAAAATAAGGCTAGACTGTGAACCAGGGGAACAGGTAAGTACCATAAAACGACTTCAAAGTAACTACCGGTAATAAGGGAAATAAAAGAGGTTCTTTTTTTTCTAAAGAAAGATGTTAAGTGGCAAAGGCAGTACATGTGTATATACATTATGTCAATGCTGCTGTACTTTTTTTTCTAAAAAATGGAACACAAACGTGACTTCAACTGCCATTTTGGGTATATATCTATTAAGACCAGTGACTCCCATATATATTCGACAAAATTACCGTAAGATTTGATCACTTATTTTGTGGGCAGCCAACTTACGCCTACACGATTCTTTTCCTGACAACTTAATACATATAGTCACTGCGCGACTCAGTTAAGGACTGAGTCGCTGCGACTGCCCTATCTAAAACTTGCAGGTGCTCTAGAAACAGCAAGTTTCTATAAATAACATTTGACAGAAACAAATCCCCAACAATCAGCTTATAATATTGACAAGAGTACCACCTTAGTTTTGCTGTCTGTGAGTGGGAAGAGCGTCTTTTTTTGGAAACTTTTAGATCGCACCCTTTTCCAAGATTTGGCACATGCCGTGTGGGTTGCAATGGGTAGCTATCAGCAGGTGAATTTTCTGCCAGACAGGAAGTCAATCTCCACTCTCCAAGTAGATTCTAATGAATAACATTATTTCATGAATAACACCTCTGTTGTGAGACCTGAAACCACATCCAACATGGCCGACCGTGGCAGCTAAACTTGATATGAAGGCTAACAGATTTGCAAGAACCAAATAATCTGGGCCCCCGTATGAAAGGTTTCTCACAAAATGGCAACAAACATGTCTTAGGAAGCCATCCTTAAGAGGAAATTGACATAAAAAAATTATGTCCTACAATTCCAGCCACCTGACAAATTAGCCCTATGCAGGAAGCCTGACTCTCCCGTTAGGTAAGAGTCAGCGCCTGCCTGACAAAATACATAGATCTAATATTGAAAGAGGCCTATTGTGGGACGACTACCAAATTCCACCCCTACATTTACCACCAAACAACAACAAACGCAGGGAACCAGGCACGTCTCTGAGAAAGTTGTCTTATTTACATTCAGCGTTCCCCTTACCCCTTTCCCAGTATTGGCTTTTTCAGGCCAGCTAAAGTGATTAATAAATCTGTCCCTGTTCTGATCTGTTTGCACGGACCCACTCACACCCTGGCCTGACTGTGTGCTTTGTGTGTACCCCCACAATGACAGGCATACCTAGATACTGGAGGATCAGCCACAGGCCCACTCTCCTACCCCCGGCACCTACCTAACACACTATCTACTCGCTAACAGTTATCATGCAACCCTCTCACTGCTTAGGCAAAAACTACCTGGCGCGTTTCTACTCATAATATAACTTTGTATTGCTGATATACGCCAGCTTATCAAACATAGAATATGACTAAACAAAACAACAATTTTTCCCATGTCAGAAACTGCTTACGTTCTCAGTGAAATATATATACATATATATATATATATATATATATATATATATATATATATATACATATATATATATATATATATATATATATATATATATATATATATATATATATATATATATATATATCCATGTACATATGTATATCATTGTCTACCCAAAAAAGCTCCGGGCACTATACTGGATGCCATGAGTGTTACTTTAGTAGATGCCGCTCCCTGGGATACAGAAATACAGAAAATCTCAGCGAAACAGGAAGGCAGGAATTCCTGCAAAGGCAGGAAAGGAGGCACATCTGTGTAGCTTGAAAGGTACACTGGAAAGACAGAGCAGCTTTGCCAAGAAATCCAGCTGTACACGTTATCCCTACAGGTCCATGGCATGGATGGTTAGGAAAACAAACAACCACTTGATCCAGAACAGCAGGAGAAGGTGTTCTACACGGCAGACACCGTGTTCACTCTAAACACACGCCTTGATCCTTAACCCTTTAACGCCAGTATGATGACAGCCAATGGCATTATTAGGGAAGCATGCTTGCGTTTGTGGTCATGGTACACACATTCAGCAGTAGTGCGTAACTCGCTAGCACTGTGTTGGTGCATCATGCCAACCAAACCAGTATAGACATCACTGGCAACTCACTCGCCAGTGTTCATCCATCCATGTACATATATGTCAATACAGTGCATAGTATACCCTGTTGCCCATAAAGAGTTAGTTGTGGAAACAAGAACACCAGTTTAGGTACACGTATATGCTATCTTAGAAAGTGTCATGGTTATATCTCAGATCTCAACTTCAAGGGTTTTCCATTGTGCCAAATCATATCATGTTCTTCATGGACAAAAGCGGGCTGACATATCCTTGTGCATAATACATATGACTTAGATTTGGTCTGGAACAACCTATTTCTGTAAGAATCTACTTAGCCTTGTACACTTTCAACACATAGGATTCGTATATTTGTATTTCCATCGTGGGATACCTCAAGAAAATACCACTTAGTCTCCTTTCCCTCCAGGTGGATTTATATGTGTTTAAACGCTGCGCACCCTGGATCTCAGGGTGAATTCATGTTTGTTTGAACTGAGATCAATTGTTTAGAATTAAGCACCTGGAACGCTAATAATTCTAACGCCACAATGAGAAAAAAAAGTAATACAGCTACAGACAAACAAGTTCTTGTGAAAACGCCTACGCAACATTGGTTAAGGACAATGCACCAGTCCCTCACCAGCGGGCGCCACTGCTGGATGAAAACCAGCCATTGTTGTTGCTGCCTGCAACTATGGCCCTCTTCCCTGCCCTACTCACAGAGTTGACCTGTCCACTGACCATCGACCTACTGACCGCTGGTCATCCTGCCCCTCCCCTCCCCACTGTTGCATGGAGGTAGAGTTGGTGAGCTGCTTCCTGTCTGTCTGCTATTATTCGTGGTGAGCAGCTCAGAGTGTTTTATCACTCAGTGGACTGAGTGGGTGGAGGAGGAAAAGGGGGAGGGGGCGGCTGAGGCGAGGTGGGTGGGTGGGGGCTGCGCCAAGTCCTCTGCCTGACTGACCATTCATATTGATAAATGGCCACACCTGTTCACCCCCATTTTCACGATATCCAAAAAGAAATGGATATCTATACTAAACCATATTTCTAAATGTGTTGATGAGTAGGAATGTGAGTGCGTGGGTGGGTAATTGTGGAAATATTAAATGGCCAACCGAGGGGTTGAAGGGGAATTCCCCTACTTTGCTGTTACAGTGCCATGTGGCGATAATGAAAAACGTTGGAATGGGTACTTTGGCATCAGCCCTATGGGAATGACCGCCTATCTATTCAATGCGGGCTATCTAAATCATTATCATTTTTGTTCTAGTTGAGCACAGTGGACTTCTGGGACTTGTTTGACTCTTGAGTTGCTTGCTCAGCGGACCATATTTAATTCTTCCTATATTCCCCACCGTATATATCACAGACCTTATATACAAGTAACGTTAAGTGTAAGATAGATGCCAGATCTCTGGTATCTATCGTAACAAAATTTGTAAATGGCATACTTTCGGGATACAGTGTGTATAGCATAGGATAAATGCCGTTCTATCCTACCTTCATTTCTAAATATATATATATATATATATATATATATATATATATATATATATATATATATATATATATATTAGAATTATAGAAATAACTTAGTAGATAAAGTAACCATGAGGTTTAATCTATGCCAGTTTAGAACACACTGGTTGTAAAACTGGCCTGCAGTTGAGGGCGTCTATATGCGATAGAAACCTGGGTCTTAAAAGCATCGTATTCTAAGAAGGTTAGACCACCTTAACCCAATGTCTAACCCATACATATTACATACAATATGGATACACCTTCCTCATCCCCTCTCCCTCATCCTGTGTGCCCCACTTGACATGACCAGTGGTCAAGGGAAGCAGGAAGTCTGTGGTGTGAAGTGGTCAACCGTTGAGGTGTGTCAGTGACCGCGGTATGTGTATTGGGATGGCTGAGGCTGATAAACGCTATCAGATCCGTGTAGACCACAGTGTAAACGGTATCAGTGGACGCTGTTATCAGGTGCATATGCTAGCGGGTGGGAGCAGGGGTAGGTACGTGGGTGGGTCAGGATGACAAAGGGAGTGGTCATCTGTCAGCAGCGTGTGACTATAACGGTCGTGTGGTCACAGAGTACCAGGTGTGTGCCTACCATACATATTTTTTTTAATGTCTTTAAACCTGATACTTTTATCACAGTGACCTATTTATATAAGATATGACCACATGGAGATTCACATCAATCATAAGAACTTTGAAAATATCCTTGTCACACCGTATAATTTCTGAATCACAACATACTTCACATTTTGGTTTCTGCATTTCTAGACAGTAAGACTGACCTTTGCGGACCCCTCCCCCAAAAAAATAGAAAATAAAAGTAGTGGTCTAGATTACCCTCTTTGAGAGCCTTGTAAGGCTTGTCAAGATGTCATGTAAAACCTGGCTATATCTGATGTACATCGGTGAATTTTCCACCATAAGGAGTACCTTCAACCTGCATCAAAACACGCAAGTCACGATTCGGGGGCAAATATAGCCATGTCAATAATAAAGGTCTGCAGACGTCACTACTGCCCACTCTCCAAGCACAGATTGGGTGACGAAACCAGGGAAATGCATGCACCCCGATAATGTCAGAATATCTCTAGTTCTCCTTATTCTAAAAGAAGTTATGGATATTGACCAGGATTTACATTGTTTGCTTGTAATTCTTGGAAGGGGGTAAGAGTTAAAAGGAAGATCAAATACCAGTTTAGTACCGTTATATTCTTCGTATAGCTAAAGAAAGGGTGACTTCAATTCTTGAAAGGTAACTTCAATTCTTGAAAAGGTGACTTCGATTCTTGATGACAGTTGTGCTACCTACTGATCATGTTAACTTTTATCCTAAATATAGGTTCAAAATTTATCAAAATACCATCTTACATAACATGCTAGAATTTTAGTGTCTATAAGACACTGTACTTGCTCTGTAAAGTACCTTTAACATACCTTTTCAGGCTATTGGGGGTCTGTTACAGACCAATAGTTTACACATCAGTACTTCTGAAACAGGCCCCTGGTCATTAGAGGTTGAGCCCAATTCATAGTACCAGAGCGATAGATTTACCATAGATGATTCGGTCTCACGAGTTAAATCAAACTATTAATTTCATGGTGAATACAACACTCCCCGAGGATGTTCATTATACATAACCCGAAGCATATTCACATAGCTATATTCTTTAACATTTTGGCCAACCTCACGAGAATGGATCAGACACTATACCTTAGTATAACTGGTTCACAACGTGTTTGAATACATTAAATGTACATGTATGTAAGTTGTAACATGTGATTGTGTTTGTGTGTGGTGGGCTTTGTTTTCACCATCAAAGACACCACATGCAACACAATTGTCGACTGTGTTGAACTCTCATCACGCAATGTCACCACAGGTGACGTCATGTGTACATGCATCAAAGATGTAGGCTACATCCCTTTATTAAAGCGGCGTAGTTAAGCAGCTTTTTGTTTTTAAGTTAATATCCTCATATAAGTACCTCGATCATTGCCGCATGTCATCTTAATGTCATGAGTTTTTAGTACGATTCATGAGCCACATTTCTTCATAAAGACAAAAAAAAACATACATGTCTGGCTAGAGGTTTATCGAATTCATCTAATCCCCAGGGCATCTATCCCATATGAAATAACTTGAGAGTATGTCCAGTCCTCTCTAGTTAATTTAAAATGACCCAAATGTAATCAACGTTTGAGAGCACAGAGTTCAATGGGTGCACGTGACCCCTCCGTGACCCCAGCTTGCTGAGACTGGGATCCAGACCACGGCCGACTGCCACAGACCCCCCCCCCCCCACCGACCACCAACTGACACCGACCCACCCACTCAGTTACACGTCTAAGCCGCCTATCTAACACGGTCCATGGCCCAGTGGCTGCCAAACTGCCCCGCCCTCTGGCACCATAAGAGAGCCATCCAGACTGGAGCAGGCTAGACTAAGTTGAACAGCTCTATGGGTCAGTTCCTCATAAACTGTTAATAAACTAATAAGCATAAATAAACTGCCTCTGAGTGTGGTATTAAAGGGAATGTCTTTGTAAAATATACCAGCCCAGGTTTAACTAAACCGCACATAAAGGTGTGTCTTATAAGCGAATTTGAGGTCTACTACACTTAGAGAATCATCCCAAACCGAGGGTGCATCTTCTAGGTGTGTGTGTGTGTGTGTGGGGAGGAGGGGGGGGGACTTTTCAACCTTCTAAATTCAGGTTCTATGTGCGCTTTACAGCTTCTCTTTAATGCAGGGTGCACTGCGCCTTCCCGGTGAGCCTTATACGCCGGATGCGCCTAATAGGTCATATAGGAGATTACAATACTAGTCTTCAAGGAATATTATTGGTTACATTAATTTATCGAAAGGTTAGCCCTGGTTTTACCTGCATAGATATGCTAATTATATGTGTATTTCAATGGTGACCTGCGTTATACAGTTGACTGGTACATGACCCCATAGCCCACAGTTACCAGCCCTGTTCTGCATCAACCCTAAGTAGAACACTGCCCGATTTGCCTATTAATTTGGATAATTGAGGTAATGCCAGTCTACTAATGCCCGAGGATAAGGCTATGAGCTGAGGTGAGGCTTGTATACTGTAGACTTGTGAATTATGGCCCATCTCTCTGTAAATAAGGGTAAGGGAACGTGCCATATTATGAGAGTTCTTATCTCAGAGTTACACCATTTGATTTAAACTATAGCAGGGTGGAGGGGGGATCTATATTTTAATGCACTATGTGTGGGAGGGCGCAGGGGGAGGGGGACGGGTAGTCTTGTAACATGACCATTTACCACAAGGGGTACCAGTAGGAAAGCTGAGCTGCCTGTGCCTGGGGCGGGACTAGACTAGGAGATGGGCAGCTTGGTGTTAACCTTGTGAGGTTTTGTTAGGAGCAGGACCAGTTCCACCAATATAAAACACCAGAGCCACCAGAGCTAGTGTCATCAAGTGCACTCTTTTTATTTTACACCCACCCACTAAGCAGTATGCTGCCTGACCACAACAATATCAAACATCCCTGACCGCTGCATGGATTAATATCCTAAAACCACCACACTCATAGGAAGGCCCCACCCAGGTATGGAGAAGCCTGAACTCAGGTGTGGTGAACCTCCAGGCACCCCCTGGAGTAATGAGGGACTCAGACAAGTGGATGATAATGGGAGGAATTAGACGGCTGGAGGCTGCAGACAGCACGCGACACCTAGCCGACCCCTAATTCTGCCCGAGGCGTCATTGTAGCTACTGTATATATCTTATTAAGTTTTTCGTTCTACAAACATCATCACTACTGTAAATCCTCGCATACAGGACGCCCCTCGCATCTAGGACGCACCCTGAGTTAAGCACAATCATATAGGACACCCCTAGTGTTAAATTTTTGTACTCTTCTACAGTGGAAAATCCTCGCCTATAGCACGCCCCTTAAATTAAGGCTTAAACTGGGGTGAATCCTATAGGACACAGAGGGTGTAATCTAGGTGTATAAGACTTAGCAGGTTTAATTATCAGCCAATGAGAGAACCCCAATCTATTCACTGCGGTCCTTCAGTGGCCAACTGGTACCCATCTGATAGGTCTTATCAATAGAACTTGCTGGGAACAAGCTCCCGAAATGGCCGCGCCCATGCGACAACCTGCTTCCTCTCTATAGGCCGCGTCTTATTTGCGAGGATTTACGGTATATATTAAAGCAAGTACATGTAATACTAGTTGCTTATCATTCACAATTCTACTTTGGTTATCATAACATCAGTCATTACCTTTGGCAGGACGTAAAATTTTTCACTCTGAATCTACCTCATATGTGTCACACCTGAGTGTCATCCGCCCCCTCTCTATCAGGTAAAGGATGTTATCATAAGACCACAAGATGCAGGTACATGTAGAGACACTCTAGCTCCCCACACCCACATTAAGGGAGTGGTTATTATTCATCAACAGGGGGCCTGGTGGGTTTGAGGGGGGGGGGGCATAAGAATTTCAGACCCCTCCCGAGGGGGGGGGGCTAAAAAAACTTTGATCCCACTTGAGGGGGGGTGGGCTAAAAAAATGTACCCTCTTTTTAGCAAAAAAGCCCACGCGCTACTATAGATCAAAGAGGGGCATGAAAAAGGGGCACAAATAATTTTGACTGCTGCTGAAGGGGGGGGCGTAAAAAAATGTTGCGCATATGCGCGAAAGCCCACCACAACCCCCTGTTGATAAATAATGACCACTCCCTAAGACATAGATACACCGCTGCATGGATGGGCAGACCCCTAGAGCTGGAGGCCTAGGGTTGGAGGTGGCTGTGTCTACCTGCGTGTGGCGGGTGGCCTTTTTTTGAGATGACATTCTTCAAATCTGTGCTCTGAGCAGACATCAAAGCCCATGTGCACCACAACTATGTCAACCATGTGCAGTTAGGGGGCGGGGAGCAGGACAGCCAGGCCGGGCACTGAGGCGGGGGCCAGACGGTCACCCCCACCCTCCATCCACTCACACCATCGGACTATGGAGAAATCTATCCTCGCCCCCACATCATGGTAGATTCTCACCGGTATGAATGATATCAAAACATCACACGTATCATGGCTGTATAATTCCACTCTATATATGTTAAAAATGAAATAAGTAGCGATTTTCTTCAACAGGTTGTTTGTGATATAGATCTACAGAACCATGAGCATTAAGGCATACCCATGTATTAATTCAAATGTATTTTTAGTAAAATTTTGGCCAAACTGAGTCGACAATACATATCTCCAGGTATAGTCGACAATACATATCTACAGGTACATGCACCAACCTGTTCATCTACACCGGGGAACATGTTAATTCTCATAAACTACCGACACTAAATTTTAGGATTATCCCGCATAGAAATTGGTCATCACCTTGATTATCTCTGACGGTGGATGAGCTCGATGCAGCAAATTGGGAACCTGAGTGTTTTTCAGTTTTGGAGGCAGCTGTGCATGTAAAATGCCTTCATTCAAGGGACATTTTTGTATATGCTGCAGATGACAAGTCTTGTGTATGATTCTATCTCAAAAATCATAACAAAATATGAAAATAGAATCATTTGCTATGCAGTATTCCCTCATAATACATGTCAGACTAGACAAAATGCCCTCTGTAGGTCCCATATGGGCTGGAAAAGCACCATGCTCATAAATGCCTTCATCATTTTCAAGATAAGAATATCTGAAGACCTGAACAATGTGAACAGGTCCATGGTGCAAAACTCTTTTGTTTCTATTAAATTCCATCATCAATTGTTGTTTTGACCTGATGACCCATTGAAACCCATATTGAAATGCTATTAGAACCCCATATTAGGCATGTGAGGCCTATCATAATGCACTATTGAGCTATTTAGCTGTAAATAGCAACAAAAGCGTTGTCGGCACCAAAGACTAGAATCATAAGATGTGGCTAATTCTTCTCACACTTATTGTTTCACTTAGATATTTCACATGCCTTTAAAGATGATCAAGTAGACCATAAAAATGGATAATTCTGGTATCAGTGGGTGATCACGCATCCATATATGGTGATCTATGTGGTCCCACATCAAAATCCAAGCAGAAATTTTGCTGAAAATCACAGTTTTTGCAAACTAACAAAAATCACATGTTTCCCATAGTGTACTAAGCCACCATAGAGGTAGGGAAAAAAGGCATAGTCATTTATAAACTTGATGGGTCAGTATTATGCACTATCTATCAAAAACTGATGGTTAGAATATTTTTTCACAAAATATATAGGGCCAAACTTTGAAAAACAGCAATTTTTTTAAACTACTGATTTTTAAATTTATAATTTGTACTTCAGTGGTAAACTGTGCACTATATCAATATTATACCATCTACCCTGGCCTGAAAGCAATGAGTTTCATCTTTCATTTGCTGCAAATATTGTGTAAATCGGATAATTTTTGGCTAAACTACAGCATTTCTTAGCGAAAATTCAGGAAAAACTAAGTTTTAGGTTCCCAACTTGCTGCATCGAGCTACACTGATCCCCCCCCCCCTCAAAGAAAAGGTAAATAATAATCGGTTCCTGGTTAGAGTATCCCAAATCCATCTGTGTATGCAGACAACCAGTGTTGATGAAAGAGCTGCTATGAGCTGTGCATGTACCTTTACTTTAGAACCTCAGTGGGTGGACGACATTAACTTGAACGTAGGCGTGTCTATTCAAACAGTGTGGTAAACCTCATGTGTGCCCCCTGCTGGCCATATCTATATTCATGATTGGGATGTACACCTCACTTTGCTGAATTGTCTGTACATGTTTTGACTAAGCCTGACTTGGGTCTAGAAATGATCAGCTAGGGTTTATTTTTTTTTGTGACGAACTGCCATATACCCCGGTAGATATATATGAGAGCAGGCGAGCAGAAGGGATACCCTGTGAGCCCATCATTCCTGCATTACTGGGGGGGGGGGGGGGCGAATACTTATATCACTGGGTGAATGCGAGGATTGGGGTACTTAAAAATGTATCTTTTAAGTTGGTGATGCAATGCTGCTGTACATCCTCCATAGGCAATACCCCGATCTGTGTTTTTTTTCATCGATTTTCTCAAGACTATTTCAGCCCTTTTCATAATTTTTTTTTTGATAGTCTCTAGTCTAGTGCTTCTCGGTTGTCTCATTGTCATCCAGTAGAGTACGCATGAACAGCTTGGAATCAGATGTATGGCACGTCTACAGACTGGCAGATATACCACAGACTTAGTTACAGTGTGCCCAAGTAATGTTCCGCTACTCCATAGACGTCCGGGAGCAAACCACATCCTGTAACCCAACATTGTTAGTAATTAAAACCAGCGGTATAAGCTGACCCCCCCCCCCCTTCCCCCAAAAGCCACCTTTCACCATCACCACCACCACCTTCCTCACCTGTCCCCTGTCGCCTGTGGTTTCATCTCGCGGTATTATCCCCTTCAAAAACATTCAACAGGCATAGTATGCCTATTTACATTTGATGCTTTGGTCTTGGTGAATAACTACCCAGGACTGTATTAATATACATGTATCAGACTAATGAATTTACATTATACAAAGGCCGATGCACTCTCAAATGGTCTGCGGGCCTATACAATACATTGTACCAATGTAGAGCTGTCAAACTGCACTGCCAAGTTGCTCGCAGCACTGCTCTGATGCATCATGATGTCAAATCTGAGTCATTTATCAACATGAATGTTGGGAGTATCGTGCCTTGGGAAGATGTATCACACTATCTTATTTCCACGATACGTGCACTCAATGCACTAACAAGTGACTTGCTAATTATGCAGGTTTCATTTACGCCCCAATGGGTTGAAGTGGAGTGTAAATGCAGTACCAGTAAGAAATTTCAGGGTTCCCACTGAAATTGTGATTTCTTAGTTCCTATGTTTTCCCTGTGCCAAGGTGGATTTTCCCTCAGGATCAGACAGGTCGCGATAGTGGGCGGAAATATACTTGTCCTCATTGAATACTCATCATTTGATTTTTTTCCCCTTTAAAACTGGTGGGTTTTATGACCTTTTGGAATGGACTTTTTCATGTTGGGTCTCAAAATCCTTTTCCCTGTGTCAATTTTTCTTTTTCACTTTAGCCAGTCTAAACTGTAATTTCTGGTACATTCGACGGGTATGTGTATAGTGAGTGAGTAATAGATGTTTTAAGCCATTTCGACAGCTAATGTCATATTCATGGCGAGAACGACATTACACAATTTCAGAGAGGAATGTGTCAGTGCCCAAGCATATGTGAACCACTCACATCCGAGTGAATAGGAAAGAGGAGATATAGACCCTTTTAAGTGGGCTAGGGAACCCGATATACCTTCCTTTACACACAATTACAATCTCAATGAGATATATGAAGTATGAAACCAGGACTACAAATTTAATTACAAAATAGTGAAATTTTTGTCCTTTATTCCATTACAGCCCCCCCTTTCTATTCCACCATACCAGGGTGGAGTAAAAGTACCACCATAGTATGGAGATCCTTTACTCCACCATAGCATGGTGGAGTAAAAGATACCCTTATAGTCCTGTTTTACTCCACCATGACTGCCACATGAATAAAGCTTCACTTCTAGAATTCACACCCCCAACAATACCAAGCCCCTATTTTTTATATATGGGCACCATCAGGATAACACTCTCACTAAGGGGGGTGTCCCCCCCCCCATTGCTGATTTAAGTTTGTTTCATGAAAGGGATTTTTTCCCTTATATACTACTCCTGTTTTACTCCACCACACCAGCATACTACTCCTGCTTTACTCCACCATGACTGCCACATGAATAAAGCTTCGCTTCTAGAATTCATATTCCCAAAAAAATGCCAAGCCCCTATTCTTTTTTTATATATGGGCCCAATCAGGAAAACCCTCTCCCTAAGGGTGGTGTTTCCCCCATTGCTGATTTAAGTTTGTTTTATATAAGGGATTTTTTAAAATAAAAGAACACTTGCTATCCTTCAAGAAGAGTAGGGGAAAGAAGCCCTGGTAGCGGTTTCCCCCCTTAACCCTCCTCATAGATTCGGTCATTCATCTCATAGTTTCGGTCATTCATAGATACGGTCACTGCTGTGTCGGGCAAGCAGCATATAAATACCTGTCCAAACAGAAAAGAAAGGACTTAATGTTCAAGAAACCTTGAATGTCTGAGTTCCTCGATGGCCCCCAGACGTAAAACTAAACAAACAAACTCCTGTTTTACTCCACCATGCTAGCAAACTACTCCTATTTTACTCCACCACAGCCATGGTGGAGTAAAACAGGAGTAGTATAATAGAGAGCATCCTCTATAGAGACAAGCTCCATCCTATATAGGGAAAGAACCCCGGGGAAAGGGTTTCAAGGGGGGGGGGGATATAAAAAAAGGGACTTGGCTTTTTTTTGGGGGGAGGGGGCAGTTAGAGGACAGTAGATGTACATGGATAACAACATTGGAGACGTAAAAGATAGTCCTGTTTTCTCCCATATATAGCATGGTGGAGTAAAGGATCCCCTTCTAGTCCTGTTTTACTCCACCATGCTATGTAAAAGATCCCCCATAACATGGTGGAGTAAAAGAACCCCTATAATCATGGTGGAGTAACAGGGATATTGCCAGGATTTTTGCCAATGAGCCAATGGCGCACTTTTGGAGAAATTATTGCGCCATTTAGGGGCATAATGGGCCATGAACTAGGGATGATCAAGACCATTTTGATATGTTACACTACCCATAAGTCATTATAGGACATAGGGGGTCCAGGGTGGCATGGGATGCCCTAGCTAGACATAGCTTTTTGAACATTTAAAATCCATTCACAAGAAGAACTTTTTTTTATTTTTCTGACAATCTGAAGAGATTTCATCACGATGTTGGCCCTAAACATTTAACAATTATATCATGGGACATTTTGTTCAAAACTCTGGTTCTAATAGGAATTTTTACAAAATTCTTTCAGTTTTTGAAAGCCCTGTATCAGGGGAATAGGGATGCACCAATAGCGCACAATATGGCCCATTTAATGCGCCATTTTAAATATAAATGCACCTATGGCGCAGGGCGCGGCCCTGGTAATATCCCTGGAGTAAAAGATCCCCTTATAGTCCTGCCTTACTCCACCATAGCATGGCGGCTTAAAAGATCCTCTTGTAAGAATGTATAGGAATAGTATAGGGCTCCCCAATAATTTCCTTTTGTTTTATACAGGGATTCATATTTTACTGATAACCGCCATGGTGGAGTAAAGTAGCCATTCTTTCCCCTTTTCAGTTTGATATTTTGATAGTAAACAATGCATTGGTATAACTCTCGGTGTACTTAATTACCGATACACTCTTAAGGGTTTGCTATGGTTTTTATGATGAGTTCAGTTTCTATAAGTCATATTAGAAAACATATAGGGCATGGTTTTCCTGGTCTGATATCAGTGATAAACAGATCGATCCTGTTTAAAAGAGGTACATCCTGTACCCCCCGACACATACTCACTTTTACAAAGCGAAATCTATGAATTCTTAGGGACCTTTAGAGTTCACTGCACCAACCTTCATTATAGATTAGATGGCTATGATGGTTAAATTTGCAGAAATGGCAGTTTAGTTTCTGACCCAGTGATTCCAGAAAATTTGGAATAGATACGCACATGTAACTAATCCACTGACATGTTTGGTTCTCGATCCTATTGTATTCATCTCTTTCAATCAATGGGTAGGAAGGTGGAAAACCAGAAGGGGCCGAGTGTAAGGTAGGCCAGACAATCCATAAGTGCATTTCTACCACGACAAGTACTCACATACCTAGACGGGACGTAGACTTTGCTTGTTGAGCACTTCACACACACACGTACATTAACACAGTATTAAAGGGGAATCCACATATCTGACGCACCCTAATCCTATATATGCCCCTGTCTCTGAGCAATAAATCACTGTTTCCACAAGACCTATGATAAGGCAAATCTTTAGGTGGATCTTTGGACGAATACTATGCACATGGGGCTGGGTTCATGTCTGCGAGGTATTACGGTGGTTGTGGTGGTTCTACACCAGAGTAAAATTGGCAGAGACAGGGCTCATATCTCCTCTTCCCAGGGATGTCTGTGTGAAGAGTAGGACCTCACCTGTATGTACAGGTATATAGGAGGTTATGCTGTAGTAAACAGTGGCCGTCCAGGGTCCACCACCACCCACCTACCTACACCACATCAAAGCCACATTCCTTAAATTCTCCACCCTTTTCATCCCACTCTACTACCATGGCAAACACTAACCTGGGGCGAAACCGGGGGTATAGGGTATATATGTAGTGCTAAATAGTCTATGGGACACCAATGCCAAGAAGATATATTCTGGGACGAATCTAGGTAGAGAAGTCTAGGAAGTCATGGCCGGAAAGAAATAATAGTTGGAGGGAGTGGGATGGGTGTCGGAACCCCTTTGTTTATGATCGATTTTCAGAGGTCTGTGATTGGGTTACATTATCGCCTAGCCTACCCTTATAATAGCCTCTTATGCATTTTCTGAGGATATTATAGTCAATCTTGGGGTCACAATTATTTTTTTCAATTCTAAGGATTTCATTTTGAAATTAAGGTGTAAAGCAATGAGAATCGTTTTACCAGTAATAAGCGCAATTATATTTTCAATTTAGAGAAATATCAGCGGAGAATGTAAATTGTTGAATATATGTGCATACATTGTGCATGGGAATGGCCAGTTTATCGTTTCTAGTGGGGTTATATGTAAATGGATGCGTTATTTTACATGAGGAAGGATGTAACAATTTGGGTATTACAGCTTGCTAGTGGTATAGGGTTTTATGTAGAGCTATAATCTCAAATGCATCAAACTCTGTACCAGGTAACCTATACCTGTGAAAAAGGACAAGGGAGTACAACTGCATCATATCAGACTTTCCCACGGCGATCTATACTAGGGTAGAATCTCTGCTTGAAGACTACCGGTATATCCTCCCCTGGTGTGGGAAGACCCGAGTGTTTATTTGATATGAAAAGCACTGAGTAAGGAAACGGGGTAAGGGTACCTGGGCCCCGGGGTCTGGGCACCTCTCCCCCAAACCACTCCTCATCCAGCCGGTCTACTTCTCCCAATCCAAAGATGGAATCTGCCAGGTTAACAAACCAACAAACCATGATGTTCTAGTAACACTACCCAGTTCTAGTAACACTACCCAGTGTCACTACATGCCACCAACAGCAACATTACCCCAAACCCTCCAGCTGCTGCTGTTACTACTACATGCATACCTACTGCTCCACTCTTCACTCACTTCTCCAGGGTTCCCACCACCATATGGCCCTAGACCCCTAAATTCGACAGTGCCATTTCTTAAAATCGACATGTGACATGGGCCCTTTGTGACATGAAAAACGGGCCTAGAAGGGGTCTCAGCTGTCCTCAGAAAGCTGCAGAATGGACCCCTTGGCCTCAAAATAGTCAAAATTTTCCTTGGGGATGCCCCCAGACCCCCCACTTTCCTTGTTTTAAATGTTAAAATTTAATTTCAAGGTGCTACGTTTTTCATGTCTGGATTTTGCATATTTATTTTTTCAAATGCCAATGCTAAGCTACCCCAACCCAGTCCTTGGATATTTTTTATTGTATTTTATTAGTGGGTGTAATGCAGAGGGGGACTCTTTTATTTAGAGGGGCCACCAAAAGAGAACAGAGTATGATCAATCCCGTTTTTTGTGGGGTGAGGCCACTATAAAAGTTGTCAGACTGCACCAGAAAAGCCTGCCTATTTAATATGGTATGTTTTATAGTATCAAAATTGACAGATTTTGTCAGAATGATTTTACTCTATATAAAGATACAAGAAACAGCATAAAAATAGGGTTTCATTGGACAGGTCAATGATCTACCATAAATGGAAGGGTATTCATGAACGTCACCATATTCTTCTGATAAGCCCCATATAGAACTAATAATATTGGTTTAGCTATGCTAGTGACACTAGTGACATGGGTTTTTGCTTAGTGACATGGGACATGGCCATTTCTTAAAATCGACATGTGACATGGGGACCCCCCCCATCAAGGGCCCCCACTATGGAGGATATATCCTACCCATACAGGCTCAAACACTCACATATAGAAATATATACCTCTATCAAATCTTCGGAAAGGAAAGCTGTCAAGCCACATACTCCTTTAAGGCGCAGTTAGCGTTATAATTGATGCATATTACCGTAAACTCCCGCGTCCTCTACGCCAAACAAAATGCTGGGGGGTCTTATAGCTTTCTCTCAAGTTGGGTGTGCGTCTTATACGAGGGGTAATTTTACTATAGAACAGTACTGGATTTACAAAATTGAGCTTTGAAGGTTGTTAAATATTCCCTAAACTTCTTCAGTTTCACTCGGTATATTCCATTAAATAACCCAAAAGGGAGAATGAATTAACTTTTCACCGACATGTTTCGGGTTTTTCAACCCTTTGTCAAGGTAGTTTTATTAAATTGAACAGGACTGAACTGTCCTTGGGAGCCTTATTCAGGCTTCCCAACCTTAATGTTCTAATCATAACATTAACATGGTTACATAAATAAATTATAAAATTGAGCATTAAAATGTGCGTCTTATACGCGAAAATGCATGTGCTGAGTTTGGGGTGCGTCTTATACGCGCAGCGCGTCTTCTACGCGGGAGATTACGGTACTTCGCGGATGCCAAGGTTGGGGATGTGTCTTACAGACAGATGGCCATAAAGCCCTGGCACCTGATGTCATTTGGTCTATTTGGGTAAACGACATTCAGTCTTCTCCCAGTCTTCCCCTTCGGTTTCCATAAGTACGCAGCCTTTTTACATTTCAATTTGATCAAATAAAAGCTATAAACTTTAAAGAAAAAACACTAACCTATTTTCAAGATGGCATAATTTGATGGCATTTATGTAAAACTAAAAGAATCTGGCATAGTTATTGAAATATGTGCCACTACAGAGGAGCATAGTAGGTTGATCTGCTGCACCTGATGGCGTCACGATTGCCAAAATGCATCTAAGTTGTGTTTACAACCACATGCCCTTTGTAGATTTCTCTCTGACATAGTTTGCTATTTCCCTCAACTAATATTACTATATAACCTAACACAGGGTTAATGTGAAGTTTCAGTGTTCTCTACCTTTTATAATTTTAGATATAACACATTGTTGAACACCTTCTATGTATACGTAATGCAGCACCTGATACATTTGGGCAATCGTGATGTCATCAGATACAACAGATAATGCTACTGCATGCCTATATAGTGGGACATATTTCAATCATCATGCCAGAATCTTTTTATTTGAAGGAAAGCCCACCAAAATACACTATCATGAAAATAGAGTAGTGTTTTTCTTTAAGTGAAGTTTAACATGACACATTGAACAGAGACAGTGGTGTGAGTCTGACAGAGATGGTGGTCTATGATTTGTGGCAATGACCCAGTAGGGGTGGGGGCTCATGACTGATGATGTACGATGCCCGCACCTTGTCCCATACCACACCATATTTATATTGGTAGACGGGCTTATTGTTGGTTTTTAAAACACGCCTTTAACCACTGATAAACACGTCATACTGACTTTATGTTTCCTCTTTTTTTTGTATACCAAACAGAATTTCTCACTTTTTGTTGTTGCCATCGAATTATCATATATTGTCTCTGAAATGGCTAAATACAATTCGCTAGTATGCCAAATTCGGGACAGAGTTTTACAAAGAGGGGGTACAACGTGATATGTAAAACACTTTAAACCAATGTACAGATTATTTTACCTTTTTTTTCCCTTTTTTTTGTGGGGGGGGGGGGCATTTGGATTCTTTGTTTTCAGTTCTTTTTGTTCACCCATTGCCCAAAATAATTCCTCTTTGTCAGGAAGGGCTCACTCGAATCGAACGTTTCAATATCTTATCAGCTTTATCAGAAATCGAGTGCCCTCTAAGGCTTTCGAAGCTCTTCACTCTAGAGCATCCTTCAGGTTTTCCAAATGCTACATATAATAGACCGGTCCAGTAAGTATACAGTTTTTATCACCCGTGTCGAAAACGAATCGTTGGGTACGTGTTAATTAATGGCAATTTAGCTAAATCAATCATTCATAATTAGTGTTAATTGAAAACGATGGATTCTGCCCATATTTGACCCTATTAAATTCATCTTCAGCCGATGTGGAATTCTGTGTCCACTAGAATCTACAAAACTTTATCTCACCAATATTTTATAAAGTCCTATGTTCTGCTTATTATGTACTTTTGCGATGTTATATGAATAGTAGTTTATAAATGATGCCAGATTTCTGAAAACATAACCTTCCTTGTACACTTAACCTCCATCCATTCCATGTTGGATCATTCCTCGTGTGATCCCGTGCCCCCCCCCTCCCCCACACACCTCAGTCGTGTAGAACTTATTTATCCAATTAAACACCTCTAAATTCTAATACATTAAAGTAAACCCCCACTCTCCTGTCGGTCCTACCCCTACCTCCCCTGTCGACCCTACCCCATCTGGTTATCTCTTAGAAGATGCAGAACACGTGCACAGACTGACTATTGACAACGGTCAGGGTGGGGCAGGGTCAGGGGGTCACACACCAACCTGTGTACCGGTACATGAACTGCTGTCCGGGCAGGACAATCACCCCACCCCAACACAGTCATAGGGCAAGGGCAAGGGCAAGGAAGAAGCAATATTACTGGTAATCTTGGAAGCAGGACAATTTTTGTATCAAACATATACCAGTATCTAGCCTAACGGACTCATAGTGCCAATATTTTTATAGGGCATTCTAAAACATTAAATCTGGAAGATGAAGAATAGCATCCTAAATTGAGAAGAAGAAAAAAATAGCCTCCATTACAATGGCATCTACTACCGGTAGTAGAGGCAGTTGGGAAGATGTAGGCGGGACATTAGGGGAGTGGGGTCAAGAGCTGGAGTTGGCTGGCATGGTTGGCACATAACTACTGACAACAAGTGTTGCCAGACTGCAAACAGACAGGATGGGTGGGATTAGGGGGTGAAGGATGGTAGGGTCGTGGAACTGTCAGTGTCCAATGGATGTTACCGTAGTGACTTGTGTATATGGCCAAAGGTGTTACCGTATTGGTCCATGGGGGCACTCTGGTCCAGGGCCCAGACACTCAATCATTTAACTAGGCTATACACCCAGCACAAAGAAGACACAACTACTTATTGATAAGTCAATACTGTCACATACTACGGTATATAGCCCTACGCATGAATGATGATGGGCACGTATTGTTTAGTAGGTGGTAGGCAACAGGGTTATATAGCCATGGCCTTTTAGTATTATATGTCATATATATGGGGTCTTGTTGGTTATACCGGCAATTTGTAATCATGCCAATGGTTACCATCAATTCGATTATTGGTTCCCCCTGGAATGCCTCATTATGTAAGTGATCTCCCCCCTCCCCCACACATAATAACCCTATAGAATTTATAGACGTATTTGAGCAGGAGACTTAGTCAATATCGAGAAAGATCAATGTTTTGGAAGGGGGGGGGGCAAAAAATAAAACAAAGACAACTTTTATCAGTTTAATTACATATACGAGTATACAGTATATCAGGACATCGGAGAAGAGTTCTCATCCATGCGGCTTATTGTCTGTATACTCGTATATGTAATTAAACTGATAAAAGTTGTCTTTGTTTTATTTCCCCCCCCCCCCTTCCTAAACATTGATCTTTCTCGACATTGACTAAGTCTCCTGCTCAAATACCTCTATCAATTCCAATGCCAGTTTTTTTTTGTTTTTTTTTTGCTTTTTATCCAGGATAATTCCTGTTTTAGAAGAGTAGCACATGAAGTATTCAACTCATCAATAGATGATTCTCTGAACTATAGACTCATCTGTGTAGTACAGTAATACAGCTATACATGTTTTTATCTTTTTAGATGGCAATGTCTCTAGTATGACTATGTCCTTTGGTCTTGGCCTTAGGTGTGTTGGTATTTAGATTTTAGAATTAACAAGGCCCAATTGCAGTACTTTTTATCAAAGCAATACTGAATTTTGTTTGTGTTTTGGAGGTGAATAATCGATGTGACATCAGGCGTGTGTGCAACAAGAGTGATGGTGGTGGTGTGTATGTGTCGTGGATGGGGGGGGGGGGGGGTCGCCGTTCACCACACAAGGCCCAGCCCATTTACTGCCACCCGTCAGTTCAAAGTAACTCAGTTCACATAATCGGTCAGTGGAGTGCATAACGTACATACGGTGGGTGCCCCCGGGGCGCTACTTTTATTCACACCGTGTTTGTCAGTCTAAGCATGCACCCCATGACACACATGGATGGCCCAGCCTCACTAGCAGTCAGCCATCCTACCCCCCCCCCCTTTCCCTACCCAACAACATACATGTATACCTACACAACCCACTCTACATACATATTGGCCTACACATGCCCTCTCTCCTCCCGACAGATAACCTGGGACTCGTCACAGAATACGTGAGTTCCGAGTTAGCTGTAATCCTGGCACAGGAGTCCAGTGTCACACTGATTTTAGGAGGAAGGTGGGGGAGCTGGAGAGGGAAGGCTAGGGTGGGATAGGGAGAGTGAGGACACTTTCTGATCACTGCATGATAATAAATAACCACCATGCAATGCCAACAATTTGATTTCCTAGAATAATAACTCCAAATTAAGCCACACCCTATATCTAGTGACTTATCTATGTAATCTGTATACATATGAAGGCAGTGCTTGGGTGACCACTAGGCAATGCCCAGCAGGGGGTGAGTGGATGTGTCAAGGGTTTACTCCCAGGGGAGCTGGTTGCTATGGTGACCATGACAGGTGGCAGCATCCATAGGGTAGTTTTGTACAAAATTACCTTCTTACATCCATAAAAATATCTCCATTCTCAAAGATATTTAAAATGTATGATTTTCATATGTGAAAGCAGAAGGGGGTAATCAACCACACATGTGATCTCTGAAGCAAAAGGTCATGTCCTTTAACTCAAAGTGTGAACTTTTCCTAGAGCTGTCCACTTCCCACATAGAATCTCTACTATATCCAGCTCACCCTCCTTCCATGCTCCCCCACCTTCAGGTCAGAAACACTGCTACACTGAGTCCCTGGACCAAGATTCCTTCAGCACAGACAGGAACCCGGAACTCACGTATTAAGTGCACATATTTCCAGTGGCAAGTAGAAACAGTAACAGAGAAACTAGCGTTTGAACAATTTACTATGGTGGAAGAAAGGTGTGGGGAGCTGGTGGATTTAGCTACAAGAAAAATAGGTCTACAACTTACATTTTAGAATCAGTAGTTTCTGACTGCCTGCAACTTCAGAGTCAATTCATTTCAAATGGAAAATAAGGTGCTTTGAATTCAACTTCAATGTATACAGGGTTATCAGTTACCTTCAAAACTATGGAAAAATAAACGTATATATGTCTGACAACGTCAAGGTAATAGAACTCCTATTGAACATATGGGTCTGAAAATCCCTGGTTCAGGTCTAACTCTATTAAACTTTTAAAGGTCTGTTGTGCAGTGAGATTTGAACATGATTTAGTTTAATAGAAAATCCTGTGAAAAAAATACTATTCTTCACATTTCAATGTGAAATATACACAAGATATTCAGGTGGAATTCCCATGAAATTAAGATTACATGCATTTTTGGGACATATAAATTTCACAGGAAAAGCTGCTCATATGATCAATCATATTAATTGCATCAAATTTTCATGTGAATTTCACAAGAATTTGATTCCAGGAGGGGATGGCGTGTTTCAATTATATATCTAGGTAATTAATTGTAGCTTTTTATGTTGGCCTATATTTATCAAAGTGTAATAGGCCTTCGATTTTAAGACTACCGTAATCTCCCGCGTAGAAGGCGCGTCTTCTACGCCAAACAAAATGCTGCTGGGTCTTATACGCGGGAGGGTGATTGCCTTGAGTTGGGGGTGCGCCTTATACGCGGGTTTTTCCAACATCTCATTTGGGAAAATGCGCTGATGACAGCTTGAACTCATAGCGCCAGCACCGCGGCAAACCGGGAGGTGTCGACGCGCTCGCCGGGGATAAGGCCCACCATGCGCCGGTGACAGCTTGAACTCATATAGCCAGCAGCCCGGTCGGTGTAGATTTGCTCGGCGGGTTTGACGCCGACCGTCACACCGTGTGCCGATGACAGCTTGAACTCATATAGCCAGCACCGCGGCAGACCGGGAGGTGTCGACGGGCGCTCAGCGGGTTTGACGCCGACCGTGTGCCGATGACAGCATAGACTCAACAGGTTGACACTATAGACAAAGCGGCATGGCTTGCCGGGGTGTAGGGAACATGTGGGCCGATGACAGCATAGACTCATAGCGCTAGCCCGGTCGCTGTAGATTTGCTCGGCGGGTTTGACGCCGACCGTGTGCCGATGACAGCATAGACTCAACAGGTTGACACTATAGACAAAGCGGCATGGCTTGCCGGGGTGTAGGGAACACGTGGGCCGATGACAGCATAGACTCATAGCGCTAGCCCGGTCGCTGTAGATTTGCTCGGCGGGTTTGACGCCGACCGTGTGCCGATGACAGCATAGACTCAACAGGTTGACACTATAGACAAAGCGGCATGGCTTGCCGGGGTGTAGGGAACACGTGGGCCGATGACAGCATAGACTCATAGCACTAGCCCGGTCGCTGTAGATTTGCTCGGCGGGTTTGACGCCGACCGTGTGCCGATGACAGCATAGACTCAACAGGTTGACACTATAGACAAAGCGGCATGGCTTGCCGGGGTGTAGGGAACACGTGGGCCGATGACAGCATAGACTCATAGCGCTAGCCCGGTCGCTGTAGATTTGCTCGCCGTTTTTTTACGCCGACCGTGTGCCGATGACAGCTTGAACTCATATAGGGGGGTGGGGAGGGGGGGGCGCCTTCTACACGAAACAGCCCCCCTGTGAGTTGGGGGGGCGCCTTATACGCGGGTTTTTCCGGAAATCGATCCAGAAGAGGTACGTGCGCCTTCTACGTGAAAAGGCCTTCTCTGAGTTGGGGGGGGCGCCTTCTACGCGAGCTGCGCCTTCTACGCGGGAGATTACGGTAAGTATCGGTATGTCTTTTTGGCTGTACTAATATACCGTTATGGGAATACACACATTGAATATTGATCAATTTCATGATTTATACTCTATGTCTCATAACTTATGTGACGGTATCCTTTATTTATAGGCCCTACATCCTTAAATTTGGGTCCAAATTCGGGAATACACCCTAGCCCTGGGCCTGTGAATGAACCAGCTGGGGGGTGCTATTGGGGTAAATGACGCGGGCTAGGCTGTGAAGAGCCGGAGGCGGAGGGCCAAGCAGTAATACTAAAAGAGCGTGATAGACTAGAATCACTGAGTCAGGGGGAACAGGTCCCTTCGGCTTTTCAACTTCAACTTGGCAAGTTCAAGTGACAATCATGCTATGAGTATGACATCATCGAGTGAAATTTCACCAATTATTATCCATTCAAAACAGCACACATATCAACATGAAGACCCCAGCTACCATCTAACTACCGGTCTCACCGAAAATTCAATTTTGTGGTATACTCGAAAGATATAAAGGACGAGCCACAGGACCGGTGCGTTGTTTTGACAAGCGACCGTCGAGTGACTCCGGCTGAGTGAATGAATAGCCGAGACCCGTCTGCTATGATAAAGACATCAACTCACCAGCGACGGGGGAGAGTTTACGTACGACACACCACCGCGGCTTCCACTGGAAGAGAAAGAAATGATCCAAACGTTAGATATACATTCCACCTCTCATCCACCACGAAAGAAATCCGTCGGAAAAGCGAACTTACCTTCTTTCCTTCGCGATGTTTTAGGGACCCCTCGAGTACTATGTTCATATCCGCCATGTTGGTCCCTTGTTTGAATCCCACGCACTGAATATTTCCTCGCAATCCCATTGGTTGATTATTGACGGGCGCGACCCTGGATGCGGGGGAGCTCGCCAGATGGGGTTGCTGCAACAGGGCGCACCGGGCGCAGTAGGCTGTGCCTGGAATCTTGCGGCATCCTCTTTCCTCCAGCGGAACACTAGAGCCACCACACGCCAATCGGAGCAACTGAGAACAAAAGGGGGTGCAAAGCACGTAACGCAGATTTTATCCGGAGCTCTATGTTATCCCACCCACTCCCGCCACTGGGGGATGCCGCTTTCTGTGCAATTGTAAATTGTAAACTATAGTAGAGGGTAGGACGGGGTAAGAGGCCCTTTGGGGTAAAAGGCCCTTTAGACCTCATAACCAGGGTACTAGTTGAAGGGGAAACTGGGGGAATAAATCTGGCATGAGAGGCCTAAAGGGGCTGTGTACAAATGATGTCATGCATTTTTGGACCATTTTTGACCCCCCCCCCCCTCCCCCCTTGTCATGTTTCGTCATACAACACTTGACCCCCCCCCCCCCTCAGCATGACGTCATGCAGAGAGATACCCCCCCCCCCTTAAAGTGCATGAATAGTGAAGGCCTATAGGCTATAACCAAATTAAAATGGTTCAAAGGGACATATAGTGGGTGTGAATTGGCAATAAAGGATAAGATACATGAAAAGTGAAAAAAAGAACTAGCACTGATCAACAAATGAACAGAGAAACATGCCAAACACTGTCAGCTTATATAATGTATGGGTCCCTATATGCAGGATGTACCATTTCCATGCCTTATAGTTATACACGGAGTACTATGGTAGTGATCATACACAAGTATTTCCTGTCACAAAAGGGCTTAAAAACTGTCTAGATCAATAGTCCAATACAGTTAATAATCTGCCTTCTTTGCAGCAAAAGTTGTACACTTGTCAGCGAAGAGAAAATCGAGAACAGTTATTATTAAGGATCATATAGTTCAAGAGCTTGAATGTATTGATATATTGAATGTATTGATTTAATCTATAACTTGAACCATATACAAGTGTAGGCCTACTAGAAATAGGTTTCAGGCAGAAGACTCTGAATTTAGTGAGTGGCCTAATAGAAAAAAAAATCTCAGAAAGCATCACAAATTCTCAGGAGACCATCGATTGCAATCATAGTTCCAATTTATGATCTTACAAAGCAAACGAGTCACCTCAGCATTTTACTGTAGAATCTGCAAATAATCTCAGTCCGTTAGAGTACTATGGTAGTGATCATACACAAGTATTTCCTGTCACAAAAGGGCTTAAAAACTGTCTAGATCAATAGTCCAATACAGTTAATAATCTGCCTTCTTTGCAGCAAAAGTTGTACACTTGTCAGCGAAGAGAAAATCGAGAACAGTTATTATTAAGGATCATATAGTTCAAGAGCTTGAATGTATTGATATATTGAATGTATTGATTTAATCTATAACTTGAACCATATACAAGTGTAGGCCTACTAGAAATAGGTTTCAGGCAGAAGACTCTGAATTTAGTGAGTGGCCTAATAGAAAAAAAAATCTCAGAAAGCATCACAAATTCTCAGGAGACCATCGATTGCAATCATAGTTCCAATTTATGATCTTACAAAGCAAACGAGTCACCTCAGCATTTTACTGTAGAATCTGCAAATAATCTCAGTCCGTTAGAGTACTATGGTAGTGATCATACACAAGTATTTCCTGTCACAAAAGGGCTTAAAAACTGTCTAGATCAATAGTCCAATACAGTTAATAATCTGCCTTCTTTGCAGCAAAAGTTGTACACTTGTCAGCGAAGAGAAAATCGAGAACAGTTATTATTAAGGATCATATAGTTCAAGAGCTTGAATGTATTGATATATTGAATGTATTGATTTAATCTATAACTTGAACCATATACAAGTGTAGGCCTACTAGAAATAGGTTTCAGGCAGAAGACTCTGAATTTAGTGAGTTGCCTAATAGAAAAAAAAATCTCAGAAAGCATCACAAATTCTCAGGAGACCATCGATTGCAATCATAGTTCCAATTTATGATCTTACAAAGCAAACGAGTCACCTCAGCATTTTACTGTAGAATCTGCAAATAATGTCAGTCCGTTAGAGTTCCATTCAGACAAAGATGTGGAGAGTAAGTCTGGGGGGAGGTCCCCTTTACATCTCCCCAAGCATCCCCTCAGTTAAAATAGCAACAGGGTAGTGGAGAGCTCCAGGGGAGTGTTTGTTATTTATCAACAGTGGGACTCCAGGAGGGGGTGGATTGGGGGAGGAGCAAAATAATTTTGACACCTCAAGGGCAGGGGGGGGGGGGAATATCACGTCTTTTCAAAAAGAAGCCTGTGGATTACTATGGATGCTGCCCTGAGGCAACAGCAGCAGTTCAGGGGTATTTTAGATCCTGAGGGCAGCAGTGGCCCTTTTCAAAAAGGGTTAATTAAATTGGTATAGGTAGGAAAAAGTAGTAGTGCCCCCTTATAGTGGCCTGAACATCACCTTTATTTTACACTGACATTGATGGCAGTGACACACATTGAGTGAGATGTCTGAGGAATGCATGCATGTAGGGCCTATAGGTAATGAATTTATGTCAGATGAATGCATTAAACTTCCCTACCTTTACAAATCTTTTTCAAGTTTTTGTTCCTTCCAAAACCAAAGCATATTGTGATTTCTTGATGATATGATGTCATGCAGCCCATGACCCCCCCTCCCCCCCTTGTCATGCTTGGTCATGGCAAGTGGGACCCCCCTCCCCCCTCCTGCATGACGTCATTTGTACACAGCCCCAAAGAGGAATTTTAGAAAACTGATAATTTCCACAAACATTAAAGGGGGCCTAGCACGGACTTTTAACAACATGGGTACCTGCCAAAAGATCATGCACAAATCCACGGGAACCAGCGGAAATTTTGCAACGATCTGATTGGTCAATGGGTGGTCACGTGACCTTTTAATGTGGGCATGCATTCGCCATGCTGGCCCCCCTTTAAGCCCTTTTATATCATTAGTTATTCATAGGAATCAAAATCCTGATATGCACTGGATTGGTGATAATGCACACTCTGAAATTGTCCTGAATTACCCCACACTTCTTGTAAATGTGGGGTAATACAGGACACTTCTGTGGGGTAAGACAGGACAGGGGAGGCATTTTTTATCCAAAGGGGTCAAATTTTCTCTAAGCAAATTATGAACTGTTTGAAATAAATTCCTTTGATATGTTTTAACAAAATATGCATAGATTTCAATTAGTCTAATACCTTATATAAAGGTATTTTGTTTATCCATCTGACACTGTGTGCTGATCATCATTTGGACAAATATTCCAATCTAAGCAGAATTTGACAAAAATTTAGTGTTTAAATGGTTGCCATGGTAACAGGATTACTATGGTATGCATAAAACCCCATGTATTAAATAGTTATCACAAAGACCTTTCATTTGAGCCATTTTATGATCATATCCATCAAAATGCAACTGAGATCTGGTCAAATTCATGAATTTCTGAAATTCTATTTATTATGGTTATAGCTGTGGTGGTCATTTTTCCAAAATGGCCACCACAGCAATATCCAATGCATAAAAAAACTCACAAAATTCTGAAAATGAAAAGGTTGTATGATGTATCTTTGTCTTGAGAAAAGTAGTGGATGCTCAAGTCTATTGTTGTCAGGAAGGTTTTAATCAGGATAATTGCTCAAATTGGCTCTTAAATATTATAAAGGTCCTCCCCATACAAATTCCCATAGGTAATGCATTGTCCTGTATTACCCCACCGAAAAACTAGTGCGAGGTAATACAGGACACTTCACACAGATGGTGATAAACTTATTATGCATGTCTCAGAGGATACCCAAATGATTTATTTTAGTAAACTATTGATTACTTTATTCTTTTCAACTGAAACAAGAAAGAAATAATGGTTATTTTTTAAATGAGGCGTTTGTATCTATGATAATATCTTAAAACTTAATGTAATAACGCGGTTCCCAGCACCATGCATTTTAGATATATCATATGATCAGTCTTTCCCTGTTGCCAAAGCAACCAGTCACACAACTTAATAAATACTGTGATATAAAGCAGGATACCTACCCATTATTGTAACACTAAAAGAAGCTGGCTCATGTTAATTCATAAGGAAAAATATTGAGATTTATATGAAATGTCCCTTCTTCCCCCGTGTCCTGTCTTCCCCCTCTTTCCCCTATGCAGCCATTTAACACTTGGAAGTAAGGATAACTTCAAGGAGATCTCTTTTGTAGGTTTTCATTATGATTGGATGAGAAAAAGTTAACTTACATTTAATATTTTATAACTGTTAAGATCATCATGCTCAATTTGAGATAAGGGAGGGGTCATTTTTTAACAAAACGGGGGTTGGTGAAATTCTGCATGCATGGTGAAAATTTCTCCGTCCCCCCCTCCGAGGGGTCTGAAACTTTTTCCGTCCCCCCCTTTTATTCTATAGTCGCACACGGGCTTTTTCGCTCAAAAGGGGCAAACATTTTTTTTTTTAAAGGCCAGCAATATGCCCTCAGGGCATGCCCAATTCCGCGCGGCGGTCCCAAAAATATACGCGTCACCATGAGGACGGCGCTGCATGCCCTCAGGGCATAGTCGGCATAGTCCAACGTAGCAAGTTGCGTCCTGCCCGGGGCATCGAAAGCGAAACTCATAGTACTAATGTCAGTCGCAAGATGGCGCGGTAAAAAATTCAGTTCCAAGTCAACTCTCGAGGTGGTGCCACCGTACATCTACCATATTATCGCCCAAAGAGCAGAGGTCGTTTTTATCAGATCAAGCAGCTTTTACGTGTAAGTACACCCACACATGTTATATACGAGTTAAAAAACATCAAGTGGTGATTTTACTCTACCGTGAGATTCGTTTGATACGGTTTAGGGCAGTGGTACTGAGCGAATTCATAGTTGGATCGGCGCCCAACTCACGTAGTGTCATTAGCCTAGGTAGGTACATCACATGAAAATTAAGATAAGGAGTTAGAGCTAAACCCCTGTGTCTTAGTTGTGCAGGAGAGTGCAAGGATTTCAAATCTTTTGGAATCATGTTGATATCTCAATTCGTTCTCACAGAATCGCAGAATTAGTATCTAGAAATCTGACATTTTTGTCCTAAGTATTCAGCCAATTTGTTGTGACCTTCTGGATCCCAATAATGGACCAATTAGCCATAATAAATGAAGAAATGAAAGGGAGGTAAGTTAGTAAAATATCAATCCAATTGGAATGAACCACAATATCAGCATGAAATAAAAAGCTATCTGACCCAGATGTTTACCTGTACGAAATTTTACCTTGACCTAATTTTCCTGTGACCTATATATCTGACCTACATTACTTCTGACCTAGATTCTGATATCAAATATATAGGAACAGACGCTGTAAAATATGAAGAAGTAGACATTCTGATAACCTAACCACTAGCTGGTATTTGACCCTAACATTAATATCTAATGGGTTTCCTATTGACCTAGTTTCAGGCCACCCTATATGTTTGACCAACATAAGCTCAAATAATTTTTTCCTGTGTGGTAGCAAGTTCACATGGTTGGGAAATTGTAAAAAATCAGTTAATTTCTCCCAAAGTCGGGGAGCCTGTGAAACAAGTTTATCTTAGCAGGTATTGTAAGTGTCACACCTGTATGATGTACATGGGTCATGCAGTGATGGTTTTAAAACTGCCAAATCACCATTTCGCACCTTCACACAGGAAAATGTGATTTTTCGAATTTCTTTTGCAGTCACCAGCTGTACTATTCAGTCCACATGCACAAACTAGACCTTATATGAAATGCCATGAAACATACTATTACTTTCTTTTAGTTTCATTCTACTTTTTCATTTTGGACAACTTGATTTAGATGACCTTTTCAGTCATCCACTTCAGAAATCTACAAAAATGTCTAGAAATGCACCAATTTCCCCCAAAAATTTTCATATAGGTAAAATAAGCCGTGAAATACCAAGATAATTTCTTATATGTGTTCATTTATTCTTTGTTCTGTAAGAATATGCCAATTTCAGTGCAGTTTAATTTCCAGTGCAGCAATTTGTTGGGTCACAAAAAATGCGTCACAAATGATGGACACTCCCTGAGGAGTGGTGCAGGCATTGTGTGATGTACCTAATTAGGGTCTCATATCTGTGACTACGAATTCACTGCCAGTGCCATTTCTTTCTCACTCTGTCTATGCCAGACTATGCCCTAGAAACAATTTCTTGTGAATTCACGTGAAATTCATGTGATTTCACAAGAAAATTTGGTGTAATTCACGTTATTAATCACGTGAATTTGTGACTGTGAGCAGCAATTCACGTGAAATTCAGCAGTCACATGAACAGAGCTCTCAAGTTTTGATGAAGCCAAAGAGTGAGACTTTGCCGGGCCCGGGGCGCTCAGAAATTTCCAAACATTAGGGGAATTGTCACAATTTAGGTAAAATTGGGGGGTTTGGGGGAAAAGTTTGAGGGAAAATTTTGAAAAAATAAAGACAATTTGGCTGACTTTCCTACACCAAACAGTGAGGAAAGGGCAAAGTTCACTCTACAAGTATATACTGATTTTTTGAAGCCTAAAATGCGTGAGAAATAGCCTGCTCTGCGTGAGTGCGTGAGATGAGCCCCAAATGCGTGAGACTCACGCCAGATGCGTGAGAGTTGAGAGCTCTGCATGAAATTCATGCGATTTCATGTGAATTTCACATGACTTTCACATGTAGGCCTACATGCATCTGACAATAAAATGTGAAGAACTCGTGAAATTCACAAGATTTCACAAGAATTTCTGCTGAACCAAATTTTCACCAAATTTACTCGTGTCAAAGTGGTGAAAAGTCGTTCCTTGTTTCCAGGGTGGTCACGACACAAATTTTGTCCGGCGGGCGCTGACTCTTACCTGATGGGAGAGTCAGGCTTCCTGCATAGGGCTCATTTGTCAGGTGGCTGGAATTGTAGGACATAAATTTTTTATGTCGATTTCCTCTTAAAGATGGCTTCCTAAGACATGTTAATTGGTTGACATTTTGTGAGAAACCTTTAATACGGGGGCCCAGATTATTTGGTTCTCGCAAATCTGTTAGCCTTCATATCAAGTTTCGCTGCCACGGTCGGCCATGTTGGATGTGGTTTCAGGTCTCACAACAGAGGTGTTATTCATGAAATAATGTTATTCATGAGAATCTGCTTGGAGAGTGGAGATTGACTTCTTGTCTGGCAGAAAATGCACCTGCTGATAGCTGCCCGTTGGAACCCACACGGCATGTGCCAAATCTTGGAAAGGGTGCGATCTAAAAGTTTCCAACAAAAGACGCTCTTCCCACTCACAGACAGCAAAACTAAGGTGGTACTCTTGTCAATACCATAAGCTGATTGTTGGCAATTTATTTCTGTCAAATGTTATTCTTAATAGAAACTTGCCGTTTCTAGAGCACCTGAAAGTTTTAGGTATACCAGTCCCAGCGACTCAGTCCTTAACTGAGTTGCGCCCAGTGACTACACAAATTACACTCAATTAATTTACAGGTCCCGGTACTATGTCTTATCCGGGTCTTATCTAACGATTTTGGCTTGGACAGTGCTTTTTTCGGTTATAACACTGGTGCATTACCAGGCCATATGGGAGTGGTCATTATTTATCAACAGGGGGGTGGTGGGTTTTCGCATGGACGCGCGAAAATTTTTTACGCCCCCCCTCGACAGCAGTCAAAATTTTTTGCGCCCCCCCCCCGCGCTGGAGAGTTTTCGCGCCCCTCTTTAATCCATAGTAGCGCGCTGACTTTTTTGTTAAAAAGAGGGTGAATTTTTTTAGCCCCCCCTCAAGAGGGGTCAAAATTTTTTAAGCCCCCCCCTCGGGAGGGGTCTGAAAATTTTACGCCCCCCCTCAAACCCACCACCCCCCCTGTTGATAAATAATGACCACTCCCTAACCCTACTCTAACGCCTTTTGGACATCTTCAAGAAGCCTTTGGTTAGAGTCTGGAGAAGTATACAAAGCCAATCTCTTCAGGGCTCTATGCTACTATGGGAATCGTTCTCCGGCTGCTGTGGCAAGAGATGGACTCGGTGTCCTCTACACCAAGCCGAACAGTACTAGTGTAGAAGCCAATGTATATGAAGGATTTGAATAAGTTGTCCGACATTGTCATAGGCCTACCTCCCGGGGGGGCCACTCTCGAATTTATGGATACCATGTGCGTACATTATCTCAAAGTTACAAAAGTCATACCCCTTTGGGCGTGCCACCTCTCCAATTTTGCCTAAAGATTATACTACTTTTCAGAGAAAATTATCAAAACTTCCCTTGAAAATTCAGGCCCAAAACCATACCCCTTTTGGCCTAAAATGGCCCAAAATGGACCCCTAATAACGGGTGCGGGCGTACCCGCCCATGGGGCCCAAAACATACCCCTTTCCCTCTAGTTTGTGTACGCACATGGTTACTATAGATCAGATAGGGAGTGGCTCCCCCGGGGCCTACCTGGGGCTTTGTACACCTTGTTAGCATAGAACCCAATGCAATGGTGCCATGTCGAGTTATTAACAGTGAAACATCCTTAGATATCCTAGATGAACTAGTGTGGGGGTTTCCACACCGTCTGCCACTCAAGGAGCTCTCCTAACATCATATGCCTAGGGACTGGTTGGCAGGTCTAATATGAATTTTTGAGCGGTTTCTTTTGATCAAACTGGCTTTCTGATTCTTTAATCGAGTAGATTCAGCCCAAGTGGAGTGATAGTGCATAAGCGATGCATCCATCTCCTCTCCTCTTGGTTCCTTTCAAGCTTGCCCTCTCGTGATGTGGAGGGATTCTTTATGAAGCTTAGTATTGAAATTATCGGTCCGTCCTCCCAACATTCTGCAGGGGTGCGTGAGTTGTCGGGGCAGTGCTCCATCCTAAATGTAGCACTCTGCCCCGGGAACAATAACCCCAGGTTGGCATCTACACCCCAGAGACAAATGAGAAACCTGGGGTTTTTTTTCGTGACATAAATTATTTATCATGATTATACTTTCACTCAAAGACCTAATTCACAAGCAGCTGTAGCATGACACACCTCACATTACAAAAACACAGATATCAGAAAATCAACAGTGACTGACATACCCCTGAATTATTTTCATATTTCAATGAAAATAAAAATCACTGTTCATTTTCCAACTAAATCCATAAATCCTCTCCATCTAAATTATTTCAAATCATTAGATATTGGATTTATTCTATCACGCCTGATGAGACATTTAGCTTGAAACCACACTACAACCCCCCACTACAGGGTTCCTATATCTGTGAAATCCACCACTGGATCCATCCCCACCCCAAACATCAGTTTGGAGCGGGCACTATGAAAATACACACTCTCCAAGCAGCATACTGCAACAGAGCCTCGTTTTCAGATCCAGACAAAGTCACATGAGCAATGTACTGGCCCCTCATTGGCCAGTCCATTGGTTGCCATGACACAAATAGTGGATGCTTACAAGTCAAACTGACACTTTGTGGTAGCGATTCAAAGGGTGCAGACACACCGCTCTTCACAGGTCTAATATGAACATGTCATGCCTAAATTCTCCATATTGTTCGAAATAAATAAGAATCCAATCATTTTCCATAGCGATACGTCTCGGCACCCGCCCTTGCGGCTTGGTGACCTTTGACCCCGTAAGGTAAGTGTGTCACGCGCCGACATCCAGTCTACTTTCACAGTGTCAACATGCCCTGGCATGGTTAATCGCTTTGATTTATAAAGAATCTGTTGGCTTTTGGCCTCTATATAGACCAGAATGGCGCTGAAACATGGCGAGAATAATCCTCAGCACCATGTAGTAAAGAATAGATAGGTTAAAAGGTTAATATCATAACATTTCAACGTAACAACTTGATTTTCCACATGCCGGGGCCCTGCGGCGAAGAGGCCCGGGAATATGGACAAGAAAGCACAAGACGACTTCCGCTGTCAGCATGGCGAGGATTATTTTTCTCCTGGCTTAATTAATAGGGGTTATAAGGTAAGAAATTAATATAAAATGGAGAAATATGTTAGATAAACGCATTAATTGATGTTATTTGAAAGCACTCGTGGGTTTAGGGTTCTATATTCTATAAAACCCATAAACCCACTCGTGCTTTCAAATAACATCAATTAAATGCTACTTATTCTACCTCTAACAACAAAGTATACAGAATTCCGATCTCTACCGCACTGAGGCCTGTACGCCGATGGGCGTGGCGTACAGTATCCCGTATGCCACGCCCCTGTACGCCACACTCAAAGAAGAGCATTGGACAATTTTTAACACACTTCCCTATAAGAATCTGCTCTAAAATAATTATTTATAGCTTTTATGGGTCGATTTTTAAAATTCAAAAACCAAAATGACTGCGAAACATTAGCGAAGACAATTAGTGCGGACGGTAACCACGGAACGTAGCAAATTTCCAAGGTAACTCCAGTGAGTGAGAGTCTGCAGTTGGCTTAATGTGCATTGTACGGTAATTATAAACAGATCTGCGGTCTACTGCACCTTATCGAACTTCTCAAAAGGGGAGGGGGATGCACCATATAGGAAGAGTTAAATTATGTAGGGGATCTTGTTTCAATTTTAGTGTGCACTTTCACTCGAACACCTGTCTTGAGTGGCAGACATTGCAAAAAAAAAACACTGATCACTGACAAGGACAAGGGGGAGGGGGGCCTAAAAGTTTTCAAGCACCACTACGAAAACCCATGAGCACCACCCCAGAACCTGAATAAAGATACCAACTGTATTGGAAAACCAATTTGATGGTTATCATCTTTTTTTCTATTCATATTTATTAGAACAAAAAAAAACACGTTTACATTATATACTGTAGGCCTAAGGCTAAGTACTTCTGTAAATTTTCTCCTACAAGCCGTACTAGAACCCTGAGAACCATCTTTTTCTTGATACACAGACCCAGTGATCATGGCTCACAGGCAGGCAATACGTCAGCTCCGGTCTCTTAGGACAGCATTGCGGGGAGTCTCTGCGATAGCACAACAGCCGACTGGACACAGGATGACTATTCGCACACAACCTCTGCTACAGCCACTGTCAGCTTCCATACATACTACCATGCGCCACAACAATGCCAACATCATCAACATACAAGATGAAGACGACTTCAAGAAGAGAGTTCTTCAGAGTTCTACCCCAGTCATTGTGGACTTTCATGCAGTGTAAGTGCTGACTGAAGTAATAGGCCTTAATCATTCATCATTAACTAAAAGAGCATATACATTTGTGATTTAGGGCGTAATCATTGTTTAGTAAACTGATTTTGTATCCTTAGGTGGTGTGGCCCATGCAAGATGCTAGGACCGAGGCTTGAGTCAATGGTATCTGAACGTGATGGAAACGTCCTACTTGCCAAGGTTGACATCGATGATAATGGAGATCTGGCTATGGAACACGGGGTAAGCTAACTGTAATTTTCTGCATTTGAAATGCAGTGCATTGCATCAAGATTAATATGAACCCGCATCTTTGTGGAGTTTAAGCTTTTATTGGGATTTTTTTCATCATATCACACCTTATTCAACGCTACAGTGGGAATTGTAATCACATTAAGCTATTAGACGAGTGCTATCTCCCACTTGTCTCAATCTACATGTTCCAGGATTATTTCGATAGTGCTCGGCTCCCTAATTACCACCCTACTGGAAAGAGGCACCTCTCGTTAAAAGTGACGTTAAATAGTGCTGCCCCTCTTTACCATCGTATTGTTGCAATCAGCTTACCGTAAAAACTTTTTTTTCGTTATTACCGTAATCTCCCACGTAGAAGACGCGCTGCGCGTATAAGACGCACCCCAAACTTAGCACATGCATTTTCGCGTATAAGACGCACATTTTAATGCTCAATTTTGTAAATCCAGTACTGTTCTATAGTAAAATTACCCCTCGTATAGTACGCACCCCCAACTTGTAGAAATCCTATAAGACTCACAAGGCATTTGTTTGGCGTAGAGGACGCGTCTTATATGCGGGAGTTTACGGTATTACCTAATTGAGTCATTATCATTATTTCAGGTACAAGCAGTGCCGACTGTATTAGGAATGAAGGACGGTAAAGTGGTCGACAAATTTGTTGGAATGAAAGACGACGATTCTCTTGGAAGTTTTATTGATGGACTAGTAGGGTGAAAACAGTGGCACAAATTGTTGTTACAAAGTACCTGTATATTAAAATGTTTATGAGTGAGGATGACTGCAACAATGAATGGATTAAGTATGATTGAGAGATATAATTTTTCTTTTTCCTTTGTGTCCTGCAAAATGGCGACCAAAATCATGAGAGTTTACTTTTCTCAAAGACGAGAAACGGCTGTTAGTTTTGAATAAACTTAAATATTATAAATCTTTAATTTAGTGTTTTCTTTTATTAATAGCAATTAGCAGATTTTGACAAACACATACAGATAAAACAACTAAGGAAATCAACAACATAGGACAAAACTTTGGATCGCTTTTCTTTATTTACCACCCAAATGATACAATAACATACAATTACAACATACATGTACTTTTAGTACCAGTTGTTCACTTATGACCCATTTCCCATGATACATGTATTAACAGTCTATGTAAAAATGGTCAATCAATGCACATGTAGCACGTGTATATTGTAGAGTCCTGGGAACTGTTTGCGGGGCAGGCTGCACTTCTCTTTAATCTGGGCCAGGATGCTTTCTAGTCCAACCAACTCGTTGTAGAACTGAACCTACAGGGGGGTAAAGAACTTTCTATGAACGCAATCTGCTTATTGTTTAAGCCACAGATAATATGCCATTTATTTTCTGGAAAGAATTGTCAAAACCTAAAATAGCTCTACGGACCTTAAATTTGGTTTATTAAGGCTACAGTATTAAAGGTGATTGTTACGAGCGGCATCGTTCATATACACGACTGATTTACGGCACGTGGGTCCGAGATCTGCCATAGTTGAAGCAACCATATAGGCAGCGATTTTAGATATAATTTTATCTATCAAGTGACTGGTTGGTGATAAAATAGGACATGAAAAATCCAAAATAATTTATTATACAAACCAAAATAATTTGTTATAGACTTAGACAGTGCAATAGAACTCACCTGTTCTTCTACAGTCTGATGTAGTTTGACAAGTAGGGGATGTGCCTCAGAAGACAGAACCATCTGTGTGAAGTGGGCGTCCAGGATCAGGTTAAGCCAATCAACCACCTGAAACAGATCCAACAACGACCATCACCTTAAATGTTTCTCTTTTTAAAAGTCCGGGTGCGCCTCATATGAGGTTTCGCCTTACATGCGACGTACACTACGGTATTATGCCTTAACACAGTGCACAGGTCATTTAACGTGCGCAGAACTCGTGATGTCCAGTGGTTCTTTAACTGCCAACTACATATCCTAAGATAATGTCCTTAATTTCAGGAGTTTCTCACATAATGGTGAACAATGAAAAAGGGTGGTAAATATTCCCTAAACTTCCTGAAATAAGTAATGCAGCATATCCATAAAAGACCAACTGGATGAATTTAAACTTGTGCCGACATGTTTCGAACTTTTCAGTCCTTTATCAAGGCTTGTTTATTTTTAAGAGACAATTGCTTAAGTGTATTTGGGAGCCTTATACAGGCCACTCCAGATTGGAATATAATAAGGTGGTCACGGTAACATAACAATAGTGACTCACAGTAATAACCATATAGATTTTCATAGAAGGCTCCCAAAATGGGTGAGCCCTGTCAATAAATACGTCTTGGTATCTCTTGGTGAGAGAGAAAAAAACCGGTTGAGGGTTTAGCCCTAGGTAGTGTCATAGAGTTTGTGATGATAAATAATTACAATCTGATGAACTTTATATACTGTCAATGTGGGGTATGATATCACAGTTTGAGTTTAAATTTTTTGCGATCTTCACGTGACATTGTTGCTTTTGGTAGGTTGGGACTGTTAAAGGTGACTGGTGGATATTCACACTCTGGCCATGGGATTTCCACCCACTCTTTTATATCACAGTTGGAGGAGGCGTCGGTGATGGGAGTGTTTTTGGGTATGGTGTCCAAGTTGTAGCTCTTGTTGGCATAATAGGTCAAACCCAGGACGTCCTGTGCAGTTGACTCATCTATAGTTAGAAAGTCTTGGTTGACTTCCTTCATGGGTGTTAGTATTTCGGGTGACCAGGGTATAATAGGGGTGTTGTGTACACTGGAAAATCGGTCTTGATGGTCTAAATTTTTTACCTCAATCATTTTGTTGAGGTGTTCGGTGGTTTGGATGTACTCGTCAATGGACTTGTCCCATGTTGGTACTGATGGTGGTAGAGTGGTTGCATTGGGGTGAATTTTCACATGTGCTTTACTGCCTGGAAATTTGTTGAATTTTCCAATGAGAGGTTGAGTGATGGCATTCATATGGCATAAGTCAGGAGGAGTGTCAATCTCCTTTTCATATGGCGTTGGGGCTGGAACTACATTGAATCTTACCGGCTGTGACGAATAGTCGTAATTGGCCCATTTTTTCACATATGCACTACGTTGGGCTATCTTGGCATTCCTTCTTTTGCTTTTGTAGCTAGTCGATCTTTTGTTAATGGCACCATTGGGTTGTAACTTGGGTGGTGGTAGATACAACAGGCCATGATCTGGTTTTTCACCAGGGTGTATCCTCCTTAAATGACGATTGAGATTCGATTTCCTATCAAATATCAGGCCACAATAGGCACAAGTGACTTTAGTTTCCCCGTGGTTAGAGTTTAGGTGTAGTCTAAGGTGAACAAGTGTAATGGTGAACAAGAATATAGAGCATGATATACAATTCACTCACCTTGATAAGTGAGATAGCTCCTTTCGATTTCTCAGCACCACCGAGTGCGTTGCTGTCCAAAGTGTAGTGCATAAACGATAACAATTGCTGCAATTTTAAAAAAAGCGAGATGAATACACATTAATCGAGGGATATAACATATATCATTTCACTCCCCTGATACAATTGAAGACATTCCCTTTACTACCCGTACGTACACTTATTGGAAATTTTGTTTATGCATTGAATCAATGTATTGTTATGAGGGCCGGACATATTCGCGCTATCCATTTACAAACCATCGTCAACCTAGAATAGTAACCAACTTTTAGCCATAAAAGCTTCATGTAGTCTACAGTAGAAGCAACATATCTGGAACTTCCAACTATTACTTACCAAACAGTTCTGGAAGTCAACCTCCCTCACTTCTCCAGCCATGAAGACATCATTGAATGGAAGTGCTAAGATAGTTTGGCTACGATATGGTTAATGGAAACATATGTGACATTACGGTATATTCATTGCCTTACAATTAAGAGATGTATGTATTTGTATAAGTATGGAAAAAACAACAACTGGAATTATAAAAAAAAAAAAAAACCCATCAACAACAGGACCTATTACCGGGTACTTTTACTCCTAACATACCCTAGAAAGGATACACAAGCCTGGACTTTGCTAATCCATATGGGCATGGTTTATCTGTTGGTGGTTTGTCCTTATTTGACTTGTTCTTCTCTTTGACTACAATAGCCTCACATTGACGGTCCTCTGCCCTGTAACACACAAACATTGGTTTGGGTTTATAAATCTATGGACAATAGTCAAAGGCAGGTTTTAAACATTTTAGACTGATACCTGCGTGAGGGTTTAGCTTTCCCGACGACAACATTTGGCTCAAAGGACAGACCTCAGAGTTGCAACCTAGACAACGTGAACATTTAAATTTTGAATCACACTACTATGGTCAGTACCTCGCATATAAGGCAAACTTGAACTGAAAAATAAAGCCAAATGAGCAAATGGGGCTTGATTTTGAATGGTGCTGCACCTCTCAGGTGCAGCACCATTCAGGAACATTTTGAAAGGTGCAGTTAGACTTCGTGTCATGTATGAGCTGCGCCTTATACACGAGATATTACTATCCAAATAATGTCCTTTCAAATCTCCAGTACAAATGACAAAAGATCTTAAATATTATAAAAGAAAGATAATATCAATATGAGTACCTGAGTGCAAAGTTGAGGCATATTCTGATGGCCTTTTCTGGGATGTCGGGTATAAGTGTCAGACAGTCGTACATTAATTTCACTTCTTGTCGGGTTGACAGCGCCTCCATGAAATCGCTCATCATGCTGCTCATGTAACATATAGATGGTCATTAATAACAGTCCTATTTATCACTCTCATCCACAATAAGAACGTCATATAATCCTCGCCATCCAATCAATCAAATCACAAAACCCCACTAACAATTGTAGAAATTAAGGCCGTTTTATTCTGATAACTTGGATTACGGATCCGGCAGTGAAATTTTGAACAAAATGGAGAGAAAAAAAAAAAAAAATTATTTTTATTTTTTTTCCTCTGGCCAATGGGATTTTTGGTGAATCTGGTAAAAAAATTATTCCTTAAACAAAAAAAAAAAGAAGTTTATTGTCAGTATTAAGCCCTCATCATTCTGCCTTTATGGTGGAAAAGTTCTCGTTGTTTACACTTTTGACGGCATAAAAGTCACTTTTCCATCCCTCTGTAACCCCCCCCCCCCCCACACACACACACACAAAAACATACCAAAAGAAAGCAAACAAAAACAACAACACCAATATCTTTGAGATCCCGAATACACAAATGATAGGATCTAACATTTTTTTTATATCTAAAAGGTTTTGCGATAGTATTTGTATGGGCAGGTGTGATTAATACATTACCAAATACCAAACTGTATATGTAAATAAGTTGGCACACATGGGTACAAACCTTGAGGGGATCATAGATCGTTTAATAAGAAGATGAATCTCGTCCTTTGGCCAGAAGGTTTTCTCCGACAAACATCGTCTGAGAACAGCGGCAACTTGGTGTTGAATCTCCAGCAGATCTGTCTTCTTCTCCTTATCCATCTCTTGCATAAGTGAGTTAAACGCCTGACTAAACTGTTTATGTGTCTTTGTCTGTAGGGATAAAGGGCCATTCGTTTATTGTAAAGTAATAACTAAACTGTCGAAATACACTGAAACAGGGATACTAACATTGTGGTTATCTTTTATATTGTGTAAATTTTTTTTTATTAGGGTATACAAATGGCACATTTTATTATTTGTCATTCATCCATATGATGAGACGATGTTAATGTTACTCCTTCAACAGCTACTGCTCGAATGTGCATACGTCTGCAAAATGATATATATCCTTACCATTTCAGGATCTGAAAGTTGTTTTAATAGCTTTGTCACAGCACTTATGTTAGGCTCCTGCAAAAGATCAAAAACCATCAATTTCACATACGAAATAGTATTCAGATAGCGTCCCCCACCCCCTTTCAAAGGAATGAAGAAAGCTTCAATTGCTACGATAACCCATAGGCTTCCCAAGTGTCATCGATATTTGTGTGTTTCAAGGGGTATCCCAAACTACCAGCAAATTCTTTACTGTCTCTTTTATCTTTCTACTAATTAATCATTATGAGGACCTACACATAATGACATAAGATAATGATTTCACCCTTACTTGTGTGGTCTGCATGGAGGATGTGCTGAATTTGCCCAGAGCTGCTCCTAACGTTGACTGCCTGGAGGCGAACGAGTACAGGTACAAGCCTTTGGTACACACCAGGACGACATGGTTACCATGGCAACGGAGGTGCACCTAGAACCAATGAATGTAGGTATTTATATTTTCATCATGCAGGAGTAGTCTGGAATTCACACCTCATCACCATACATCAAACTATTGCAGCATTTTAAAGAAGTAAATATTGAATACCTGTTCCTTTCCGGATGGTGCAACTGGTAGGGGGTTTCCTGCCTGCAGAATCCCAAACTTTGTATCCCAAATCCCTAGGCAAGCTAAAAAGAAAAATCATCTTCTAGTTTTATTATACATACCGGGAGTATGTCACAAATAGGTGAAAAACTAACTTAATTCCCACCCTTGCAATTCAAGCCTGTGAACTCGTCTGGGACTGAGTCCAAATGGCACCTGCAATTATTTTAAGTATACAAATCTATGAAATCTTCAATCTTGATAACCCCATTTATCCTGCGCTAAAATTGGACACTTTTTTGAGGAACTGCTCTTTAACCCTTTAAGGGCAGAGCAAAAAACCCTATATAATGGGCATCGACTATAGTCGATGCTAGGTTTGGTTTGGTTTGGTTTGGTTGATTTAACCTCCGCTAATAGTAGTTAAAATTTAGCAGAGAGACTATGTTTCATTTCTTTTCTGTTTTTCCCTATTTACTTAAAATAGGGCATTGCCTGATAGGATCAGGCTTCCTTGTTTTTCATATTTTGTCAAAGAGCTTGGCTTCCCGCAGGAAATCAAGAATCTCCTTGTTTCCAGTGCTGTGGAAAACACTGTTCATTGTCGTTGGATTTTTCAGGAATTTCTTCCTGCTTCTCTTGGTTGCCTGACAATGTAGCATGAGATGTTCCACACTCAGCTGAGTGTTGCATGCCTGACATACAGGTGCCACTTCACCTTTCAGAAGGTAAATGTGTGTCAGTTTGGTGTGACCAGTCCTAAGACGGGTCAGTTTCACCTGTTCTGGTCTTGTCAGGTTGTCCTCTATGTATCTTTTGCCGACCGTTGGTCGGATGGTTCGCAGCTTGTTGGCATTTGCAGCGTTCCATCTGCGCTGCCACTTATCCTGAACATGGACTTTAGCCATGGGTAGGAGGATGCTAGGTCTACCATGGTGTCGACTATAGTCGATGCTAGCCCTCAATGGGTTTCTTAAGGGCCCTATAGGGTAAAACATCATACGATAAGAAAACTACCGTAATCTCCCGTGTATAAGACGGGTCTTATACGAGGGGTTTTAGTTCTCCTTGGATCCACAAGGGGGACACCAAGACCTTTCTTTTGATATGTTACATGCCATAATTTTCATAATAGGGCATAAGGGGGCGCAGGGGGGTCCAGGGGGCCCAAGCTACACACATGTTTTTAAATTTTGAAAATTCACTCAGTAGAACCAAAGTTATGAATTTTTCATTTTTTTGAGAATTTTCCAAAACTCTTGGTGCGTCTTATACGCGCAATGCGTCTTATACGCGGGAGATTACGGTATGTTACCTGTCTCGGTATTAGGAGAGCGGGCTCCATAGACCGCTAGATGCGTGGACCCAAGACTACAGATGGCGCTACTTGTACCATGCAGTGGTATCTGGTGTAGTTGGACAGTCTGACCAAAGGAAGGCCCTATTAGATACGTCTCTGTCAGCCCACCTGAGGAGTCTGTTCATGTAATGAGATCTTGTTTTAACGAGTGTTTATAAGAAAGACACAACGGAGGAAAACTACAAATCCATAGCCATTTTAGATTAGTGTTATTCTATACTATTCTATTCTATGCCATTGATCATGTGAACTCAACATACTGAAAAAAATCACTTTCATACATTGGCAATCTTTCTAACGGGATATTTTATATGTTAAGTGTACTGTTAAAAACAATCAAACATTATAAAACAATCAATTCAAATGACAATTGAAAATCATGTTTTACCCAGGGATAGGAATGATGCCTGTGTTTCTCTCGAACGAAGACAATGACATTTCGCTGTTGATGAATCTGCCGAGATCAAGAATCAAAAAATATATTTTCAGTATTATAGAATGGAATTGTCTAAATCTATAAATATTAGGTCTTATTTTCAGAAACATTAACATATTTCTGAATGTTCAAACCGTTTATACATATTATGCAAGACTAAGGTTACATTATTTCGCTAGTTATCCGTTACACATATAATTCCTTTTATCGATCTTGTGTCCTTTTTGTTCAGTCTATCCAAAACTTTATATACGGATATACCTGATATATCAAAGTTTCTTCCTTGTGTAGATTCACAACCTTCTTTGATGGCGAACACTGTAGCATTTTGACGTCCGCTCCCATCCTGAAGAATATAAGACACCCAGCTCCGTCATAGCAGTGCGCCACATAATATAATGCAACAAGAAAATGCCTAAAATGACTATTTATCTTCACTACTTAATGAAATGTAAAGTGTTCTACACAGCCCCTTATGGGTTATAGACCATTTCATTGCACAATGCACTTGGTCACCATGATGCAAGAACGCGGCTGTCGACTTCTTGCAGTCATACATCAGGCCGAACCTCCAGGGTTGATGTACACACCGTCTCACCATGGGCTAGCATGATATGCCAGTGCAGTACTGGCGAGTTACTTGCAAGTTATACAGCCCTTAGTAAATGTCCAGAAACAGCAGCTCACCTTTGCTATCATCATCAGTATCAACTCATCCTTAACCATGATGGCCTCTACCCAGTGGAGTTGCTCGCCTTTCTCTAAACAGGGCGAGCTGATGTATTCAGATGAGCTGCTCAGCCAAGCGAGACTCCCATCCGCATAGATTATAAGTGGCTCCAGCCGTCCCTTGCTGATTAACCTATGAACCAGTTTGGATATCTGAAGAGTGAATTTGATATCATTATTACGAATATGTGCAGAGAGACTTCATTCCCTGGTCATTATGAAGCTGTAGTTTTGGACAATTTTCTATTGGAAATTCATATATATGCAGTGTAATAAGGAAATGCCACGTTGAATAGAAATTCCTACAACAACAGGGGAGAAATGCTTCACTCTAGGAGAAATAAATTTCTTTTAGATTTACATGCACTAACTTATTTCCAAACTAAAGACTACTGAAAATGTCCATATCAAGTTATGTGGTGCTACATGATGACATAGAAATCACACTTACTGTAATTTTCTTGCTTTTGTTAATCGATACCTCGTCTTTACCCCACATACGTAGAACCTAGATCAAAGAAAAAAGTAAACCATACCTCCAGTAATAGGTCTCCTAGGATTTTGCTGTTAATGGCTAATTATATTTCAATGATGTGTCATATTCTAATTAGTGCACTATAAAAGTGTATAATATATGTACTGTCAGTCTGTGAAATCCTAGATATATTAAACCTGCATCCTTACATTCAGAAAAGGATTTTAACGGTAAATGCATTTGGCACTTAAAAGCAGTCATTTCAGTACGGTTCTAGTGTAAGAACACACTGACAAAACACTACATGTAATCATTTAAAAAAAACGAAAAAAGAAAAAATGCAATGAATCATCATGTGCAGATATGTACAAGCAAATTACGGTGACATTACCTTGTTATCTACGACTGCAACATAACGATTTCCAATGGAGTCATGGACTGTTCCATTGATCAAAGCATGTCCTGTCATTATAGTCCAACTATTGATTGGCTGAGTGTCACTCACCTAAAAAAAGAGATAATGAAAAAAAGATGAGGTCGACATGGGGCCCGGGGTAAAACTGGAGGGGAATTCATTAGGAGGGTATCAATAGGCGCCCACTAATTGATGGTAGGTGGCAGCAGGTCACACAAAGTAGGCCTGCACTGAAGGGTGTTGTAAAGATTATTGGTCTAAATTCGACAGTGGAAATGTAGATGAGGCATCAAATGAATACTTAATGTATACTATGAGGACTGAGTGCTATCTAAGACTGAATTTGGTGTTAGTTTGGGCGTCTGAGCTGAAAAAGGAATTACTGTTATTGATATCATGCAAAATATTCACTGCAAAAGTGCATGATTTGGGTATGTCTGCAGAAAATGCCTAATAGAAAAAAATCAAAGTCACAAAAAGACGTCGCTGAAGGGTCTCATTTTTAGGGGAAAATGTGTGCCTATAAGAAAATCGTAGTAGCTAAGACCCTAAAACATCAGGGATATTTTATTTTGGCTAATATCCTATATAGAAATATATAGAGAAAACAATTAGTGTAGTGCAGCCTCTAAGCTAGAGTGGGAAACCATTCAGAAAAGGGTGCGCATATGTTGGTTTTGCACTGTGACTGCCCTAAGCAGATGGGTTTGCGTGCAGACGCGTGAAAATTTTTTCGAACCCCCCCCCCCCCTATCGAGGACGTAAAGTTTTTTCGACCCCCCCTATAAGGGACAAAAATCGCGCAAACGTCCCCTTTTAGCCTATAGTAACGCACGGGGTTTCCACTGAAAACAGGTGAAATAATTTTGCCCCCCCCATCAGAGGTGTTGAAAAAATTCTGACCCCCCCGGTCAAGGGGTTGAAAAATTGCTGACCCCCCCCTCAAATCCACCAGGCCCCCCGTTGTTAAAAAATGATCACTCCCTTACTTACTACCCTCCCAAGCATACTTAGGCCTAGGCCGAAATACCCGCCTGCTTACAGGCAGGATCCAAGATGTATACAAGTCTATAGTGGCACAAACACATGGCTAGTCTGAACTAAGTACTCACTGTCAGTTCCTGGAAATTGTCCCTCCTATTTACAAACATGTAGTTTTCATGTACATCAGCTTATAATGACTGAAGCATGAGATATATCCAATAAATCTGACATGTTATCACTACCTCAATGGTCTCCTACCTTTGGTAGGCATGGCAGGGGGTTAAAAATTCTTTTTCAAAAAATTCAAAAAACAAAATTTATCAATTCTTTAGGATGCTAGAAGTGTGAAAAGTGTGTTATTAGGGTTTGATAGCAAAATTCATCATGTTGAGATGCTGTCTGGAACAGGCTTTTCACTGAGAATTGCCATGAATCTGCCCGAACATGGGGTCCTGGCAAGAATCTAAGAAATTGAAAATGTCATCACAGAGCTATCTATCATCTGTCATAACAAATCCCAACATTTTCCCTCTATGAATCAATTAGATTTGTCTTCCTAATGTCAGTTGTTTTTGTACAAGAGGCGATTGTGTACAGGCTGTCAGAGGGAGTTTTCACAGAAATTGATAAAAAAAGCACACTTGGCATCTTCAATATAAATGGTCATAAGTCATTGAATTGTCAATGGATTTTGATGCTGTTAGGTTTTTTCTTGTAGGGAAAATATTATATTATTATCACATAATTGATTCATTTTAGATATTCTGTGAAGTTTTCCTAATTTTGAAGACCAGGAAAGTGGACATAGCCAAAATTTCAGGGTCAACCTTGCTCTACACCTTACTTTCCCACAAACACTGCCATGCACAAATCAATGAACATAAGGCCACACCAAAAAAAATAAGTTGGTCTACGGATTTCCCTCTCCATATTTTCGGAAATACAAATTTATTTTTTTTTTGAAAAAAATCTCGTCTACGGATTTCGCTCGCTTCACTTTCTACAAGTTTTCTCTTTGTGATGTTTGGCAAATTTTTTTTTAAAATAAAATTTCTTCGCTCGCCTCACTTTTCCAGCAAGGAATCCATTGGATGCCAAAAAATTCTTAAAAATTGCTCGCACCATTTTTTCAAAACAAAAATCCGTAGACCAACTTATTTTTTTGGTGTGGCCTAAGACTGATTTATATAGAAAAATAATGACTTTCCATCACTTATATAGTGGCTAGAGAGTATCAGCAACTTTGTCAGTTTTTCAGCATAACCTAACTTTGAACCTCTGATATTTATCATTGATAATTTGTTTTCACTAAAATTATAGCCTGATACTATAACTAGAAGTGTTGTAGGCAATCATAGCATTTGGAATCATATAAATATCTTTGTTGGTTCTCCTCCAGGGTGGGGGCAAAGTTGACATTACCCAGATAGAAAATTCGGGCAGGAATGGCTGCCTCAGCAGGCAGACTGTTGGTCATGCCACCTGGGGAGTACTGCCATCCCTACCTTTGGATCCTGCCTGTAAGCAGGCAGGTATTTTGGCCCTAAGTAGGCACAGCCATAAAATTTCCAAATGCATTAGATGTGTAAACTGATGTTATGGCTGGATAGATCTAATTGAAATAGATATTCAGTGAAAATTTCAAGTCTATATATATCGTGTTTAGTTTCTGAGAAAATGACAATTATGTTGTCTGAGAATTCTGCCCATTATCCCATAGTGAAGCATATAGGACGTTGTGATCGCTGACAGATAACTGCCTGGTGGTGAAAACACATATTTCTGTTCTCATTTTATCAATTTTTAACCAATTTCCTTCAAATAAAAAATGTAATGATGAGTATTGGATGCCCGGTTGATCTAGCTCACCTGTGACCTTCTGTTGGTCAAGGTCATTTAAGGTCAAGGTCAAAGGTCACTTTTCAGCAAGACCTAAATTCTACCTAGATTTAAAGAGACTACCAAATTTACCTGGTAATATAAGCAGGGCTTTTGACAGGGCTGCGCAGTGCGTAATACACAAATTTAATGTTTAAATGTCGCATTTAAATGGCTAGAATGGCCATTCATTTACAGAATGGCGCATTGTATTTGCTAAAAAGTGTGCAATTGGCGCATTGCAAAAAATCCTGTCAAAGCCCTGTATAAGTATGCTTAAATACTATAAATGGGTATCAAATACCCTACCAGCCCAGGTGACCTTATTTTCAGGTCATTTAAGGTCAAGGATATTTAAGGTCAAGGTCAGGCCACCCTTAAAAATATGTTTGTTTCCGGTCCAGAGGGTGGGATTTTTCAAACTCATAAGGGAGGGAGGGGGAATTTTTTTTTTAGGAAAATATTTATATTTGTCATGAACATCATAAGCGGGGATGGCATGAAATTGCCATCACGTTCTAAGATTTAGTGATTGGAAGCCTAGATTCTTGAGCTGACAGATAAAAAAAAAAGTTTTTTCCGGAACTCAGGAAATTTCTTTCCCATTCTCACAAAAAAATCCACCAGGCCTCTGGACAGGAAACGAACATATTTTTAAGGGTTTAAGGGTGGCCTCAGAAGCTTAATTTTTGGTCTCTGGTGTCATGTGTCCAAAATTTTTGACCCAAAATTTTCAGAAAAGTCCCTTGGCTCTCAGCTACAAATGACCCATCATTGGATTTGTCTTGATGAGTAGGATCAATTTATGGCCTCAATAGTGTGAACCAACCAGTAAAAGTGTGTAAACCAAAGCTCTGAAAAAATACATTTTTCAATTCCTCCAACAATTCGACTTTCCCTCCACCTGATCTTTAAAATTTTGGCACCATTAGAATCCTTGAATCAATAGCTTTCCATTGGTACCCTAGCCATGCCTTTGCATTTGTAAACAAGGTCAGGATGATGCTAGGTATTATGTCATAAAAAATTCCAATATGCGGAAAGTAGGTCACACATTTCGCGGCACAGGGTACCCTTGCAGTATGGGGCTTTATAGTTGGATCGGCGCCCAACTCACATACTTGTTGTGAGTTGGGCATACTGGGGCCTGAGTTTTTGAGATTGGGTCCGCCTCCATTTTAGGCGCACTCTCCTGTCTTTATTTCTCCTTGAAATGAAACATAACTTGTATTTTTGGATAGTTTGAACCCTTAACTTGCACCACAATCAATTTCATTAAGATGGGATTTGTTTAACCTGCCGAAAATGTGATTTTAAAAATCCTGACATTTTTTTTGGGAAAAAACATGGCTGCCATGTTGGATTTTCGGAAATGCACTCAGCAAACTTGCTGGTCATGTAGCATATGAAATAGATGAAGTTATACTGCAATTTTTGGATTTAATCTCTAGATGTATGCCTATAGATTAATCGGCCTTCATGGTTTTGATCAATTTCAATCCTAAATATGCAAACCAAGCACATGTAAACAATGCATTTGCTACTTCCGGTTTTACCGCACAGCACCACTGTCAGTCTCAGCTACTCCTACAGCGGTCACTGAGACCCTATTGTAGTGTCATTAGGGTCTCATAGTCATATCTGTGACTAGGGGCTTTATGACTGTGCCTACCCTAAGGCTAAGGTCATTATTTATCAACAGGGGGGGGTTGAGGGGGGGCGTAAAATTTTCAGACCCCTCCCGAGGGGGGGGGCTAAAAAAATTTTGACCCCTCTTGAGGGGGGGGCTAAAAAATTCACCCTCTTTTTAGCAAAAAAGCCCGTGCGCTACTATAGATCAAAGAAGGGCGCGAAAACTCTCCGCACCTCCAGCACAGGGGAGGGGGCGCAAAAAAAATTTGACTGCCGTTGAGGGGGGGGCATAAAAAATTTCTGCGCGTCCACGCGAACCCCCCCCCCTCCCGTTGATAAATAATGACCACTCCATATTAAAGGCTAAGTTAGGGACCGTGTTGACTGCTGGGGTGGAAGGGGGTGGACAGAACCAGCTGAGGTGATGTAGTTAGCGTTTGAGGTCACCCCATCCCACAATGCACTGCATATTGTTAGAAAACCGTAGACCTGCCAACCGGTCCCTAGGCATAGAGTGACTTGGGAACGGCAGACGGGTGTGGAATCCCCACACTAGAAAACCGCTACCCGAACGCCTCGACTGTTACCAACTGGTCAGTCTGGAGTGGTGAGTCAAAAAGAAAAATGTAAACAGTCGGCACATGGTCATGGGCCTGACATGGTCCTAACTTGCTGCCAGTTCTTTGACAGTGATTACGACTAATTGACAACTTACATCATATACACTAACGTGCCTGCCTCCTGTGGTAATGATTACATAATTTGAAGACACTTGACTTTCAAAATACAGTGACTTTGGATCAAGTTCCCCGGCGATGAGGCGAAAAGGTTCCCCAAGGTTCGCCATGCTGCTTGCGTGTGTCTTGAGAACAGTCGACTTAGAAAAAATACGTGGCGCCATCTAGGGAGTAAAGGGAGAAGCTGAGCGGGGTCGTGAGAAGAAACTCGCCTTTTATACAACTAAATTGTACTTCAATTTTAGATGATAAATCACAGTATCACAAGGCAATATAAAATGTATCAAAAATAATACATTTTACGCACAATTTTTTTTTTATGTAAGTCGGGATCATTTCATGTGCCACCGTATTCGACACGCAAGATGGCGGCGAATTCTGTCTCAAACGAACCAAAATGAGTGTCAAATTGAAAGAGATATATAATTTAGATAGGAAGACATGAGCGGAAAGGGTCCTTCGGGAAGAGGTAAACGCGCGGAGAAAGATTCTCACGGCAGCGAGTCAAAGAATGACGGGAACAAAGGCAAGCACGACTCAAAGTTGAGTGACAACCGCGACCGAGTCCAAGTTTTGAGTGATGGAAGGTCCCCCAGTCATGGCCGTCCAGATCGAAACCACAACACGAAGGAAAAACCATATTACAAAGCTAAAGACCGCAGTGGTGGCGAAGGCAAGAAGAGGGATGGTGACAAGGCAGACGGAAGGAAAGGAGGGAGGTTAGACTTCTCTGGTCATAAACATGGACGGGATTCAGAAGGGCTGGCCGGTCATGCTCAGGGCCATGGCCACGGTCGCGACGGTGACAGAAATTCTACTAGCGGTCGGGACGCTGGACATGGCCCAGGAGATGCTGGGGCTGGTTCCAAAAAGCAATCAGGTAAAACTAGACACATATTTACTAAATTAGAGCGGGCTTCCCTAGCCCACTTAAAATAAAAGGGTCTACTGGGTATATATCCTCTTTCCAGTTTCCTATCCTCTCGAATACTAGATTATCATTATCATGATTATGTGTGGTGCACATATGTGAGTGAGTGAGTGAGTGAGTAATAGATGTTTAACGCCATTTCGACAGCTAAGGTCATATTCATGGTGAGAACGACATTACACAATTTCACAGAGGAATGTGTTGGTGCCCGCGCATATGTGCACCACACACATCCGAGGGGATAGGAAAGAGGAGATATAGATCCTTTTAAGTGGGCTAGGGAAGCCCAGTGTGTGTAGGTACAGTACTCACAGTTTGTCTGTTATTCCATGAAACCCTATGATTAATCCATGTAAATGATATGTATCACCAATAATCAAAATAAATATAAATAAAAAATAAATATATACAAAATAATTACTTCTATGTAAAATAATTACGAAAAAAAAATCACTCCAATGATAGATCTAGTTCTATAGGTACAGACAATTTCAGACATTTTTTTTTTTTTTTTTTGCATTTTAGTCATATTCATCATTTCTATCTATTTCTATGCATAAATCACCAACAAATCATTAAAAATTGGATATTACTGTGTAGGGTATGTAAGTAGCCTGGAGAAGTAGCCTGCAGTGTGGAAAAATATCCTTTTCGGACATTTCTGGGCATTTAATCATTATTATAGGATCATTTCTATCAATTTCCATGCGTAAATCACCAACAAATCATGGAATACTAGTGCAGATGGGTCAGTAAATATAAGCAATGAGAGGTATTCTAATATGGGATCATGGTTCCTTAAGATGGGATCATCGTTCCTGGGGAGGAGAAAATGGGATCATCGTTCCCGTGGGATCATCGTTCCTTGGGATCATCGTTCCAGTAACCGTAGTGAGGACATGCCAGAGACAGCTTCAACTAACCAAGTTGACACGCCACAGACCGTGACGTATTCTGGGTCTTGAGGTTGCCCATAATCCTTTCTGTTCTAGGACATTTCCTGTTAATTACCATAAGTAGGTCGGTCACGTGACCTGCTCTGGCCAATAGGGTGCATTGTTATGATTTTGGTGTTGCAACGGTGTGTACAGACATAGTGGGGATGAAGGCAAATTAAAATGTTCTCTCCTATTCTTAATTATCTATCTTAACGCACAACAATATGCTATTTAAGCTAATGTGTGTGTAGGTGAGTGAGTGAGTGAGTGAGTAATAGATGTTTAACGCCATTTCGACAGCTAAGGTCATGTTCATGGTGAGAACGACATTACACAATTTCACAGAGGAATGTGTTGGTGCCCGCGCATATGTGCACCACACACATCCGAGGGGATAGGAAAGAGGAGATATAGATCCTTTTAAGTGGGCTAGGGAAGCCCAGTGTGTGTAGGTACAGTACTCACAGTTTGTCTGTTATTCCATGAAACCCTATGATTAATCCATGTAAATGATATGTATCCCCAATAATCAAAATAAATATAAATAAAAAATAAATATATACAAAATAATTACTTCTATGTAAAATAATTATGAAAAAAATCACTCCAATGATAGATCTAGTTCTATAGGTACAGACAATTTCAGACATTTTTTTTTTTTGCATTTTAGTCATATTCATCATTTCTATCTATTTCTATGCATAAATCACCAACAAATCATTAAAAATTGGATATTACTGTGTAGGGTATGTAAGTAGCCTGGAGAAGTAGCCTGCAGTGTGGAAAAATATCCTTTTCGGACATTTCTGGGCATTTAATCATTATTATAGGATCATTTCTATCAATTTCCATGCGTAAATCACCAACAAATCATGGAATACTAGTGCAGATGGGTCAGTAAATATAAGCAATGAGAGGTATTCTAATATGGGATCATGGTTCCTTAAGATGGGATCATCGTTCCTGGGGAGGAGAAAATGGGATCATCGTTCCCGTGGGATCATCGTTCCTTGGGATCATCGTTCCAGTAACCATAGTGAGGACATACCAGAGACAGCTTCAACTAACCAAGTTGACACGCCACAGACCGTGACGTATTCTGGGTCTTGAGGTTGCCCATAATCCTTTCTGTTCTAGGACGTTTCCTGTTAATTACCATAAGTAGGTCGGTCACGTGACCTGCTCTGGCCAATAGGGTGCATTGTTATGATTTTGGTGTTGCAACGGTGTGTACAGACATAGTGGGGATGAAGGCAAATTAAAATGTTCTCTCCTATTCTTAATTATCTATCTTAACGCACAACAATATGCTATTTAAGTAGGCATATCAAATGTAATAAACCTTGTAATGGTTAAATGCATCAAAGATTGAGAGAAAATGTTGAGAAATTGGAAATTCCAATCAGTAGCTGCGGTAATGTGCAGCAGGTGTCAACTTTTACCAACACACACAGGAAACTCGTTAAAGGCAGGAAGAAACCTAACCCTAATACGGTGAATATACGCCCATCAGCCCCAGTGACAGCAATCTTTCTTCTATTAGCGTGGGGGTGGGGGGGGGAGTGCAGTGCACCCTCCCTACATTGGGGGTGTGCCTTATACGAGGGTTTTTTGAAAATATCAATCCAGAATCAGTAAGTCACTAAGTGCTCCTTCTAAGCAAACCAGACATCTCTTGAGTTTAGGGTGCACCTTCTGACACAGGCTGCATCTTCTACGGGGGAGATTACAGTATCACGGTTCCTTTTGCAGCTAAAGTGTCCATGCTTCCAAAATGTAGGGCAAATAGTCCACTTCCAGTCTTTGGAAGGAGGTAAGGCAGATGGTCCATGACGTAGGGCGGGGTGATCCTAAGGGAGTAGTCAGAAGTCTGAATGATCTAAACTTAAACTACTTTAACTCAAATCTTCCATATTAGACTCATCTAAAGTACAATGGCCCATAGTTTAGAAAGTGACCACAGGGTTCTTTGTTAGTTAATAGAGATTTACTTACCATAATAGGACCTTACCCCACGAATAAGGCGAGTTTTAAGAAGGACCTACCCTGGTAGTACCATGGGCAGCATGGACCTCATGGATTTTTCAGTCTGTAGAGTACTTTGATAACTTCTCTTCTACTGAATGCCTTCTCAAAATTTAGAAGAATATAAATAAATTCCAACCATTCACTGCAGGGAAATTTGGAAAATCTAGGCATAATATTATGCATTGTCAGGTCAATTTGTGAACAAATGGCCAGGCCAACTCTAAGTATGTGCATACTGCTTTCCAAGAAAATTGTTTAAAACTCTTGGGGATGTTTTTTTTTTTTATTATTGTTAGTGTGATTATTTTTGATAGAGAGTAAAAATCAGATGGGGGTCTGGGGGTATGTCCCTCAGGAAAATCTTGAATATTGTGAAGTCAAATGGTGCATTTTGGTGAGGTATGACTGGATGGTGCAGGGGGCACACACAGAGATGCCACTTTTCCTAACTTTTTAGGAATTCCGAATTTTTGATTTTCATTCCTATAGGTATTTCCTATTGTAAATTGGGAAAATTAGGAGGATTTACGAATTTTGGGGGATCAGTGAGTGGCATCACTGCACACATCCCACCTGACCCCAAGGTTTTACTACCCCTGCATCATCAATACACTGTTTTTGGCTCAGGGAACCGAAGGGTATATGGAGGTTGGAGTGAAAATTTTGATATTTTTGATTGAAATATTGGTTTGAATTTTAGGGCCTTTAATTTCAGCTCAACTGAAATGAGAATTATGTTCTTTCATCTAGAATGATTTTCAAAATTGGGTTCATTCACCAAGTCGTTCCCCACAAAATATCACTTGAAAAAAGATAACCCTAAAGTAGAAAAAAAAAAGATATCAGAATTCAATTTCAAACTCCATAGACTATTATAGGAATCTTAAATGGCCACACATTTTTGTCCACAAAATAACACACTATGTTCTATGGAGGGCTAGGTTTGAGATGCTTCTTTCAGACATTTTCGCTAGCATTGCTTCCATGCCTCTAGAGGACTAAAGATAGGGTAAGGGTGGGGGTTGGGGTCAGGGGTGGTCGTCTGGTCTGGCCCGTGTCTGGGTCGGGTTTATCCCGGTTGAGTCCATCTCGTATGGGTCTGTATGGTCTGGATCTGTTCAGTCTGGATCCATCTGATTCTGTCCGGTCTGGTCTGGGTCCCATTGAAGTTTTGACTGGGTCTGTTGTAGTAGGTTCAGTCCAGATCCATTTGGTCCAAGTCCATTTGGTCCGGGTCTGTCCAGTCCAGGTTGGTTAAGTCTGGGTCTCTCAGGATGGATCCGTCCAGGGTGAGTCTGGGGGCAGTCCAGGTAGATCTGTCTGGTCCAGGTCAGTCCGGTCTGGGTGAGTCTGTCCAAGTGGATCTATCCATGGGCAGTCTGGGTGGGTCCAGGTCGGGCCATCCAGGTCAGGCCATCCGGATCAGGCCATCCAGGTCAGGTCAGGTATGTCTTGCTAGGCCCACTCCAGATGAGGGGAGAGATTTGGGGAAAGGTTAGGGGAAGGGGAGATGGGAGGAAAGGCTAACGAGAGAGAACAGACCATGACATATGCAAATTCCGGATGCGAAAAAAATTGAAGCATTAAAACTAAAGACTTCTTCGATTTGCCATTGATAGGTTAAAATGGGGGGGGGGGGTCTGGGGGTATCTCGCCCAGGAAAATTTTGAATATCGAGAAGTCACATGGTGCATTTTGGTGCTTTTTGAGGGTGGCTGATGCCCTTGTATCCAAATCTTTCTAAAACCCCACCATATATATAAAATGGTAAAACAATATCTCATGGGATCTGGACAAAGATTGACCCTGACACATCTTAGAAAAACTGAAAAAACGAGGGGTTTGCATGTATACATGAGCTATCTGTGACAGGCGTCGCACATACAACAGAGCTCTCATGTTCTAGTGGAGACAAAGAGCGAGACTTTTCCCTGAAGCTTGGAATTTTCTAAAATTTCTGAGATGCATTGAAATAAATGCAGTTTCAAGGGGTTTGGGGGTATGCCCCCAAGAAAATTTGGAGAAATATGGACGTTCATTTTAGAGCATTTTGGTACATCAAACCGAGGATGGATGCTCAAGTTCATTATAAAAGTATATACGGAAATTACAAAGTCTAAAATGCGTGAGAAACAGGCTCCTCAGCGTGAGAGAGTGAGACAACCCCCAAATGCGTGAGAATCATGCCAGATGCGTGAGACTCACACCAGATGTGTGAGTGTTGAGAGCTCTACATACAAACTTGTTGGAAGTATGATTCCCCTGAAGATTTTTGAAATTTTAGAAAGAAAATGGTACATTCTGATGCATTGTAAAATTATCAATATAAACTTTCTCCTTCTGCAAGTAATATATTAAGAAATTGTCCCCACTACTTATCAAATTGGGTATTCACGGCAAGTCATATCAATTCAGGCCTCATCGAGAAGGGTCAAAATATTGTACGCCCGCCCTCAAGCTCACCAACCCCCATCCCTTTGTTAAAAAATGAACACTCCCTTACCTCTATACTTTACTATGCCTAATATTACACGTACAAGGCACGTCTTAGAAGCGAATCTGAAGCCTCCTGTGCCTTAAAGAATTAGCCCGAAGTCTGGGTGTGTCTTTTGGGATGGGTACTTTTACTATAGAACAGTAATAAACCTTCAAAAATTAAGGCCCAGCTGCGCCTTATAGCATTTATTTCAACTCAGGTGCGTCTTATATGCGAGGTACACCTTATGCGCATGAGATTACAGTAGCACACATACCCGGTAAAAGGATTCAACTAGATAGTGCTTGATTTCAACAAATGGGTGTAATGGGAAGTTTGCAAGTACAAAGGTATTAGTGGGATGGCTTCATTTGAAGCCGTCTATAGAGACAATGAACATACTCAGATCACAGAAGGCTACAAAACCTTAAGTCTCATGGGCGTTTACGATGTAATTTCCATAATGTGTTTGCACAACAAAAACGCCACCACATGGTAAACAAAAGGAAGAATTTAAGGTAGGATTAACATGAACGAAAACTATCCCTGACGAGCATTGCTTAAGTTGACATGATGCAAAGACAGAAGACAAAAAAAGGGGGAGGGGGACAAAAACTACGAAATAATAACGACGATTAAAAAAACACTTTTATATCATAAAGATAAGGTTACAGCTAAATCCAAACAGGATATGTTTAGCAGCACATATTTCAGCAGAGACAGGCAGTGAGGACTTTCATTTCGATGCAAAATTCATAAAAAAAAATGTTTACATCTGCTTAAAGGAAGAGAGCAAGTATCGGTAAATGTATCATGGTTAAATAAAACAGTAAACTTGTTAAAAAGAAAGAGTTCTACCTCTTCCACTTTGAGTTCACATCATAATTCCCCCTGTGGAGTGGGGACCCTCATGATGAGGGCATGAAGAAGCAGAATAAATTCATTGGGAGTCCGCAAAGTTATTCTCCTTCCATTTTAACAATGGGCATACCGGATTTTGTAAAAGGCGACAAACTCTGGGTTTCTTGTGGCCTTAGGTGAGCATGTGGGCAGCTGCTGCTGATGTCCATATGCGTGGGGCCGGGCCTTCATGCTTGTCTTTTCTCATGGGATCCCCCTCAGTGAACCATGTCTGAGTTATCAAAGGCTGTGGTTTGTCTGGCCCTGTCTATGGGACCAGGCAAATAAAGAACACTTGCTATCCTTTGACAGGGGCGTAGGAAAAGGGGGGGGGGCCAGGGGGGCCTGGGCCCCCCAATCATGAAGGAGGTGGGGCCTGAGTATGTCTGGGCCCCCCCCAATATTTTCCAAGAACTCATAAACACAATGGAAAAGAAGCTAAAACTTTACATCATGGGGGTCTGAGCCTAAAGTCAGATCCAAAATTTACCAAAAATTACTTTTCGATATGAATTCTATATATGCATTATATAGACGCCATCACACATCAGCCGACAATTCAAGGTGGTCGTGATGGTGCCCTCGCCTGGTAGTGGTTTTCCCCCTCACCCCTCCTCATAGATTCGATCATTCATCTCACAGATTCGGTCATCCATAGATGCGGTCATTGCTGTGTCAGCAAGCAGCATATAAATACCTGTCTAGCTGTTTGGACAAGCAGCTTTTATAAATACCTGTTCAGAAGAAAGAAATGACTGAGTGTCCGATAAAACACAGAAACTCTGATAACTTTTAAGTAGGATGAGTGGAGGTAAAACCAACCAAACCAAACCAAATCACGGGCTAATATTGGATTCCAGCAACGTCCAATGCTAGTTTTATCAGATATTACGATTAGACTTCTGAAAGATTGAGCTACTGGAAACACTAAAATGGCCCTAAATAATTTACCGGTACAACTGCTTCAAAACACTCACAGGAAAACATCACCGATTGTACAATCTTTCAATACAAATGAATCATAGGATAATAAATAAGCCATGTTAAATTTGAAAATAACATCAATGAATGCTTTCTCATTACAGAAAATATCTAAAATTGATTTCTTATACCAGAAGAGCATAACGTATCTCCACTGGCGTTCTGTGGTGGTTCCCATACATTATCAGGACAGATAAGGTGGCCTTAATATAACCTGAATTGATAAGAGTGTTATGCTGATGTCTAGCCTTAGTTAAATCGACAAGAAGGGCCAACACTAATGGAGTGTTCGAGCTATATTGAGTACTATATAACTTGCCATTCAGAAGGTACTGTTTCTTGTATAATCTGATTTTATTTTGGTAGTTAACTACTGTCATGCAAGTTCATTCTTGGTACCTTGAGGCAATACTCAGTCTTAGCAAAGTACCATTCAGAACTCATGGGATGTTGTTAAGACTATAGAGTATCAAACTTTATCTAAGATATTGTGCATGGTAAAGTTCATTATTACCTTTTACTTCTTAGCCTGTTTCACTTAAAGATGCAATTTCAGCTAAAACGACCCTCTAGAAAATAATCAATGAATTATACAGTTGTCAATCAAACCCATTTCCCTATCAGATGACATGCATTATTTTGATATTAGTTGTCCCTGAATATGTATACAGAAGGCATTTTGATATGCAATAGTTCTTTCTCATGGCAGGGAATAATTTGACAGATTAATAGAGGTGATATGTTAAAACAAAAGAGGGCTCCACCAGCTGACCACTGCCATGATAACCACTGGTCTGTGCATAGAGTTTGTGCATGTGTAGTGCATCAATTAACAACCAGGTGCCCTCATTGTGCCACTAACTGCCCATTTAGAGGTTGTTATGTTATCCGGTGGACTAGTGTCGACCTACAGTAAAAAGTTTATGTAGTCAGATGGGTATTTCATACTGAAATGCATTGCATAATGTTTTAAAACTTGACGATTTATAAGAAAGTATGACCCATTCAAATATGCCATCACTCAAAAATGACAGAATTTTAGTTGGGATAGCATCTTTAAATCTCATCCAATGAATGGTAAATTCATTGCACTCATCACATGATCTCAATAACTAGCCCCGACTCCTCCTTCAAACAATTGCATTGAAAAAAAAAGACCCAAAAAAAAAACACGTCCCAGTGTAACTTCAGTATATCTCAAGGTAAACCCTCCCAAGTTTTGAATCGTTTGATACATGTACTTGTATTATGGTCAATACAGTACTTCAAAGTTTCACTTTACCACTTTTTCACTAAAATGTTCTACTTACACTTTGTAAGGTTTTAATATACACAAATGCTGGTTTAGTGGTGTCGGAACAGGGGATGGAGGGCATGACCCCTGACTCCATTCACTTATGTAGTGAACTTGGCCGTTTCCTTACAAATTGACCTCAAATAGTGGGAAAGAGGAACTATAACAACTATGAATGTTTTGCAGAGGGAAAACTCTTTGTCGATGACTCTCGTTTGTCCAAACTGGTGCGGAGGGTGACAAGGGAGGATGATCGAGACCGGCGTCTCACTGCTACCAAGCAGCTGCGGGATTTCCTCATGTCTCCAGAAAATGCAAAGGTGAACATAGACACTACATGCATGTAGATAAAAAATGCTGTTAGAGTAGTACTTTTCTCACCAAGTAATAATAGCTAACAAAATGACTTTTTTTTGGAAATATGTCACCTTGAAAAATAAGCAATTGGAAAAGTGTCAGTCGGATTAAATATGAGAATACAACTAGAATATTGTCACCAGGACGTGTGTTGCTCTAGAATATACCTGGAAACTTTGTTGATTAAATCAATTGTTTTGTTAATTATTTCCAGGCAATTACCAAGGTTTCGGACAGCCTTCTCGTCGTGCTTCAGGACATCTTCTATGAGAAGTAAGAAGCCTTTTATCAAATCTTACATGAATAAAATTTATATTAGAAGAAAGGCGATCTAAAATTTTGTATAGAGCTGTTTATGCCAATTCAAAATAAACATAATCTAAATTAAGTGGGTTGAAAAAAGAATATAAGTAAATGGTAAAAAGACACACTGGTTAATCATTTGTTGAAAGTTTCATTCATTTCAATTTAATTTACAGGACATACAAGGAAGTGAAGCAGGATGTAGCGCGATGTATCGGCATCATCGGCACCGTTCCTGGGGCTGATGCGCACAGGTACCCTTTCCTATCCATTTATGAATACATACATGGCGGATCAAAGGTTTAAGCAGTTGCTCCTGAAAAGAAAACTACAGAGGAAATCATATCAGGAGACATGTTGCTAAATGTATTAAAATCTCGCTAGGGGTTGACAAGTTTCATATGAAAATGTATTGAAACATCACCAAGGGTTAATCTTTTTCATTCATAGGTACTTCCAGTGGCTGTTTGCAAAGCTGACTGCTGCTCATTCTGACGAGGCCAAAATACTGCTTCTGTTTGCCTTGTTACAGGTAGGTACCATTTATAGAAATATGTGTCATTGCGATTATATCGTAAGTACGGTAAATTCTCGTGTATAAGCCGCACCCCTGGTATAAGCCACACCCATGACTTTGGAGGGAGCTATGAGGTGTTTCTGGCCCTTGAAAAAAGTAGTTTTGGTACCGTTCTATGGTGTGAAAAATGCTCCTATAAGCCGCACCCCTGCTTTGGACTAATCCTATAAGGCTAACTTTCTTTTGGATTCTGGTATAAGCGACAGCTATAAATACTACGGTACATCATAGGTAGGATATTGGGATAACAGTGAATATAAACAGGGACAGAATTGGTTTAACCTGGATTTCTGTTACTCTATGGGATTTGCGTGCAAATCCTGCTTTATGGGATCCTGCTTTATGGGGTGGAAGGGGTAAAAAAAACGACTGATTTAGACGTGATCATTAATATCGAATGATTAAAAATGAACATTTTTGCCATGATGTTAATAAATGGCAGATAAATTGCAAGATTAAATGGATTGTCCTTACATTTTGTGTTTTCCCCATGTCCTTTCCAAAAACAGACGTTGAAACAAGATGACGAGAAGCAGAAGCTGGTAGAGTTCATGTCGGTAAGTCCTAAAATGTGCTGAAATATTTTGTTACACAAAGATGATAGCAGTTATACCTAGTTGTAACTTTACCAAAGAGCCTAAACGAAGATTTTGTTTGAATTAAATTTTGTTGGACTTTTTGTTTAAGGATTTCAAGTTCACATATATTCCAGTAATGATGGCAGGAAATGAATATGATATTTATTTCCAATGATGGACTCTGCAGTGGATATAAGGTCGATATTTATCATATATTTTATGGGGTATGTAGCTTTGTGTTATACATGTGTATTAAAGTTAAAGAAACTGATTGAGAAGTAATGAAATACCGTCTTTGTGACAGATGATCATGTCGAACTGTCAGAGTATTCTGGAGAATGCGGACCTCCCTGAGCTGCTAATCGCAGTGATAGACATCATCCTCCACATCGTACGCATACAGCCCGAGTCCTTCAACAACCACTTCAGGGTGAGCACCTTTAACTATTGGTCAATTACCTCAATTTAGAGTTTTATGTATGGGCATTACATCCTCAGTTACACACGATTCTATTATCAATTAGTCCAGGAAACAAGATTAAATCCAAGTGCGATATTTTCATAATAACTAACTTAATTCTTATGATAATGACGAATAACTCAAGATGTTAGTATCAACATAAATGTGGGCTAAATGTATCTGATATGTGCGCACAATTAATTGAAATTTGCATAAATATGCGGTAAACTGATTCTGTATTTACTTAACCTTCACCAGGATACAGTTGATATACTTGTCGGCTGGCACATAGATTCGACTCAGAAGGAGTCGCTGACGAGGTATACATCAGAGGCGCTCATCAGTTTCCACCAGTTCTGGGTAGCTGACCTCACCTTCTCAATTACCCTTCTGGGGCAGTTTCTTGAAGACATGGAAGCTTATGCTGAGGTATGTACATCTTTGAAAACACATTATTCATAGACTCCAGCTTTCAACTATATATCTCTCGAATTTGTCACTAAAATATCATTGTAAATGTACTTAATATTTTGTGAAAATATTGCTAAGAATATAAAAGTGGGATGAAAGTGGCGGTATGGTCCATACCGGTCCTGGGATTTGCAATTGTAAATAGGCTTACACAAATTGATGGGATCATCATGGTAGGCTCTATCTATGATGTATGGATTTCTTCCTGCTCTATTCAGTGGGCAGTAGTTCTAAATGCTATGTGGTATTTTCAGCAGGGAACGTTCAACTCTGTATGTATAAATATACTCGCACAACGGTTTGTGTTGTTACCATTTTAGTTACGTTTTTCCGCAGATAATGTTATGTTTGTTCTTTTTTCGTTAATGGTCCCATTAATTACCATTTTTATGGTAAAACAACTTGATACCTCTGATAGGGAGAAATATCAGATGGCATATAGAAATGTCGAAAATGATATTCAATAGTCAGAAACATTGTCTATAATTTCTGTTCCTTCTTTTCAAGGATCTCAGTCTTGGCCTGTCGGGAAACACTCCGCTCGACAGCGACATGCCACCGCCTGAAGAGTGTGTCAGCAAGATCGCCAACCTGCTGAGGTTGGTGTATGGACTAAAAGTTTCAGAATATTTTATATCAATTTCACAGTTTGATATCATGTGAATCAGAATGCAAAATGTGGTACTACAAAGTAAGGTCTTCAAGTGGTACTGGGTGGTTAGCGTCTATATGATCTTAATGTAAGCGCCTCTTTCTATGATTCCATATTCATTAATTAAAACTAGTAATACTTATTAGGCAATCATATTTAAGCACTGATTTTGAATTGGTTGATGGTATTTTGACCCCTCTTAACGGTGATTTTTCAGAGTTTTTACGACTGTAATGAAGAGCCTTGGAGAATACTTCACACCAGCTCAGGGCCCTCCCGTCACTATACAGTACTTAGTGGACGTAAGTGTCTCATTGTTGTGTTATTGACTTTAGTCAAAAACACATTGATATATAGGGAAACTGCCACACAGAACCACATTAGATTAAAGGGGGTTTCTGACTGATATAGGTTTATAGAGGGAAATCTGGTCTATAGAGTATCTCTGAACAATTGCTACCACAGCTAGGCCATGGTTTAACCATCTCTGTCTTACGTGCATTTGGTAAATAATACTGAACCAGGACAGCTAGCCTTTGCACCTAAGACACAGAATATAGTCAGCTAACCATTGGTGGGAGGAGGATTAGTGACGCCTGATTGTTAGTGCTCACAAGGATTTACAAACCATTAACCCTTCAGGGGCTGCATAAAGCTTATACATTGATTTTTTGTAGAAGAAATGATCTCACACAAAACCAGACACAGTCAATTTAATTTATGGCAGTTTATTTCTTAGACATTTTTTAGAGACATTTGGTGGTACAATTTGAAGTCATGTTAGTTGGTGATCTCTTTGGTGCGACGTTTCGTAGTAATTAATACCACTTCATCAGGCAAGAAGACATTGATTTTTTATTAATTGTTTTCATTAAACTTAAAAGCCAATAACACTTAGGCCTCTGGCCTAGACTTAACCTTCATTGAATTTCCATAAGTAAGAGTTACTCCATAGAAGTTTTTCTTGTATTTTATTCTATTTATCGAACTGTTAATAGCTCGAAACTAATTTGTAGGAATTTCCATAATGGCTATCATAACCATGGTAATGGACTATCTATCTTTCTTTCAGACTGTTGAGCGAGTCATTAGATGTGTAGAAAATTCAAACAAAAGCATGTACTCGGAGCGTGTTGCAACAGCAGGTATGGATGAATTACCCATTAATGTCAATACAAGATGATGATGTTAATGTGTCATGGTAAATCTATCATGCATTGCATGATATTCATACGAAAATTGTTTTGAGTGAACATTGGGAGATGTGTGGGTACATTTTTTCTTTCTTTTTTTTTCTTTCATTATTTCATTTTTTATCGATAAAAGAGAAAATGTGCCATTTCCATTAGTTTACGTCGGTATGCATCATTGGCTTAATGTATGTGTATCCTTGCAAAAAGAGAAAAAAAAGATAAGACAAAAATATTTCGTAACGATGCAATGACAACAATGAGTGTAACCCCTCCCTATTTTTCCTACAGCTAACCAGTGTGTAGAAGTGTTAGTGAACAACCTTAGAGCTGAGTCGCTGCAGGCCATGCCCACCATACAGACCTTCCTTATGGACCAGCAGCAGCTACAGCACCGCTCTTCTAACCACTACTTCACCACCCTCCTCTCCGTCACACACAAGGTATGAACCGCCCAAATCATGGGATTTGAGCTCTTGTGTGTAATACAATTACCTAGCATGATTAATGAATCATTCTGGATATATATCGCCTGTCATACTCGGTTATTCTGTGAGTGCGTATGGTTTAGTTTGCTATGGAGCTGTGGTGTTGTAAGCACTCACAGTTTATGAGTTTAGAGGTCCTCGAAGTTTTTGTTTTTACCCTAACAAAGTCATTATATAACATTTTGGACTAATGCATTTCCTTTAGTGTCCTTTGGGGGTAATTCTAAGTGGATGCTTAAATTCAGAATTATAGATGAGTATTTTCATGTTTTTTTTTTGTGCAAATTTGCTTCAGATTTGTTTGTTTGCCCCCATTATCTCCATACATTTGCTATTCACTTCTATAGTTAAATCATGTCCGCTTTTTCTTTTCCCTCTAGTGCTTTTATTTATTATTTTCAGGGATGAAAGTCTTCAGGGAATTCCCTGATTTCAGGGATTTTGAAGTTCCAGGGCCCTATACATTCATATAGAAACCCAGATTTTTGGAGCGAATATTGGACCATTTCAGGGATTTTCGTGCTCTGTGACTTTCATCCCTGCATTTTCTAGTTAAATCCTTCAAATACATGTGAGTTGAATATTGGTTCTGTAGCCTGTAGGGGACAACCATAGGTTTCAAAAGATTCCCTCATTTAATGTGCTTTTGAAGACTTTTGAAGTGATCACCCTTGAGGTTTGGTTTTAGCAATTATGTATCCTTTTCCCTTGGCATAGTAATAACAGGTAATCCGAAAGTGGCCGGTCGTATTTGCTGAAGTAGGTTCGATAAGTTCAAGTAGTTAGCCATCGTCAATTGGTTGATTAGGGTCACCCAGCTCAGCTCACAAGGGAACATTCAACAAAATTACAAGCAGGTACATGTGTCCTCAGATACGTGGTGGTTGGGGGAGGGCAGTTGAGGCTATATATTCTTGGGTGGGTGATCACGCAAAGATTGGTTGTAGTCCTGAATGAGTAACTTTGCTATTCATCAGATCCCTTTAGATCGACTATGTAGAAAGGAAATATGCTGGGTGGTCTCACATAGTTAGATTGAGTTTAGAAACGAGTGACTGTGTTTTCAGATCCCTTCAGATCAATATAAATTGAGTACATAGAGTGCTGAGTGGTCAAACATTGTTAGGTGAGGTAGGTGCATGTTAATAATTCATCAGCTTCATAGCCCCTATACATCGCCATAATTAAGGGATTTGTGAACTCTGTGTGTCCCCATGTGTCAATCTATGTGTCCAATTCTCAGTGTAGTTCTATTGTTTTGTAGTTCTATTATTCTATATCATAGTTCTGTTGTTCTATAGTTATAGTTTCATTTGTTAGCAGGCAGGTAGAAATCCTTCCTGCTAATAAAACTTCAGCTTATAATGATGGACATACGCACTCACAGTTTTGATATATAAACATATAGTTACATGGACTTCTATAGAATTGGACTGCTCTATATTGTATAAAAGTATATAAGTTGGTAAGTAACGAAATTTGCAGCCAATACCTCCAACCGGCCAAAAAGTGATGAAGCATGATGCCCATCGTCTAAAGGTGTCAACCCTTAGAGAATGGGCATATGAATGCAGCTTATGAATGAATGCACCCTATATAATGTGAATACCTCCCTCTGTGCGTGTAGGTGATAGAGCAGGTGGGCACCCAGCTGCCTGTGTCCTTCATACAGGAGCTGCTCAGCAGTGGCTCGCTCACTCTACGGCTGCGGTTCACACAGAGCGTAGAAGTCATCAACCAGCTCATGGCCGTCTATACTGCTGTCATGGCGCTGAAAAGTGTACCACTGCTTGAAGAAGCCTACAGGTAGTTTTTATTGATCATGAAACTCTTGTGGTTTGTGGTATATGATAATGATAATGTATTATATCATTCAGCTGTATATAATTATCATTATATATATATATTATCATTATATATATAGCGCCATGTATCCTCCACCTTTAAATATATATATATATATATATATATATATATATATATATATATATATATATATATATATATTTTTTTTTGGGGGGGGGTATTAGGGTGTGTGATAGGCATTCTTACACCCCTTTCCAATAAGCCTTTACCTTCGGAAGGGACAAAGGAGGTCTGAGGGGTATTATATGATCCTTAATGCTCTCAAAATTGTATGATTTGGTTATAACGAAATTCGTATATAACAAATTTTTTTCCTTGTCCCAAGCGCTTTGTTATAACGGAATTTTACTGTATATATATAAAATCACCTCCAGTTACCTGAAAGCATGTATCCTCCACCTTTAAAAATGTAAATATTGAAAAAAAATAAGACGTATAAACCAATACCACATTGGTTCCTTTGCAGGCATATACTCGGTGACCTAGAGATAGCATATAGTGCACTATTGGAGAGCTGTGAAGCTGATATGGAGTGCCGCCTGGTAACAGCAAACCCCTACCCAGATGTGTCATACACAAACAAACAGGCAGAGGTGGCAATTATGTTTGACATCTGTGCACTCGCTGAGGTTGGCAACACCAAAAATAACCTCATTGGGGTAGGTTTTACATTCTCATCTCTAGCCTGTGTCTCTTTTTAAGATAGGTGTTTGTTAAAGCTCAGATGATTTGAGATATTTGCCATTTGTGTTCCAATACACCTCCATAAGTAGCCATGGACTTTTATGAAATACTCTATCAAACATATCTAGTGCTCAAGGCCTATTAAATAATTGAAGTGAAGGTCACCAAAGGTTTTCCTATATTTGGCAAGTGATGGAGATAAGTAGTATTTGCAAGGAGCACCATACTACCATTATAGATATAACACGAGTAAAAAATATCACGTCTTAAGTGATTTTATGGACGTCTGTTTTAGATGTGGGCTTTGTCACCGAGCATCTTTGAGCTGCTCACCACCCACCTTATCCCAGCACAGAGTCAGCTCAAGGGACGCCATCCATCTACACAGCATGCTCTCCTCCAGACGCTCCACTCTCACTCCGCGAGGTGAGCCAGGTGTTTTTGTTCAATATAGTAAATGTTCAGTTCTAGTAATAACAACATTAACATTGTTTTCTTTACGGCAGGAGCTGATATTTAGCACAATGAAAATGATTTCACTGAAATCTAATTTAAAAGGATATTTAATGATTTTGTTAACACTAAGTTAGGAGGCTACATTTACTGTGGACTTGAAACAGTAACATTGAAATAAGCAATTATCCATCTAATTTCAGACATGGACACTTCATCTCTAGCAGTGTTCTCATAACACAAAACACAGTTTTGGAAGGCACGGTATTAGCCAATGTTAGTCCAGCAACAGCACACCACTTCACCACTGTCCTCACCCTACTAGCGGACCGCCTTAATGACTCTACCACTCCTGGTGACACCAGCAACCTCTGCATGCGGTGGGTGATGGAGATCTCTGATGGACTGATCAACAGTCAGCATATCTTCCTGTGTCCAGAGTTCCTTTACTTGCTTCATGTACTGGTGCAGCTGGGTTACTCCCAGGAGTCTTCCATGGCTCTCGCGGTGTGCACATGCCTCCAGGCGGTGTTGGCCAAGATGACGCATTGTCCAACGACAACTGTACAAAACTGTGTAGACCTGTGTCTGTTTAGGCTGACAGACACCGTTATAAAAGTACGCCATGCATTCATGGCACTGCTGAGGACAATGCCCATTAATGTTACAACAAGGTAAGCCTTTGACAGATTACACATTTGTGTATATCTATAGGTCTTATATTTACAAGTAACAACAGTGTTGAATTGTGGGCCGACTTGTGTGGGTAAGATAGCAAAGCTCATAGATGATAGTATGATATAGGCAAGACTGTAGTGCACTTTAAAAAGAGCAACAGGTCAATTTACAGTTGTGACATGATTTAAAGTTATGATTACATACATATCTCCAATATCACAACTGAGTATTGTACCGAAAGAGGATACTCTGCCAAATGTCCTTAGCTTTGATATGAACCCCAGTTTGACAAACTCTCATCTTTACCAACAGAGCATGTATGTATTTGGTATCAAAGCTGCGGTATGACAAATCCACAAACGGCACTGTACGCAACATGTCTGCCCTGTGGGCTGCTCGCAGAGGCCACCAGTCCCTTAAAGCACCACTCGGCACCTTCCACTCGCACGATTTTAGGACCGTCATGGCCTACATCCTTCACAACATTCCCACGAGGTATGGCTTAGTTAATCCAGTGTAGGATATACGTCCTCTGTGACCACATTCACCTGATAAGTCAATCATGTCTAAGTGTTCTTAAAATTAAACTGGTTCTGAAGCACTATCTAAGAAGAACTTTGAGATCATATTACCAGTAGTAGAAATAACTTCTACAGAACAAAGTAATTCAGTGGCAAATTTCTTTCTGTTTGCAGCAAACTAAGTGGATACTGCTGGTTAGAGCGCATGTTTTATACCTCTCACCGGTTGGACAAAGATGCCGATAGGCGGGAAGACTTCATACCCCTCACCCAAGTGGCAAGTATCATCATTATCAGTACATCAGCAACATAGTTCCACTTTAAGGCCATAGACCTTTGTGTTACCTACCTTTTTGTTACCTAAAAGGCTGTAGATAATAGACTGTTTTTTCTACAGGTGGATCAAAATGATGGTCAGCTTTGGTTCTGGGCCGTGTGGGAATCTGCTCAATTCTGTGTGCTGTCCAAGCTACGTACCCCACTTGGAAAGCCACATGATACTTTCACGACAATCGAAAGTGCCATCAAACGGTATGCTGCTGAGGTACGCAACAAGGACACTGATGAAAACGCCAGACACACTGAGGATAATTCAGGTTGGTGATGATCTCCACCAGCTGAGCATAATCATTATTTTCATACAAATAACATTTAGATTAGGTTGCAGAATTAAAGGCAATATCATCTTTCGTTCCATTTTATTAAGGCTGAAGATGATTTTGAAGAAAGAAAAGAAAGATCAAATGATTGAAATAGAGATTTACATAAGCTTGAACCTCACACTTCAAATTCAGTTTCAATAATGACATCCTTTGTAGTTCATGAGTTAATCTTTCTGTCACAGATGTTGGTGTACCGAGCTATGTGGCTGAGCTGCGTGTTAGCCTGTTACTTCAGTTCATGGAGCACCTAGAGAAACTGCTGCATAACGCGTACGAGGGCTGTGCTGTGGCAATGGTTGCCCCTCCTAAGGTATGTGGTTGCGTTCATGATTATGCTCCTTTAATGTGAATGGTATGTAATGTATATGATAGGAGATCAGAGCTACGATCACAACAACTTTTGATATAATTGTTGAAATACATGTTCTGATGCCACTGTAGACTCTAGCCACGGGCACAAGCAACACCACCAGCGAAAATACCCAAGAACTAACGATTCAAATATTTATGATTATAGAATTGCCTGCATATACACATTTTTGTAACTGAAATTTTATCTGTTGTTCATCACCTTTACAGACTGTGCGCACATTCTTCCGCAATAACCGGGGCACATGTCAGGAGTGGCTCACACGTGTCCGCCTTCCACTTGCACTCGTCTCACTCAATAGTAATGAGCCTGCACTGGCTGTGCGCCAGACATCAGAGCACCTGCAGGAGCTGCATAACAGTGGTGTTATGAATGGCCCAGAGCTGGACCATGTCGTGATGTACATGGTGCAAGCGCTGGTCGAGCTGCGCTGCCCTGAGTCCATCCTCGGCCTGTACTTCTGGATAAAAGAAACGACCGGTCGGCGGCTGACTTGGATCAAGGCCATGGCTGAACTGGCACATGGACGGTGAGTTTGACATACTTATGTTAGTTCTATGTGAAATCAAACATATCTATTACTAACCCCTTTCATAAACTCCAAGGTAATGTCAAAGTTGATAAATGATCCATACCCAAATTGATTTGCTTGTACCATAGGTATGAGGTAGGAGCTATTGATTTGAAAGCAGCGCTTCGTCAGCACATTACACCAGATGTGGGTTTGGATGAGGTGCGTGGAGAGAAGGATCGGTCACAGTCACCATCAGGGAATGGCTCCCCCTGCCACAGTCCGAAGCAGTCATTCCTTGCAGATGGCGTCCAGAAGCTCTCTATCCTAAGTAAGCAGTCTTCCCGCCCTGACATCTTGGCTGCGTCACCGGCTGATCCCAATGCTCCAGACCCAGTTATTGGAAGCTTCATGGTTGATCAGGTAAAATTCAAATCATTGAAGTCATAAATTTGAAGATATAAGTCCACCATCGTTTTAATTAAGTTAAAGTAACAATTAAGTTAAAGTAACGTACTTATCCACTAAACTTTCACTTTAGAGCAACTGGTCTTTGATTTCCTCTAGGTATGCTCAAGTTATATGTCACTGGGTGCCTGGGAAGAGGTGTTGGAGTGGCAGGAGACGATCCAGCAGTACCGTGCCGAGCATAGTGGAAGCCCTCTGCAAAAGGCCTTTTATACACACGCCGACATCAACTTCATCAAGTAAGAAAATACTATTTACAGTATCATTATCTTATCTTATTGGCTCAGGGTCCCTCCTGAGTCTATACCGCCTGGTAGGCGGTGGCATTTCCCAAAAAAGAGTCATACAATTTTCAATCTCAATTTTTATCCAGAATTTCCAAATAAAGTTTCAACAAACACATGCAGATGGATGAACAAGATATTATTGTGTCCATCTGACACAAAATAAGAAAGAAAAAAAGGACGAAGAACCATCATTTTGTCTCCTGAAAAATAGGAATGGTTTCAGGTCTCATTTTGCTGTGGGAGATTTTCCTATAGGGCCTACTACGAAAATGGAAGGAAAATCCATGATTTCCTTCTTTGTTCTATATGAAGCCTAACCCAGACCATCAGAGATCGTCTTATTAATTGTGAGACGTTTTCCACTTCCGGTTCAGTCCATAAAGGTTAAAGAGGAAAATCACATAGAGTGAAGCACCCAATAGGCAGACACATTTAGCCTCACCCTGCGCCGTGTGTGCTCAAATGCACATCGCCCACAAGTTTTATGCAACCAAAAATAGTTATGCACCTTCTTCCACCACATACACAATGATACAGTGTACGGTAGACTGAATAAGGGAGAATATAAGATCTGTAGTACTACAGGGTACATTTATAAGCACTACAGAAATAATACATTAATGATGAATCGATTGAAGGTTTGATAGGTTAGATCATAGACAATGACTATATTTTTAAAATAATCATGATTGCAGGGCATTAAGTCGGTTTGAATACCATGACTTTGAGGGTGTACGTGAAGCCCTGGAGCTTGTGCCCGGCGCGTCGCTGGCTGACTTTTCAGCCGACCTGCCGCTTGTCAGTGGAGATGGTGTCTGGAGCAAGCAGGCGGCTATAGAGCTAGCACAGAAACAACTGGTCAGGGTGGCCACTTACATCCAAACTGAAGAACACTGGAGAGATGAAATGTAAGTTACACAGGTTCCAAGATACCATTCTAAAATTGAGGGGAGCATTATATGCTGCTGTTCCTATTATTACATATCATGCTAGTCTGAAAGGAGTGTTCTGGACAGTGAAAGCATTAATATACCAATGGACAGTGTGCTCCTTTGCCCCATGGGACTTACGGGTACATAATGTCGATATTTAAACCTCAGATGTCTCCTGTTTCAGGAACAGCATCCTGCGCTGTGTAGAGGGCGCCCAAAGAATGTGCGAAGGTGTTCTGCGTGTGTCTGCGAATGAGTGGCCTCCTACTGTCAGCACGATGGCTGTTGCTCACCTTTATTCTGCTGCAACACTCAAAGATATTCTCAATGATACTGGAGTGAAAACCAAGGTAATACATATGATTGTTAAATCTAAGGTAATGTCTACTACTGAAAAAGGAACCTACATACTTACTTCCTCAGAGGAATGCAGCTTTACTATTGTAATGAGGATGTCAATCATGTTCTCCATTTCTACCTGTGTCGTAGTACTTATGAGCACCGTAGATAGGCCTGACTCTAACTAGTTGGCTGATCAAGTATGGAGAAATCAAACAAGCTCGATCATATACACTCAATTGGGAGGACACGTGCCAAGACAGTCAGATTTTCTTGATACCGATCAAGTTAGGCCCATCTGCGGTTGCCCTCGTCATTCAGTTAAACCTTGAGAAGCCTATAGTAATATGAAAGTTTTTGTCTGTGGCAGGGTACGGTGCTATCTTGGTGTGATGACCTGGGCCTGATTGGTCATGAGCACGATGTTGCCACAATGGGGTCAGTACTGAGTACGCTGAAACTAAGACAGAACATGGCAGAGGCTTTTGGCATAGAAGACAATTCTGGTAGGTTTTTTAATATAATCCTCCTTTTATCTTGATTGACACATTTATCCATATGCACTAAACAGGCCTCATTTCTAAAAAATATGTCAAGTGCATAGCACAAGAATTTGATTAAGGAAACTACCTTTTAAAATCTGGTTTGTAAATGAAAAAAAAACAAACTTTGGTCATCAAGCATATCAAGTTTTATTAACCGCTTTTCCCTCTGCCATCTTCATTACCAGACACAGCCAGCCGGCTGTCCGTACTTCAGCTGTCTGCAGCACACCTGGCACGAAAGACGCACAACTTTGTGTTGGCAGAAAAACTGCTTGTCGAGGAGGCAGTAAGTTGTAGTGGTGCTGAGCTGGAGAACGGCCATGTTGATTCTGTGTTGGGCACTCTAAGCGGCCTTCGGGCTGCCAATGGGACGGTTGCACAGGTCAAGTTATTGCGGATGGAGCGGGAGGGAGCCAAGCTACTCCACACACGGGGCCAGCAGCGAGAAGCAATTGATATGATGACATCTAGTGTACTGTCTCACCTCAACATGCTCAACTCTAGTGATTGTAACTACAGCAAGGTGAGCTCTAGTCCACTTAGTTACCTATCTATGGTAGATAACCATGATACTTCTCTTTTTGTCAGTGGTAGTTAGTATTTTTGGCACTTTCACATGTTGAATTAGGTAAACTATAATGAAAGTTCTGTATACTACTGTCATCAGGATGTTCGTAATGAGTCATCTGAGCTTGTGGCTCGTTCATTGGTGGGACTGGTACAGTGGCTACAGTTGGATCACAAGAATCTCTCCGCACTTACAAGTCAACTCAAACTACTCGGTCAGGGTGATGATAGCAGTGCTACTCGGACCTCACGAAACCTGAAAGCGCTCATAGACATGGAGCGCACAGTGAGAAAGCAAGGAGGTGAAGACCAAGAAGGTATATCAATTAATTTTTCTCCTGTCTTTTTACTACACACACACACACGCACACACACACACACACATATATATATATATACATATATATATAATATATATATATATACATATATATATAATATATATATATATACATATATATACATATATATATATATATATATACATATATATATATATATACATATATATATATATATACATATATATATATATATATATATATATATATATACATATATATATATATATATATATATATATACATATATATATATATATATATTATATATATATGGTAGCTCAAAGTCTCTTGTTTCTGTTGCAAATGACAATTTCTTATATGCAAATGTATTGCCTTTCAATTGGTGCAAAACACATGTTGAGACATAAATCTTCTTTTCAGGGAGTGATTTAGAGGATAGTCTATTGGTGTCAGAGAATGACATGTTGGTAGGCCGCCTGCTATCATTGGCCACCACACAATGCCCCACGCTTGCAAAGGCCTGGTTCTCACTAGCGGGCTGGTGCTACAAATGGGGCCGAAAGGCTGTTGACAGTGCCAGGTAAGTGTACTATAGTCAGCGTCATAGTCACATAAGATATTGCTTGAAAACCCCACTAGCGCTATGTAAAAGTAACATTTCAAAGATTTTCCAAATCTCATTACTGGTTAAACCCTATGATAGGTTAGTGAATAGCAGACATGCTTTTATACCTTTTTTTTATAACAACTGTCATGTAATAGAAGCAGTTGAGAAGAGATATGGCATAAATTTGCAGAGAGATACTACGGGTATTTGTGTATAAGCTGAATCTGTGAACTGATTACACTAATTTATTTTCAGTAACGGAAGCGTAGATCTATCAATAGAGGAAAAGGCACAGGCTCTTAATCTGCTGCCCAAGGTAAAAACAGCCTTCTTTTCAATGATAGATTTTATGTAATGCGGCTAATCACTAGAGTTGATGTTAGTTCATCCATTTTCTTGTAATAGATATTTACTAGTCAAATTTCTTTTAGACTTTTGATATTTCGAATGATATTACGCAATGATAAATGGAGGTAAATTCAGTTGATGCTATTATGTATTTTTTATCAGGGTACAAGTAACGAGGAGACAGAGAGTGTCTTGAATATCCTCAGTCAGGTACATGCCAACGTGGGCAATGAAGAGGACATAAGCGACCAGGATCAGGCAAGTATTTTCATCAATCATAATAGCCACATTTGTGGTAGACTATGAGAGAGTCAATATTACTTCTGCTATTAATCAAATATTTAGGCTTATTGTGATTGCCTTATATGCTATAAGTTTCAAAATGCCACATTCATTGAACTTTATGACTGCATGACTTTCAGTCCCTTTATGATGACGGGGCAGAGATCACACGGAAGCAGCTGCTATCCAGCTGTCTGACGCTACAGATAGCGAGTGACGAGACGATTGATCGCCTACTGGAGGTGTGGCGCCGTGTTGTCCAGCGGGTCTATCACTACTACCAGATGGCAGCACAGGCCTACTTCACCTTCCTCAAACTGAATGCACAGGTATGGCTAGATCCTATAGGAATGCTATAGACAGGCTTTGCATAAGTCTATACCTGCTCAGTATAATTCAAAGAACTACAAAAAGATATGGCTATACCGCAGTTGCAAGTGTACCAGTGGGTGCTAGTACCATGCTGGTAGTGGATGCAGGTGTGACTGCACTGCAGCCACCAGCTCAGGCCTAATTAACATGCATTCTCGTGAGATTTACAGCTACAGGGGTCAGAAGACTCTTCACACCTGTAGGTGTAAAGACTCCACACCTGGAGGTGTCATGAGTGATAGCCCACACTAACCATACCTTTGAACTTGTAATTATATTCTTAAGCCATTATGTGCTATTTAATGAGTCTTAATAGTACTTCTGTGTGAAGGGTGGGACAGAGTGGATTCCCACCAGGTATTACATAACTGTAACCTATAACAAGTGTAAAGCACATGCTGATACCCAGCTTCAGCTAGACAGGACGGCGCCACCCACAACACGCTAAGTCGGTATAGCACTCGCTTATCTCTTTCTGTGCATCCCGTAAATGTTTGAATCTTACCAGTGCCTGTATTATCAGAATGAGTTACCCAGACCATGGCAATAAGACAAGGCGTCGGTCTCAACTTGAAAGCAGTGTTTCGTATTCATATGATGAAAGGAAAAATGCAAAGTTTGTTATTCACAGTTGGAGATACCAGCATTTGGTATTCCCACATTCCCTATATTGTATCAAACATGTACTTTATCTCTGGCATGCGGTCTATACATTTCATTGTGGTATGTTTAATCGTGGCAGGCTGGAGATGAATTTGGTAACATGGATGGTAACATAACATCAACCTTACGACTACTACGTCTTCTGGTCAAACATGCTTGGGAACTGCGTGAGGTACTCGAAGACCGCCTTGCACATACTCCGACTTCACCATGGAAAGGTGAATCACTCTACTATGTTACAGAAATGAAATTGCACATATAACATAGTCAATTCATGTATTTCTTTCTGGTGAATTAATCTTGAATTCAACTGTATTCTAATTTTCCAGGAATCATACCACAGCTGTTCTCACGACTAAACCACCCTGAGGCGTATGTCCGACAGAGTGTGTCGGAACTCTTGTGTCGAGTGGCTCAAGATGCCCCACATCTCATTGTCTACCCAGCTGTGGTGGGCTGCAACAACAGACAGGATGTTAAGGACAGTCGTGACGGTAAGTCATTAAAAAGATGCAAAAATGGTAACACAGAAGAAATCAACATATAGCATCTGACTTAATATAAGCATAGGTCTTTTGTTTACTAGTACCAGTATACACTTTAATAGTATTTAGAAACATTGTTGTTTAATAGATATATGCCATATGTGAACTTCTATGCAAGAAACTTTACCAAGAGTTGCATGTCTTTTTTTGGCTAGCCAATAACATAGTCACGTAAGGGGAGTCGATGCAATGGAATGTGGCCAAATGGGTAGACTTGCCCACATAAAAGTCCTTAGTGTTCACATAGGATTAGACTGAGACAAGTAGCTTGGACAAGTCTAAGGTACCTGGATCTAGGGGTTGAGGTAGCTTCCTTAAAAGTTTTAAGGACAAAACTCAGTTTAATATTTCAAATCTCAAAGAGGTATTTGTCATGTTACAAGAAGATTTTAAAATGTCAGGATGTGGTAAAGTCATTAGTCATTATAATGACAAAACTCCTTTGTTAGATGGAAGTTATACATGTATTGGGATGAAAAAGTAAAATGCACAGATTGTCTCAAGGTGAGTTTAGCCTTAAGAGAAATAGCCATGTACATGCTCACACATCTGGATGGACCAGATATAATCCTCTTAATTAGGTAGTAATTATGTCATTGGCTTATTGGAAGGAGAGGTTCCAGCTTGCTGCACAAGGGGTTGAGTGGGTTGTACTGTTTACCTGTGGCCATTAACCCCTTCAGGGCCACCTACATGTATAATAGTATAAACATATGATACATGTATTATATTGACGGTACCGTAAACTCCCGCGTATAAGACGCGTCCTCTACGCCAAACAAATGCCTTGTGCGTCTTATAGGATGTACTGAAATTGGGGGTGTGTCTTATACGAGGGGTAATTTTACTATAGAAATGTATTGAATTTACAAATATCAGCATTAAAATGTGCGTCTTATACGCGAAAATGCTTCTGCTGAGTTTGGGGTGCGTCCTATACGCGCAATGCGTCTTCTACGCGGGAGATTACGGTAGCTATGATGCAGGATGTGAAGTGTTATATTATATTTGCATGTAGCATACCACTTTTAGATGTACATGTAATTTCATATAGAGTCTAGCCCTTTGATCATAGAAACCAATAACATCTTAGGGCTGTGAAATAGCCCTAACCTTAAACATTTTAATTGTATTTTATTTGGATTAATTTGCTCTTTAATCACGATTTGCCATATCATCATCACAGGCTTACTCAGTAAGTATCTGGAGCAGCCTCAAGATGCGGAGACAGAAGAGGGTTCTCAAGTAGAAGATGAAGATGAACCTGGCACCCCAGAGGAAGAAGCTGGCACACCTGATGACCCTAACACCGCGATGCTGCAGAACTGCTTCCGGTCAATTGTTGACACACTAGCACATCACAACCCAAGGTAAATTCACTCCCCTCAAATAAATTTCCCAATGCTATTGACCAAAATGTTGATGAACAGTGTTTGCGCATTCTCAGCAGAATTTCTTTTACAGTTAATTAGCTGTTTTAGAATAAGCTTTAACGATTAATAATGACTGTGGCTCACTGACAGGATGATCTCAGAGGTGGAGTTACTCGTGTCGGAGCTGAGGCGGATCACACTGCTGTGGGATGAGTTATGGTTGGGCACACTAAATCAGCAACATCACGATGTGATGCGACGCCTCGTCCAGCTTGACACTGAAGTCAGGAAGGCAAGTACTTCAGTTGTGTCATATGTATAACTTTTGTAACATTTTTATTGCTATTATTCATTGTGAAGTAAAAATCATCCAGAATGTTTTCACAAGTAACTTTTTTTTTCTTTTTTTTTTTTTTTACTGTACACAGGTGAATACCAATACCAGTTTGAGTAAAGAGGAGAAGGCGGCTCTTATTCGTGAGAAGCATGTAACCATCATGAAGCCAACTGTCTACACCATGGAGCGGCTTGTAGCGCTGACCAGTGCACCGGCAGAAACCCCTCATGAACAGAACTTCCAGGAGACGTATGGCAACACCATTCAGGACGCGCTTGAGAAGCTCAAGAACCCAACTAACCCCAGCTCCCCACATGCTAGCTGGGCACCATTCAAACTGGTAGGTGTATCTCTAAATCAATAATAAAGAGAGTTAAAAGACAGGAGGAGGGGGATCGGGATATGTCAAATATCTTTCCTCTCTTTTGGTCATTCACATTTGCAATACTTTCACATACACAATTGTTCAATCCTCACGGTAATTCTTCTTTGCGCATATAGCTGCACCGCAGTTTACAAGACCGGGCCCAGAAGCGTGCTAGTCTGGTGCTGACCATGGACCAGGTGAGCCACAAGTTGGGCAGCCTCAGTCACACGGTCATTGCCATGCCGGGCATCACCACATCAGGACAGGTGGTCACCATAGAAAGCATCCATGCCGCTGTACACATCCTACCCACCAAGACCAAGCCCAAGAAGCTTGTCTTCATTGGCTCAGATGGGAAAAGGTGAGTCTTTTATCTCTTAAGACCCTCTCCCACATTGTCATTACAAGGTCAGAAGACATAGTAGTTATTGTGATGAACTCTGTTGCCCCTTGTTAATGTCATTGGGTTTGGTAATCTCTTGGCCAGAAAAAAAAGACTCTTCGAGACATCACAGGGACAAATGCAAGGAATCTGTGTATCTAATATCTTCTTCCATTTGCCATCTGATTATGTATATGTAAAAATAACGAGATGAGTATTCTTACCCCAAATTGTCCATCTCCTACCCCTAGGTACCCATACTTGTTCAAGGGACTTGAGGATCTTCACCTGGACGAGCGCATTATGCAGTTTCTCTCCATCGTCAACAATATGTTCGCTAAGACCAACCGGTAAGCGCTGTTAGAGAATATAACCTGACTGAAAATGTTATATATGAATGACGACACTAACAATATCTTATTCCTAGTCCGAGCCTGGTCGAATTGAGAAAAAGTAGAAGATAATTTTAGCTCCACTGAAATGCAATGTGGAACCACTGTACCAGTAGTATTTACTGTAAATGGCCGTACCGGGTATTCTTTCATTGTGATATCTAAAGGGTTGAAATAATTTCACCAATTCTTTTTTCCTTTCCAGGGGAGACCGTAAGCTATACCAAGCACGCCACTACTCAGTGACCCCACTTGGAGCTCGGTCCGGGCTCATTCAGTGGGTAGATGGGGCAACACCGCTCTTCTCCCTCTACAAGCGGTGGCAGCAGCGAGAGGCCATAGCACAACAGCTCAAAATACAACAACAGGTATTCATTTCTACCTGCATTATATACCTTGAGGGAACTGTGGCCCCCACCCGTACTATTAGGATTATAAAAGGGTCCTCTCTTTCAACCAGGTACATAGTGCATGTATTCAGAAAAGTTTCACCTAATCAGTAATTGCATGCTACATACTTTCAGTGGTTCTCTACTTAAATGGTGCTACCATACCCCACAGGGCTTCCCTAGTCCACTTAAAAGGGTCTATATCTCCTCTTTACTATCCCCTCAGGATGTGTGTGGTGCACATATGCGCAGGTACTGACACATTCCTCTGTGAAATTGTGAAATGTAGTTCTCGCTATGAATATGACCTTAGCTGTCTAAATGGCGTTAAACATCTATTACACACTCACTCCATACCCCACAAGCAGGCTCAATACCCCACCTAGTGGCAAACTGCCACACCTCCACCTTTGTCGTTAAAAAATCGCCATTTTTCCTGCAACTCATTCACATCTACCATTTCAACAATTTTAGCAATCTAAACATTAAGCTCAATAACATAATGACATAGTCCTACACAATAGACTGTACAGTAATGAAGATCACATTTTAAATTGTCATATTTTACTTTCAGCCCGGCCCAAGTCAGAACAGCACCACTACGCCCAGTGCACCCACCATCCCACGTCCAAGTGATGTCTTCTACAATAAACTCACACCTGCTCTCAAAGAAAAGGTAAATTGATGAATATTAATGAGTTTTCTCCCTCAGGTGAAATGTCTTCTCTGTATGGGAATCTTACAGGATCTACTGTGCTATCATTTTAATCAGACCAAATGGATGGTACCGTAATCTCCCTCGTAGAAGCGCAGCTCGCGTAGAAGGCGCACCCCCAACTCAGATAAGGCTAGTTCACGTAGAAGGCACACCCATAAAGGCTGAATTTTGTAAGATTAACTGATATTTTTCTATATTTGATGTGTCAATTTTTTGCAATCTAAGATGGTCCCTTTTCTCTTTTATAGGGTATTGTGAATCTTGAGAACCGTAAAGAGTGGCCAACGTCAGTGATGCGACAAGTGCTTCAGGAGCTCATGAATGAAACTCCAAGAGACCTGCTGGCAAAGTAAGAATGGTCACATCAGCGCTTTCCGACAAAAAAACATTCCATTGTTTGACAAATCAATCCCTTTGAAATCTTGTTTTTAAAAACATTATTAAGGCTACACCAAATTAAAAAGTTGGTCTATGGATTTCCCACACCTTTGTTTCTAAACTGCAAATTTTATTTTTATTTAAAAAATAACTTGTCTATGGATCCCGCCCACATCATTTTCTGGCAAATTTGATTTTTTTTTCCTTTTTAAAAAAAAACAAACAAACAAAAAAACTTGAAGGGTCAACCAAAGAAGTTACAGAAACAGCAGACCACTCATTGAATAAGGAAAAATTTACAGATGTGGATTCCAGTATTTTTTGTATGCTTAGAAGAAGCTGAAATAGACATCTGAGCAAAAAAAAAAAAAAAAAAAAAAGAAATTCGCCCTACCACATTTTAAGTTTTTGAGATTTTCAATGTGAAATCTTTCATCTGCAGAGAACTGTGGTGTTCAAGTACGAGCGCTTCTGAGTGGTGGCGAGTCACTCAGACGTATGCACGGTCCACGGCCGTCATGTCTATGATCGGTTATATCATCGGTCTCGGTGACCGCCATCTTGACAATGTACTTGTGGATCTCATTACTGGAGAGGTGAGCATATGACTATTATCTCTAAAGCAATTTATTTTTTGTTATGGAAGCTCCATACTTTATATTCCCCTGAACTCCTGTACACAATGAAAAACTAAATTGTTATATCTATGGTGTTGAATGAGGCTGTGTACGTTAAGTCAAAGCTCTATGTTATACTTTTGCAGGTGGTACATATTGACTACAATGTGTGCTTCGAAAAGGGTAAAGGATTACGTGTACCCGAGAAAGTCCCATTCAGGATGACTCCCAATATCGAAGCTGCGCTGGGTGTCACTGGCGTGGAGGTGAGTACAACAGATATACATGTAATACCGTATTTTACGTAATGACTCGATTCCAAAGACCACTCCCATGCTTTTTTAGGTCGTATTTTGACAAGAAATGGCCCAAATTGGCAAGGCCTTTTTGAGCCAAAAAGTTATCTTGGAAAACTTCTTCAGAATGATTTTTAAGGTATCCACAGCACTCATTACGTTGAATAGGTGCACCATTCAGGGATAATACATGGATTTTTCTTTTTAAGGCCACCCTTGAAAATATGTTAATTTCCTATCCAGAGACTTGGTGGATTTTATTGTGAGAATGGGAAAGCTTTTTCCTGAGTTGTAAAAAAACATGAGGGCAGATTCATACCATCCCTCCTTACAATGTTCATGACAAATGAAAATGTTTTCCTAAAAAAAAATCTTTTTTCCCTCCCTCCCTCATTGGTCTGAAAAATCCCCCCCCCCCCCTATGGACGGGAAACTGACATATTTTTAAGGGTGGCCTAAGTTCAAATGACTTACACATTCCTATATAGATAATATATTTCAAGGGATCTGTTTGAGCATTTCAGGTTTTTCGTTCACTTTTATCTCTAATGATACCGGTAGTACCCGGTAATTAAAGCTGGTATAAAAGCTAATATAGTGTTGTCTGATATGTGTTTCAGAGGATTATATACCCCTTCCCAAATAATAGGGTGCCACTTATTATGGCACAATGTGGCTCATTATGTGCACATCATTGGACGTTAGTTTCAGCTGGTCTATCCTATTTGGTGGGAAGGGAAACCACTTGGTTAATTAGTTCTGGTCACAGCCTCATGGCGGCAGCACTGAGTGGTGTCTGCTCTGCTGCCAGGCATCTAAATTGAATTCACCACCATTATAGAATACTCTGCTTTATGGCTTCAGATGGAGCCACTGTGCTGGTACAATCAAGACTGCTTGTTGACATGAATAAAATGCTGGAAGCATTTTATTTCTACACACATATATGCTTGAACTTGACATGGTTAGAATGCACCGAATAGATTGAGATTTTGGCAGGACACTTTCATAAGTGGGGTGATGAATAGATATGCAGAAATTGGAAAATCTATATATTTCAGATTTTGTCCCAGCTTTAAGAGGTTTAGCCTCATTAACAGGTATAGCACAGCAATTTCTGGCTGTACAGCGTAAGAGTTTTGCAAAGGACAATGCGATTAGTTGTCAATCTGGGGAATTATATTATGTGGCCACTGCGTCAATATCAGCGTCGTGTTGAGAGAAATATTATCACATAACCATTATTTTTTCATCCTAATCGGGAAGATTATAAAATATGTAGTGTGTAGGTTACTAGGACGTGTCTGCGAAAACTGATGTTTGTGTGTGTTGTTGTCATGACTCGTTGAAGAGTCCATGTTGTATCTGAATAACAGCACGCTTCATGCTATTAAAAAAAGGTATAGAGTAGTCCATTAGGAAGTCGTTGGGAGTGGCATATACATGTAGTATCCTAACATGTGTTTTTTTTTTTTTTGTGGTATGATTAGGTCAGTAGGACTCTTAGCTAAAAAGGGTGTTGACTAGATACATGTAAATAGGCACCTTTCAATGCTGTATATCTTTCACCAGATATATCATGTAAATACACAAGGGGTGATTTAGCCTCGATGCCATTCATACCCCTGTTTTCTTCATGTTATCCAAATGAGATTTGTTTGTTGTAGTGAACCTCCACAAACCAGACTTCAACGACCAACATGAGTTTCCAATTTTTATTTCCTTTGGTGAGTGTAGTCAGGATGGTACAGACAAGTTCCAAATCAGTAAATCTCAACGTTTCGGTAATTCAACCTTCTTCATGGGAATTTGGCTCTGGTGAGATAGGCCCGCAGGTTGGGGTTTTTCCGGTATGCAATGATGATTTTGTTTTGGCGTAGATTCTCATTGTTTGGTTCGTCTAGGAGATGTAGATTGTCAGTGACAGTTTTTTTAATGCCTCTGTGATGTCTGTGGTCGTATGTTAATACCAGTGGAATTATCTTCCTGGGGGGCCTGGCTACGGGAGGTGTGAGTAGGATCTCTCTGTCTTTGTTTCTCACCTGTTGGTAGGTTTTGAGTAGGGCCTTCTTTGGATATCCCCGATTGGCAAAATGCTCCAGCATTTTGCGGGCATGATCATCGAACTGGGACAGTGTAGAACAGATAAGTCTCACTCTCAACAGTTGTGAATATGGGATTGAGACTTTTTGATGGAGGGGGTGGTTGCTAGTGTAATCCAGATACAAATGAGCGTCAGTTGGCTTGGTGTAGAGTGTTGTTTGTATTGATCCATTGTTGTCCCGATAAACATGAACATCCAGGAAATCAATTTCCTGGAGGCTCATGTGATGCGTGAACTTGATGGAAGAGTGACTTCTGTTCAAGTGGGCCAGAAAATTCTCAATCTCTGTGTTGTTGCCTTGGATGATACAGAACACGTCATCAATAAACCTTTTCCAAACCTTAGGTTTGAGGGGGGCTGTGTCTAGTAGTCTGGCTTCTAGGCGTCCCATGAAAAGGTTTGCGTATGTAGGTGCCATACGGGTTCCCATTGCTGTTCCTCTCTCTTGATGGAAGAATTCCCCATTAAATTTAAAGCTGTTCCTTGTCAGAATTTTGTGGATGAGTCTGAGGATCACATGTGTTGGTGGTGTTGGATCTTCCCTGAGGTTGAGGTAGTACATCGCTGCGGCTATGCCTTCTGCATGCGGTATGTTTGTGTACAGGGAGGACACATCTATTGTAAGAAGGTGATCATCTTCTCTGAGGCAGGGTAGTTCAGCTAATATTTGGAGAAAGTGCTTCGTGTCTTTGATGTGACTGGGAAGTGTCGGAACAAAGGGTCTCATAAGTTGGTCTACATACTTGGAGATTTTCTCCGTGGGACCACCACAGCAAGACACTATGGGTCTTCCTGGTACCCCTATTTTATGGACCTTGGGTAGGAAATAGATATGAGGTGTCCTGATGTGTTCTGTTTCCAGTGCTGCTAGGGCTTCTTCAGGGAGGTTGTTTTCTTCTATGCTCTTCTTGATGAAGTTGTTTACTTCAGTTACGTAGGTTTGGGTTGGATCATGGGGTAATCTGGTATAGTCACTCACCTTGTTCAGTTGTCTGTATGCCTCCTGTCTGTAGGTGGAGGCGTCTTGTATTACCACTGCACCTCCTTTGTCAGCAGGTTTAATAACCACGTCATTATTGTTCATGAGTGAGGTGAGACCCTGTCTTTCACTTTCAGTGATGTTGCTTTGGAGTTTCGAAGGTGGGGGTTTACTGAGGTGTCTCTCAACCAGAGTAAGAAAACAGTCGAGGTTTTTATCCTTACCTGCCGTGGGGGTCCATCCAGAGGAGGGTGTTAGTTCCTCTAGAAGTGTCTGGTCTGTATCATCAGCATCTTGAAATCTGTGTTTGAGTCTCAATCTCCTAGAGAACAAGAAGGCATCCTTTAGTCTATGTACCGGATGGTAAGTGTCCCTTGTTGGGACGAAGCTGAGGCCTTTCTGTAAAATTGACAATTCTCCAGGTGTTGGTGTGTATCTAGACAAATTTATTACTGCTGACTCTGTGTTTGATTCCCTTTCTTGGATTTTTTGGAACCTCCTGCCTTTTTTTCGCGGCGCTTGGTGAGGGTTTCCTGCAGGGTTTGCTTGGCTGCCTCCAGATCCCGAAGGATCATTTGTAGTTCTGGTCCGCTGCATTTGTTCTCCTCAGTCAGCAAAGTGTAGTAGGTGTCGTACTTGACCTGTTGGGACAGTGCCCTTTCAGTCCAGAAGACCAGGAGTTCTTTGGTTAGTTCTTTGCCAAGGTTGGAGAGGTGAGTCTCCCACTTAATCTGGAATTCAGGTGTTGGGTCGGGAATTTGACAAGCTATTTTGGGTTGTAAGCCTTTAGGGATAGTGCCCGCATCCAAGTGTGTCTGGAGATATGTCTTGTGATGTCTAGCTTTTACTACGTTATTTTGGATCTTTAATAAAGTGCGAGCTACAATTGCGTTCTTCTCTTGAACCGGAGTTTCAGGTGTGATAAATTGTACTCCCTGTGTGCTGGTACTTGCGTGGAAACTGAGATTTATTGACCGAACCATTCCTACACCCCTTTGCGGGTTTTCATTTTTAATTGTATTGAGAACAGTTTATCAATGTTCCCAGAAGTTATATGTGCGTTAATAAAAGAGACGTAATAGACTGGCACCTCAAAAAAAGGTGTGGAGTTTCACAAAAAGAGGACGGTCCTGGTTAGAATGCCAAGATACCATAGAAATAGTTGTCAGCTTTAAAAACCCAGGGCAGGGAGTGGTACCCTCTTACCATTTAATCTTCTCGGTAAACACTTCTAGCAGTGTCTTATGGAGATTTATATTTGTCATTCTATGTTCCGAAGATGTGCAGAGAGCAGGCTACTTCATTATAGTATATGAGATGATTAGCATATTTCGTACATAATTGACGTCTCCACCCACCCAAACCAACTTAATTTTAAGACTCTAGGTAAGAATGTCAATGCACCTGTGTTCGTTTATTAACTCATTTACTTGATCTGAAACGATGGCTAGACCTTGTTCACTCAAACAGCTACCGCGTACTGAGCCAATCTCATTTACTTGAAAGGAATTTAAACGCAAAGTGGTACATTCACACTTTCTCCACAGGGATATATAATACCTCGTGTGAGAATGACACATTGTGCATACATTATACAAACCTTATATTTTACACATCCCTTAATAAAAAGATGAAAATGGAGTCTTGAGGTACCATAGTATTCCTAAAAAGTTAAACAGGGTCTTTCTCTTTGTCTAGGGGAAAACGAATCGATTAGCTTCATTTTTAAGGCATGAAATCAATGTACATAATTGAAAGTCGATAATAGAGAGCATGGCGTGCCCCCCCCCCCCCAGCTTTAAAAGCCCCACCCGCTTCCCAAGGGTAAAGAGTGGCACCGCCATGGCCTATTTACCTGGTGCATTGTGCCATGTAAAACATGTGTCTGCCGAGAGCTTTTGCATGAGGCATAAAGGTCTAACTATAGAAACACGCCTATGGAGAGCCTAGAATCTAGCATTTACTGCTCGGCCTCATTCAAGGGGATGTGACTCACGCTGAGCTCTGAAATAAAAACACAATATAAAGATAGCATAAAAAGGTTTTGACACATGATAGTGCCAAGTTGAGAGTAGGTACCGTATAGTCGCGAGTAACCATCTCAGATTATTTTTGAGGGATTTGAGAGATTCTGAGGGACGAAAACCGCAGGTCAATATACAAACAGGCTCTTATTCTATGTCGTCCTAGTGTTTAAGAGTAAGAGCAATGAGAACATTGCCCATATTGACTGTATGAGACCGGTGCTCATTGAAAGCCTTGTACTTAGTATACAACAATATGGTCCTACCTTAAAACCATGCGTATAAGACACAATCGAGAGAATTCTATATAAGCAGCACCTGGGACATGAAAAGGTTGTTATTCCTAACTTTAATCTGAATTGTAAAACCCGGTCTTTAAGCTGCACTCTGACTTCAATGAAGACTGAATAGGCCGCAGTAAGTATCTGAAATGGTGTCCAAGCCGCGCCTTGTACCTGGGGTTTTACTGTATCGGATGGGGGAATTGAGTCATGGCCATGTTTATCATGTGATTTAGAAGTTCGGGTCACGTCAAGGTAGATGTGAAAATTGCTTCATGGATGGCTGGTAATTGGCAATTGAATGGCTCTAAATGTGAGTTTGTGGATTCATGCACAATATCACGCCAAACCTGTTAAGAATTTCAATAGGTGTATTTGCTTATTACATATGGGGTCTGTATTGTGAGCATATAAGGTGCCTTATAGATCGTTCTCCATTAAAAATGAAGTATGTATGTGCATGTGGACTTAGGTTTCCTTGGCGACCACTTTTACTTCATGCATAAATGGGTGGTTGTGGTGTCATGGGATCGTTAGAGTTATTTTGCAAAATAGCTGCATGGTAAAAATAGAATCCAGGGGGTAGTTTATAGTGGGGAGGGAGGGGGGGGGGTCAGTGAATGGCCTTAGAATTGTCCCAGGATAAAAGGGTACATGATTCAACAATTTTGTCTGCTGAACTAGAGTCACTAGGGGACTATGCAGGTCCTTGACAACTTGTATAAAGTAAAAATAGACCACTTGAAGGTATATACACTATCACATCTGCTGAAAAAGTTGATTTACAACCCACGTTCCCTTTGGAAAAAAGGATAGGATCTCATCCAGATACCTTGATTCATGCTTTCCTTTTATAAGAAACTACGAGTTTGTATATGCATGCTGTTAGGATCTTAGACCAAAAAAAAATGTGTTTCTGGTTGGGGCTCCAAAAAGCCTAGGTTGGGAGGGGGGGGGGGGGTAAAACTTCTTCTTTTTTTTCAGTAAGGTATTGTCGCATATGAGGCAAAGCGTGACTTTCATATAAGTCTCTAGGGCAAACCTGGAGACATGTGCTGGTCCATGTGTGTGATGTATGTGTTACAGGGCTTTGCTTTTACTAGGTCCAAGTGCCACCCCTAACCATTAGCGCTAGAGGTATGATGTTTTATGGCTCCCCACTCACAAAAGCACATGCAATCGATATGGGCCTGCCCCAGGTAAAACTAAAACTGCACACTAAAACCAAACCCCATGTAGTCCACAAATCATTCAGATGCACATACATAAAAAAAAATGCGACCCAACATTGATATATTTTTTTTTAAAAGCGTAGGGGGTGGCCATGGGGTGGGGCCTAGGCCGCCAGGGGACGTTTTATGGCTTTCTAATGGTTATTTAATAGCAACTCTCACCAATTTTTTAACATTGAGAGATCAGGAGTGTAGGGATCTTGGAATTTATGTCGTGATTTCGTTAACATAATTTCATGTACACGAACTTCTATGTAGAAGAGATTAACGTTTGGGCACTAAAAGGAGATAGGAGATAAAGGAGGTGTGATAACAAGTATAGTTTACAATGTGGTTCTATAGGCGATTTAGATCCGCGCAATTTAGGTCCGTGCAAAAGATAAAAAATGCAACATCTGCTGTACAAAAAAAAAAAGAAGAAAAAAACAAAACAAACATAAATCAAGTAATAAGTAATCTCAACATGAGTGGTTAATTATCTCAGTAATGATGGGATAAAGTCACCCCATGTGGATTTATTGGTATTGCCTCTCAGGGTCCTGCTGTTCTATGGTATAATGTCTCACCATTTTAGTTAACTCTTTGCAGATTGGTGTATAATAACTTATCATATAAACGTAAGCCTATCTAGCTTTGTCAGTCAGAGGTTCATTGAGCTTAGGGTCATGATAGTGGTGATTGTGTTTAGGGGGTCTGTTTTTAATTGTGTTATGAAGTCAGAAAATTACATATATACTCTCAATAATCTCAAGAGTCCACATTGATTTTCTTTTTGTGGAAAGTGATCATTATATCAATACTGATAGTTTCTGTCTATTTGCTTTAACTGGATACTGTGGGGGGTTGCACACATAATTGGAATGCATTGAGGCACAAGAAACATTTATATCCATTTTAATTCTTCCAAAAAACGCAAACTTAACCTTTTCACACATTTTTCGCCCAGTAGAATGGCGCCATTGTCCACTTTTATAATGAAGAGTGTTTATACACACAAGTCCTCATTTATAGCATAGGGTGAGCCGCAGCAGGTTCTGTGGGAAATCACATAACCCTTTAAGGTCAGCATTGTGCATACTTTAATGCACAATATGGTACACCCTTACCTTTCCATTATGAAGCATGGCTGCAGTGCTTGCCAGTAAATGACCACTTATTTAGCGCCTCCCACGCCGCATAGCGGCGGTACCGCGAAGCGGTACAGGAGTGCGCTATGATGATTGCATTTGCCCCATGTGATGAGGTCTCACAATAGAAAATTACTGAATAGAGAAATTGATAATTGTGAAATCTTCTTCATGTCTGCTTTTATGAGACATGTCATCAAACACTGGTATACCGACATTAACGGCGGGAGGCGTTTTTTTACGCGGTCACAACTGCATTTCTTGTTTATTCGTGAATCATGCTGACCGTACAGTGCTGATATATACTCCTGGTGGATCGGCATGGTGCATGGCTTACTTACCTAGGTCTATATCGGTAAACAAACATGCGGCCTTGAGGCATTATGTTGCCCTTTCGTACAGTGTAAGCTGAGATCATAGATAACTGAGGATGGGTTTGGAGAAAAAAAAATGCTGTTGACAATCAAAACATCTCAAACACATGTATATGTATTCCCTGCACATAGGTATAAGATTCCTAAAAGTATTATACCTTTAGAGGGGTTTTTAAAGGGAATCAGTTGATGCTGCACCTAAGATACTGGTTCAGTTGATCATTCAAATGGTAATGCTGAACGATATGGCAATAAGGGTGGTAATAAGAACACTATTGAGTGTATGTGTAGGGGAGCTAAGGGAGTTAAAGGGTGCTAGTGCGTTCTTCGCCAAAATGATGTTAAATCAAGTTCAAACAAGCTGACAAGTTTGTTAACCAATTTATTTTTTTAAGCTGTCTGTTCCTTCAACATTTACAAATGAAGTAGCAATGTGTGACTCTTCCTTTCTTCTCTCAGAGTTTGCAAATAAAACCTTCACTGTTTTCCGTCCATCCCCCAAAAAAATACCAAACATAAAAAGCCAGGGGTAAAAACAGTGGAAGAACAACCCCCTATTATTGGAGAACATGGGATTGTATGTGAGGGCTGAAGTGGAGTGTGAGAAGACTTAATGTGGGAGGAAAGTTACAAAATGGAGTTGTGTGTAAGAGTGACATCATATACAGCACGTGCTGCCCTCATACAGTGGACCCTCTGAGTGTTGTGTACCCTCTGAGTGAAGGTGCTATCAGCCCCCCCCCCCCCACGTCAGTGAAGTCCATTTTTCTTTATAGTCAGTAACAAAGATACCTGAGAAGAGTCAGTTAAACATGATTTTTTTTTAGAGGATGAACATTATTTGATATAAAGAGTGTGGTGTTAAAGGGGCCCCGGCATGGCGAATGCACGCCCGCATTAAAAGGTCACGTGACCACCCCTCGACCAATCAGATCGTCGCAAATTTTCCGCTGGTTTCTGCAAATTTATCAGTGATCTTTTGTCAGGTACCTATATTGTTAAAAGTCCGTGCTCGCCCCCCTTTAAGATAAGGTGTGTATGTGCAAAAATATCGTAGATGCCCTTGCTCATACCCTCTATGAATATCGCAGCTTTCTGTGGGTCCGTGACTGAATTGTCTTATGTGTAGCAGCAGGATGGATAATGATGCTGAGCCCTCAAGTTAACAACTATTACCGTAATCTCCAGCGTAGAAGACGCGCTGCGCGTATAAGACGCACCCCAAACTCAGCACATGCATTTTCGCGTATAAGACGCACATTTTAATGCTGAAATTTGTAAGATTAGTACATTTCTATAGTAAAATTATCCCTCGTATAAGACGCACACCCAACCTGAGAGAAAGCTATAAGACCCCCCAGCATTTTGTTTGGCGTAGAGGACGCGTCTTATACATGGGAGTTTACGGTAAGTGCGCAAACCCTTTTATTTTTTTTTAAATCTTTTTATTTTTTTCAACAAACACCAGAATAATCCAGTCCTTACACGGATTCAACACGTTAACATCCATTTTGATTTAAAAAGAGATAGTGGGCTGAGATAATGGTGTGATATGATCCATGTCCAGACCCCACCCTTAAGGGACAACTCCCTAAGTTATCACCTCAGGTGCTCCTATACACCCATGGTAGTGTCAGGCCATAAGGTCATACACACAGGTCACGGACTGAAGGTCACAGCTTGACGACGCAGGTCACAGCTCTGCAAACCCAAATCACAGACTTCTGACTAGAGTCTGAATTTAAACCTGATAATGTTGACATTTTATAGAAATCAAACTATCTGGTGATCCTATAATTGGGATTTCTGAATCAGAGAGGTTATTTCTCTTCTTACTAAATGGGGGGAATCCCTGGCTCGTGTATGATACTTCCTTATCCAGTACCGTCATTAATTTCTTAAGCACTAAAAAAGTATTCAAATTTTAAAGAGCCTGTCTCGTATAAGCGCCGGGGGTATAGTGGGATTGAAATTAAAGAGCGCCCGGGCGCTTATACGGGCCACTAAGGTACGTAATTTAATGTTCTCCAGGGTATAACCTAAAGCTGTCACTTGTTACCTCAAGCTGCCAATAGGTTAGGCTGTAACCTGCTGGCCATCCTCCAGTAGGGGTGAGAGGCCTCATCTGTGTACAGCAACCCGTATATTATATTATAATTACCCTTTGTGTTTACAAACTTGGATGTTACTTTAATAACTTTGGTCATGGAAGCACTACACGGGCAGCATGTGCTTCTATGATATAGACAAAGCTAAAAAGTTAAAAAGTGCCCTCCAGTTTACTCAATTTAAATTAATATTTTTTTTATTATTACTCGCTGTAATCAGAGTACATTCCTTCTTGATTCCTGACCTTCATGATATACATCTTGTTTTTACGGCGAATTACTTCCACAGAGAAGTGGTTTCATGTTACTTCATCCAAGAAATCCTAGCTTATGCATCATATGCTAGAAATTTAGGAAATAAACTGCATAACACCTTCCCAGTCCACTGTTACCCCCAGTTTGGTGTTGGGGGAGGGGCAACGATATAATACTATCAGTTCACTGCCTTCACCCTCACCCAAGGACCCATACAGTACGCCTTGAGTGCTAGGGTCAAAGGGGGTCAGTATCAATTCAACAACAAGTTAAAAGGGTTCTCTAAAAGCTTATAAATACAAATTGGAATATTAAGCCATCTGTAACATTGGGCTCAACCCTTTGGATCCCTCCCCCTGTCCACTAAGGCTGTTGTCCACTAAGGCTTCTGTTGACATAATATTACCTTGAGAAGAATTAATCCATATCCCTTAGCGATTCCATATGCCTCATTATTCATACACACATAACGAGTCCCACTGGAGCAAGCCATTACAGTTCCTTATGCATTCACACGGCGTAGGAAATCAACCAGAGGTGATATGAATATACACAGAGGTGGAGGGTGTATATATATATATATATATATATATATATATATATATATATATATATATATATATATATATATATATATATATATATATATATATATAATACACCCTCCACGATCATGTTTTTTTTTTTCCTTTTTGGCAATGTAAATCATAGTAATGGCATGGGCTCTTGGTGTGATGATGGTTGTTATGGGTGCTCCTTTGACTGTTGGCCAAATAAATGGTAGACTAGTGACCCTGGGTCAAACCAGAGGCCAAGAACTAACAACTGTATGTGGAGGAGCAATATCAAGTCATAACCCCATATCACTAATTATGGAGCTAGGCTGGAGACAATAACTACCTGTAAATTCTAGGATGAGCTCATGCTATAAGCAGAGATTTACAGAAGTTCTCACATTTTCCCAAGTCTATATTAGATTATGATCATTTCCTCTAGAAAATAGATCGTACTCATTGGATTTCCTACTTTTCCCCGCCTAGGACTGACATCTCTATGAATAAAGATATATTATAGATACCATAAAACCCTGCGTATAAGGTGCATCTCGTGCACCATATACGCCCAAGTGTGTCAGATGGCCTCAAACCCCTAATAAAAAGTGATTTTTAAGGGATTTTACAAATATAACATTAAATAGATACAGAGATCCACCACTTGAATTGCATATACTGAACATTAAAATTTTCTTCACTTTAACCTCAAAGCAGAATTTCTTGGAATGTTGCTTGTGAAGAAACACTCAGTTTGGATGGATTTTCATGAAACCCTGTCTATATCTTTTCACATAGCCATGCACCAACTTTTAGCATAAAAGGGTAGCTTTGCCGTGTGACTGTGACCACAGGAGCCAAATCCAGCCCCTCAGTAGTCCTCTTGTGGTGGGTCTCCGGGCAAAACAAGTCACTTTGTTTGTCCTGTGGTTCCCAGAGACACGTGCTTGCCCTTTATGTATAGATCTATGTACACCCAATTGGCACAGTAGACCAGTGTGCGGTATTACCACTTAGGCCCCATTTTAGCCCTTAAAGGCTTCACCCCGGGTCTAGTTGGATTAACACACCTAAAAGTGACCAAAAATGAGGGGTATGTTGTAGTTTCACTCAAAAATACACATGTTAATTGGTCTTTTATGGCTATGAGAGTTTACACTGTAGATGGAACGAAAAAAAAATCTAAGCAAATATGGGCAACTATATCTGCCTAAATTAGGCCCGTGGATCAGATATTCCCACCAAAAATGATAAAATAGGGAATAGGAAAAAACTGTGTCAAAGCAATGCCTTATTTGTGCAAAGAACAACTCACCAGCACTGTATTTGTTGCATCATGACGATTAAGGAACATTAATCTTAGGGTATTGTGCAGCCTCTGGAGGGTTAAGGGCAGCATAGGCTTTATGCAAAGTGAACTCGTCAGCTCATGTTTGGCCATTTCTATAGAGGGTGTTTTGGGGAGGTCTAAGAGACCAATGTACCTGTATGTAAGATGTTTTTCTAAGCTTTGTTCAAGCCTGATGACGTGAGTTGAGAAGGGAGTGGTATCATTTTGAGTGTGTATGTTTACTAGGTGTAGAAGGGTGGGTTGTGTAATCTGCTATATACTCCTACCATGCCACTCCCTTCACTGCATAGGGAGTTTACATAGGGTGGACTTAAACTGTTATATTTCATATCCCTCATGTTAATCACCACCCCTACGTCTAATATCAACACTGTCTGAAGGTAGCTTAGACACATCGTGTTTTGGAGTTCTGTTGTCAAATAGAGCTTAAGGTACATTGCATTTTAATGGGATGGATAACAGTGGCGTATCCATGGAAACATGGCATTATGACAACATCAACGCTTCACTCCACCTCGCACTGTAGGGAATTTTGTGATTTTAACATTACCTTCGAAGGACAACTACCATAGTTCCTCTAGTATAATTGTGCACCGTGGATTTGTGCACCTTGAGTTAGTGAGGAAGCTATAGGCCACACTTAAGGGCTGAAAATCGAAGCTTTTGTACTGTTCTATACCCCCCCTCCCCTATAAGCCACAACCCGCATTTGGGCCGATTCTATAAGCTGCATTTTGATTTGGGTTCTGGTAAAAGTCGTGGCTTATACGAGAGAATTTATGGTATATCCTACTTCGTATAAAAACAGCAGTTTTTGTATGGGAGGATCTGTACCATAGCTATAATTAGACAAAAGAAATATCCTCCATGTCTTGCAAATGGCACAACCGGATCTGAGGACCCACAGAGTAAACACTTAGTCCAAAGGAAAAGCCCACATGAACTGGAGGAAATACCTGTAAGCTCAGACCACAGCCCGATCATGCAGTATCTCCAGTATTAGTGGTCACCATGTCCTTACCACGTCACAGCTGTCACAACCGTATTGGCATCACTCATGTACCTCTTGGCAACTCCTACTGACGTCAGATGACACTGGTGACGTCACAATTTAGGGATAGAATGATGCCTCAATTTCCTGATAAGAAATGCAATTTAAAATCAGGCTTTTGCACATTGGCTCATTGAGATACATAAGATAGCCTCACTGCTTCATTAATGAACTCCTCCACGATATACATGTATTTCCTTTGGCATTTGCAAAGTCTTGTCGATAATGTTTTAAGACATTATCTTGATGCTTTAAAATACAATTTCCTTTTTTTTTCAGTAAAATGAAGGAAAAGTAACTAGCCTAGGTGTCATATTCCTGAAAGGCTAGCCTGATGCACTGGTGCATCATATTGACGTGCTTTGATGCATCATGCCGTCCTTAAAGTGTTAAGCACATATACAATGTACCAGCAGCAAGCATGCATGGCTGACATGTGTACTGTATGACTCGGCGTTGGGCCAGGTTGCACCAGGCCACCGCGAGTTGTGAATCATTTTATCCACACAACAGCCGTTGAACCACACAAACCTTTTAAGCAGGGATCACTTTGAACTATATACACCAGTGCTAAGGAGTATGTCTCTTACATTTGGTTTAAAACAGAAGACTGACTTCGTGTGTATACATTGAAAATGGGATAGTTGAATGTACCTCCTCACTTGATTCTATGGATTCTAAAATGGCACAGAACAATTCATGGACTAAGAAACTATATTCACCTTAGCCTTAGGCTCCACCTCTGGACACAGCATTAGAAGTCTACTGGTAGATCAGAGGACAGACTTTTAACCAGGCTTTAGACTAATAGCTCCCACATTAAGACAGTTTATAACATATAAGCCCCCAGAAACTGGACCTGTTGCATTAAAGAATTTAAGGAATTTACATTGAGGAATATACGAAGAAGAGAATTGACATTTTCTTGTCTCCACTGACACCTTGCTGACGTCTCCAGAAAAGAGTGACCCCTGTGTCTATATATAGGAATACACTTGTTAGAGATAAGTGTATATATTTATAGGATTTCATGCACAATGACAGGTTGGGGGCAGTTGGCTGGACCCCACCTCAGCAACTCTGTTAAAGCTGGTTTGGACAATTGTGGGTGGGGTGGAGTGAATGGGTTTTGTTGGACTAAGCCTCCCTTTTGAGATACAGAGCCCCAGCTGACCCTAACCACCTAAGGCGTAATACAGTAGCTGGGTGTGGAACGTTACAGTTGGCTGGGCAGAGATAGCTCTGGAACACATTTGCATAATGCTATATCTATGTATTCTTCACTGGTCATCTGTAACACCTTCTCCTTATAGTGAAAAAGTCCCATGTATCAGAGTGACGCACATGTACTCTGATCACAGGCGATCTATTGAATAGACTTACAAAGCATTACCAGGAGTGAACCTTGTGACTCCTCACAGACCCAATAACAACCCCTCCCCTTTCGCCCCTCCTCTCTCCACACCCTCGGTCCTCCTCTGCAGTAGCTCTCGGCTGATCGACGACCCCATGATAACGGCACATTCTTCCAGGCCTTGGTCGGGGCAAGTTTGCCACTGAAGTCCACTGGACGTCACCCAGAAATAACGACGTCGACCTCACGTCATTCTCTGCGACGTGACGTGACGTGACGTGACGGCAGAGCTGCCAGCAAAGTGAGCAAACCAGTAAACACCAATGGTAGTGGGTCAGTGCTTGTTCCTCACTCACCAACACCAGTAGAGCACACTACCCACTGCCCACCTTCTACTATTCCTCCTCAACATAGGCAGGAGTGACGTAGTTCAGGTAAAGGCACCTGGAATTGAGAGAGGGGCAGTGGTGCACTGGAGGGAGTAAGTACAGCTTGAAAGTGGCGGAAGAGAGCTGACAGGTGGTGGTGTGAGGCCTGGGTTAAACACGCCATCCTAACACCCAGACCACCACAACCAGGATAACACTCCATGCTGCTGGAGCAGTGATTAGCATGTAGCTAGTAGCATGGCATGGATGGATTTACCACAGCATCCACCTGATCCAGGACTAGGGACGTTAGGATAGGGATTATATCTAGCAGCTTTCGGAATAAAACCAGCATTTTCATTTCAAAACGCTTAAGGACTAAAACGTTCGTCAGCCACAGGGATGAACGTTGTAATATTTTTATGAGATTTCAAGGATTTGCAAGCACCATGGAATTAGATATAGAGGGCGTTTATTCACTAGCCTGTATTTAAGCATTTCAAGTTTTTATACTGCAGTTGGTTACGTGCACTTCTACAGCTACTAGGACAGGATCAGGATTGGACTAGACCTGGACTCAGTGCTACTTCTCCAGGGTTTCATGGGAATTAAGTTCCATCAGCCAGTTCCCTAGCACACTCCCCCAACCTAAACCCCTCCCCCATCCAGCTGGTCTGCCAGTGTGTACATGAATTCATATTTATCGTCCCCATCACCAAAACAACTTCTCGTCTTCCTGGCCATATCTGACTCTTTTGTCCGCATGTTGGCAGTGGGGCTGGCGGCAGGCTGCCTGACTTGGCAGTGGATGTGCTGGAGGAGGAGGGTGGTGGTGTGTGAGGGAGACTGGATGTGGGAGAGCTGACATTCACCTCATCACCAGATGTGATATTTGGTGTCACTGGAGACGGTCTGCTGTCACTCACTAAGGTTGGTGATGGGAGAAGGAGGTCTATGAGAATGATATGGAGATCTGAGGATAATAAGATCATCGTGATAACCTTCTTTGGTACATCAATTGAGACCAATAAGAGATATCAACTTTAAGGACAAGGATATGCTGACACCCAGAGGTTCAACTCTACTGTGAAGGCTCTTCAGAGGCCCATCTCTTTTGTAACCATTTGTGAAAGCTTGATTGTGAGCGGATACTTATGGATGTGCTTTCAGGAGTATAGAAATGCTAGTTAACTGATTTTGAAATTAAAAGCCTATAAGAGGTAAATACATGATTAAGGTGAGGCCGTGAAATATATTTTTGAGAGCAGGCTTCTTGACACACAGGCCTGTCAGGAAGTTATATCTTTAATTGAGCAGTTAGTTTCGGATGCTATGGATGATAATTTGTTTTGCCAAGAGTCTTTTATTCTGTGTGTGTGGAAACTAAATCATCTTTTGTGAAAAGACACAAGAATTGACCACCATGGATAACGCAACTGCCTTACCAGAAGTCAATGTAAGTCTGATAGAAGGAGATCCTGACTTAAGCCTGCAGGCCCTTCAAGAAGCCATACTATCATGGAAACCAGACCTGTGGGATGTCACTAAGGTGGCAGTGCTCCTCCTGTCCATGCTCCTGTCCCTGGTTGGCAATGGCTTCCTGGTATCTGTCTCCAGGGTGCTGTTCCACCAGTCGGCTGTGCTGCGAACATTGCTGTTGTCCATGGCAGTGGCTGACATCCTTCTAGCCCTGACGGTGCCACTTCATTTACTGGTTCTGGTCTTACCAAGGTTCCTGAAAGTTGCATCGGTCTGTGTCAGCCTCCATGCTTCTGTGGCCTTCTATGTTACCCTCACATTAGGCCACATGGTCTTGTTGGCCCTAGACCGTATTGTCGCCCTGCGACATCCTCTTCGCTTCTTTCAGTTCTTCAAGCCATGGCATGCAGTAGCTCTGCTGCTTTTAACATGGACTTATGCTGGCTTCTCAGCTGGGGCATTGCTTGTTTGGCAGATCGAGGCTTCACCACGGCCATGCCATCCAGAACTCTACTTGGGAAGGATCTATCGAATACTTCACCTCTCGGAGTATGCCGGAGGAGCCTTCCTAACACTTATTATGCTTTTCGCTGTATACTTCCTATCATTTGAGAAGCGCAGAACAAAAAAGGTACAGCAATATGCTCGGAAACGACGGCGAACGGCTGACTACAGTCTACGTCGCAATAAGCTTTTCACAGAGACACTTCTGGCAATAGCATCACTCTTTCTGGCCATGTGTGGACCTTACATTGGTATTCAGCTCATCCATCTTTTCACAAAACGTACACTATTCACTGCTGCTGTGGAAAATATCGGTATACTTATAGTTGTTGCACACTCATTCGTCAATGGCTTCGTCATGCCATGGAAGCTTCGCAGTTACCGATACCGGTGTCTGTACTGTGCATGCCCTTGTCTTGAGAGTCAAAAAAGTGGTCTTGCAGCTGAGTCCGAAGATGAGGGACCCAGTGACAATGTTCGACAGGTGGCAATTGCCCATTTCGATGACATCGGTGAAAGTAACACCGACAGTCTCTACAAAACCCCGCCAGGTGCTGATAGTTTAGAGAAGCCTCGCAACAACCTGGGCTACCTGCCTAATATAACCATCACTGACTATGATTCGCAGAAGCGTATAACGCTACATACAAATGGCCAGGTAGATGAGAAGCATCAGAACGACATTAGGTTGCCACGGCATCATGATAATGCAAGAATTAACAAAGACGATGACCCAGTCTGGTCTACGCTTACTTCCAGTAAGCTTCCTTTGACAGATGAGGAGGACTTTGTGAGTTCGACGGCTAACCTTTACTTCCTCAATCCTGTCGATAACGACTTCCTTGACATTCCACGAGAAGATGATGTCTGACTTGACAGCTAAAAAGCATTAAACTCATATGCTGCTGGATGAATTCACAGTTGGCTAACAATTTGATATCAAATACATACATATATTTAAAAAAGAAAAATGTTATAGTATTTCAATATCGCCTTTGTGTGACAAAAGAATGATTTCACATCATGGTAAACCGAAAAGAATGGACATTAATGATAATCACATCATCATAAAATGTTGAATTTCTGTGATCACACAAATTTAGTTTATGACAGTAGAAAGTGGAGTGAAATGATGATGCGATGTCACAAGCTATTAAAGTGTGCTTTTTAATTGTGCAAAATGCTGACACCGATCTCTGACGTCAGTTGTGGTGCTGCAGCCACTCGATTAGCAGTGGTTTGAAACTTTATTGTGATATATCCATTTAGCTTTAGCCTGCCCATAATCAGTGTCTTCTTTGGGTTGAACTGATATTGTAAAGAAGATATAGATCTACCCATGCTTTATTCCCTTTTAAGGGCTTAAATGTTAATCATGAACCGCACAATTCAATTGAAACTATAAAAGAGAGGCAACTTAAAAATTTCGTCTTTCGGATTTCAGACACATCCTAGTGCCTTTTCGTTATGGGAATAGGAATTTATGTATATAGATTCATACACATAGTTATCATTTGCAGTGCCATATACTAATGGGAAATTTTAACAAATTGGAATTTACATTATAATTCAGTTTCGTACTATAGGCTTAAAGACTGTATTTACTGAGAATGGTATGCATGATTTGCATGATTATAAAAGATTGGGAATGTTTCTGGTTTATCTTTTTATTTTTCAAAATTTTCTTCTTTTTTTTCTTGTGGGGGGGGGGGGGGGGGTGCAATGTGAACGTCCATTGGTGCTGTGGGCAGGAGTGGCGCAGGCTGTGTTACATTGTGCCTGGACACCAGTGCACCCAGGTCCCACCAGCTGGTCCAGAGGTCGTGTATAAAGGGCACTCTATACAAACTAGGAATGCACAATGTACATACACATGAAGGTCACAATGGTCCTTAAATGCCACCATATCATGCACATAACAACGGTCACTTGGACATAGTCTAATGTGGAACTGGTTCTAATGTTATTATTACTACTATTGTTAACAGAACATTGCCAATTGGTAAAATTGAGAAGTCTAATACTTGTACATTGTATTCAAGGAAATGTACCTTAATATGTATAGATATGCATGTTCTTGTAGACACAAGGCGAATGTAATTAAAACTAAGTTATCAGAGTGTTAATGTCTTGCCTGATTCAATATAACTGATTTTAATAGTAGACATATTCATACATAATAAAATTCTCTACCAGTTCTACTTTCAACATTCATGAATCCTCAAGTAATGTTGATCTTGATATCAAAAACATGGATTTTGATATAGATAAAGAGGTGCCGATAATCGGCGAATTATCCGACAAAATACATCACACGGAAAAGACGATTCCACATAAAAAGAAATTCATGTATTAAGTAGGCATTATCAAAGTCGTATGTCTTAAATGCGGCTTACTATAACACATAACAGTGGTTTGTAAGTAGATCCCTGTGCTAACGCACAGCCACCACCCCTGGTTATTACAGTAAAATAATATCAAGGTGTGAGGTATAATACGTAATAAACACAAGGGCAGGTCTCCACATTTGGTGTTGACGATGACTTAGCGTTCTGGCCAAGCACAAAATACATTGGACCTCTTCCAAAAAGGTGTGTGCCTGGGTGTATTGCTAGATGGAGGCCGTTCACTCTAAAGGTTTCCTATTTAACCAGGTTGAGTAACATGGCCTATTGATTAGGGAGGGCCCACAGTTATGCAGCTGAAAACAATACTTGTGTTCCTTGTATCTAACTCTTTAAATCATGAGAGAACTGTCTAGTGTGTAATATATCTAAGAGTATCAAAACATGCATTTATATTAGACCAGTGGTTGTAAAACAAAAAGTTTTAAAACTAACGACGGTATGCCGTACGTTTTAATGACATAGATTATGTGTAGCAATTTATAATTATATTCCCCAGTAGGTGCATAAATAGCGGCTAGCTATTACACAAAAAGCATAAAAGTATGAATCACCATGATAGCATTTACTGACAACCAAACATGGTAAATGTAAGAAACACCATGTAATGTTCTTAACGTTACTATACATGTACATGTCCATGCACGGCCTAACTTATTATGTACAACATAGTTAAAGATGATAAATCCAATGTGATTAATTATTATGAGCGATTACATCAAGCACATAAAAACTGAAAAAAAAATAATGAAGCAAAATAGAAAAATTACCCCCCCCCCAGTAGATAACTTGGTAATAGTTAAATAGAATAAAATCAGGTCTATGTTATAGAACTTGAGTTACTACTTGGTAGTTCATCCCATTATTGTTCCACGTTTGTCTCTTTAGAACAGGTAGAGACACCCAGAGGCACAATGCAGACAGGTTTATTTTTGTGAATTAGATATTGATTTACAGATAATTCTTACACTGTGCTTGCATTGTGAGAAGCCTTCCTATAATAGTGCTTCATCACGCACATGGTTGAATTTGAAAGTTAAAAGTGTTTTCCAATATTGATTTTTCTCTCCCTCTAAACCAGAACACCTAGAGTAAATGCATCAGTTGGGGGGGGGGGGTAAAAAGCGCCAAAATTATATCTACGTGAAAGTTCCATTGACAAAAACCTGAAATGCATACCGATGCTCTATATCTACACAGCAGTGGAATTTGAACCAGCTTTATTTTTCTGGTGTGTATAGACTTATTTAAATGCTTTCCCATGATTCACCATCAAACATGTATAAGATACTTACATGTATACTTGGTACAGACTCACAAATAGGACTAAACCTATCCTATACAAACATACATAAAAAAAAAAAACATCGGTTTTGGTTCTACGTGTAGTACATCTATCATCCTACATTAACTTACATATCAACATGCGCGGGAGTAATTCCTCAGTTAAAAATGCATAATTGTTGAGACTTTATATGCATTTTCACATCATATTTTTTGCATCCTCCCCTTCCCACTCTGACATGAGTGTGTGAAAATGTTGTCCATTGAGCACAATCAATCAGTTTTACAGCTGTGTACACAGTAAGGCCTGAGGCATCTCATTATGGGCCCTCACACTGAACATGAAGAGCCTAGGGGAAACCAGTCTTTCACGATCTACAACTGTGTAGACGTGAAGATCTGCTTTCAGTTACAAACTATACTAACAGTAAAGGTATATTGATATTGATTGAGTCTTGTCTGCTAGCTCATTTGCAGGGTCTGTGTACTTTTTATGTGCATGTTAATGTTTAATTGAGTGAGCCTCCTATCAGAAACCCCCACTCCAGCATTGTGTTAGCAGTGTCAAATCCTCATTTGACTCACATCAGAACATTAACATAACTAGCTAGTTCTAGCCCGTGCAGTATTTTACCTGTCAGCTATAGTGCCTTGTGTTGTACTCGATCTCCATGGTTTAGTTAGTAAATTAGCTGCAATTGATCAATAAGTGAGTAATTGCAAAGCATTGCAAAAGCATAAGCACTGTTGTGGGCCATAGAGTGAGGGGGGTGTTGGGCTGACTAGTCTTTTTCCCCTAAGGATTTAGATTTTGTCATTACTTTTTTAAGTAAACATGATACAGAAGAATAAAGTTTAAACTGTCCGATATATATATATATATATATATCGTCCGATATATATATATATATATATATATATATATATATCGTCCGATATATATATATATATATATATATATATATATATATATATATATATATATATATATATATATATATATATATAATCAACCAGTGTGATTGAAATAACTGAAGTCATCCCATCCTAGATATGTGAACGTGTTTCTTCCTAAACATATATCCCAAATCGTTTGAAAGCTTGCAGGCGGAATAACACCAAGTGCATTCTTTGATCACCATCCAATTTAAAGCATGAATAAGGTCTGGAGGGCTGTTGGGGACATTCAGTGTTTAGTTCAAACCCACAAGGAGAACTGACAGGCCTTAGGGCTACTGCGATGCAAAACTATGTACCCCGCTCTATGGATTGGTTTAGGTGGGGATGTCTCACAAGAGCCCTTCAGCAAGGGAATCAGGTCTTGCCTACCTCAACCCTCACTTTTACTATTGCCCTAGGTAATGTCCTTTCAGCCGTATAATGTGTGCCCTAAAGTGCCCTCAGGCAGTTAGAGGTGTTTATTATACTGGGTGGTATTTCTTCATCCTCCTCATTATGCCTTTATAGTGAGATTGTCCTTAAATGTCCTTTCACATGTGTAGGACTGAACTCTATAATGCACATAACTATTTCGACTTGACGAAGTGTGATCCTAAACCTTCTCCCCGTTTAGCATGGACTCTCGATTTGGCTGATATTATAAGCTTTGTATAATCTTTCGATGCATACCATTAGACACGGGATAAAAGGTCCAGTTGACACCCTCACCTCTAGAAGTTCTTAACGAGACATTTCCGTGTTATAATGACTGTGGTCTTCTTGAAAGCCTTAACTTTGATCTTAAACGTAACTGCCTATAATGCAAAACAAAAGGAAGGACTATGGTTTCAGGTATTTGCCAAGCTTTATGATTAAAATTAGATAACTTATGCAGTAATACAGGCCAATGGACATCGCTACTGTATGCACGTGTACGATATTCACTGTCTGTATCTAAAATATTCACCCCAAAACACAAGTACCGATAGTGCATCTGCGTTAATATACCATGCACTGGTTCTCAATCACTGCTTCTTCAAGATACTTGAATTCCTAAATAATAATTTGACCAATATGTGGGAGATAGAATAACTATATATGTTGGAATTAACATAGTTTGTTTTATATCAAAACCACCGTCTTACATAAGGATACAATAATTCACAATAGAATATTATGTCAAATGTAAACCAACTTAATATGAAGTATTTCCCAGTTTGTTTCTATGTTTTCACGGTACAAATACTGGTATACAACATCTGTGTGTATAACTTATATTGTTTCCACTTGCTATAAGATGTAAATTCTAAACTACATACCATATCATATAATATACCATTGAAAGCCATTATGGTAGACTAGCTTTTTTGTATAACATAATAAATCAGGGGTAAATTATTCTAAGTATACTATAGATCCTCGGTCATGTGTGTCAAATTCTAAATTACATACTACATGATATAAAATACCATTGAGTGCCATTATGTTAGACTAGCTTTTCTGTATACCATTATAAATCAGGGGTAAATTATTCCAAGTATACTATAGATCCTTAGTCATGTGTGCAGAGTGCACCACCAGCTGCTGCCCTGGTCTGTTGTCGTCACCAGGCCGGAGAAGGTATGAGAAGAAGGCCACTGGAGTTCCCAGTAAAAAGCGACAACACAAATGGGTGTAGTTCTTGGTACAAATACACATTAAATAGCCTCAATAGCAGAGATGACAGTGAATGCCACAGGGTCTAGTCATGTCAGACTTGGTCTATGTCCCTCCTTCTGTCAACATATTGTGCTGGAGTGTTTAAGTGGTGGATAATGGTTAATTGGGGACGTATTCTGTTGAATCTTCACAATAGGATTTTTGTTAAGGTTATTTCTTTTATGCCATTTCATTGTTCCTGCTAGAGGGGATATTAATGGGACTGCTGACAAAAGCGTTTGTATATTTCCCTAGGCATTTTTAAACATTTTTGCCTCCGGCCCAACAACATGACGGCACAAGGTCACGAGGAACTTCAAAGGAAGTGAAGAATGGTAGATTAAACATCACTGCGTATTTCGTTTCTTCCTCAATGTTTGAAGTCTTTAGAGGAAGTACAGAGAACACCATCTCTTAAACCATTTCTTGAAGTACATTGTAGGTCCATGTACCAAGTCTTGATGCTAGACATGTACTTAGTTTACTTTACCCTTAAAGCATGATATAATTCAGGTTGATGCATTAAAGTAACCCTGTTTTCCCGACTCGGTCTCGTAGGGGCTTTGGAGATGTCTGTTCCATGCGGGATTCATAAGGTCATCCATCATCCAACCCTCGGGCCTCAGTATTAAATCACTTAGATTGTACCAGAACATATATGTCAAAGAGGACGGCTGTCGGCACCTCCACACCTCTACACTACCTTGATGCTACTGGCTTGGTTGCCATGCCCGCCTCCCCTCATCAACTTCCGTTGATAAGGGTGGTCTCCATGGTACATGATGTTACAATGTAACAAAATGTATTGTCACCATGGCACCAGTGCTGGTTACTGGTGTCTCCAGGTGCTGGTGAGTGATACTCTCCAGGCCTTAGACTTAAAACTCCAAACATTTATTTAGAGGATACTAGACATTGTCTGGTATGGGTGACTGTCAAGGTTTCGACCATAAAAGATCTCATCAGGTGTAATTTGAGGTAAATTCAAGGCATGTAGACATTGCTACAGTTGGACACTGGTGTTAATTGACACACTAGTGTTTGAGATCATGAAAATAAATTAACATGAAATCTAAAATAGGAGACAGAATATTTCAGTAAAACTGGGGATTTTAGCTTTGGAAATATTCAGGTTGGTGGGATGCACTGTCTTGGGCAGAAATGATCCAGAGATGACTAATCAATTAATTAGGTCATGGTTTTCTGTGAATTTCCATCCCCCCAAGGTTAGGGGGTAATATTCGGGGTCCACCCGGTATTCATAAATTTTTTTGGACGGAGCTTAGGGGTGGGTGCCCTGTTCGGCAGTATCAAACTGATCTAAAAGTTTGGTGCATCAATTAGATTCAGACCATGGGGAACTTGGGTCCTTAGTTTTAGGATCCAGTTCCTCTCCAGTTTGTTACGAAAATTTTCTGCGTAATCTGTGTGTGGATTCTTATTTGTGAATTCCACGATGTGGACATCCACATCTTTGAGGCCTTGGTGTCCATCAGAGTTGAAGTGGATACCCATGTCGGTATTCATCTTCTTATCTCTGATGTTACCAATGTGTGGGTAGAAACGTTGCATCAGAGTCTGCTTCGTTTGTCCCACATACTGTTTTTTGCAGCGTTTGCAGCTTATACAGTAGATGACATTCGTGCTTCTACAGGTAATGTTTACCTTCGATGCATATGTCTGGTTGGTGACACCTGATTTTATCTCGCCACTCTTGTTGAGCAGGGGGCACAGTTGACATTTCTGGTTGTCGCATTGTTTGGATGTCTTTCCACTTAGTGCTGCCCTGTGTTTGGTTCCCAATTCGGGATGATAGTTGACTCTCGATCTCACCAGACTGTTCCTTAGTGAGGGAGGTTTTCTTAGTCCTACTACCAGGCGTGTTTGGTGTAGGTGTCTGGTTCTTGCTGAGGTACCCAGCATGTCCCAGTTTGTCTTCACGATCTTCTGTAAGTCATTGAAGCATGGGTGGAAGGTGGTAACCATAATGCACACGTCTTCTTGGTTATTCCTTCTTTTAGAGACCCTGTATTCTAGTGGGTCGGGCCTTGGGGAGGACAATGCCCTCACAAAGGCTTCAGCTACCAACTTCTTGGGGTAGCCTCTGCAGACGAAGTGGCCCGCCTTGATAAGGCTTTGCTTGATGAAGTCGTCTGTGAGCATACAGATTCTACGGATTCGTAGAAATTGTCCATACGGGATCCCTTTCTTGCAGTGCATAGGGTGTGCTGATGAGTAGTGTAGGTAGTTATGTGCATCAGTGGCCTTGTTGTGGAGGTCAGTGATTAACCTGTTGTCTACTAATTTCACACGTGTATCGAGAAAAGCAATATCAGTGTTGGAGAAAAAAAAAAAAACAAAAAAACAAAAAAAACAGAACATATATGTCTTCTAAAATCCAAGGAAAATGTTCATAAGATATACGATTTCTTAATCCCTTCGTGAAATAAAGCCGAAGAACTAATAAAAAAGAAGAAAGAAAATTCAAGTTTGATCGTATTCTTACACTATATTTACCAGGATAGAGGAAGAGGTCCTAGATGCATGAATAAACAGATGTAGCATGGAAGATATCGTCGGGAGGTACTTGGTATGAATTTGAAAAAGAGGATAATACTGGCTACATGTATGAAAGCTTTGGATGATGCTTTCGAAAAGGAAAAAAAAAAGACATACTCGTTGTAAAATCGTAGGTGATAGGAAGTCTCTGAACATTTCATCTATCTAAACTCAATAAACTAATTAACTGAAATGTCTAGTAAGAATTCAGTTTCTATTGAATGGGATGGTATGATCTGCAATACACCACAAACACTGTGGCTATCCACACAGACCCAAATTAACTCAGGTTTAAGAGGACGTTTCATCTTAAACTAGACTAACATGGAGTGATGTGAGGATGCGTCTAACCAAACCAATGTGACAGCTGTGAAAAAAAAATCATCCTAAATGTTAATAGGCGCGATACCTTTGATTTTGTCCATTTATACGCCATTTTTAAAGCCCGCCATAAGCTTACAAAGGGTGACTGTGAGAAGCGGGTCATTTCAGCTACCGCTGTAATTACCTAAACGATTCTTGTCTTGATGCAGTACCTCCAGCTCTGTCCTCTATTTCTTAGTACAGAAGGATGTACCTTGACAATCATGGCTAGTCTGTGACGTCACAGTGGTCAGTGTGTTCAGGGATCCATATCAACGAGTGCCAAAATCAGCAGCTGGGATGACGAAATTGCCCTCTTCTCTCTTTTCCTAAAAAAACAAAACAAAACAAAACAAAAAAAACCAAAAAACGGCAACCTAGCAACATAAGCCTGTTGTGAAATTGTAATTTAAATAATTCAGAGATGTCAGATCGTCAGAGGTTCATCTATGTTCATAGGTTCAGATGCCCCTCAAATTAGGCTTAAGGGCCTAGTGCAGTTTCATGTGCAGTCTCTTTTTTTTCATAGGTTGGACCAACACCCAACGGACAACTCTGCTGTAATACAAGACCCGTTGTTTAAATCATTATGTACTACAAAGTGCCTTGGTACAGTAACACCCATTTAGTATTAATAGCTTTAATGATCCCATGCTCTCCAAAATAGTTAACACTTTATATAATAGCCCTTGTGACACTATTACCGTTAATGCTGATATCCTTTTAAATGCTTCACAGTGCCATGTGAAAATAGGCCTCGTGTACGTTTAAGAGCTCATAAAGTGTCATATATCTGTCATGTAACCATCACCGATACATTACTTGCCACATTAAACGACATTGATACCTGCTGAAATGTGATTTGAGAAAAAAGGAGAGAGATTAATGGACACGATTTTAAAGGCCCCTGCATCTCAAGTGATGACAAAGGATACTCTCAAAATGTGTTAGCAATTGTATGGTGGCTATATGTTGTAGATGATATAAAACTATTGTGAAGTTGATCGGATCTTTGAGGTTAAATTGGAGTTTGAAATATCACCCCTGCACTTTATCGAAGCACCGATAAGGGTTCTTTTATTTCCCATACCGCCGGTACATGCCCACATGTATTATGAAAAAGGACAGCAGTCTTCCATGTTAAGGTATCGCCCACCAGAGAAACCTTGAAACCTCGGATTCAAAGGCCTCTTTTTCTTCACCCCTTTATCTCAGTGTAGAGAAGACTGGTAGTTTCATGGATCGATCATAGTCTTTACAGATCGAAATGTCTTTAGGGGTTAGTCTATGGATGTTTTGAACTTGCATATCAGAGTACAAAAATATGGAGATGACACAGAGGTATAGAATACGTATAACCACCGTTATAAGCAATAGATGAGGCACAAAAGTCAGTAAGCTATCTTAGAATTTCACAATGAGAGGGGGAAATAAATCATAAAACGACAATGAATTACCGTAATCTCCCGCGTATAAGACGCGTCCTCTACGCCAAACAAAATGCTGGGGAGTCTTATAGGATGTATTGAAATTGGGGGTGCATCTTATACGAGGGGTAATTTTACTATAGAAATGTATTGAATTTACAAATATCAGCATTAAAATGTGCGTCTTATACGCGAAAATGCATGTGCTGAGTTTGGGGTGCGTCCTATACGCGCAACGTGTCTTCTACGCGGGAGATTACGGTAGTACATTCAAAGAGATCAACAACTCTCAAAGTTCTGTGAAGGGTCCATGGCCCCTCATGTGTGAATCATATAGGTGGTAAATGATTGGAAAGACGGCCAGTCATCACGGATAGGGGTCCTGAGTGCATTGAATAGCAGGGCGTATAGCCTAGCACTTATTATCTGATAGGAGGGGTAGCTCTCTATCATTTGCATGGGAATCCTTTATGTTATTTTTTTTTTTTTTTTTGAAAGACGGCTAGGTGCAGCTGCTTTAAGCATTCGTCCTACAGATGGGAATCCTTTATGCACAAACCCCTAAAAAGGTGAGGCCATGCCTTACCAGGATGTGTCATCATAGCAGGATAGATGTGTGTACACTTAGCTACCCATTACCTGGTCATTAATAGGTTAACCCCTCAAGGGCCACACACTGTACTGATATAGAATATCCATTATTAGTTATGATGCAGGTATGGCAAAGCTATTTGCCAGGCTTAAGTGCATGCATCATGCAAACCCCTTGGGGGTGACACACTATGGAATCATCGATATGATGCAGCAATGTAGATCTCCTGAGTAGACTAGCCAGAATCGCATTAATGCATCATGGCAACCACAAAATGTGCACTCGGGAGGCATATTGTAGCCCTTTAATGATATGATCAAGTAATTGAAGGAAGGGATCTACGCAGTACTGAATTATGAGGTCACATTATGTCAGATCAAATTAGGTTGAATCTTAATTATGGTTTATTTTCAGGATGATAAAAATGCAATATAGCATAAATATGACAGCCCACGGTTTGTATATTGACGAATATTGCCCGAGCCGAAGGCGAGTGCAATATCGTCAACCTAATCTAATGTACAAATTTACGCATTGAAATGTGCGTCTTATACGCGAAAATGCATGTGCTGAGTTTGGGGTGCGTCCTATACGCGCAACGCGTCTTCTACGCGGGAGATTACGGTAGTTGTTTTACCTGATTTACCAATAGAAGTAACTGATGTTCTATCTTTGATTACAGGGTATGTTCCGTATCTCATGTGAGCATGTGATCAAGACAATGCGTAAAGGTCGGGAGACTCTGCTGACACTTCTCGAGGCCTTCGTGTATGACCCGCTCGTAGACTGGACAACGAGTAACGAGGGTGGGTACACCGGGGCCTTCTACGGAGGTGGTCAGACTGTGATTAGTGTGGCCGACGGACATCAGACGAAGAAGGCCATGGAAAGGGACATCACACAGAGTATGTTCTCTATACGGATTGCAGAGATGAAGGCCTCCTGGCTCAGTAACAGGTACGTCTACAGCAATATGGAAACACAAGTGCTATACAGGAGACTTCATGTTTTCTTTTGTGTACTATGCCCATTGGTCAGCATGATGCAGGAATCTTGTGACCCTGGTCAGTAACTTACAAGGTCATACATTCACACATCATGTCGATCCGATGAGGTTGATACTGTCCTACAGGTTTGGGATGATGCACTAATAGAGTACTTGCGACTCAACTCGTCAGCACTGCATTGGTGCATCCTGAATCCTTGTTTGTCCTTCGCCATCCCTATTAGAATACGGTTGGATAAGATAATTTTGCACCCATAGGGTTGCGAAAGTCCTCCATAAAATGGTCTTTTCTTCTGCTCTGTGAATAGGGAAGACATGTTGTCGTGTGTGCCACGGTTACAGGAGGCGGTGGTCGCACACTTCAAGGTTCAGCTGGAGCAGGGGGAAGCGCAAACTGCCGTAGAGCAACTCAATGAACAGCTCACCTACATCGACACCGCACTGAATGATGCTGACCATCCTGCCTTTACATTACATCACAGGTATGAATTTGCATCATATCGGGGGTTATAATGGAGAAATTGGCAATACTTTTCCTCTAAATAAAACATAAATGATCTTGGAGAAATGAAGTGTGATATCTATAAAAAGAAATATCTAAAATTCGTTGTGAAAAAGATATTTGGGTCTAATGAAAACTGATTGTTTAGATTGATAAAGAGAGCGGCATTCAACCTGGAATACATCTTCCCTGGCTCTCCATGGTAACATCTTCTTCCAATATCATGGAAGACTCATGATTCTCAAATACCTGATGAATATTTATTGTGTTTATATCATTTATTGCGGTTTGTGTGCTCTGGGAGCTGGTTATTTTTCTGTATTAAGTTGCCAGTTGCTGATCACTCTAATAAGATACATCTTACCAGTACTCTAATTTATTGACTTAATAAAACATGTTAAGCTAAAAGTTGATCTCATCAGACAGCAGGTCTGCAGATTGAGATTCTGTCGAGATTCTGTGTTCTGAACCTGCCCCCCTCTCCATTTCCATATATCAATGTTTTGCCCTATGTTTATTTATGATGTCTCAATCATGATCAAGTGTGAATAATAGAAGTTCAATACCTAGCTAAAATCCAACAAATTACTCGTACTGACAGATTTGTTTATTGAAAGTATACCAAAATATACTCTTCATATCGGGGTGAGCTTTTCTTCCAATAGTTCAAACAACCGTAGACTCAAGGGCTTATTTGTCATCCATTTTACAGGTATGATGAGTTTGTAGTGGTACGAGCCACACGTCAGGAGGCAGAGGGCGGCATCCAGGAGAAGCTCAACGAGTGTGACCAGTGGCACTCGACGCACAAGGTGAGCTGCACAAAATTATCAGTACTGGTAATAAAGTTATAAAGAACGTAATAAAAAATTATATATAAAAAATAGCTTGATGCACCCATATCAGCATGCACTACACATATGAGTGCTCTATATGTTTTTTTTTTTTCAGTTAGTTAGTAAGAAAATGTTGCTTAAATTTGTGGATAGTGAAAAAGTGACTGTAATGGCAATTCTATTTTCACCTATAATTTTAGTATGCGCTGAGTGTTGTGCAAGGGCCGAGGCTACAAAAACTGTGTAGTGATGTTACCGCTTCACTCAATACATCGCTTCCTGGTTTCGGCTCTGTCGTCGACTTCCTCCAGGGTGCCGGACAGTCGCACCTTGTATCACAGGTAAAACATACGTGGTTATTGAATCTAGTATTAAAACTTCAGCTTACTACTAGTATTTCCAAGTAAGCACATTGACTGCAGTTTTATACGACCACCCAGTTTAAAGTCCCCTATGATCACCCCTCCCTGTCCATTGGAACTCCTGTACAAAATGTACATCAACTCATTCCTTCAGGACAATGCTTCCTAGAGACACCATGTGACATGTTGAATACCTCCTTTCAGTGTGAAAGTATGGAGAGTGAGCTGCAGATGGTGCTCCACCAGAGGCGGGGGGTGCTCCATAGCTGTCTGGATGTGCTCCACACGTACGCTACCATCGTGTCACAAGTAGGTGTTCTCTTTCTGTATACAAGGTTTCATTTGAATTTGATATGTTACACTTCCTTGGGGAAATTGTCACTTTGGGGGTGATTGGTGCTTGAATCTAGGGTTGTTAACGATAGATGTAGCGTGTTGATCCATTTATGTATCGTAAGGACAAAAATCATGCAGCTCTTAAATGAGCCAAGACAATAGCAAAGTTTAAGTTACAATGATCCTATCGTCACTGAAACAATTCCCATGGAAGGGGGTTATTGTCAGTATTGTAATTGTTAGTAGCTCACAATTATAGACTTGTGCACGTGTGTGTTTAATACGATTGTGTAACTTTATTCTCACAACTCTCCATCCCCAGTTTCCAGCCAGCTACGTGTCTGAGAACCGCACCAGTAGGTGGCAGCACTGGCTACAAACGCTCATCTGTGATTTTACACTGCAAAGGTAGGTGGCGTTAGTGTAGCACGTAGATATTGTGACCTAGTGCTGTCTGCATGTAGCTCAATCACTGAATTTGTGGTAGCGTGTTGACAGCTTTCAGATATAAAGATTCTGAAGTTTCGAATATAAAGATTCTGTCATAAGAGAGGTAGACAATGCAGTAATTCGTGTTAAAGACATCATTAGTATGTCTTCACTTCAAAATTAGGTATGAATGAACTATCATATTAGACGCAGAAAAAAAAGAGTCAGTTCATTCAGTGTTCATTTAATATACCATGAAAGCTGCACCTGTAATTGGGACCATTCTATAACTTTCTACAGTATTAGTATTGCTCCATATTGTTGAACACCTTGTCCATAAAGCAGCGACATGACATTGGGAAAATCAATTAAGCTACCATAAGGCCTCTGATTCTCATATGAACCAAGGTAGCTGTCACATTGTGACTCAACATGCATTCCTTTGTAGGTGCAAGGACATCGTGTCAGAATTCCAAGACCACTATGGGCTGACCGCCAGCCTCCACCCCGCTACTCCCAATGTCCTGTCAACAGAAACTAAGATGACATCTATGGTATCGGAGGGCAATGTACGTCTCCTCAAGGTGATGGAAAGACGCGCTGCTGATAGCAGCGAGACTTCACAGCTGGCATTACATGTACAGGAGACCACCTCATCTGTGCATCTCTATCTACATGGTATGGCCACTATGTATAGTCATGATATCCACTTGTTATTTATGAAACAGCAAAATGAATATATTAATAGTTTCATGTGGTTTTTAATGGAGCCAGGATAATGCCTCCAAATAGATTGCTTGGTTGGACATTCTATACATAAAACCAACAAATGCAAGTAACCAAAATTTCTTGGTCAATTCATAGATTTCCCCCTTTCCTCTTTCAGAACATGGTCTGGCTGGTATAATGTGCATGACGAGTGTTATCGTGTCTGCACTGTGCTCACTCAGTAAGCGTTACTTGGTGATGGAAGGTGCTGCGGCTGCGGCCGCTGATCGACTCATGGACCTCACATCCCGTGATGGCGACTGGTTCCTTGATGAACTTGCCTCCATGAGTGGCAATGTTGGCCATTTACTACACATAGTAACAGACATCTCCATGGTCAGTGTCATCTCAAGTTCTTAAAATCTGCTGGCAAATTAATTTTACCGTTCTCAGTTTATGGAGTTCATTACATCAGTTATGATAAGATACGATATGCATAGCATATGTAAGAGAGGAAAAAAATGTTATTGAACCTATTTAGAATGTCTTATTCTTTATCCTTGACCTCTTGAAAAAAAAAATAAGAAGGCCAAAGAAGGCTGGTTTGAAAAGTTATTTGAATAACCAAATCTCCGTCCTTGTCTCCAGCTACCACTTATGAATGAGGACATTTGCCAACGTCTCTCGACTGCCATGACATCAGTCCATGTGGTTTACGTCTCACTCCAAGACCTCTATGTCAACTTCCGTTCCATCATTGTCCCGGAGGCAGCAAAAACTCTATCCAGGGGAGATGCGAGTGTGACTGCCTCCATCAACGCTCTTCAACAGCTGGTGGAGGAAGCACGTCGACCGCTGGAGACACTCATGTCACAGTTGGAGACCCAGCTACGAAACGCTGCCATTGGAAGTGAGGTGAATGCCCATTCTTTTGATAGAGATGAGTTTACACGTTACGAAAAATAAGCAGATGCAATAACATGTAATAAACACTGTTTAGAAGACATGAAACCTTGCGCATAAAAAATACCTTTCACCTTAAGTTTCATTTTGATGCCCTGGAAATGGTGATAATATTTTTGATCAGTTTAACCAGAATAATGTCTGTGTTAGCCCATATAGCATCGAATGATATAGAGATCAGTTATAGATATTATTACTACAAAAGTTAAAATCATTTGGATGAATTTATACAGGTGGACCAAGAGCCTGTGAGCACAGTCAAGCGACTTCGTCATCTGTTCAACGAGTTGCTCCAAGGAGAGGCGATAAATAACGAGGCCATCAACCTTACCTCGGGTCAGATGCTCCTCATGGGCTTCAATGGACTCTTCACACGGTTAGATGCAGACTTCTCAGCCATGTTGGACGCTACTGCTGCGCTTGACCTTCCCGACACCTGGAGGAAAGTGGATGTGATACGTGAGGCTCGTGGCCTACAGGTGAGGTTTTTTTTGTTGATAAAATGTGATGCTGAATACTGCACGGAGCACAGGGACGTGTTCTATGTCTACAACAGATAATAAACCTAGGTTAGGTCAACAAGTGATATATGGAAATAGTAAAGGTCACGGGTGGGGGGTTGAGTCACATGTAGTATTTCATTGGATATCTGCTAGAAGCTGTGATGTTGGAGAAGTCATCTGCACGAGCAGCAATATTTACCCTTCATTGGCCCAGGTCCTCCTGGGTCATTGGCGGCACCTTTTTGGTCGAAAACTGATGGTCATGAATTGGTAGATGGGAATTGCTTATCGAAACTGGGGGATAATTAAACAAAAAATCATGGAAACATAACCTTTAGGATCTTGTCTTTCATTGTACATGCGCAATTCCCGAAAAAGACATTTTTTTACCTATGGAAAAGGGTAAAGAAAAAACCTTACATTTATGCCATAGTTTCTCATGAAAAAGAGGCTCCATAGGATTACATTGGGTAGATTTTGGGGGTAGACAGGGGGTAGAAATAACACATTGGCTCCTATGGGAATTGGACAATTAAGAGGCTTTTTTTCAGCAGCTAAGGTGGAATTTTTTTTGTATAGGACGGGTTAAGACCGTTGGTATATGAGTGTGTAAATCGGACCACCATAATTTTGTCATGTCTACCGCCAAACTTCTAGTCTGGAGACTTGACGCATGCATGCAGAGTAACCGGTCGTCATATTATATTTTTGGTTTAATAGTAAATTGAGGTGTATTCGATTCAATTCGATTGATATTGCCAAAGATGCATGGATTATTTTCAAAAAGCCATTAATTTCAAGTTAAATCGATAGAATCTATCATTTCTCCATCGAAAATGCGACTTCCGGCAAGGAGCGGGTCGTGCATGCGCACAGAACATCAAAATCCTAAATGGCGGACAGCAAGACGATCGACTAACGGTGCCATCGAAACTGCTTGATTATAACAAAATGGAGGAGAATTACAGTATCTCATGCCTTTTTATGGTTAATATGGATCCTTATTCAAGACCTGCTGCTGTTTTGCAATGCTTAACTCGCCAGGAGAGGAGTTATTCGCCAATGAAACATACGAGCGATAATGGGTGCATTTCCCATAGGGTCAAGCATTGACGGCACTCGGACATACTGTCACCATGGTGTATTTGATTCAAATCGATTAATATTGCCCGAAATGAATGGATTATATTAAAAAACGCATTAATTTCAAGTTAAATCGATAGAATATATTATTTCTCTGTCGAAAATGCCACTTCCGGCAACGAGGGGTTGCGCATGCCCACAGAACATCAAAATGCAAAATGGCGGACAGCGAGACGATCAACATACTGTCACTATAGTGTCAACAGTTAGGTAGGTTTAATTTCTATATTTTTTTTATGATATTTGGTGGAAGACCTGGGCCATAAGTGCTCTATAGCACACGTTCAATTTTCTTGAATCGTAGGTGTAACCACGGCATATCGATTGACCATTTGTATCATTAGCAGTTCCTTATTTGCGCCATGTGTCTACTTCAGAGTGTGTCGCTGACAGAGCAGAACCTGAGCCTGTTGTCGCACCTGTTCTTTGTCAAACAGCTGAGGGCCATGATCGACTTCTTCCACATGTGTAACACCTCTGTGGCCACTCTTAACAGTAAGTCTATCCAACTACTCAGCTGTATCTTTGATATGCCTCAGGTATAAGACATAGGATTCTCCAGTATTAGGTATTATGCCCAAACCAGGAAACTGTACCAACCTCAGTATTTGGCAATCGATATCAATTGAAATTTAGAAACAGTTTAGACTGTTTAGTCCCTTTTGTAAAACTGGTGATATAGACTGTGTCTGACAGTACATGTTGGGCAGTATTGTGAATCCCCATTGTGAAGGCTTTACATTGAGGCTTTAAGCGGTACTTAGTGGATTAAAAAATGCCATGTTTAACATAGGGAATATTATGTGAATGTTGAATTCCAGTTCTGTAAGATAAATGATGACCATAGATCCCTTTTAATATTACAACCATTTGTAGCAATTGCCAACTGATGAGGTATTTTAGGCTAATGTGCTATCTATATTCCTGTGTGTAGGTGTGACTGGAGGAGCTCTCTATGATGATGAGCAGCTCTCACGGCCTATCAAACACTTCATCGCTGAATACGTCCGTAAACATGTAAGTAAAGATTTGTTAAATTTATATGATACCCGTCATTGCAAGGAAGATTCAAATATCCTTCATTGAATATTGTTCATTCTGCTACATTCAAACAAAGGTTTTGGGAATCTTAAAATGATCTATCCTATCCCCTCTGTGTGTCTGGTGCACAGATGTTTAGGCACACATTCCATCATTGATGTTCAATGTAGTTTTCACTCCATAAATATGATCGTAGCTGTTGAAATGGCATTGCACAACCATTACTTTCTCAATAAACAAGGTTGTTTGCTTTACACCTCATTGAAAGAAAAGCCCTCAGGAAGCAAGATCTTGATGATGTGATAATTTTTTCACTCTTGTTCTCTACTCTTCCTACAGCTGATCGGCCTACCAAGTCAGACCCTGGGCCACATCCTGTGCGTGTTTGTGAATGCGCTACATGTAGACGTTACCGCAGAGATTGAGCTGCATGATGTGGGTGCACAGTCCAAAGTGTCGATGGAAGCGCTCTGCAAGAAAGCTGTGGATACTAACCTAAAGAACGGGGCCTTTGAACACCGCCACCTCACTCATGCGTCAACTTTGCTGGGGGCAGTTGACATGGCCTGGAGAAAGTCAGATCTAGCTCGGTATGTAAGGCTATTTGAAAAAAACAACAACCAAAAAACAGTTTATTACAATGTTAATCATTTTAACCACGAAAAGAACCTGTAAAGTATAGCTGGCATTGAAGCATTAGCCAGTCTAATGAATACATCAGAGATGCCACTTTTCTAGTTTTCCAAGAATTCCTGGTTTAGTTTACTCCAGATTTCTGTATAAATCATTTTGATTTCCTGGGAAAGGGTGTCAAAAATCCAGTTTTCCTGGTTTTTGTCGGCCAGAGTGTGGCATCTCTGATACATGTACTGGAAGGTGTAGTGCCGAAGTTGCGATGTATTCAACAAGAAGCAAATCTCATTGTAGAAATGTTGCTTCAGTCATCAATCAGAAAATCGCTTACTTTTGTACTCTTGTCATCTTTGCAGGCGCCTCGATGCTAACATAACCCTGTTAAAAGGCTCAGTACAACGGAGTCAAATGGCGCTGTCCCGCTTCTACTGGCTGCATGAAGACATCTTCACCAAGGCTGGTCATGTACCCAATGCAGTCTACATGCCCACACGGTCTTCCATCATGGCAGAACTGAGCAAGGTAGGCTACTGTTCGACTTTCAAGACTCTTTACACTTCATGTTTGCCTGGGTTACTCGCCCACATGGTTGTGCCCTGTTTTATTGACGGACTGTAAAGTGACCATAGCAGGTTTCCCACAGCGTCAGGTTATGATGTTTAATCCTTGAATTTCCCTGTTTCAAAATAAGTTACAAAATGGGCATGAAGCACCCTTTCTCCTCAGATACCATCACAAACCGTTTATAAATATTGTGGACATGTTGCTTTCGCCAGTGGACAAAATGGGGTATTGACCCACCCATCGTCCATCTGACTCACCTGTCTCCCTTAAATGGACAGTTCATCCCTTGGGTCTGTTTCCTCTCCCAGAGCAGGACTGAGTCCCATTAGTGGGTTTTATTTATGTTGGCTTGGGTGGGAAGGCGGACGACAAAATGCATGTGTTTTTTTTTCTGTTTGTGACAATTGCTTGAATGGGAAAGGCAAACTGCTCACCTTTCGTAGTTAGTTCTTTTGAGGAGAGAGAATGATGGAAGACAAGAACTGACAAATTACGCTCACTTTTTCGGTTTCAGTTAAGCTTCTTTTGTTCAAAAGACATAAATTTTATTGTTGCCCATTTCCCAATCAGGGTTACAGGGCAACATCCGTTTGAAATTGCATTCTCAACATTTCTTTTTCAGAGGGTAGTTTCAAGAGCTTGTTAGTATCACTTAAACATAATTCACACTGGATAGAAATTTAAGACCATATAGTCTAGACTGTAATGATATTCTTCAGTGTTAATATGAGGTATTTGAATGTGTGCGATGAGCATATTGCCAAATTTTAGAATATCGGCATATCATAGCCAATGATTGTCTTAAACATGCGATATCATGCTAAGAAATGTGTAAATATGTCAATGAAATGTGTCCCGCCCATGTCCTGTATTAGATAAGCGTTTCATCCTTGGTGTAATTGATATTCACACAACCGAAAGTCCTATTTTGTCCCGATATTCCTGTATTCACCCGACCAAAATCTAACCTTTATACTATCAATAAATCAGTATTCATCCCACAAAAAAGCAAAAACAACCATATATCTTGTCAGTCAATCGCTATTTATTTCACACACAAAAAAGGGAATCAGAAAAAATAAACATGTCTTATGGCCACCATGTATCTTCCATTTAATGCAGAATGTCCAGACGCTGATGTCTCATGAGTCGGTCGTGATGGGGATCCAAGAGCAGCATCACGGTCTGGAGGGCAGCATCACTCAGCGCCTTAAATGGGCGGCAGGTGCCAACCCTTCCCTCCTCCAGGTGCTGCAGCAGTTTGAGGAGGCACTCACCACCAGGAGCATCCTCATCCAGGTGGGTGTGGGCATCTTAACCCTTTAAGTGCCGTCTAATGCTGCCTGCACTGCATCGGTGTATCAAGTCAACAATGAATCAATCATTAATGGATTAGCATTATGGATAAGTGCAGCCCTGGTGAGTAGACTCGCCAGGGCTGCATTCATGCATCAATGAAGACAAATAGGCATATTGCATTAAAGCACTATGTGGCCCTCCAGGAGTTGATGATTAGACAGATGGACGCTTCTAGCACTCCGAGTATACCGCAAACCCTTTGGGTGTCGTATCAGAACCTGGTGTCGGGTAGAAATGATCATGTTTTATGTTGTGCTTATGTTCCTTTATCATTAAAACGATAAGGTTAAAAGAGTTATCATGGATAGATAAGTTTGTATTTCAGATAAATATCTGTGGGTAGTTGAAATGTGTATTTATTGTTAGTGCGTAGTATGATAAAAAATTAAGACGTAAAATGAATTATACATATATTCGGTTTCTCTCATCACTTTTTGTCAAATGAGAACACAGCATGGGGCTTCATAGCTTCTTAAACCCTTTATCATCATGATGCATGAATGCAGTGCTTGTGCGTCTAGTCAGCATTGCATCGGTGCATCATGCTGACTTTACGGGGCCGTGTCAGTCCCACAGAGTTGGTACGAAGCTTGAATACAGCACTGCACTCATGTAATATGACAACCAACAGACACAATGCATTCAAGCAACATGGGGCCTTAAGGGCTGATAGTGGATTGATGCATCATGCCCATTGGTCATCATGATGCATGATCGCTGCCCTGGCGAGTTACTCACCCGGGCTCCATTCATGCATCATGCCGACCCTACGGGGCTGAAACTCTAATAGGGTCAGCATGATACTTCAATTAAGTTCCTTCAATCAGACTTGCCAGCTTTTCCTTTTTGCATCAGGCGTGATGTACATGTGTATTAGCCACCCTTAAAGGGTAAAATGATTAAGAGAGCTAGTGCTAACCTACTTGTACATGTTGTGTATTTGATATCTTTGTACCAGAATGAGAACAGTGTGGCCAGTGAGGTGACATCCATCTGTAACAGTATCCTGCACTTTGAAGCACTACGTACACGCAGCCCGGAGGCCATAACCGCAGACACCAGCTTCCTCCAGCTCATCAACAGGTGGGTTGTACACATGATGCTGCACCTTGTAATATACTGTGGTCATATTTTATTTCGCGCTGTATATATTTTCGCGTATTTCACGGAAATTAAAAGTCCGCGAATTCATGTCTTAAGTGAATATTACTGCTGGGAACATGATGCTGGTGGTAGTGTATGTGCGTGTGCATGTGGGGGGGGGGGTCTACAAAACATATAAGTTGCATTGGAGACATTTAATAGTTAAATACAGGACAAGAAAACATTGAGATATAGTAATGGTGCAAATAACACTGATAATAATTCTTAGTTAGAATTGTAACTTTTGATTTTCAAAAATCTGTGAATTTAGATACCACCGAAAGTGCGCTTTTTACTCTTTCCATGAAAATTTATACCAGTGAAAATATCTACGACCACAGTACACACCTGGAGCCCTTAGGGGTGATAAAGCATGGTGGGGGAAGGGGGGAGGGTTCCAGCACTAGGTATATGTTGGGAACAGTAAAAGTAAGTCAGTTCGAGTATCTTCTTTATGCTTACCTTTTGTGTTTGATGACTTAATGTAGATAATATAGGGTATAAACATAGTTCTACACTGATGGTCATTGACCAGTGGCGGCAGCAGGAATTTGGAAAGGGGGGGGGGCGCAGACCAAATGGAGCAGGAGAGGGTGTGAAGTTCCTATTTTGATGATTTTGTGGTCCAAATGAAGCAAATAGGATCTTAAACTGAGGTAAAGAGGAGGATCCTCCATACCCTTAGTGTTTGAATACGAATTAATGCAGGAACGGTAATGTTCCAGGACTTAATGAATAAACCATGACTATTTTGTCCTGAGATTTGCCCCCTGATATTCCAGATGTGAGGAGAGTTGCATGCTACTCGAGTCGTGCAGCACGTCAGTGAGCGATGTGGAGGAGGCGCTCTATATGATAAAGGTGAGCAGCTCACACCACTTGTACCCTTATCAGTATGTAGATTACCCCGGTAGTTGATTTGCATACAGGATGCAGCTACAGTCACCTCATAATAGTGAGCGAGCTGTTGGTCACCGGTAGAGTTTATCCCTGTTGAATATATATGGCACCAATGAATGAATTGCTGATCATGACCTTTAACACCTCTCAGCACTGTTATTTGTAGGTCTTAACGAACTTCTAGGGAAGTCTAGCCTGGCTTTCCTAAAAGTTTCAGGAAAAGGGAGCGGGAATTTTTCTAAATAGCAAGTAAGGAGAGTGGCGATGCCTGCCATCTCCCACCTTGTTGAAGGATTCTCGATATTTTGCATCCCCCAACTAACAAAAAAAAAAAACACCCCCCCCTAGTGTGAAGGAACCACAAAATATCCTAATCAATCTCTAGCCTACTACAACTTACACATAGAGTGCATCGGATCCATATGCTCATGGACTCCATTTAGTGTATAAGCGTCCAAATGGAATCATGAATCTAGCAACTGCTATATGAAATGGGTCAGCCATTGAGAACAATAATTATAATCTTTGAGTCACATTGTCGACCCCAGTAAAGTTACATGAAGTTGAAGTACTAAACTCAATGGATTTTTGTTCTTTATGGCCTATTCTTTATAGAAATCTTTTGACCAGTTGTATAGGGCCCTTTCAAACATGTTTTCTATGTGAGCAAAACAGAGAAGAAAATCAAGTGATGTGCCATGGCTGACAGATCATAGAGTAGTGGTTGGGTGGAAGCTGATTGTGGGAGACTGCAAGGATGACGGGCATTGTGGTACCCAGTCCATTAATCAAAGAAACTATTGCTGAGCCGTCCAATCGAACACAACAGCAGCTCACAACTATAGCAACTCTGGCAGTTCTGAGTTTAATCCCAACGTGAATTGGTAGCAAATTGAGGGAATTCAGAACAAAATTGGGCAATTCTGGCCAGATCACATTTGAGCAATCAACAAGGGTTCTCTTTTCAGGGATGCGTAGATCATCTACTCCATTGTACCAAGGACCTAAATATACCTAGGTCTGTGATTGTACCATGTACAGGTAATTTCAGTTGAGTATAGAATTGTCTGAGAGAAGGACATGAAAATTACATATGAAAACCGGGGTACCTGTAATTTTGCACAACGGGCTGTGTCATTGTGCAGTGTGGTAATCAGTTCTCTGTAGTAATGTTAGATCTTCAGTAAAATCAAAACAAAATTCACAATGACCTATATGGCAGAGTATACTTCAATTATAAGAATTTCTACTATTCCATTATTTTAGATAGCCTTTCAAATATTGCAGTATAAAAGAAGAAAATGATGAAAACGTATTATTCATAAAATTACGTTTAGTGAGCCGATCTCGTGTCTCTTACGCTAATACGGTGGGTAAATTCTCCTGCCCCACAACTCCCATTGAATGAGGAGCTCACTTGTTCCTCTCTTGCATTTAGGAGCAACTCTTTTGTCCCACTCACCCATTTGGTGAGCATCTCCCTCGCCACCCCCCCCCCCCCCCACCCACCTCCCTGTGGAGTGGGGAGGAGAACATGAAGGCCAGAATAACCATGAGTCCATAAAGGAGACTCCCCCTTCCATACTATGAGTGGGCATACCGTAGTGACCTGTTTAAATGCCGGGTCTTTGAATAAGCGCCGGTCTTTAATAAGCACGGAGGGTAAAATGATATTGAAATTGAAAAATACACTATAATCTAAGTCTTGAATAAGCGCCTGTCTTGAAAAAACGCAGGGGGTAGAGGGTATTGGAATCTATGTGTGCCGGGGCGCTTAAACAGGCCGCTATGCTACTGGATTCTTAAAAGGCGACAAACTCAAGCTTTCTTGTGTCTTGAGGTGAGCAGGTCCTACGTGCTTGTCTTTTGTCAACGTTAAACTAATCAGTCAATCAACTTCTCTACCCCCAAAGAACCATATGTTCCACCTCTTATGCACTATAGACGTAAGTTGGTCGCCAAATGGGCTGCTGGGTTTCTCCATATCAAGTTCTGGGGATGTGCAGAGGGATGCTCAGATTGTAAGAGGCTACTGGGTACTAAGTGACCCCCACGGCATAACCGACTGAGGGAGTGTGAGTGATGTTCTGTGCAATTAAAGTGGAGGTGAACTCTATGTAAGTCTAAGGTGTGATGATAATGTATAAATAATAGAATTTTTCTACTTCACTATTCGCCTGAAGGCAGTCACCCAGACTTCTGCATTTTTTTTATGAAAGAGGATTTCTTTTGTATTATTTAGACATCACGGAGAGTGAGCACTCCTCCAACTTATGTACCCAGTAGTACTTATCAAAGTAAAAGAAGTACCGAGCAGCTTGCGAGTAGTTCTTTTAGACTTATCGCACAGAGTCAAAAAGGTCGGCAGCTGTCTGAGATATTCCACAGACTCAAGCAGAGGCGTAAGAAGCAAATCTTCATTGGAGGGGGAGAACAAAGTTTTAGATGCTTTTCCATTTTGTTTATGAGTTCTTTTTTTTTTTTTGGGGGGGGGGGGGGCTCAGACATACTCAGGCCCCACCTCCTTCATGATTTGGGGAGCCCAGGCCCCCCTGGCCCCACCTTTTCCTATGCCCCTGCAAGTCCTGAGCAGCTCAGCTGTCCCAAATGGATGTCAGAGGCATGGATCCCCACACTAAGAGCAGCTCCTGAGCACTCCACCCCATCCTCACGAGGACACCCTAGCCCTTTATGGGCCGCTGATGCAGGAGTGCATCATACCCATTGGTTCGCATGATGCACCGATGAAGTGCTGGCGAGACTGCTCACCAGCACTTCATTGGAGCATCATGACTCCTCTCTGGGTGTGTATCGACCCCACAGGGTCAGCATGATGCTTGAATGTAGCCCTGGCAAATTACACATGCCAGGGCTGCATTGATGCATTTTGACGACCAATGGGCATGATGCATTAATGCATTAGCGTCCCTTAAAGGGTTACAGAATCAGTGAGAAGGATGTAGAAGGGGGTGTAGGACTGTTTCAGTTTACTCGCTGTATACTCAGATGGAGACGAGTATTGATTTTCTCACAGACAGGTCTAATTTTAGCTTTTCCCAAGCCCACAAAACCCCCTGGGTATGCGTAAAATAGCTCCCGCCAGTCTGGAGGTGGAAATCAATAGGTCAGTCAAATCATAGGAATTGGTGAATGATTTCAGGTTGTAATTCCTCCAATTTAGCCCGTTGTTTGTTTGGGTTTGCTTTCTGTAACACATCAATGAGGATGATGGACCCAACCTTGTAATAAAAAAAAAATGCTAATTTCTGCAACAAAACAAGGGCTTTTTTTCTAGACCCCCATGGGCGAACAACTCCATTCATTAAGTTCAAACCATCCAACATAATGCGATTTTCGTAAGTGTCTTGAAGCGTTGTCCCGTCTGTTTTTACGTGAATATGAATCACCAACATTGGATTACATCCTTTGTTTTCGGTCAGGCCCCACGGCTGGGTAATAAGAGATGCTGTTGTCCCACGGGGCATCCCTAAATTGGAGCAGAGTAGGGAAAGTATTGGTTACCAATTTCATTGTCAGGACACTTGTCTTCTGACTCCTTAAGAAGCTGCCTGGTAGAATTTCTGTTCTGAACACCCTGCATATCAAATTGGCTTTTTTTTTTTTTTTTTTTTTTTTATTATTATCAAATTGGCATATGGATAACACAAGTCCACATGGGATGTATCTTGAGATCTTAAAGAGCTATTTAGAATTGTGAAGGATCTGAGCCCTGCATACCTCTGCTTCCCCTCCACCCCAGCCCCATTTCACAGAAACATGGTATGGGCACATAATGACGCTATCCTCTGAGTTCGGGTTGGTGTGTAATGTACCCTACTACAGCATTGAAACGAAAAGCATTTTAGTTCAGTAGCCGCATATTTTGAGTCTGAATATTTGCTCTATGAATAAGTGCTTTCTGAATGGGTATCTGATATGTACTATCTGAATGGGTATTATCTGACCATGCACTTCACAGTATAGGCTCCACGTTGGACTGGGGCTAGTTCTGACGACATACACTGATAAGAGTCGATAAGATTGGAACCAGCTTGTCCCATGACGTGGGTGATATCCAGGGACAAGGGACCCATCGTGACATACTTATCAGTGTGTTTTGCCTATTTTGGAGACCGAGAGAAATTCAAAATGTTGGATCCATTGGGTATGGTTCTAGACTCGGGGGTCTAGTCTCCTATATATGAACAGCAACTACCGGGTATGTAAAAGCCTCCCCTCCCCCACCCTATTGATATTAAGATGACCACTCTGTAGTAGCCATCCAGAGTAGCCGCCCTCAACATCTCGTTACCATGGACACGGATTGGAGAGGACCAATCTTGTGGATGTGAGGCGGGAAACAAGGAGGGTGGGTACAGGCGGGGTGAGGCGGTAGAGGGGGGGGGGGCTCTTAATAACGTGGTGTCAGGAGACCACACTAACCACAACCGCCAATTTTCTTGTCCCATGTGACTTTATTCTGCGATCACACCGCCACGGGGTCTGCCACGGGGTCTCAGACAGAGCAAATAAGGAACTGGAGTGGTGATAGAGATCTTAAAGATACGACTCCATAAGGCTCTATGTAATGAATTTGACTTACTGTATTTGTACATTTGTATTAGGTTGTAGCAGAGGTATCAAACAATATATTGAATTTGGAGGGGCAGCCAAAGCAACAGCCAACTGTCAAATATTAATCATTTATTGTTAGGCCGTTGATATTCCTCAATTCGCCATCTTTAATAGTAGAATACTTGCTTTGTCAAATGTGTTCACCCCGTTCATGTCAATAGTCAACATATAAACAGTAAGAGGCATAGAGTTTGTCACTTTCCTTTGTGTTCCAGGAATTCCCATAAGCTGGAATTTGAAATCAGTTACTTATTTTACTGAAAAGGTTTACCAAAGCCGCAACATTTCCTGTCCTCTTTCAAACGGATAGGACAGTGACATGTCTTTATCTTCTTTTCATTTCCTGTTTCAAAGTTCAATGTTCCATTTATTTCCTCATACATGTACCCTACACAGAGAACTCCTCATGACTGTCTTGTTATTCGCTTGGATAGGTGTTTTCAAGGGGAGTAGTCGTACAAAAAAGACATACATATATATTTACTTGTCCATGTTCTTGCAGCCTCTCAGCCCTGGCGAGATGGTGACGTCACAATGGCTCACTGCAGTCAGGCAACACGTTACCATGGCAACCGCAGACCTTCAGACCAAAATAGAGCGTCTGGGCTCCTCAGCAGACACATCCAAGGTGTGAATGACCAATATTTTGGCTTATTGAGATAAGGATTTACAAGATTGTAGTTTTGGTAAAGTAACTCCATGTATATTGGCTTTCATGCTGGAATAGTATGATTATAAGTGCTTAAGAATTATAACATTCTGATCAAGCAAATACTTTTCATGGAGTTCAATGTTTGTTAAGATTTCGGGATAGATACCAAAAAAAAGTATTATTCAATATGTATATATGTATTTCCTAGGAGGGGGTGAAGCAACGTGTATCGGCCATCCGCAGTGTGCTGTCCACCCATCACAAACTCATGTCTGATATCCGCAGTATCCTTAAGTCCATGGCCAAGGTAGGTATAACAATGAAATTAGATCTATATCCCTGTACGGTCAGGTCTGTATGTTGCTGAAATAACGAAAAAATCTCATATCCCATTTTCCTATTATGCTGTGAGTGGAGAGTGGAGTAATAGATGTTTAACGCCATTTCGACAGCTACGGTCATATTCATGGCGAGAACATTACACAATTTCACAGGGGAATGTGTCAGTGCACGCACATATGTGCACCACACACATCCCGAGGGGATAGGAAAGAGGAGAAATAGACCCTTTTAAGTGGGCTAGGGAAGCCCGCCTATTATGCTGTAAGTAGATATAAACACTTTAAAAATGTGTAACCACAATAGATATAAAATGAATAAATTTAACTTGAAACAAGTCTTTAAGATAAATTTCACGTATTGGAATTCTTCTGGCTATATATGAAGAAGAAAACATGTATACGCCGAGTCGGCAAGTGACACTATTTTCATCATATTTCTCACTTGCCTATTTCATATATTTAAACAGCAAGAAGAGCATGACTTTGGTCCGGAGCCAGTGCCGGGCGGCATTCATGAGTATGTCAACAAGTATAAATGCTTCTCGGAGAGTTTCACCACCATGCTGAAACTGGTGATGAGTGAAGACCTGTCCCCGGAAAGCAGTCACGAGATCAACACTATGATGAAGACCCTCAGCAACCAGATCGTACAGTCAGTATCTCCTTTTGGTTAAAGTTTAAAGTAGATAATCACATTTATGAATAGCTCCTTATAACAAACCTTCACCAGAAACCTTCATCGGTGTTGTTATTTAGAAATTAGTTCAGAACCGTTAGGTATGTAAGCATGATTGATATATAAAACATGAAGCCAAGTTACTCAACAGTTCAGATTTACCTTATCATGCTGAGTAGTCAGGAGTTGATCAGACCTGTAGGAGTGTGGCCCCATACCGGGTCCACCATTTTTAGACCCGAGGTTCGACCTCGGGTCTACTTCTAGTGGACACGTTTTCGCCGAAGCTTTTTGCGTATAGGGGTAATGTGCACCATAAATCGACCATTGCAAATTGGTATAGAATAATTTGTAAATTGTATTGGTATCAGATATATTGTAGGACTATTTATGGTAGGTCTACCCATGTATATATAGCCACATAGGGACGCTGTTGGGGCTGGTATAAATGCGGTCAGTAGCACAGACCATTGCCTCTTTGATTATGTGTATATAGCCGACATAGGGACGCTGTTGGGGCTGGTATAAATGCGGTCAGTAGCAGGGACCATTGCCTCTTTGATTATAGAGTATATAGCCGACATAGGGACGCCGTTGGGGATGGTCTAAACGCAGTCAGTAGCACGGACCACTGCCTCTTTGATAACATGTACATAGCCTCTCTTGTGCAGTTAACCCTTTATGGATGGCATAATGCATTGATGCACAGTTAACCCTTTATGAATGGCATGATGCATTGATACACAATTAACCCTTTATGGATAGCATGATGCATTGATGCACATTTAACCCTTTATGAATGGCATGATGCATTGATACACAGTTAACCCTTTATGAATGGCATGATGCATTGATGCACATTTAACCCTTTATGAATGGCATGTAGCATTGATGCACAGTTAACCCTTTATGGATAGCATGATGCATTGATGCACAATTAACCCTTTATGGATAGCATGATGCATTGATGCACAGTTAACCCTTTATGGATAGCATGATGCATTGATGCACATTTAACCCTTTATGAATGGCATGATGCATTGATTCACTTTAACACTTTATGAATGGCATGATGCTTGATTCACTTTAAGCCTTAATGAATGGCATGTAGCATTGATGCACAGTTAACCCTTTATGGATAGCATGATGCATTGATGCATATTTACCCTTTATGAATGGCATGATGCATTGATTCACTTTAACCCTCTATGAATGGCATGATGCATTGATTCACTTTAAGCCTTTATGAATGGCATGATGCAGTGATGCACTTTTACCCTTTATTGGTGGCATGATGGATTGATGCACAGTTAACCCTTTATGAATGGCATGTAGCATTGATGCACATTTAACCCTTTATGAATGGCATGATGCATTGATGCACATTTAACCCTTTATGAATGGCATGATGCATTGATACACAGTTAACCCTTTATAAATGGCATGATGCATTGTTGCACATTTAACCCTTTATGAATGGCATGATGCATTGATTCACTTTAAGCCTTTATGAATGGCATGTAGCATTGATGCACAGTTAACCCTTTATGGATAGCATGATGCATTGATGCACAATTAACCCTTTATGGATAGCATGATGCATTGATTCACTTTAACCCTTTATGAATGGCATGATGCATTGATTCACTTTAAGCCTTTATGAATGGTATGTAGCATTGATGCACAGTTAACCCTTTATGGATAGTATGATGCATTGATGCACAGTTAAACCTTTATGGATAGCATGATGCATTGATGCACAGTTAACCCTTTAAGGATAGCATGATGCATTGATGCACATTTAACCCTTCATGAATGGCATGATGCATTGATGCACATTTAACCCTTTATGAATGGCATGATGCATTGATACACAGTTAACCCTTTATGGATATCATGATGCATTGATGCACATTTAACCCTTATGAATGGCATGATGCATTGATGCACATTTAACCCTTTATGGATAGCATGATGCATTGATGCACATTTAACCCTTTATGAATGGCATGTTGCATTGATACACAGTTAACCCTTTATGAATGGCATGATGCATTGATGCACATTTAACCCTTTATGAATGGCATGATGCATTGATTCACTTTAAGCCGTTATGAATGGCATGTAGCATTGATGCACAGTTCACCCTTTATGGATAGCATGATGCGTTGATACACAGTTAACCCCTTAGGGATAGCATGATGCATTGATGCAGTCAACCCTTTATTGATAGACAAGGCATTAGTAACTAGTCCAAATATGTCAGTAATAATGCACTATTTGTCAGCAATTAGTCAATTTATGTTAGTAATTACTCACTTTTTGTCATTAATTACTCACTTTTTGTCAGTAATTAGTCCAAATATGTCAGTAATAATGCACTATTTGTCAGCAATTAGTCAATACATGTTAGTAATTGCTCATTATTGGTCAGCAGTTCATCAACATATGTCAGTAATCACTCACTATTTGTCAATATCTGATTGAATATTGAAAATTGAATTGAAAATAGCATTGAAAATTGCATTAAAAACTCGGGTCTTTTAGGTCTTAGACCTAACTTGCTCCATCTTAAATTTCACTGGGTCTGCCAAAGATGGCAATGCACTGATAAAACATGCACATAACACCTATTTCCTGGGTCAAGCTTGTACTCATCCTATCAGTGAATTTCGCCAGAACCAGCTCAAGTCCTGCTTGGGGCCTATAGAAACGGCATGATCCATGATTAGAGCACTTGTGCCTTTTTCGCCTGGGCCATATTCGTGCATCTATAGATCAAAACGAATAAGTGTCTGGCTATCTGCCCTGTCTAAGACAATTTCTCTTTTCCCCACAGGATATACGATGATCTGGTGGGCTTTGCACCACCATTGACCATCCAAACTACAGGCGAGGAACAGGCTCAAGATCAGGCCAACTTTGCCACAGGTGAGTACTTAATGCAAAGGAGTAAATGAAACTTAAAAACAATATTGATGAAATAACTCTTACCTTTACCATTTAGATCTTGTTAGATATAAGATGATTAGCTCAAGTTGTTATGTTCTCCAATATATCCCTGGCTACACCCCCAGCTTAAATGATTGAGCAAACTAATGATATGATATAATTATCACCCCATTTTTATCCCATACAGCACTGAAGAAACAGTTTGAGGCGTTCCCACCAATGTCACCCAAGAAACTGCCTCTGGCACAGAAGACAGGAGAGCGGCATGGTACGCCACCAGCAGGCACCGCCAGTCCCACCTCCTCAGGCACCAGACTAGGCAGTAAGTACATGTACTGTTAGAAGTGGTCATGTCACATTACACACCAGTGTGCACCCCCACGTTTTTATCCACCAGACTAGACAGTAAGCACTGTTAGAACTAATCATGTCACATTACCCACCAGTGTGCACCCCCACGTTTTTATCCACCAGACTAGACAGTAAGCACTGTTAGAACTAATCATGTCACATTACCCACCAGTGTGCACCCCCACGTTTTTAGCCACCAGACTAGGCAGTAAGCACTGTTAGAACTAATCATGTCACATTACCCACCAGTTTGCACCCCCACGTTTTTAGCCACCAGACTAGGCAGTAAGCACTGTTAGAACTAATCATGTCACATTACCCACCAGTGTGCACCCCCACGTTTTCAGCTACCAGACTAGGCAGTAAGCACTGTTAGAACTAATCATGACACATTACCCACCAGTGTGCACCCCCACGTTTTTAGCCACCAGACTAGGCAGTAAGCACTGTTAGAACTAATCATGTCACATTACCCACCAGTGTACACCCCCACATTTTCAGCTACCAGACTAGGCAGTAAGTACTGTTAGAACTGGTCATGTCACATTACCCACCAGTGTACACCCCCACATTTTCAGCTACCAGACTAGGCAGTGAGTACTGTTAGAACTGGTCATGTCACATTACCCACCAGTGTACACCCCCACATTTTCAGCTACCAGACTAGACAGTAAGTACTGTTAGATCTGGTAAGGTTGCATTACCCACCTTTATGCACCCTCACGTTTTGAGCCACCAGACTAGACAGTAAGTACTGTTAGAACTTTCAAATTACCTATCAGTGAGCAACCCACCTTTTCAACGACCAGACTGAAAGTACCGGTAAATGCTGTTTGAACATGTCAAAGGTTCACACATTCCAAAATGGTAGAAATTACACCAGCGTACAGCTGTGTAGATCCGTGATAACTTAGAAGAGGACTAAAGAAGGACAGGATTAAATAATTTATAAGATGAATCCGAGACTTTTCACTATTGCTGGGTGCAATAATGATCCGAGGCAGACATGTGGTAGGCCTTTGTAAGGTTTCTACTACTCTTCTGCTTTCAGCCATTGATGTCACTATGTTTCCCTGAGTTTTATCTGAGCAGACAAAAGGCATTGATTTAACTCACTGCAAGCATGACCATAATACCTCGCATATAAGGTACCCCCTGAGTTCAAGCAGATGCCATAAGGCGCATCTGGAGCTGAATTTTGGACAGTTCAGTACTACCGGGTATTCTATAGTTTTAAAGATCTCCATCTAATTATAAGATGCACCGTAAGTTGAGCTACATTCTATTATATAAGGCGCTGATGGTGGGCATCCTAGCGTATTAGCCGCGCCTTTTACACAAAGTATTATGGTAGGTGTAACTTGCCAGCTGAAGGGGTTTTGGGGGTAGTGTAACGGGACTGTAGATTTTACAGTAAATGTGAGGTTGTTGTGCTGTTTGGTGTTAGGCATTGTATATAGGATACTGGAGGAGCCGCTATTTGAGACTGCTGGTATGTATAGGAGAAGACAATGGAAATTGATCATGTAGAGGCAGTGACGTGCACTATACACTATACCATTGACAAGATCAACGAATGATGTCCATAAAGGGTTAAAGGAAACGCCTGTAGCATTGTGTGTCCTCTAGGTTTACATTCCCCGCAAGGTCCACATACGAAAGGGGGAAGTGGTCTTTGTATAGGCCTTGGTAGTAGTGGTAGCTTTATTTCGAGAGAGGAAAACTCAGAAAAGACATACACATACAAAAAAAGAGAAAGAAGATAAGACAAAGGCAGTTAAAATGCGTAGGAACTTTATTGAAAATAGAAAACGTTTAAGGCGTATATTGCATCGAGTAAAGGGTCCTGGGTTGGAATGGATAGATAACTTTTTTTTTGTTTTGAAAAGTAGGCGTCACCTACCGTTTTTATGCTCTGGTATTTGTCACAGTGCCTTTTTGATCGAGATATCATCTATATTCGCCGTTCAATGGCAGGGCCTCGTTCTCAAAGAACGACTGTGTCGTTTCTTTGAGAGTGATCACAGTCATTTATCAGATGTCTCAAATGATATTTTATAGTTAGATTACTTCTTATCTTGCGAGCGAGATGAGATAAGAGTCTGTGCTGCCACTCAGCAGAAATGAGAAAATCACATCAGTGGTTCCAATTATCCCTTAATCTTATTTTTAAAGAAGTTCTATACATAGTGTTATGTCTTTCTTCCTAATGGGTCTGTGTTAACAGGAATTCATGAGTGTGTTAAATCTTATTTTATGCTCTACAGCTCCAACTATCAAACGGCCTGACAAGGTTGCCCGTGACCCACGCACTGGAAAAGGTACATCATGTTCATATTATCAACTTACATCATGTTCATATTATCAGTACTAAATGTTAAATTTGAGTGAAAATAGACTTATAGAAAGGCTTCGGGCACAAATAAGTTTATTCAGAAATAAAGTTAATACCTGCATACCTGAGCCGTAATTTCTAATATGTCTAATTCAAAATACATTAACATGTTTCCATTATTCACAACAACAAAAAACTCTTGATTCTTTTAGCGGTACAAGAGCGTAACTCATACGCTGTTGGAGTGTGGAGGCGAGTTAAGCTCAAGCTGGATGGCCGAGATCCCGATCTTAACAAGCGCTTCTCTGTCGCTGAGCAGGTATGTTGATAACTAAATCTTCAGTTATACTGATATGTATTTTCTACAGACATAAGTAAGGAATAAACAAGAGTTACATCTTGTTAGATGATGAAGCTGATGTAATGGACTTGATATTTCCTTTGTTCACAGCTTTAGCATGTTACCCGGTTTTGGGAACATCCTATAATTATATATCACCAGGGTCGTAGCAACCTGGGGGGGGGGGGGTTGGAGACATGATCCTCTTCCACTTTGTCCAACCCTAAAGAAGTGCAAATCTAATGTTATATTTAGCTGTGTGTCTTTCGTAATGCACAGGACAATATGTGTAGGTCGTAAGTTTATGTTAGGCAAATAGAGAAAGTTATTCTTGATATAGAATTTAAGTCGACAGAAGGAGGATATATGCTGGTGTGCTGATGGAGCATAGCACTTGCTACCCACTAGAATGTTAACTCTTAGGAACTGTAACTCAATGATACATGTGTTGGTCGGTGAAAAGTGTCATGGTTTTAAAGCGAAGTGCAAACCTAGTCTCTGCCTTTAAAGTCCTGCATGCTAACCGCTACACCACAATACCTTGCCTGACATCTCTCCTTTTCCATTACATCTGCAGGGGCGTAGGAAAAGGGGGGGGCCAGGGGGGCCTGGGCCCCCCCCCCCAATCATGAAGGAGGTGGGGCCTGAGTATGTTTGGGCCCGCAATATTTTCCAAGAACTCATAAATACAATGGAAAAGAAGCTAAAACTTTACATCTCAAATTAGATTATTATGGTGATGTCATAGGGAGAATGAGGGTCTGAGCGTAAAGTCAGATCCAAAATTTACCAAAAATCACTTTTCTATATGAATTCTAAATACGCATATATAGACACCATCACGCATCAGGCGACAATTCAAGGTGGTCACGATGGTGCCCTCACCGGGCCCCCCCAATGAAGATTTGCTTCCTACGACTCTGATCTGGATTGGTATGGTACATTTGGGAACAATGATTGCTTAGCACCATGATTAGTTTGTGGCTAGATATCCACTGGTTTAAAGCTGCTATAAGACGTGGTATGCATGCTTCTCATTTCTATCTCAGAAGATTGTACATCAATTTCCAATTAATTTCAGGGTATCTAATCTAGTAAGGAGTGGGTGTTGATACATACAGTGAAAATCACAATGTTCAACTGTGCTCATTGCATTGGTGGGAAGAAAAACTGCATTGGTTAATTAGTTCGAACCAAAGTCTCCAAGTGGCAACACTGAGCAGTCTGCAACCCTGTAGGCTTCCCTTGAGAAGGAGCAATTGCAATAGAACACAACAGTCTGATTCCTGCTTCTCACACGTCAACAACAGCCAGAGCTGGCCCCTTCACATTTATTATCAATTATACACAATACCCATTGCTCTTAGTTGCAGGCCATTGTCTTCCTCTTTTTTTCTATTGCGTCATTTTGATATCTCACTATTTCTAATACTCCCTTAATAAAGGCCTGCCTATGCTTTAAGTTGCTATACCCTTTATCATCCTGATGCCGTGGATGCATTCATCAGCATGATGCAGGAATGCAGCCCAGGTAGGTCGACTTACCAGGGCTGCATTCGTCCATCTTGACGACAAATGAGCATAATACATTGACACCCATGCCGCCCTTAAAGGGGTTACATTATCACACAACTCTGCTTCTCTCTTTATCAACCCAGAAAGGAGGATGAGCTGAGATAAATCGGTCTGAGGACCGAGAGTGCTGCCAATTATTCCTTAGATCAATTTCTTTTTGCCCAAGTGAAGGCACAGCTTCTCCATTTAGCAATATCCTCTTGGTGAAGACGTCAGCGAATATATTTTGAAACGGATAATCCCAAGAGTGCCATATAACTCAATGCAAATTACCTGCAAATATTACATCGCAGTGTGGAAGGAGCTGTGTCGTCATAGAGAGATATTAGGAGCTGTCATTTCCATTTGAAGGCTGGATGATGCATGCGAATTCATGTATCTTTGTCGTTATGATGTACAAATGCATCACAGGCGAGTGTAATCGCCAGCACTGCGTTGAAGCATAATGCTGACTCTTTACGGACTAAATGGGTGGCATGAAGATTCAAAACAGGCCTGGCTAGTAGACCCACCAAGGTCTGCGCTTATAAATGCCTCATGCATTCCATAGGGCATCAGGCATTATTGATTAAATCACTGTGCAGTGCTTAACCCTCTCAGGGCGCATGCATTAATGTGTCATGCCCATTGGTCTTCATGATGCATGAATGCAGTCCTGGCGAGTAACTCACCAGGGCTACTACATTCATGCATCATGCCGACCCTACAGGGCTGATATGTCCCCGGAGGGTCGGCATGATGCTCCAATGAAGTGCTGGTGAGCAAACTCGCCAGCACTTCATTGTTGCATCATGACGACCATGATACACTCCTGCATCAGCGGCCCTTAGAGGGTTAATTAAGGAGACTTAGAAAAGCATCCATCACCAATACAGGTTACCCTGAGAGGCAGACACATGGACTACTATTGACAGTTGGCAGAACGTCCATTCAAAGTACACAGCCAGGCAGCCGGCAGAGAAAAGCAAATTGTCAGACTGCCACAAAGGGAGCCTTTCTCCCTCCAGTCCCAATATAGGCATTACCCACAGATCCAGACAGACAGTTACTGGTGGTAGACAAAGAGGATGCCGGTTCATGAAGGGCGGTCTTGGTTTGGTCAGGGACCATGTTCTAACATTAATCATACTGTCACAGCGGTGGAACTGCTCTGCCTCATGGTGGAATTACTGACAGGACGTGAGGTATGGGTGGCTTTATGTGTTTCTTTAGAAAGGGCAGGATGATGGAGGATGTCTGGTAGGTTGTTATCTCCCCTGAGATATCCCAAACTGACGGATGAAGAACCTAAACAAGTAAAGATATGGAAGCATCTGTATTGTTTGTTCAGAGTCTGTCGTCACGTGTAACTTAAGGCAAGGTCAATATGGCTACAAAGAAAATATTTACTGCAATTTTATGTACATCGTCGACTTTGTGCAAGAAGGTTGTCTTCTGGTTTAACCCCTTTAACCCTTATCTACCTACTGTAATGGTACTGAAGCTCTGTTATTATATATATGTGCCTCCAGACCCCTGTACAGTAATGCTGTATCCACTGTGTGCTATAGTAAATACATGTAGAACATTTCTTTTGCCTCTTCTGCAAAACTTGAAAAATGCAGATACAACCCTCTTGCAATAAGCGACAACATGTACTACTGTAAAACCCTGTGTTTGAGCCACACCAGTTCAGGGTAATCCTATAAGCCACACCAATGATCTGAAATGCTTACTGGTATTTTGCGGGGTTTTACGGTAGATAGCAAGGCCTCCCACTTCTACACATAGTACAAATAGCCAAGCCTGAATTGCACAGAGCAGCTATGACACGTGTGGGTTTTGCCTTTTTGGCAGCCCGTGGTCAATCCTACTAGATCTATTGTTTCTGATAGCGGGGGTAACTCCCTAACTCAGAACAAGTAGCTCGTATTCATGGAGCAGCTCAAGGTGACCAGCCCCGTGTCACTCATGTTGTTTGTGGCCTTTGTTCCCCACTGCTCATCAATCATACCTTACTGGGTGGGGGTGAACGGGTAGGGGTGGTGTCTCATACTAAAGGAGTCATAAGAATATGTAGACTCCCTTTATAGATGCCGTTCATTGATCGTGGGATTTGCTGGAATAGAAGGGCTTCCCCTTGTGGTAGTGACCGTAGATTTTGGCCATTAGTTTGTTCCTTTGCTCACCTGTTCATGTGTTTCGTTTGTTCCTTCCTTTCTTCTTTGTCTTTTTTGTTTGTTCATTCATTCTTTTGTTTGTTCCTTCCTAATGATAAGTTCCCTCCTTCCGTCCTTCCTTTATTCCTTCCTTCCTTCCTTTCTTCCTTCCTACCGTCCTTCCTTCCTTCCTTCCTTCCTTCCTTCCTTCCTTCCTTCCTTCCTTCCTTCCTTCCTTCCTTCCTTCCTTCCTTCCTTCCTTCCTTCCTTCCTTCCTTCCTTCCTTCCTTCCTTCCTTCCTTCCTTCCTTCCTTCCTTCCTTCCTTCCTTCCTTCCTTCCTTCCTTCCTTCCTTCCTTCCTTCCTTCCTTCCTTCCTTCCTTCCTTCCTTAATTTGCTTCTTCGTACGTTTCTTGCTTGCTTCCTTTGTTCCTTGCTTCGATCGTCCCTTCCTTTATTCATTCCTTGCTTGCTTCCTTCGTTCCTTGCTTCCTTTGTTCCTTGCTACCTTGATTCCCTTGTTCCTTCCTTCCCCTGTTTCCTCCTTCCTGCCCACGAACTGGTCGCCATAACATATATCCCGCCATCCCAGACTGTACAGTTATACGTACGTTGCCTTGAACCATTCGAGAGACGTTCCTGTTGTTACCTGACCCTCCACCCACCACCCAGCGTGACCTCACACTTTCATCTAGCAGTCTAGGTGTTTGTGCCGGGTACTGGGTGCTAGCAGGCCATCTTGGTAACTTCAGTGCCTTTTGCACAATTGTCCTGGCTGCAGATATTTATCGATTGATCTGTCAGATGTCCAGGCAATAGTAGGTATTCATAGGAATAGTGCAGTGTGGCTAAGACTGAACAAACCAACCACACTTTTTGACCATGTACTTTGAACAATGCTGCACTAGGGAACATCACAGACATATCTATATAATCAAGAGTCAAGGGACATCAATAGCTTACATCTAAATTATCATTGTTTCTTTTCATCCTAACGATGGAAGTACCATAGATCGGATATTGATATTTGTCTTTGTCATGTAATGGCTTTTCTATCCCGAGCTGAATGGCTTTTAGTCTATAGGCTTTTTTTTCATGACACAATTTGTTTCTCATGGGACACGTTAGTATACTAGTGATATTCCCTTGGTCAGCTATTTTACCCATTCAGAAGCCAAAACCACTAAATCACTATGGCACAATTTAAGAGTCCATAAAGGTTATATACCTCACTTGTCAAAATCTATATTCCAAAGTACCCAAAACCTAAGTCGAACAGTAGGCCTGACTCCCCTATATCTACAAAAGAAATCATTAGATATTCAGTCCCGCTTACGTACATTTTGTTTTCTGTCAGAACTTTCCTTTGATAATAAAAAAAAAAGATTTAAAAAGTCTAAAATACCCCTTTTGACCCTGTAGGTGCGTAGCTTGGTGTCCAGTCTCTGGAGTCATGACAATTAATCTTATGACCAAGTGAACTTGGATTTGTAATGCAGAGGTGCCACCTTTCCTAACTTTTTAGGAATTCCGAATTTTTTACTTTCATTCCTATAGGTATTTCCTATTGTAAATTGAGAATCCTATAGGCATTTCCTATTGTAAATCGAGAAAATTAGGAGAATTTCCGAATTTTTGGGGATCAGTGAGTGGCATCCCTGGTAATGGACAATGTAGAAGTTAGTCCAATTAATCTAAAAAGTAAGTGTTACATATGTACACACTATACCATGAACTAGAACATTGCTATACATACAGACTGTTCTCACTGCTTTGGGTGACTCGGCACTATACTGAAGCTCAGATAAAGTAAAGTATGTATCCCAGTTACACAGAGAGCCAAGCGGACAAAGGCAGTCACTCAGCAGAGAGGAAAGAGCAAATGGAATGCCTATGTATGTCCAGTGACACTACCCTGATCGCACACTGAGCAAAGGGAGAATTGTGAGAGGGCAGACAAAAAGGGTGTTTCCCTCCCACACCATGGAACATCCTTTTTTGGTGGCAATACACTCAGAAATAGGTAGGAATGACCGATGTGGGTAGCGAAAGTGATATGTATACTGAGAGCTTTGGTACACAAGCACTAGTCAGAGATAGAAAGGATAAAAGGCAAGCGGTGTTCGTGACAACGAGACCACAGAGCCCATTTGATGAACCTCTGTCAGAAGAGCCTTTGCCTGTCGGAGTTAACCTTTGTAACCCTGAAAATGTTCCAGTGAGGGAGGATCCCTGTGTTTTTGAGAGTGGAAAACAATGGACATAAACTCAAATAGACTTGGTACTATTTACCTTGGTGAAAATGTTATGGGCGCACCTGCAGCAATTGGATCATTATGATATATGCATTGGGCAGCTCTTAGTGTCTTGTAATTACTTTATTTCAGACCGAAATTTATAGCCCCGCATCTTGAGAAGCAGTCTTATCAGAAAAAAATGTAGCTTTGACTCCAAAACACTTTTTTAGTATCGATAGTAAATAAATTATAATAGCATTCTGTTATTAGCAGCAAGCTTTGCCGTTAAAAATATCTGACACAGCAAAAGAACAGCGAGGCCAAATCTATACACACATAAATACATAGCACTTGGGAGAAAATATATGTGAGATAAAAGGTTGACTGTGGACAATACAAAACGTTCCACCTGGAGTTCCCGTGTCAGAGCGATTTATTCAGTCACACGTTCCCTCTACATACCGACATCAGTACAAACCAGGCCCTCTTCCACTGCTACCGCTGTTTTTTGCGCAGTCAGTCGTCAGTAACTGCCTCGGCCGCCGCCATCGATGGAAATGGGTGCCATTCAGGGAGTTAATTGGTTTTTGTCATGTTTGCTCTGAATTACTCGGTGCCCAGATCCCGGTGTTGACCGAGCAGCTCATGGTAAAGTCGGGAGCTGCTCTCCTTCTAATGCCAGGCGGAGACGGTTAACTCCAGCTATGGGTCCTGTTTGGTCTCCAAATTAAGAGGAGAGGACTTGGGTGGGGAGGGGGTGGGGGTAAGTGGGGAGGAATATTGCTGTAGAGATCCACTTCTTTTGCAGGCTGTATCATGTTTCCAATTGTGCGAGCCAGCGGTGTTTTCCAGTGCATCCTTTTTCAGAATCTTAATTTTTATATCGCACGCAATTTCTCCCATGCCATTTGCAATGTCTGGTAGGAATGAACTGCTACAGGATGCCCTTTTAAGGGAGAGGGAAGTTGAAGCAGGAAAAGGGAAATCAATAGATACATGATAAGATATTATATTTGTAGACGCAATCTATACCGTGAGATTGCACTCCCCACTTTTGTATATGAGTTTGATTGAAGGAGCTTTTGTGCTCCAGCTGATTGAGTAGATTATTACCATGGTGTCTCACCCTCTTTATTTATAATCAATAATTAGCTCGCCTTGTCTTGTTAGTTTGTCATCATTCAGTTTTTGATAAAGATGGTGTGTTTTATTAAGGATGGTCCCTTGTGGTGCTTGTGTTCATTTGTATACCAACAAAAACTTGTCCTCATCTCAAACATTTGTCAATATCACTTATCTGTGCCATTGCCTCCCTCCCTTCCTCGACATTAACCCCCCCCCCCCCCCGCTTCATTAACCCTTTAGGGTTGACAAGGTGCCAAGTGGTTCATGATTATTCATCAACATTATTCACCAAAGCAGTACCAGTGACTACCATAAACTCCCGCGTAGAAGACGTGCTGCGCGTATAAGACGCACTCCAAACTCAGCACATGCATTTTCGCATATAAGACGCACATTTTAAGGCTGAAATTTGTAAGATTAGTACATTTCTATAGTAGAATTACCCCTCGTATAAGACGCACACCCAACTTGAGAGAAAGCTATAAGACCCCCAGCATTTTGTTTGGCGTAGAGGACGCGTCTTATACGCGGGAGATTACAGTAGTCACTCACTGTCCCTGCAGTTATGCATTATTTTAACCCTTTAGGTGTGTATCAAGCCCATGGGTTTGGCATGCTGTGTTGAATCATTATGATGGCCTTCATCAGTAAAGCAACACATCAATCACTCACTTTTTATATGAAGTTTTGCTGACCAAATGACGAGAAACCACAACTCTTTGGTTTTCCAGGTGGATGCCCCTTCATGAAATTCCACACCACTTTGCACATGCTTTCTTGACTTATCACATTTCTTCCCCTTTTATCTTTGTAGGTGGATTTTGTGATCCGTGAGGCGACCAACATGGACAACCTGGCCGTCCTGTACGAGGGCTGGACGCCCTGGGTATGAGTGACGAAAGGTGACGCGGCGCAACGCGTCTCACACCCTCCTCCTATCTACAGACCTCTCCTAGCAGCTATACTGGCACTGGTGCCGGGCGGCGCGGGGCACATTCTAATGATGATGATGACCTCTGCTGCTGTCGCTTGGCTCTAACTAGGAGTTGTCGCCCACAACCACCATCACCACCCACCCCAACACCCTCCAGTCACACGCACCACACCTCGGCAGTTCACACTGGTGGACCAGGATTCTAACAATCTCTCTGAGCCTGCAATACTCTGCAAAAAAAGGCAATCTTTTTACCCGCGGCCCAGCCGGAAGGGCCTATTAAAGGGGAAAAGAAAAGAACAGATGTGAATAGAGAACTAGAAATCAAGCCGATAACCAATGCTTTGTGTGTGGATTGCTGGTAGGGAAGGGTGAAAATGCATGCAAACTTGATCGTCGCCCAAGCGGGCGGACTTCATGTTGCATACTGTAAAAAGAAGAAAAAAATGAAAAAAAAACTGATAAAAAAAGGAGATGAAAATCTATGACTACAAAGAAGCTCTGCCCCCATCTATCCATAAATACTACAAGCCCCGCCTTCTGTGTGTTACTCGTACATATGGACCGCCCCTCCCCGTGTGACGATAGGGGCGGGGGCTGGGTGTTGTAATAAATGACGATGGGATGGGATGTAGGTGGGGGGCTGTCGGCTTGGATGGAACAGCCTTTACTTCAGAACCGATCATTTATTGTTTATGTGCTCACTTTCCAATGCCAAAGCCCCCTTGTGTGCATAGTGCTGACATTAACAACCAAAAGGAGAATTATAAGTGTGTTTGGTGGTCTACTGAGGCCACCGAATATGATGACGATGATGATGATGATGATGAATATTAAAGATGATGATTATGATGAAGATGAGATGTAGGAGTCTGAGAATGGCTAAATGCCAAGCATAACAGATACATTGTAGAACAATATATATAATGCAAGATATCTGAAGGAGGTATTGCCAATAGAGGTACATTTTTGAAGTTAACACTTTTTGAATGGGAAAATGATTGATGTGTATATCAGAAGAAATATCTAAACCCCTAAACCCCCCAAAAAATAACAACATGCTAATGGAATAGTTCATTGGGGTACACCAACTGCTTCAACCATTGATCTAGTGCCAGAATGGTTTGTTAACCCCGTATGGTAGGTGCCAATGTACCACATTTATGTCCTGTATATTTGTAAAGCCAGGTTGGTTAAAGTGAGTTGGTCATATTGTATCAAGCATGTTATAATCTAGAGTGGTCAGTATGAATACAAAGTACGACCACACATCCTTGTAAAGCCGTAAATGAATGCATCATACGATGTCTTACGCATCCTTATAAAGCCTGAATGGTAGGTATGAATGCACTCTGGTGCTATGCATCCTTGTAAATGAACCACATGGTGCCATGCAACCTTGTAAAGCCAGAATGATAGGTATGACTCCACCATATGGTACCATGCATCCTTGTAAAGCGAGAATGATAGGTATGACGCCACCATATGGTGCTATGCATCCTTGTAAAGCCAGAATGGTAGGTATGAATCCATCATATGGTGCCATGCATCCTTGTAAAGCCAGAATGGTAGGTATGAATCCACCATATGGTGCCATGCATCCTTGTAAAGCCAGAAGGGTAGGTATGAATGCACCATATGGTGCTATGCATCCTTGTAAAGCCAGAATGGTAGGTATGAATCCACCATATGGTGCCATGCATCCTTGTAAAGCCAGAAGGGTAGGTAACCTGAAAGGGTAGTGTGAATCCACCATATGGTGCCATGCATCCTTGTAAAGCCAGAAGGGTAGGTAACCTGAAAGGGTAGTGTGAATCCACCATATGGTGCCATGCATCCTTGTAAAGCCAGAAGGGTAGGTAACCTGAAAGGGTAGTGTGAATCCACCATATGGTGCCATGCATCCTTGTAAAGCCAGAAGGGTAGGTAACCTGAAAGGGTAGTGTGAATGCACCATATGGTGCCATGCATCCTTGTAAAGCCAGAAGGGTAGGTAACCTGAAAGGGTAGTGTGAATGCACCATATGGTGCCATGCATCCTTGTAAAGCCATAAGGGTAGGTAACCTGAAAGGATAGTGTGAATGCACCATATGGTGCCATGCATCCTTGTAAAGCCAGAAGGGTAGGTAACCTGAAAGGATAGTGTGAATCCACCATATGGTGCCATGCATCCTTGTAAAGCCAGAAGGGTAGGTAACCTGAAAGGGTAGTGTGAATGCACCATATGGTGCCATGCATCCTTGTAAAGCCAGAAGGGTAGGTAACCTGAAAGGATAGTGTGAATGCACCATATGGTGCCATGCATCCTTATAAATTCAAACTGGTTAATATGAATCCACCATATGGTACCATGCATCCCTGTTAAATGAGAAATGAATGGACCATTTGGTGTATGACATCTTTGTATAAAAAGCCAAAATGGTTGGTATGAATAGACAATGTTGTCATGCATTCATGTAAAGTCAATTTGGCTCGTATGAATGGACTAAATGGTGTCGTGCATCCTTGTTAAGCCAAAAAGGTTATGTAGTATGGATGTACCATATGGTGTTCTTTTTGTAAAGTCAGAATGATACCATAGATATATTACACAGGCTTCACTTAACATGCATTCTGATCTTTCAAAATGCCATTTCTAGAATTAGCAAATAGTGAACTGTGAAATTTTAAAGCTACCTTCAGTCGATAGCAGCTGTAACACCTCTTAAAAGGTGACTGAAAGAGGTGTATTAAAACTGAAATGACATGCCTATTTAACCTCCCAACTACAACTGATCTAAGAAGTAATTATTGGTACAAGTGGGGGAAACAAACCTCTGTAAAAGGTCGCCAGAGCTATTGATAACAATTCCAAGAATACTATTGATAAAATTTGAAGGATTGGTACCATATTTTCTTGATGTAAATGGTATTGCTGTGGCCAGGTATTCAAAGATGTTCAGGTAATGGGTACCCCGTATGTCCGTCATATCCTCAACAGCTTCTCTAGAGTTGCTCACTTAGAAGGTGTGGAGCACACATAATCTAGAACTCACTAAGACTCATATATTATATATAAACATGGTCAGGAGAGGACCCAAAAACATGATAACTAAACTAAAATCTCCTAGGGGAAAAATGAACGGTTTTAACATGGTATACGGAAAAGATCTTTATGATAACCATGAGATCAAGAACATTGAACTTATACAGACAGATAGGATCGCATATCTTGCAAGCAACACCATTCCTTAAATGTAGATCTACAGAGTTATCACATTGTACATGTAGATGTGATATGTAAGTACCAAGTCCCTTCGCTGATACGTCGTGCATTATTGGTATTATGGCTTCATCTAAAACATGTTGGTATGTAACACTGATCAATGCCCCATGCATCAGTTTGACCAAAGTATCCTACTTGACCTTGACAACAATTCCCCTTGTGTCTAGGTTTATTAGATAAGACCATGTATGTGACTGGTATCAGCTTAATAGAGTCACAAAAGATAACAAAACACTGTAAATAGAAGCAGCTGCTGGTCCCTGTGCCTTACTGTTTATTGCATTTGTCAATTGAATATTGTATCGCAATTCAAACCTAATTCATTGTTCACTGTACTTAGGCTTTGGTATTGGGAAATACAGGTGCCAACAGTGGCGGATCCAGGATTTTGTAAAGGAGGAGACGCCCCCCCCCATGTTTGAGACCCTATTTATGGCTAAATTTTGGGGTTAAAAGAAGCAAATAAACTCTTAACAATTGGCAAAGGGGAAGGGCTGCTTGCCCCCAGACCCCATCTAAATACTGACAAAAAGATAGCACTACTGAACCTGGGTGTCGAAAGAACAGTTTCAAAGTTTTAATTTTGATCTAGTACTTATAGCAGTAGACAAGCATTTGAAGTTGCAATTCTCAGTTTGAGGCGTCAAGAACAGATTTGTGATTTTACTTCTTTGTTTCTCTTTTACTTGTAGGGTAATTGGTAGGCTGGTAGAGATGCCCCTATCCTACTTTTGTGTTTGGTCTGTAATTCAAGTTGAAGTTACCTTTCAGGCTGCAAGCTAACCTCCAGGGGAGTTCAGTACCTAGTAATTCCTCTACTTTCATCATACTTTAACCCTTAAAAGGCCACACCATCGGGTTCATGTTTCTTTGTCATCATGATGTGCCAATGCAGAATTGGCCAGTCTCCTCGCTAACACTGTTACTGGTCCATCAGTTGAATTTGCGCATCTCTGACATTAAAACAATATGCAACCCCATAGTCAAAGGAGCTATAGATGGTCAATGGCTATACTTGTCAGGTAGGATGCAGCAATTGAGGAATCTTGTCATTACCTCTGTTACTGTAAAGGAGAAACTCAAACAGGAATAAGACAGTACGTAAGACAGCACCTCACGTGAACATAAATCACATGTACCAGTTGCGCATGCGCGTCTGTCCTGCGCAGACTGATGCTGACACCACCTGGTGCCTGTGTGAGAATCAGGTGGTGACAATGGCCAAAACTTCTCAGCCAAAACCACTGCGAAGTCTTTTGGGGACGCGACTATGACCATGTTTCCCGATAGAATTCCCTCGTTAACTTCTTCATTGATGTCAAATAGGTTCCAGTGCTTGACATATGGATAGATTTTTAATTCAGGTGGAGTTTTTAGAAAGGTCTATGATCCTGGTATATCTTACGTGCCATATCACATGCTCAAAGTTTGTCTTCCCTTTTATGTATGGTGTTAAGTTCTAGAGTATGGGCACTTTTGGGACCAGCAGCTGTTAGTACTAATACAGCTTGTATTGAATAGTTTGTAGGAAACCCCTACCCATGTACAAAGTATGTAGTTGTACTCTTGTAATTTTACCTCGGAAATTCCAAAATATGTTTATTATTTTGTGCTAATAGACCAGTAGAAGGTGGCATCAGTTTACCCTCAATGGTATGGTAATAATTTCTCCAAGGGAGAAAAGACCACATTGCCCAACCATTGCAATTATTAAGCAAAAACCCTGGCCATTATGTGTAAAGCTAGATAACCTTAAGTATGCCACAACTATCCATCCTTTTGTCCTGGAAAGACATATATCCTTCATTGGCCGACTCCCAGTACTATACAAACTTAGACACACTATTTGTAAGAAACTGATGCCACTTTCTTTACTATCTGGATCCAAATGGCACTATCCTAGATATAAAAAAGTGCCATTGTAATTCACAGAAGGTATTGTCATTCTCAAACCCAAATCCTGCTCTTAACCCATTTCTGTTTAATGCCATAATTAGCAGGCATATAATTATAACTGAATATCTTGTTTTCAAACTTATTTTTCTGAATGATAAATGCGGATAGCTGTATGAAATGGTACTATGCCCAGTTGTGAGTTGTATTCATCATCTTTCTTGTCATAGATCCTGTCGATTTTCAATAGAAAACTATCTGTTACCCCGGTATATTGTATGTGCAGTTATGAATAAATATTGTATTCTGAGAAACAAAGATCGCTTTCACTTTGTATATATTTAAGTAGGATTAGCCATAAGTTTATGATCAAAACAACGTCAAAAAATTTAAAAGGACACAGTGGGAGCAGAGCAGCTGGAAAGTGTGTGGGGTGATAATAGATGTAAATTCTAGTATAAGTAGATATAACCAGAGATGTCAGACCTTCAGAGGTCTGTCTATTTTCAGATGTTCAAACTTTCCCAAAAGTCAGACATCTCAGAGGCTTCTTCCATCTTGTGGTCATAATATAGATAGAGGGAATTACATTAATTATAGATACTCTTACAACATGCCCTTTCTACTTCTATGGAGCATAAGGCTGAGCATAGTCCAGGCTTCAGCAGGTGAAATTAAGCATGCCTTGTGCTGCCCTCTAACCTTTTCTAGACAAACCACCTTTCAGAGATCAGAGGATCTCTGAAATCTCATTTCAGAGGACATGAATCTAAGCTGGCTTCTGATTGGCTGAAATTCAAATGCAGTCTTTCAATTGTTTTTTCTATCACCATCCAATCTAGAGATGGTTTTAAAGGTTTTTAATGAGGGGAACAGGTTGAAATGAAGATGAGATAGGTGCTTTTAGTATAATAAATTGAGGGAAATGGGTGCTTTGCTAAGACCCAAAAATTTCAGAGGTTGAGCCCATACCCAACTGACATCTCTGTATAACCTGTAGTGAAACATGAGAAATATAGGGGGGGGGGGTGCTCCGTCGCCACTAGGCCAGCCTGTACCTTGGTCTGCGTGGTTCGTCATAGTAAGTAGTACATGGAAATTGAGGATAATCCCAGGATTGGACATTCGTACACCGAACATTCTACTTAATGTATTCTTACACGTCTTTTACGCAACTCTGAGGCCTGCTGCACCTTAAAGAACCTTCAAAAGTCGGGGTGCGCCTTATGGGGGGGGGACTCTTACTAAAGAACAGTACTAAACCTTCAAAAAATCAGCCCGGGGTGTGTGTGCCTTAGAGCATTCTGTTCAACTTAGTGTGAGCAAGGTGCTCCTTATATACTGAGAGATTGCCATAACATTATTAACTCGAAAGCCGAGTTTTAAGAGACAGGTAGGGGCTGGGGAAATTTTTAAGACCGGAAATGAGCATTTCTGAGAAGAGGTGGTCGAGTTTACCCTCAAATTACATCAAAACCATCAAATATGAGATGAAATGAAACCTGTCATGTGATAGTGTACATGTTCAAGATCATGGAGGTGTAATATTTACCTCTTATAAGATTCTAATCTTTGTAAAATTTAGGTTTGAAAAAAAGTAGGTCACCTGAAGTCCAACTTAACCACTTGGTGCACTCAATGCTTTTCTACTGGGGTGACATTTTGGTTGACGGGTTTTCCCGCCCTTTTCAGCAGGATAGTGTTCTCATTGTTCATTATTTAGTAGGGGGGAACTGAGGTGTTTCCAGCTAAGGGGCAATGGGAAATGAATATGCCATACCATAGTGTTTTCTTCTTGGTTGGTTCCAATTTGAAAGTAGCAGTATATAACTCTGTATAATAGCATTATTCTGACACTCAATATGAAATGAATATAGGAAAAAATATGATATACTGTAGGCGAGAGATTTTCTGATACTTGGTCCACCTATGTTAAGTATATCCAGTATCCCCCCTGCTAAAATGTGAGCCAGCTACAAGTGCCTAGTTCACTCATAACTCACCAGGAGGCACCACCTCTATAGAACAGTACTCATGTCACCTACATCCTGTCACCTACTGCATGCAATTTAAATCGCATTCATACAAAAAAAAACGCTCCTTTCCGAGTTACCAGTGATAACAATCGCTTCAGCACTCGTTCATGTATATATCTACCCACGATCTACCGGGGTATTCAACAATAATGTCAGCTTTCATTGTAGCAGCATTCTCTCCATTGTCATGTAGCCATGATAAGATAGAGCCAAGCATGCCACACTTACATGTAGGAATACAAAGTGGCTTCTGTGACTCCACATCTGGTGCGATGTCGCTGGTGCCTGTCGTCTGTATAGCTGGTAGATCGGGTTAATAACCATGGTGGGAGAGTATGTTTGTGGCCGCTGATGTTGGTGTGTCCGACCACGTCAAGGGAATGGGGATGATGCCCATCAAGAGAGTGGGCAAGCCAAATGTTCACCCCTGATCAGAGTTTCTTTATTTGATATCACAGTTTTAGTATTTGATATCAGTGTTTTCTAACTCTGATATCACAGTTTCCTAGTCCGATATCAAAGTTTTTCTGAAATATTGCTATGTCAGACTGATATTGTGATACATTCATTCCCCCACCTTCTTTTTCATTTTATACATAGAAAATAAGCCTTTGTGTTAATTATTTCCTGTTATTTCTCATATTCTGTAAACTCCAGTATCAGAGCGAAACATGAGTTTATCAGAAACTTTGATATCATAGTTTTAAATTTTGATATCACAGTTAATAACTTCGATATCAAGGTATATAACTCTAATATCAGGATTAAAACATCTAAAAACTTTGATATCAAAGATAAAAATCTATGATATCACAGCTAGAAACATTGATATCAGAGTTAAAATCTGTGATATCAAAGTTTTTGAGAAACTACTGTATCACCCCGATACTGGAGTTTAGAAAAAATGAAGAATTATAAATGGATTGCTCTGATTAACTGGAATATCAGTCAATCAACCCCAAATTCTGGTCTAAACTACATTATCAGCCTGATACAAGGGTTTTCCTAGAATAACTGTGATATCAAATCCTAAAACTGTGATATCAGTGACAAAAACTGTGATATCAAATGAAGAAACTGTGATATCAGGGGGTGAACATATCGCTTGCCATAAATGTCTCTTGTATAATGGATGGCCCCCTGTGCGAACTATCTACTGGATATAGACGCTGACACTAGTACTAGGGATGCTGTCAGTCGGTTTAGCAAAATATGGACCCGACCGACGCTGTGAAACCAGCCCTTATATCCAACGAATCTTTCCATACATTTTCTATATAAAGAGCGGTCGGATCGGCAGAAAGTGGACTCGCCGACACAGTGAAACCAGCTCTTTATGCAATATCTTCAACATGAATGTCACCTGTGTTGCATTTATCCCGGCATTCATGCATGTTTTAACAGAGGCCCTCCATAATCATACGGTATGACTCATACTATGAGGCTCTATGTAGCATATCATCAATACCATGTCCTTGTTGACTCAAGATACCAAAGTTGTGCTTTTGAAGAAGGCCCACACCCTAAAGGGATTGGGAGCATCTGTAAAACAGATAAAATCTATACTATAAAACAGTCTCAACTATAGTTGAGCCTCTTTTTCAAGTAGACAAATGCCATTCAACTTTTACTAAATCTGATAATCTAGCACAGTCTTACGGTTCGATCATAAAAAAACCCTGAAAAGTTCAGTTCTGAAATATGCCAACCTTGTGGCGCTTCTGTAAGGGAGCGTTCATTATTTATGGCAGGGGGGGTCACCAAATGAAAGGGAGGGGTCATTTTTTTTTAGGCATTCAGAGAGGGGGGTCATTTTTTCCAATCTATTCTTAGAGGGGGGGGGTCATTTTTTTTCAACCCATTCCTGTGGGGTGGGGTAATTTCTGTTTGGGGAGTATTTGCCAAGGTTTAGGACAAAGCGCAGTTTTTTTTGGTGACATATCGAGAATTTGAACTGTTTAATTTTCAGTAATAATTCTAGCTATAATTCTGTCCAATATTTTGTTGCCAGCTACCTGTAATTCATATCTATTTAATTATGTTTTATGATTGGGAGTCTTACTCTCTTTTGAGTGTTAAAAAATGGATGTGGACAGTCAGTACCACTATGGTATACAGTTTTCCCAGGGGGGTAACACTGTTCAGCTCTTGAAGTATTTGGCCCAATGTTTGATACAATGTTCCATGTTCTTTTGCTGACCCTGCTGATTGTCTCAAAAGATGTCATCGTGGTCAGATCTGCAGCCATTTACTGCATGGATTGATTTGATTATGTAATCAGAAATAATTCCACGAGACAACCATCTTAATACTAAAACTTGATTAACAATGGTTCCTAGGCTATGGTAGGATGAGGATTTCATGATGAGGATCACTTTTTACAGAGATTCCTTGGTACATGTGTTTGACTGTAGTGACACCTGATGCTTTATTGTAAAACCTGGACTGCTTCAATGTATTAAAATGCTTTCTTTTAAAGGGGGGGGGGGTGCTGGGATGGCTACTCCACAAACAGGACTTTGTGGTGTCACCCCATACACATCACTAGAGTGAGCAAGGCACCAACAAAGTTCTCAGCAGTAAAAGAATGTATGCTAAAATCACAGCAACTCACAATCAGAATTTCGAGTTTTAACCCTTATTTTTACCCCTTGATGAAATTAACCCTGACAAAATTGACTATGTCCATAACACCCATTAAATTAATATAAAAACTGAGATTACAATGAAATCTGAAGAGAAAGAGAATGGTATAGTTGGCTAGGACATACCTATTTTAGCTGCATCAGTAAGAGCCCATGCTAGGTCCCCTTTTAGGGAGGAGCCTTCAAATGACACATATAAACTGGAATGGTTCAAAAGCTGCTAATATCACCCGGTATAATGAATGGCCTGATGTAGATGAGGTAATACAGACTTTGTTGAACGTAGATAAAAGTGGTGGTAGTCATTTTCTTTCAATCTTTTCTGAGGAGGAGTCATTTTTTTTTCAACCCATTCCGAAAGGGGGGGTAAATTTTTTTCAACCCATTCCAAAGGAGGGGGGTCAGATTTTTTTAACGTATTCATTCTGCCAGATTGTCGACCCCCCTGCCATAAATAATGAATGCTCCCTAACTATAAGTATGTGGGTTATGTCCCACCCTTTATCTTTCATTTCAGTTTCCATACATCACATGCTGCGGGCCAAAGTAAATATATATGTGCTCCAGGCGCCAAAGTTATCTCTCCAGTTGGTCGCACTGCCTTTGCCAATAAAGCAATTTTCACTTCCGGGTCACAGGAACAGTGCCAATGAAGGCCTATATAGGCCTACGCATGCGCCTCTAGACCACCGGAAGATATTTCGCTTAACAGGCAGTCTTGCTTGCCTTTATCATTTTTTAAAAATGGGGGGGGGGGGGGCTGGTAGGTTTGAGGGGGGGGGTCAGAATTTTTTTCAACCCCTTGACCAGGGGGGTCAGATTTTTTTTCGGCCCCTTGACTAGGGGGGTCAAAATAATTTAACCTGTTTCACTATAGGTTAACAGGGCGCATTCGCAGGCAATTTTCGCCTCCTGAGGGGGTCCAAAAAAATTTCAACCTGTTGAGAGGGGGTCAAAATTTTTTCCGCACGTCCATGCGCAAACCCACCAGCCCCCCTGTTGTTAAAAAATGATCACTCTCTTAGCAATTTGCAATTTCACAACCGACTTAAAGTGATCCTAGTCCCATCCTAAGTCAATTTATGTGGAGCTCACATTTCAAGAGTCAAACATATACAGTCAAAGGGCCAAAAATGAATTGGTCGTCTTTAAGCAGTTCAAGTGATATTTTATATTCATTGCATATGGATTCCTCTTAAGTAATCATTTGATCTGTTTCCCGGCATATGTACCGCCACTGTGAATTACGTAGCCGTTGAGAATGAGCTAGAGGCTTGTTTCTCCCCACAGCTGAGAAGAAGAATATGTGTCAGTACTTCGCCATGAAGGATTATGGAGACTGCCTTTCTCCATTTATAACGATCCTGACTTTCACCTCCTACCGAAAATGTATAAAGGATCTCTGCTCTGGTTTCACTATGCCAGTCTTATCCTGAGTGGGAACGTGATGACATGCCACTGGAAGGCTCGACTGTATACGTATCTGAAATAGCCTGGCTCCACCTTGGATGTAGAGACTAATGGGAAATGTGTCCGCTAGCATCATCAGTCTCCTCCAGGGTATCCCCGTGACAAGGTCAATTATTAGTGCAAGAGTGTGTGGCACCATACTGTCAGTTGGAGTGTCAAATATTTAGGTAGGGATTGAGGAGAGAGCAGTCTGGATCCATTGCTATACTGACCATGAATATAGGGATTATGGGGAAAACATTATCTACGTATGACATTAACATTGATTCATGGAAACGGATGGATAGGGTAGGAGAACCTTTTCTCGTCAAAAGCTGGTACAGCGATATCTTTTTACCTTTATGTACAAGGGTAATGATGATAGCTCAATGATTAAGGCAAGGGTCAATGACTTATCTTATGCCTATAGTCACGGAAGGGAATCATATAAAGTACCTATATATAGCTGAATATGATGAAGATATAGGAAGTGTATTAGGCCGGGGGGGGGCACTTGCCCATGATTTGGTGGAATTCCATCAGAGAGTATTGTTTAGGCACAATGCATATGAGGGCATAAAATGCTCTCAAAAACATTGCTGGGCAATAAAAAAAAAATTCTGATTCATTCTAATGCATGAGGACAATAGACAGCTTGGTGGAAGAGGAAGGCTTGGAGGGGGCGGTCCAGGCATTATTTGGGATTGTTGAAAAAGGGGGGCGGTCAAAGTCCATCTTACCCTCTCAAGTGTGGCGGTCAGATTTCGAGATAACTGAGTGATGGGGCGGTATAGGGCGGCAGTTGAGGGTGAACTACAAAGAGTCAGTGCCCCCCCCCCCCGGGTATTAGGCCACAGGTGAACCTTGATCGTTGCTTAACTCGTAGGCGTCCCATGATCAGCTCAAAATGATATTAGAAATCTAAATATACCGGGTAAAGAGGTTATCACTGTGGTGCTAGGAGCAGAGGTACATCACCAATCAGGCTTGTCATGACACAGGGTCAATGCTTTTAGAACGATGGCCTTGGTATCAAAGTGTGTTGGATGATTCTGGTAAATGCGTAATATGACTATTTCATGTTGCGGTACCATAAAACGCATAAGGCATAATATATAAACGAGAGGATAGCCCCTTTTCACCTTTTTTTTTCTAAGCATTGGTCTTACGCCGCGGCCTGAAGTCAGCCTTAAAGGTGTGGATAATGAAACAGTGTAGGTCGAAACCCTAGATCCAACATGGTGATATGGCCTTTTCTTAAATTAGACACACAGAAAAAGGTAATGATCAAAAAGCTAGTAAAAAAACACTGGGTAAAAAGTCATGTCACGTTGATCTCATAAGCCATGAATGTGGTATTTGATGGTGTCCCAGTTCTCCCACAATTGCTCCATTTCTACATTGATTACAATGTTTTCCTTGGTAAAGATATCATTAAAAGTATCTTAATCTTGTAAATATACATAAAATTGATCTAGTATCTTGTCAGCAGTTTTTAACATAATTAAAATTACAATACGTGTTATTGGCCCGTCCCAGTTTTCATTTAATAGGATGCGTCCCAGTTCTCCCTATAGTGGTGTACCAGTTCTCACCAAATTTAATCAAACTAAAGCAAACTCTAACTAAGAATTGATGACTATAAGGAAATGCATGAATAGTCCATATTGTATGCCTACCTCACCCTTCTTCCGTAAGCAAAGCACTTTGGATGTTGTATTAATGATAAACAAAAATATTGTGACTTGAAGATATTGTACCAGTTCTCCCCTAGTACTATTTCCGTTGTCACTTTATCCTGTCACAAACATACCCCCTTCCTGGGGTTAGGAGATATTGTTTGTGATAGCCACTCTGCTTAAGGGTATCGCCTACAGGGTAAAGGCACCCTGAGTTAGACAGGCACCTAAGGGAGTGATCATTTTTTTAACAACAGGGGGGGGGGCAGTGGGTTTGAGGGGGGGTCAGAATTTTTTCAACCCCTTGACCAGGGGGGTCAGAATTTTTTCAATACCTCTGATGGGGGGGTCAAAATAATTTCACCTGTTTTCAGTGGAAAACCCCGTGCGTTACTATAGGCTAAAGGGGACGTTCACATGCAATTTTTGTCCCTTATGGGGGGGTTGAAAAAATTTTACCCCCTTGAGAGGGGGGGGTCGAAATTTTTTTCGCGCATCCGCGCGCAAACCCACCAGCCCCCCCCTGTTGTTAAAAAATGATCACTCCCTAAAGGCGGACACCTGGTGGATTGAATTACATAATCAATATGAAAATGTCAGTTGTAATGTGAGATAGAAATGAAAACTGACCTATTATTCTCTAAGAAAAATGCAGCATAATAATGATAAACTTTTTCATACATTCCTCTACACCTATATATGCGAACATCTATAGTGTGTTTTTGCTATATTCTGATGATGAGAAATGATGAGTGAATGGGATAACTGGCTTCATTTGTCAACCTGAAATGTCTTAACCATGATGTTTTATTACATCTAACAAATGGAAATGAGAAAATCTACCTCTTTCCTAGTCATTTGACTCCAAAAATGTGAACACATCAATCATATTACCTTGTGGGGGTCATTGTTATATCATCATCAAATTACACCGGACACCATGTCCCAAGCACCTACTGGTATCCTACTAGTAGGTCTATTAGCTCATGGTGTTGTTTACTTTTAGAATGTATATTTTGTGGAAAGAAGAATTCTGCATGCTACATTCTAACTCTAGGAATTTTGAACATTCTGCCCTATCAATTGACACTTAATTGTGTTATGTAGTGTTTTGAACCGTTATGTTACATCATGTTGAATACTATTTTTATTTCCCTTTATTGCACAATTCATATGTAATGTTGTGTACAATTCCGCAATTCAGCAGAAAGGTGTGCACCCAAAAGCCGCTGACCTGCCATGATAGAGACCACACAGCCTCTGCCGTGACCAGGATTCGAACCTGGGTTGTCTCGGCCACAACGAGAAGTACTAACCACTATACGATCACGGCCGTTATGTCAGCTGGCCGAGGTTCTCTCCATCTTTAAAATCTTCAAAGTCATTAGAACCTTTAGGTACAGCCTACAGGGCTCAATCCTAAAAGTACAATGAACGTAGGTAGTCCGTGTTCAAATGTATTGTACATTCACATTTTAGCACCTGGCTCTCTGATCGAGTCGATAGGCCCCTATAGGGGGACAAGTTTAATTAGTGTCACGCTAGACCTCTGTGGTCACTGGTATGTAGGCCTCTGTGAGATTTTCCACACGATCTTACGAGACTGCCAAGCCTAGACTAGGGAGGTTTAGCAAGCACTACGTGGGCAATATAACGCAGACGTCTAGCATACCTACAGCACTGGTACGTCTGCGTGAAACCAGAAAAAGGTGACGTACGTCGTGCTTGCTAAACCTCCATATATACAGAACGTGTTAGACCTATGATGTGGAATAAGAAAATACATGTACAATGTCCAATTAGGCCCTACCGGGGGTAGGCCTTTATGGAATTACCGCAACATTGACCATTAAATGCTCTAACGGAAAGTGATCGTATCGCTGTCCTTTGGTTTACTGATACTGTAGGCCTACAGCTATAGGGCTGCGTCCACTGCGACGGATGGACCATCCGTCTCCCTTCATCCGTCATTTTCTGCATAGAAATCAATGATAAATATGACGGATGAAACCGACGGATGGTCCATCCGTCGGCAGTGGATGCGGCCCTTATGCCATGCTTCCGGATTGTTTCTCGGATCCCAACATCTATCTACGCGCCTGTGCGTACCTCCTAGTCTAGTGTGCTGTTTTTGGCTGTACCAGCGCCTTCGGCGCTGGGATAGTGTAAACGGCCCATGTATAAATGTTAGGGACCCTCCCCCCATCCTGCATATCTTGTGCACACCCTCCCCCACCCTGCATATCTTGTGCACACCCTCCCCCCACCCTGCGTATCATGGGCACACCCTCCCCCACCCTGCGTATCTTGCGCACACCCTCCCCCATCCTGCGTATCATGTGCACACCCTCCCCCACCCTGCGTATCATGCGCAAACCCTCCCCCACCCTGCGTATCTTGCGCACACCCTGGCCCACCCTGCGTATCATGCGCACACCCTCCCCCACCCTGCATATCTTGTGCACACCCTCCCCCCATCCTGCGTATCATGCGCACACCCTCCCCCACCCTGCATATCTTATGCACACCCTCCCCCATCCTGCGTATCATGTGCACACCCTCCCCCACCCTGCGTATCATGTGCAAACCCTCCCCCACCCTGCGTATCATGCGCACACCCTCCCCCACCCTGCTTATCTTGTGCACACCCTCCCCCCATCCTGCATATCATGTGCAAACCCTCCCCCCACCCTGCGTATCTTGCGCACACCCTCCCCATCCTGCGTATCTTGTGCACACCCTCCCCTACCCTGCGTATCATGCGCACACCCTCCCCAATCCTGCATATAATGTGTACACCCTCCCCCATCCTGTGTATCATGCGCACATCCTCCCCCATCCTGCGTATCATGCGCACACCCTCCCTCATCCTGCGTATAATGTGTACACCCTCCCCCATCCTGTGTATCTTGCGCACACCCTCCCCCATCCTGCGTATCATGCGCACACCCTCCTCCCACCCTGCGTATCTTGCGCACACCCTCCCCCATCCTGCGTATCATGTACACACCCTGCCCCCACACTGCGTATCATGCACACACCCTCCCCCACCCTGCATATAATGTGTACACCCTCCCCCATCCTGTGTATCATGCGCACATCCTCCCCCATCCTGCGTATCATGCATAAACCCTCCCCCACCCTGCATATAATGTGCACACCCTCCCCCATCCTGTGTATATTGCATAAACCCTCCCCCACCCTCTGCATCGTTTATACCCCTCCCCCCACCTGTGTATCTTGCACACACCCTCCACCATCCTGCGTATCTTGCGCACACCCTTCCCCCATCCTGCTTGTCATGTGCACACCCTTCCCCATCCTGCGTATCATGCGCACACCCTCCCCCAACCTGCGTATCTTGCGCACACCCTTCCCCCATCCTGCTTATCATGTGCACACCCTTCCCCATCCTGCATATCATGCGCACACCCTTCCCCATCCTGCGTATCTTGCACACACCCTCCCCCATCCTGCTTATCATGTGCACACTCTTCCCCATCCCTAAGAGAGTTCAGATGACAGTCTGATTGGTTAGCATGGGCAGGCTACTTGTAGTAGGCTTCAGCAAAGCCTACTTCAAGTAGACAGAGAGGCAACAAATGAGATGACACTAAATTGTTCAACTTGGGACAGTTCAGTCTCAGGCCATGCAATATTGCATTTTCTTACAGCTATCAGTTAGGCATTGTGTTCTGTGACAGCACTTGCATAATGTTGCAGTTTGCCCTGGGTGTGTTTCGCTGGTTCCACACTGTTTTTCTCATAAGAGCACATAGCCAACTACGGGAACATCCTACATTGTCGCCGACCAATCGCTCGCCTGCCGTATTGGTTAAGTTGTGGAACCAGCTACCATGCGGGACGTGTCTCACATGAGTAGTATAGCCCACGGGGACTTTGACTCAGGCTATACCCGTCCAGCTACTTGTTAGTTAGGCTTCTCTATACCCGTCCAGCTACTTGTTAGTTAGGCTTCTCTATACCCTTCCAGCTACCTGTTAGTTAGGCTTCTCTACACCCGTCCAGCTACTTGTTAGTTAGGCTTCTCTACACCCGTCCAGCTACCTGTTAGTTAGGCTTCTCTACACCCGTCCAGCTACTTGTTAGTTAGGCTTCTCTATACCCTTCCAGCTACTTGTTAGTTAGGCTTCTCTACACCCGTCCAGCTACCTGTTAGTTAGGCTTCTCTACACCCGTCCAGCTACTTGTTAGTTAGGCTTCTCTATACCCGTCCAGCTACTTGTTAGTTAGGCTTCTCTATACCCTTCCAGCTACCTGTTAGTTAGGCTTCTCTACACCCGTCCAGCTACTTGTTAGTTAGGCTTCTCTATACCCGTCCAGCTACTTGTTAGTTAGGCTTCTCTATACCCGTCCAGCTACTTGTTAGTTACGCTTCTCTATACCCGTCCAGCTACTTGTTAGTTAGGCTTCTCTATAGCACATCCTAAAAGGATCTATTTCTTTTCTTTTCTATCCCCTCTGGGTGTCTACTGCACAAAAGCGTGAGCACCGACATTCAGCTATGAAACTAATGTCTCATCAACCTTTTCTGCCATCTATCATAATTATGACCTTTGCTGTCAGAATGGCTTTAAAACAGCATACTGTTATACTCATTCACTGGCCTATATAGGGCCCGTCTTTTCAAATAGATAGAGGTGCGCGACAGTCCATTTGCTCGGATCTGCCCCAGGGATGCTATAGGCTGTCTGAATATATGTATCAGAACACACAAGCCATTACATTTTGTTAAGCAGACATTGACAAAGGGTATGCATTAAATATGGATCTCTATATGTTACATAACACCCTGCTAAATTTATTAAGCCTCACCCACGAACCAGCAAACCAAGACAATCATATTGAATTAATCTAAGTTGATGCCCATGATATCTATTGGGAGATACAGGCCTCCCATGATAATGAATAATGAAGTAAGTCTGGGACATTAATTGATAAGCTGATAAGTGCGACTCACTAAGTACATTTCCCCCTTAAATCACCCTATCCATCAACCATGATCTTTCCACACTCTCTTTTACACTGTTTCAAAAACATTTTCACCACCCCCTTTCACAAGCTTTATCTCAAGGGTCCAGCAAATGAAATGTGATAAGCTGAACAGGATAAGCCTTGTCCTACTCACACCTACTCAATACATTTAAATCACACCCACACACTCAACCCTTGCCCACACCAATAACCATAGGAGTGAGTGAGATTGAGTGGTGGCAGCGGTACTTGTTGGGTGTCACTGCTTTCACTGCAGAATCAAATGGATCCGAGTGTGCGGGTGCTGATTTTTGCAGTTTTTAACCTTGTCAATTTGCCTTTTCCACCAAAAGTCACTGAAAATTTGTGGTCTTTTTTGAGTTATTGTGGTGCTTGATATGAATGCCCCTTTCTTCCTATCCTTAACCCTTTTCTAAGCTTCTATGGTGAAAAGTTTTAGCGAATTGAAAGTTTTCTATAGTTGATGTATTTTACATAATGTCAGACCTGTGGGGTGTTTCAGAAGCAGATAATGTTTACAAACAGTCATAAGAAGATACTGTAACGTTAGAGCGAACCCGGGGAAGTAAGAGGCAGAGACTAGCCACGTATGGTTGTGGGAATAACCCGTATATTATGAACCAAACAGTACAACAAGGGCACCTGAGGCCAAGAGCTTGTATGTTATGTAATAACCCTTCGTCGTTCCTTCAGTCAGGCTTTGCGGAGAGGGCTGGCATTCTGCACTCGACCAAACACAGAGAAAGACTGACTCCCGGCCGCCCCCGCAGCGCAATATATAGGCGCTGCGAACGGCGCGCCCCCTAGTGGTGCGGGGACTTACCAGCCTTCCCCGCCGATCCCCGCAACAGCATAGCGCTGTCGCTACACTTTCCTTTCCCCTCCTCAATTTAACCTTATACATAAAATGTTAAGAGGGAGTGTACCCTGACGTATTTACAGTAACGCGTAACCGGACTCTCTAGGGTAATAATGACATAGATAACAGTGAGTAAATGGCACCCCCCTTTCGTGCCCAACTACCTAGATCGGGGGCTACGTAGAATACTGATATGACAAGATGAATATAACATGAATAATGAGAGTCTATGATCCTATGGGATCAACTGCATCCAGTCTTAGTCCTAGTTGACGGCACAATGGGGGACCACGGGGTCCAAGAAGAACAGCAACAGTAACGGTAACGGGGGCACACTGCCCCAACTCCTGGGGGGAGGGAGGCTCGGCCTCGACCCCCCCCCTACCAGGCTCACCACCTGCCCGGGCTCTGCGCCCTACGGGCTGGCTCCGTGCACAGCCCCCGGAGGATCCCACTCCAGCCGCACCTTACTGACCACCCCCGTGGCCATGTGGTGCCTGCAATGACAACACGACATTATGTTAGCCCTGAAGCATTAGCCCCCCTGGAGAGGTTCCCTCCACCCGCTCCCGTCCCCCCGGGAGGCACTTAAGGTCCTTCCCGGTCCTTCCTGGTACTCTATGGACACTCTAGAAGAATTACGCAGCTCGGCTGTACTTGATTCTGTTATGTGGAGATCCGTGCTTCTCAAACCCTTAGCATGGGGGAGATTAACAATGTGGTAGAGAGGGAACACTCACCGGAGCTGGAGGATCCTCTTGCGGCGGCTGGCCCTGGGCGACGTGCGGCGGCGGGGACTGGGGGAGACGGCGCTAAGTGGTGGTGACGGTATGCGCTATCTCACAGGTATCCTCAGTGATAACCCGCATGTTTGTGGAGACGTAAGAAGGCGCCACTGCCCCGTAGTGCGGGCCCAGGTCCCGTGGCGGCACCAGGTACGCAGCGAACCGCTCTAGTGGATCGGGGGCCCGACCCTGCACATGCCACCAGGGCATGGCCAGGTAGGGGGGAAATGTTGGTGGCCGTTGATCCGAGGGCGCCACCAGTCGGGGGGAACGGGGGCCCTCCTCCGGCGGCGACTGCTGGGGGGGGGTCCGGTGATAGGAGGACCACTGCGCCTGCTGTGGTGCAGTTGCAGTTTGGTGGCCCAAGCCAAGGATTGCCGAGCCCGCTGTCGCGCGGGGCACAGCCGGTGCGGGTCGGGCACCGGAGGTTCCTGGTCGGTGGGCAGCTGTGCCTCCTGACGACTCTGCCGCCGCTGAAGGGGCCACCCGGGAGTGGGGGGCGCTCTCCCTCTGCTGGGCCGTGACCGGTCCACTGTTGGCAGCTTCCGGAGGCGCCCTTGAAGGCTGTCGCCCGTGTGGGCATTGGCGCAGTGGCCTGACTGGGGACTGCCACTCATCAGGCAGGGGCGGCCCTCCCCTCCTCGTCGGACACACAGAGGACATTTGCCGGGGTGCTGTCCCCTACCGCCTCCAGGGCCTCCCTTTCGGCCGGCAAGACAGGTCCCCCAGGCCAAGGGCGGCAGGTGGCTCCCCGCGGGACTGGGGGGAGCGTCTCCGTCACCTCCCTGGGCCTGAACAGTGTAATAGGGCTGACCCGATCCCATACTGAGTTCAGCAGCCTCATCTCTTCCGCGGGGATACTGATGGCCTCGATGCTGTCCGAGGTCTGCGCGCCCGGATCCCCTACCATCTGTGCCGCCAGCAGACCCTCCACTGCTTGCGCAGCCTCCCCATCTAGGTCCCGGGTATGCTCCCTGGTGCCTTCACTCGTTCGCCGGTCACCCGTCTGCCCTGCTGCCTCTGGGTGGACTTCCCCCTCACCGGGCCTGGTATACCCCTCCTCCTCCTCATTCCTAACCATGGAGTCACTATCTCTATCCACTACACCTTCACTCCCCCTCTCCTCCAACTCCCATTCCGACTCAGGGGCCGGTACGGGGATGACCTCCGGGCCACCGGGAAGGAAGGCGTTGGATGGGAGCACCGCGGGAGGAGGATGCAGCTGTACCACACATTCAGCCCGAGGACCTACTGGCAAGGAGACTTGACTTCCACCGGGCTGGGGAAGTTGCCGTGTGCCAGTGGGAGAGTTCCGTGTCACCGCACCCACTTTGTCCCCTGCCAAGTCACTTTGCCGAGAGGGATGGGGGGCAGGCGTCGCCCCAGTATGGGGCCCCTGGTTGCCCCTCTCCGACCTCTGCGGCGAGCTAGGGGTGACCATAGACTGTGCCCCCGGCCGCCTCGACAGGGTGCCCTCCGCTATGGTGGTAGAGGGGGCTGTGGGGGTGCTGACAGGCGGGGACTCCCCTGCCTCCCCCGGGCCGGTGAGATTTCGCGAGTTGGCCGCGGGGGTACCAGAGGAAATCCCCGAGGCAGGGGGGGGGGGGAGTAGCGAGCACTGCCTGCGTAGTAGGCCCCTCCTCCAGACCTCCCTCCTGCGCCTCCTCCTCCGAGCTACAGAGCACTGGGGTATATTCCACCGGAACCGGGGCGGTGGAGGTGCTGACAGGCGGGGACTCCCCTGCCTCCCCCGGGCCGCTGAGCTCCTGCGAGTCGGCCGCGGGGGTACCAGAGGAAATCCCTGAGGCCGGGGGGGAAGTAGCACGCTGACTCCTTTGTCTCCCACCTCCTGCCCCTCGTCCACGCCGAGCATGGAGACCAGTTCCTGCACAGCAGCGGCCATCTCCCTCCCTGAGCAATGTAGGAGGCCATAAAAGACCCCATGGTTTCCCGTGTGAGAGGCTCCGGCTTCCCTGTCCTGGCCGGGTCCGGACCCCAAGCCACTAGCATGGGAGTGGTGGTTGCGGGGACTATCCCCCCACCCTGAGTGGTATCGGAGAGGGTCCCAGCCTGGCCGGCGTGATTGGGACCCGATGGCGGTGCATAGGACTCAACCTTGGCGGAGGACAACCGGGCCGGGGTCTTAGCCCTGGCCTCCGAGGGGTGCACCCTGGCCTTGACACCATCCTCCGGCGAATGACGGCGCACCTTCTTATCCATCGAGGAGGGGCCTCCTTGTTGAGTTCTGGGCCTGGGGGATTTACTGAGGACATCCCTCTTCCTCTTTACGCGGTCCCTTGGCAGGCGGGTGGTGGGTACCTCCAGGACGATGCTGGGTGAGGACCCAAGGTCTACGGGTGTCCCCGAAGACTGATCCCCGACCGCTTTCCTATCGGCACGGTCAGTACTACCGGGCCCTACTGCAGGGGACTGGTGCCCGGTGACCTTTCTCCCGGGGGGAGGGGGTCTCCTGCGAGGGGTAGACAGGGGGACATCATCATCCCCTGAACTAGAAGAGCTGGAGGGAAGGGTGGGGGATGTCGCCCTGCTCCCTCGGTTGGCATCCATCTCCAGCTGGGGGGAAGGACCCTCCGAGGAGGAGGTGCGAGAGGAGGCAGGTCCAGGTCCGGCTGAGCTGCTCCTTTCCCTCAGCTGCCCTGCCCTCGGCATCTTTTTGAGATTGCAGACCCAGGGGTGGCGGTCTCCCCCTTCCGCCCGGTGTGTGGTGCGCAGGTGGCGCCGCAAGTCCTCCGCCCTGTCACTATCGTGGTCGCACTCCAGTATGGGGCACACCCAACCCATGCGGGGACCCACACTGTGGGCCCGAGCCATGTGTCGGGTGAGGCCCCCCTTCTTTGCAAAAGTATGGGCGCACTGGCCACATGGCACCCGGGAGTCGGCCATCACCCCATGCACACAGGTCCTTATGGTTAGCTGAGATGGGCTGCTGTCTGAATGCAGCCTTAACCTCCTTCTATGTGGCAGCGGGGAAGGCTGCAGGGAGGGCGATGACACCTGTCCTGGCAGCGGGGAAGACTGCGGGGAAGTAGAGGACGTAGAGGACGTTGAAGATGAACGCCCTCTGTCCCACTTGTCTGCCTGTGGGGATGGACACCTGTCTTCCCTGTCTCCCTCTTCTGCACAGACAGGGGAGTTACTCGCTGCAGGCTGTCTTTTCCCCAAGTCTCCCCAAAGTGGAGAGGTTCCTGCCCCTTTACCTGCTGTTGTAGTGGGTGCAGAATGTCCTAACCCGCAGTGAGAGTCTTCCCCGCTCTTTCTCTTCCGTTCCTTCAAGATGGCGTCGGGCAAGCGGCGGAGAATGTTTTTGTTTGCCGCGTGGCGGGGACTGCACTCGTTTTCCGCATAGCGGGGAACGGGCTGTTCCGCCTTCCTCCCTGCTGCACCGCAGCGGAGAATGATTCTGTTTGCCGCGTGGCGGGGAGCGGGCTGTTCCGTCTTCCTCCCTGCTGCGACGCGGCGGAGAATTTTTTGTTTGCCGCGTGGCGGGGAGCGGGCCGTTCTGTTTTCCTCCCTGCTGCGCCGTGGCGAAGGCGAAGACTGCACTTGTTTTCCACGTAGCGGGGAACGGGCCGTTCTGTTTTCCTCCCTGCTGCGCCGCGGCGAAGGCGAAGACTGCACTTGTTTTCCGCGTAGTGGGGAGCGGGCCGTTCTGTTTTCCTCCCTGCTGCGCCGCGGCGGAGAATGTCTTTGTTTTCCGCGTGGCGGGGAACGGGCTGCTCCGCCTTCCTCCCTGCTGCGCCGCGGCGAAGACTGCACTTGTTTGCCACGTGGCGGGGAGCGGGCTGTTCCGTCTTCCTCCCTGCTGCGCCGCGGCGAAGAATGTTTTTGTTTGCCGCGTGGCGGGGAGCGGGCTGTTCCGCCTTCCTCCCTGCTGCACCGCAGCGGAGAATGTTTTTGTTTGCCGCATGGCGGGGAGCGGGCCGTTCTGTTTTCCTCCCTGCTGCGCCGCGGTGAAGACTGCACTTGTTTGCCGCGTGGCGGGGAGCGGGCCGTTCTGTTTTCCTCCCTGCTGCGCCGCGGCGAAGGCTGCACTTCTTTTCCGCGTGGCGGGGAAAGGGCTGTTCCGTTTTCCTCCCTTCTGCGCCGTGGCGGAGAATGTTTTTGTTTGCCGCGTGGCGGGGAACGAGAACGCGGATTTTGTTTGCCTCGTGGCGGGGAGCGGGCTGCTCTGCCTTCCTCCCTGCTGCGCTTGCGGGCACGAACACCGGGAGGTGTCTCCTCCTCCCTTTCACTGTCACTGTTGGAAGAAGGATGTCTCACCTTCCTTCTGCGACTCCCCCCCCTTCCCTGAGCTTCCTTTAGCCTTCTGGCTAGAGAGGAGACTGGGGCGGGGTGAGGGGAGCCCTTCCCTTTTGCCCCGCTGGAGCCAGCCCAGCAGTCAATCCCTGGACCTGGACGTTGTGGTGAAAGGCTACGTGTTGCACCATGGGGACTGCGGGACCAGCCTCTTCGTGGTGAAAGGCTTCCCCCCATCTTGTAGGACCCCCTCCCCCTCTCCGGGGAGAAGGTCCCCGGCCTCCTCGGGCTCTGTCCCTGAAGGTCAATCGTCCTTCCCCTACCTGCCCTTGGCCCCGGCTGAAGAGAAGGTGGCTGTTGCCTTTGCCCCCTCCCCTTTCCTCGGCCTCTCCCCTTCCTACCTCTTTTTCGAGTCCCTCTTCCAGCCTGGGGGGTTCCCCTGCCAGTTGCCTGGTAGCTGACGTTAGGAATGACATAAGATCTTGGAGGAGGTCTTTTTCCAAACATCTTATCTTCTCCCAGTGGCTCCCCTAACCTCTGCCAGACAGACATTGTTGTGACGCGAGTGTCCCGTCACCACCGCCGTCCCCGCATTCCCCGCCTTCCCCGCCCTCCCCGCATTCCCCACATTCCCCGCCCCCAGGGAGGTTCCCCGCCGGGGACCCAGCCAAGGAGGTTTCTCCCTGGGGAGGGGAAACAGCAGCGAAAGCGGGTGTCCCCTGCTGGCGGGGAACAATGGAGGTGAAGGCGGGTGACTGAGGACAGGTTTTGGAAACAATCCTGACCATAGCTTCCCCCCCACTCCTCTCCCCTTCCCCGGCTTCCAGGACCAGAGGGACCTGGGGCTCGGCTGCTGGGGGGAGGGGGTTCACGGCAGGGGGAGGGGGAGGGACTACCTTCAAAGAGTCACTATGGACTATCTTTTTGCTGCGCCCCCTTTTTATCTCAAACACCGAACCTGCCACATGGGTAGTTACCTCCCATGGACCCGTCCAAAGGCTCTGCATCTTCGGTGATACCCCTTTATGGCGGATCGGGTGGAGGTAGTAAACGGTGTCCCCTACCTCTATCTTCCTCTCCCGGGCATGTAGATTGTAGTTTCTCTGCTGTCTAGCCACAGAGGTGCCGATGGTGTCCAGAGCCAACATATGTGCGTGCTCCATAGAGCGCCGCAGGCCCGCCACATAACCTGCCACCCCCTCCCCGACCTGTCCCTCCCCCTCCGGGTAGAGAATAGTAAGCGGAGTCATGGTCTCCCACACTAACATCATCATGTTGGGGGAGACACTGGTGGAGGAGTGCACCGAGGCCCGGTATGCTGCCAATGCAAAGGGTAGCTGCAGGTCCCAGTCAGACTGGTCTTGGGCCACCGTTGCAGCCAGCAGTGCCTCGATGGTACGGTTGGCCCTTTCCACCAACCCGTCCGACTTGGGGTTGAAGGCACATGTCCTGGTCTGGCGGATCCCCATCAGCGCCACCACCTTCCGGAAAAGACGGCTCTGGAAGTTTCGGCCCTGGTCTGAATGAAGAAAGGCTGGCGGGCCCAGCCGGCAAACCACTGTCTCTACAAAGGCCCTTGCCACCGTGGCTGCTTCTTGGTCTGGGATAGCTACCGCCTCCGCCCACTTTGTCATATAATCTACTATGACTATGATGTACTTGTGGAGACGTGCTGTGGGGGGCAACGGACCCATTACGTCAATGGCCATTCTCTCCAAGGGGAGAGAGACCGGGATGTGCCCCATCTGCGCGCGATGTGGGGCAGGCGGGGGTTTTCTAGCCAGGCACTCCGGGCAGGTGGCCACCCAGTATGTCAGGTCGCGTCGGTGCTCCGGCCAGTACCATCGCTCGGCACATTTCCTTATGGTGCGGGTGACTCCAAAGTGGCCTATGACACCGCCCCCATGAGACGACTCCCATACCTCCCGACGCCTCTTTTCCGGAACCAGGATTTGAAAGTGTCGGGTGGTGCTGGGTGTAAACCACCACCGTCCCAGGAGGCCTTCCTTTATCTCCAACCGTGGGAGCTGGGATACCAGTGTACGTAGCGGGTAGGATTCCCCCCTCAATTCCTCCGGAGAGGAATTGAGGGGGGAATCCTCAGCAGGGGGTCTTCCTTCTGATCCCTCTGCCACTCCTTGCGGACCTCCTGCACTATGTCCGGGTCAGCGGACGCTCTTCGCGTGAGAGCGCACGCATAAGACGTCGAAGCCCCTGCAACCGAAGCCTCCGCTTCCGACTCTGGGGGGCCCCCTCATTCCCTCTGCCACATTGCCGGCATGGAATCTGAGAGAGACCGTCCGCATTGCCATGTCGCACACCAGGTCGGTGTTCCACCGAGAAATCGAAGGTATCCATTATCTGTAACCACCTGGCAATAATTGCGTTCCGGTTTGGTTAAGGTGCGGCTCCCGTAGGAGAGGACTACCTCTCTTTCCTCTTGGACTTGGGAGAGGGCGGCCCCCAGTCCCGTGTCCGAGGCATCCGTGTCCAGCACGATGCGTCCCTCCTCCCAGGGGTAACCCAGAATAGGGGACTGTGTGAGAAGCCGTTTTATCTCGCGGAAGGATTTCTGACAATCCTCCCCCCAGTGGAAGCATTTGCCCTTGTCGGCCATGGTGGACAATGGTTTGGCAATTGTTGCAAAGTCGGGCAGAAAGGACCGGTAGTATCCTGCCAACCCGAGGAAACTCCGCACCTCTGTGAGGGAGGCGGGTGTGGGCCATTGGCGGACTGATTCTACCTTAGCCGGGTCGGTGGCGATACCCTCCTTGCTGACCACATGGCCAAGAAAGGCGACCTTCCGGCGGGCCAGCTGGCATTTGGAGGGCTTCACCTTAAGTCCCGCACCCTCCAGACGCGTTAGCACCTCCCCCAGCCGGGCCAGGTGGTCCCCGAAAGAACGCGAGAATACCACGATGTCGTCGAGGTAGACCAAGCAGGAACTCCACTGGAGCCCCCGCAAGGCTACCTCCATCAGCCACTCGAAGGTTCCGGGGGCGTTGCACAGCCCAAAAGGCATCACCTTAAACTGGTACAGCCCCCTGTGGGTGGTGAAGGCGGTTTTCTCACGATCCTCCGGGGCCATGGCTACCTGCCAGTAGCCGCTCACCAAATCCATAGTGGAGAACCACTCCGACCCTGCCAGGGTGTCCAAACTGTCGTCAATGCGCGGGAGGGGGTAAGGCGACGGTAATCGACACAAAACCTCATGGTGCCATCTTTCTTGTGGACCAGCACCACCGGCGAGGCCCAGGGTCCCTCGGCCGGCTCGATCGTCCCTGTTGCTATCATTTTGTCCACTTCCTCGTCCACCAGTGCTCTACGACGAGGCGCTAGGTGACGAGGGGGTTGCTTGATGGGAGGATGATCGTCCGTCCGTATCCGGTGCTCCACCCAGGTGGCTCGGCCGATATCCCCCGGCTCTAGCTGGAAAGCCTCTGCGTGTCGGCGGATCAGGGCAGCCAGTTGTTCCTTCTCCTCCCTCCTTGCTTCCGCCGTGAGGCTCTCCACCACTGCGTCTACTCTGGGATCCGCTGGGCTGACGACACAGCATCTTTGATCCTGGCCAAGTCCGACCGCGGCCCAGTCGTCAGGGGGATCCCCCACCTCTTCTACCGTGGCCAGCTCCATGTCCCAGTAGAGGATAACAGGGTCCTGCCCCGGGTTAAACACTCGTAGAGGAGCATGGCCCTTCGTCGGGTCTATTAACCCCCTCCCGACTAGGACGCCTCTCTTGTTCTCCTTCTCTCGAATGCACTCCACTAGTCCAAGACGATCACTCTCCCAGTGACCGACCAATTACCCCTCGACTACGGATTCTGTCCCGGGGGCGAGCACAGCGGTCCTGCTGCTCACTATACGGCAGGAGACACTGGCCATGGGGGGAATCCCAACACCCCTCCAATAGGCGCTCCCCCGCCAGGTCCATTATTAATTTGGCTTCCCTCAAAAAGGTTGACCCTATGATAGCCTCAGACGGGATGTCCGCTATCTGGAATACGACTGGCCACGCCTCCTCGCCGAAGACCAGTGCCGTATCCAACTGACCACTCAGTTGGAGAGGACGTCCTTCCACCGAGAAGACCCGCTCCTGGGAGGGGGGGAGCTCCCTCTCCCCCCCATAGCGGCGCCACCAGGCCAGGGACAGTAGGTTGACCGTCGCGCCCGTGTCCACCAAACACTACACCGCCCGGCCCTCTATACTTCCCTCCACTAGTAGACCCGCCCCGCCTAGCTCTAGTCTTTTCGGATTTCCTTGTCCCTCTCTTCCATCTTATTCCCGGTCCTGTCTGGGGAGGTAGGCAGGACCGGTTTTAGTTTCCCGAGGGTTCCGGTGCAGAGGTCTGAGACTCCCTGGCAGACGGTTTTCCTTTCAGGTCCGGGCACTCCCGTTTGAAGCGGCCCTCCCTACCGCAGTGATAGCATCCCGAACCCTGTTGATTACGCGAACACCCACCTCTCTGCGTAGCCGAGGCGCCCATCTTCTGCAGGCGGGCATCCGTGCGTGCCATCCTCTCCTCCATGGACTGCCGCAAGGAGGCCACTTCCTCCGCCACTGTCGAAGCAGTGGCCCGGGCCAAGGCAGCAGGTTTGTGAGCTGTTCCCGACTTCAGGCAAGCCTCCGCGTGGAGGGCCACTTGGACGGCATCCTGCAGCCTATCGGGGTCGGCCTGATACGCCCAGTTACGGACCGTTTCGTCGGTGAGACTCTCTATGAAGTGATCACGTGACATTACGTCCACTGTAGCTGGGTCTGCTCGGGGGTACCCCAATCGCATGTAGTGCTGGATGTCTTCCGCGTGAGCCTGAAGACAGGCGCCCTGGTGTTTCTAAACGATCATTATCATTTTACTGATTTTATTACTTAAAATTAGAACTATAGCTAATGTTGTTGTGAAACAGATATCGGTTGTAAGTCCGTACTTATAACTGAATCAGTTGTATACTGTAACTTCCACTATAACTCTGGTTGTAAGTTATAGTTTCAATTGTAGAGGGGGGGGAACCAGTGTATTTCATGGGAAACCCCTCTATGAGGTCATATTTTGTAGGGAATAGAAATCATACTATAATTTTCCCAGATCATCCCTCACACTTTTTCAGCTGCTCCACCCCCACTGTACTGTACCATACCTATGTTTTAAGGGAAAGGTTTTTGGGGCCACATCTGTGATCGTCTATATACCCCCCTCTCTATTAAAAGAAAACGCTCCCTGGGGGCCTAAGGCCCCGGCCTAGCCTACTGGCTATACATATTAAATGGAGGGGACAGGGTTTAGATATGAGGAGTGCTTGGTGTGTTTAGGGTAGGCCTACAGGCATAAAATGGATAAATAGAATTTGGATACACATGTGGAATGATGTGTCATGATGAGTACAAGGGTACATGAAACAACCAAATACCACTGGCTGCTCAGCAATACAGCCCCTCCAAGCCTGTGTGCGCCGGCTATGACATAGGCATGTATGACAAGGGGGGGGGCAACTGTAACATTAGTGGCAGCTGCACTATATATAACATACTATAGTTACCTACTATAGTAATCTCACTATAGTGGTGACCTGTTGTAAACTGTAAAATTATGACTGTTTTAAGAGTGAACTCTACCAAACCATAGCACAAAGAAATTCTTTTCTTTGATTTGAAGGTCTGGAAGAAGATATTAAGCAATAAGAAAAGAGCTATGATATATGCTCAACATGCAGAACCCACAGGAGTTTTTCTCCCCGATGAGAACTAAAGAATTCTTGTTTGATGTGGATGAAATAGGTCCACACAGATTGGCCTCTAGAAATCACAGACCGGTCATAAATATTTATAACTGTAGTTATAACTGTAGTCATATCTTGTTCTGAAACACCTAAAGTTATAGCTTACAACTGAGATATGACTGGTCAGAGATAAGAATGGTTGCAGTTGTAAGTTTAGAGGCCAACAGTTTTAGAAACAGATATTTAATGTTCATTATTAGGTCTCGCTTCTGAAACACCCCACTGTGGGGTGTTTCAGAAGCAGGTAATGTTTACAACCGGTCATAAGGAGATATGATAGCAGTTTTAATAGTGATTGTAGGCTTATAACTGCATGTGTTTCTAAGGCATTATCATTATCTTACTGTGTCTATAACTATATGACTGGCGAGAGATGATAATGGTTGCAGTTGTAAGTTTAGAATCTAACAGTTTTAGAAACAGATATTTAATGTTCATTATCATGTCCGGCTTCTGAAACACCCCACTGGAGTCCTACATCAGGTTCAATAGTTTGGATCCTGCATACGTCCTCTATAATCAACCAGAGGTGGATGTATTTTTTTCCCATCGCTTTAGTAATAAGTCAGTAAGTCTACTTTGTGATCGTTTCCTAGATGTAGATCATTCTCGGCAAAATAGACCCCTGTCATTTTATCATCTGTAGTATCTTGCCCATAATCTAAACCATAATTAAGTCATCCTACCCTAAATTAGTTTTACTGGCATGAACGCATCTATGACTTTTTTCCATATAAAATGGATGGCTTGATGGCGAAGTATGAAGGCTTCAGGATTAAACGAACATAGAAGTGCTATTTGGAAGAATTATGAGAAGCAGCTAACATCTGAACCCGCCATGCATAAAAGCTCATTAGATGTGATTACACACCCATTAGTGTACATTATGGGATGCCAGGATGGCCTTTTCTCAATATGGATAAGGGAGGGGCAGCTTTGAACAGGTTGGAGCTCTTCTAACAATGGACTCTTGTCATTATTGGAGCAATATACATGTACTATCATTTACAAACCTTGAGTATGTCCACTTTAATGTCATTGCATAATCTGGAGGTTAATTCAAAACAGTGGTTAATTAGCAATACATTTGTCACAGATCATCCAAAAGATGTCTATAGCACACATCTAAAATCATAAATGTGTAAATATACACTGAAAAAAAAATCTTACTCGCTTGAGTCTGGATCCAGACTCAGGCAATGTCACCAAAATGAGTATGTTTTGAGACTCAGCCTGATCCCAGGGTGATACTCTGGTAGATCCTGAGGCAGATCCTGAGGCAGATCCTAAAGTGATACCCTGGCTCAGCCATAATCAGGCCAGACATTGCCAGAGTCTGGATCCAGACTCTCCATAGGCAGGAGCAATCCACAAAGGAATCGTCTGTAGAGGTCGGCGAAAGCGTACTTGGAAACACCGGGTTTCGAACCCGGGACCTCTCAACTTGCAAGCGAGCGCTCTACCACTGAGCTACATCCCCAGACCTGACGTTCTCTACCTTCCACCTACATCTGGATCGGTATGACACAAGGGGGCAGTGTTCACTGGCTGACCAGCCCCTGGGGGCTGGTGCAACCAGGGAACGGGGACAGATAGCATACCGCCATGGACTTACAGCCAGAGCTGGCCCCTACACGTCTAAACCCCTTCATATATTTTAAAGGAACTATGGTTTTCAAAAGCCTTCGCTACGTTTTCCTTGAAAGACTCAACATCATCTATTAATGAAAACCACTTCCAGAAATGTGGTTGAGACAGCTTAGGACTTACATCCAATTGTCTTCCAAGTGATCAGACAGAACTTTGTGGATTAGTTTTTCTCACAGTTTCCCTGGTAAGGGAAGCAGTGTAATTGGTCGCCAGTATTTGATGCTTTTAAGATTTCCCTTTTTTTGGTATAGGAATTAGTGCACCAGCAGACCAAGCATCTGGGAAAATTCCCTCATTCACAGAATTCCGAAAAACAACAGTTAATTCATGATTTAGAAAAAGTAGGGCATCTTTTAAATCTTTACTGTTTATGTCTTGGAGTATTGTTGAAAAATACCTTTTATGAAAACATTTACGGTAATGAACAGTATCTTCAGTTTCTCAAATTGAAAATAGGTGGTGCCATAGAAAACAATATCCTATACATATAAAAAGCTAATTGTGTTGATTCTAACACATTTATGGAGGATCACTGCAAAATTTTATGGTGAATTATCATAGTGATTAATTTCAGTCAACTACCGTAATATCTATTAATTATATATTGATTATCCGTAATCCACCACAGTGAAACACCTTTTATCAATTCACGGGAAAGTATCGTTTTAACTATTGTTTAGTTTGATCACACAAGATGAGAATTTCTTATAGGAGAGATTGTACTCTATAGACACTTCTGCATGTACTAAAATTATACTAATTTATAGCTATTCAATTAAATGCAGTATCAGTGTTGATGGCCAAATATGGGGCCATGGGAATATGGTTAATGGTGAGGTCATCTACTTTTGTGTGATAATTTGATGAGACAATGTGGTGCCAGTGAATCACCGTTTTTTGGGTAACTGTAAATTTAAGAACGGAGAAAAAATGTTTTCATATAACGGAGAACTACCATTCAAAAAACAATGACTTTGGAGAAAACGGTGACCGTAAAAAATAAGGAGATTTGCTGGCACCGCGGGGTGCCAGAGAATCTCTGTTTTTTCAATGGATTTTTTTTTACAGTGTAGATAAAAGTCACACTCAAGTTTACCAAGCATGCTAAATGATCAAGGGGTGTTGAATATAATGAGATGATTAGTCTCTTGTTCTTTTCCAAACATATGGGGTTCCCTCGTATCCCTACCTACAAATACCAGTCCTATCATCACCCTCCTAACAGGGACTGTAAGCTGAATCAGTTCCACTCCCGTCTTTTTAGACATATTCCTAGCCATTGCCGACATAGTTCCATATATATGTAGTTTCATCATTCAAGTTGAGTTCTAACTTAATGCGTGTCCCTGCTGATATTATTCTGTGGATACACGATTTTGATTTCAAATAGAAATCAGGACTAATGGATAGATTGATAAAAGGACCATAAGGTTAACGAAAATACAAAATTAAGACGATTTCATAATCTAAGCCAATGATCAGAAGAGCCGCTTCCTGATTAACAATATTTTACCAATTAGATAATTATTCTTAAACTCTGAGACACAGAGCTTAATGGTGTTTGGGATAGCTAAATACCTGACCATAATAATTTTCCAGAAATTAGGAGGAACATCACTAAATCTCTACTTTAGAGTAGGAGGAGGTGTTAAATGGCAAATTTTGCCATTCGGTTTCGGGGACAGGCTCAAACTATGCATTTGGACCCTAAAACTCGGGAAATCACAAAAATAATTGTTTTTAACTCCCTGACCCCCCTCCCCATACGTGGAGTCTGAAGCTCGCCATATAGTGTAAATACAGCCCAAATTGAGACTTTAAGAATAATTCATTTGTGGCCTAAAGAAGTTTGAAGTTTTGAAGTTTGAAGTCTTAACACTGTTTATTGGCTAAAGAAAGCACTGCACAGGTAGTTATTATATTCAGTCGCCAGATACAAAAGATCACATAATCAGAGTGCAGTTATGTTTGTATTATACACAGGTGGTTTCCTTGAACATATCGTGTACACAGCTTTGTCTTATCAATATATTACAAGCTAGAGTTCATAATCTGCCCAGTGCTATTAGCACTTCACCTCTTAAGCTCAATTTAAAACCATCCATGTTAGGTTTTAGTTGGGTTTCCACTGGTAATATTTCCCATATTTGATTTCCACGGTATAATGGACTATTCCTATATATCTCTTTTTGGTCTACTCACTTTGAGTTTTCTCTTATTATGTCCTCGTAATTCTCTAGTGGGAACCACAACATTCTCTTCATGTTGAGCATATTTATACATATAACATGCTAACGATTTTTTACGTCTGATATTAAGTGATTCGACTTTACATATCATCAAGAGGTCTGTTATATGAACATCTTGGGCATTTCTCACCTTCAAACATGCACGCAGGCAATGATTTTGTATTACATCAATATGGTTCACTATAGTTTTTGGTCCTGATTCATGTATAAAACTACAGTATTCTAATACAGGCACAATCATTTGTGAACAGGTGAGGAGAAAGGGTCCTCCGAGGTTAAATATGAAATTTAAAATTGATGTTACCAGCTTTAAAATGAGATATAACACTTGTAGATAGCCCTTCTAGTCGTGGAGATATTGCTTCACGAAAATGGAATGACATGACTGTATCAAAAGAGCAAATAAGCTCCATCATTCATAGTTTTAATCAAATCAGGCATCTAATTAGCATAATAATTTAAATAATCAATTTAAAAATGACCATCCCTGTCCATACATTTGGGAATAACTTTGGATCTAGAAATTGTATCTCTATGCTTTTTTCAGTGTATGAATCTCCATAAATCATTCTATCAGTTGACATTATTTGTCTTCTATTTGGAATATAATTTTGATTGCCATAGCAGCACATTTCTCTGAAAACCCTTATTTAGGCCTTGATTTGTATTTGAAACATTCCATTTACATTCCAAATATACAGGAAGTGCCAGGAAATAGAACGTTTTTGAGAAAACCACCTTTTTCTGTGTAAAAAAGTACATAAAAGCTATTTTTGGTCTATTTTTCACACTTTTTGTCTTTCTAGCTCCCCTAGTGACCAAATCCAGTACTAAAAATCCCGCAGGGAGGGACCTTTCCCCTCATCTGCCCACATTTGTTTATATATTTTTAAGGAGTTTTCAATATCCAGATATTTTACAATATTTCGCAGTTGTTTTAACTTTGATATACCCATCCCATCTATTTTCTTACAGTGTTGTTTAAAATTGAGGTCTTTATCTAATATCACCCCCAGGTAATTAAATTTGTCCACATTCGCTAATATGGTACCTTGCATAGTAATATTAATTCTGGGTATATATTGTCTTACAGCACTACACCACAAGGTTTTTGTTTTTTTAACATTCACTGTAAGAACATTCAGTTTACACCAATTCTCAATTTCATTTACATCATTCTGCATTAGTGCTGTCATTATTACGGGATCTTTCCCATTTATTACCAAGGCCACATCGTCGGCATACAGGAAACACTCACAATTTACCACTCTACTAGTAATACTATTCAGATATATATTGAACATCAATGGTCCCAATACCGTATCCTGAGCCACTCCACAATCCATAACCTTTTTACTAGAAGACATTCCGTTAACTTTGGTGATCTGGTATCTGTTCATTAAGAAATTTTTTAGCCATTTTATACATTTTTCATCACATTTTATATTTCTTAAGAGACCCTTAGAAGCCATCATAATAATTATGGGTATAACCTGCCCTGGGAAGTACCGATAAATCAGGTATTTTGCTTATATACAATCCATTGCTTGTTCTGCCATGATAAATCAGAATAAGACCAGCAGTTTATATTTTCCTGAAGTGCCATTTCCACCTTCAATCCCCAAGCCCCCCCCTCCCACCATGCCCATCCCTACACCCACCCCCATACATCCCATGTTACAATAATTTTATGCAGTCTGTATAAGGCATATACATGTATTATTGATAACACTATATCAGTGAGTATAGATATGCTTTTCGACATCCTTAGCCTGTTTTGGGGTTGTTGTCCCTTCCCCCTCCCCCTCCACCCCCCCCCAAAGTCCAAAGGAGATTGCAAGAATTGACTAAGGGCATTAAAATGCATGGCTTTCTAAACTCAACTGTCCCAGACATTTTGGAAGGAAGGGGACAGTAGGCAGAGGGCCCTGTCCCCTCCAGCACCGCTCCATCCTCCACTCCCATATTAGGCTTCAAGATTTTACTGAAAATGTTGTAGAAGAACACACATATATATCTTACAGCCAAGCTCAAACAACTGAATCTGATCAACAGTTATCCAGGTGGACCTGTAGCCTTCTCCCCCTTCACAATCTAGGTTAGTCTACCCTCTCCCTCTCCTTTAACCCTGTAAGGGCTGCTGATGTAGGATTGCATTATATCCATTGCTCATCATGATGCACCAATGCCTACTCACTAGCACTTCAAGGGAGCATCATGCAAACCCACTGGTACTACCTATCCTGGTAGGGTCGTCATGATGCATGAATGCAGCCCTGGTCAGTTACTCACCAAAGCTGCATTCATGCATCATGATGGCCACAGAGCATGATGCATTAATGCATTAGCAGCCCTTAGAGGGTTGAGCATTGTTGTAAACACATTCTATAGGGTAGTAACCTTATGATACAGGCCAAGCATAGATATATAGTTGTCTAAAAAACTAATCATAATGGGATTCAAAGCATCTGCATCATTATCAGCCATGTGCCTCAAGTTGATCCCCTGCTGCTAGGCTGGTATCTAGACAACATAGGTATCCTGAAGGATCCACCCCCATCAGGATTTAGTGGGAACTGTAAGGTTGGGGGCCTTTGCTCTTAGCTTGCATGGTTGTGGAAACAACATGACTTTAAGAGTGGGGCAAAGCACCCCTAAATTCATAATTCTTGTGTTTGTCTAGTGAGCACCACACAGTAAGATAAGTATGTAAGGGGTTTTGGGTGTCCCCCAAAGAGATATTTTAAAAAGCTAGGCATTATTTGCTGCATTTGAAAGCCAATTTGTATGTACCTGTTTGAGTTCATTACTTAAGTGTATACTGGTTTCCAAATTTGGGGGGGGGAGGTTGACATATTCTGCCACCCCCCCCTTCACATACATACATGTGTGGGATTGATGAGGCCATCCCCCCAGCCTCACTGTTTAGACACCCCTGTCCAGTATTATCTGTCAGAGGAGTGTTGGAGCAACACAGTGTTAACTGCATATCTTAAAACAACATTGTCTTTATTGTATTATTGGACTTTATTGGGGTTACTTGGAAGTTAGGTATTCCAGGGTGGGGGGGGGGGGTGTCCTTTTGGGGGATAGATTAAATTGAGGGTGTCTAGGAGGCTCTGTGCTGGTCTATACTGCCTAATCTGATGCCATTCTAATGTATCATAGTAGTACAAGAAATGGATTGCATATAAGCTAAAACCTCCAAAATAGCTGATTTATCAGTATTTTAGCAAGGCTGACCCTCCTCTCCAGGGGAGGTTATACCTTTGCCATCACAACAAGATGGCTTCTAAGGCTCTCTTAAGGTCCGAAGTGAACATTTCTCACCATTTTGATCAATTTATATTTATTGGGGTTACTTGGAAGTTAGGTATTCCGGGGGGGGGTGTCCTTATGGGGGATAGATTAAATTGAGGGTGTCTAGGAGGCTCTGTGCTGGTCTATACTGCCTAATCTGATGCCATTCTAATGTATCATGGTAGTAGAAGAAATGGATTGCATATAAGCCAAAACCTCCAAAATAGCTGATTTATCAGTATTTTAGCAAGGCTGACCCTCCTCTCCAGGGGAGGTTATACCTTTGCCATCACAACAAGATGGCTTCTAAGGCTCTCTTAAGGTCCAAAGTGAACATTTCTCACCATTTTGATCAATGTATAATGAGGTTTGATTAGGCTTCTGAAAGTCTCGATTTGGGCTGTATCTCCACTATATGGGTGAACTTAAGAGTATACCTATTTAGAGTATACCTTTTCCCAAAAGAACCCGGGTCCTTGGTTGTGTCTATCATCCAGGATTAACAAGGAGTTTTTGAGTTTAACAATGGTTATTGGCCAAAGATCATCATACAAATAAGATTTTTCAGGTTAGCCAGTCAGACAATGAAACAGGAAAAAAAATCAACAAATCATTACAAATAACCAAGAAGCATCATATAAAAAGGAACGAGTCCAAGATGCTGGTCAGGATACTTGTTTAGTCCAGTTCACAGACTGGTTCAATCAGTTTTCTAGATTATAGTATATGTGGTGTCGTAAATGGTATGATAATATTCAGCACCAGTTTACTCAAAAGAACCTGTTATATCTTACTCATGAATTCCTCCTTGGATTTCAATCTGTAACATCTCCACTTAGTTTATCCCATAACTTCAGTCCATGTACCAAAGGACATTTGTCATACACCTAACAATGCTTCAGTGGAAGTCTTTCAGTTATTATTCATCTGTTCCGAGAATTAAAGTTTTTTATGACGGTCACACATTCAACATTCATCAATCAGCGTACTTTGCTTCATCTTCATAGTCAGATTAAATATTAAATTGACTCAGGACAGTCAAAAGCAAATTGTCGACATCAGACCATAAAAATGAACACTCGGAATAGTTGAGCTTTAGGTATCTGGTTTCTTTTCAGAGATGTTCTCCCTTGAAAGATTTTCAATAGAGTATTTGTAGTCATCATAAGAATCCCCACGGTTGGATTCCAGAAGATAATGGGAAGTTCTCTATTTCTGGCGTCTAGTACCACTGAGAGATTAAATTAACTCATTAGCAAATGCTGTTGTTAATCCGTATCCCTATGGATCCGACAGTAGGAGGGATTTGCTATGAAATGTGAGGCTTAGCTCACCGACCCAACTGCTTCAATTAGTAGGGGGTAGGGTAGACTCGACCACTTACCTGCTTGGTACACTTGTGACTTGTACTCGAAATAGGGACCCTAATAAACTCCGTACCAAGGACCCTTTTCGCAGATCTTGTAATCAATGTCTTCTCTAAAATATGTTTTTACATTTATTAACTATTCCCAATTGATTACTTCAAGGGAGAAGTGACAAAAGCTGTCAAAATGTGTTTTATGTCTAATAACTTATGTTCACATCCATACCTGGAATTGTAGTAGTCGAATTGAGGAATACTATATGAACGTGGTCGAGTCAAGGCAGGTCTACCCTCTTGGCCACTAGCTGGTCTGGAGCTGGTTCCCGCAACACACACTGATAAGAACTGATAAGATGGGACCAGCATGTCCCTGGAAGTGGGTGTTAACCAGGGACAAGGTACCCATCATGGTATATCTTACCAGTGGGTTTAGCTCAACCAGCGAAATTTAAAATGGTGGCTCCACTAGGCCTCCATACTGAGTCCTATATACAGCCAGCTCACATTAGGTACCCCGCCCACTACTTTATGATAAATAAATCAGCTCTCCACATCTCCCAGATAGAGGGCGACTCAAATCACAGCCCATTAAATCTAGCCGGAGAACCTCCAGTTACTGCTATAATCTGAAGTGGCGGATCCACTGCCTCGAATTTCTTGCGACTTGCACTCGTGCGTGTGTTATAGCTGAAAAACTTCCAGTGGATCTGCTGATGGAACTACGTACATGCGACTGTAGGGCCTGCAACTAGATTCGCAAATAATTTGATATTTGCAAATTCTCTCTGAGGATCTCGCCACGGATGCAATCTGCAAGAAATTCGTGGCAGTGGATCCCTAGCTTAATATGGCCCATCAGGGGAACCAGGGAGATTCAGCATCGCAAGCCTTATAGGTCGAATCCCACGATGCAATCTAACCCTGGAAAGTTCTTGCAATTTGGGAACTCTTGCAGATAGGGGGACTTGCCTTTACTGTAAATTGGAAGGCTCCTAACATGCCATTGCATTTTACAAATCTGACTGTTGCAATTAAATGGACTCCTCACCCTTGCAATGTAGATCTAAGAGCTGCGTCAAATTGCAATGCAATTCTCCTTGATATTGAATTTGCTAGCTGTTGTAGGTAAGCACAGTACAGAATGAGACCAAAAGTGAAGTCTGTGTATAATTTATGCAGACATTTTGCATACGAATTGCAGGGTATGGGGCAAGTTTAGATTGCATAGTGGGACTTGGGTTGCAAGTTGAAGTGAACACACATCCCTATTTGTCAATGACTTTATCCACATTTCTGTAAATTGCAAGCGAATTCTGTAAATTGCAGAAACTTTTCACTTAAGCAAGGGAAAATATCTAAATATAAAGATCCAAACTCCAGTGCAAATCTACAAGGGATTCCTTGCCATTAAAGCTCCCTGTAGCCGATATAGGTCTTGCAATATAAGGAGAGAGCCTCAAATTGCAACGTATGACTAGATTGCAGAAACTTTTCAGCCATAATTGCATTGTGGGATTCGACCTTTTAGTAATTGAGGGTATATAGAGAAATCACGGCAATGATAGTGATCATCTACAGCAATGCTAGCATTCTACCCCTCAGGGCCTCTTTAAAGGTAGAGCTGTAATGTACCAGGACCATAAAGGTCGAATCCCACAATGCAATCTAACTCTGGAAAGTTCTTGCAATTTGGGAACTCTTGCAGATAGGGGGACTTGCCTTTACTGTTAATTGCAATGCTCCTAACATGCCATTGCATTTTACAAATCTGACTGTTGCAATTAAATTGACCCCTCACCCTTGCAATGTAGATCTATGAGCTGCGTCAAATTGCAATGCAATTCTCCTTGATATTGAATTTGCTAGCTGTTGTAGGTAAGCACAGTACAGAATGAGACCAAAAGTGAAGGCTAGGTATAATTTATGCAGACATTTTGCATACGAATTGCAGGGTATGGGGCAAGTTTAGATTGCATAGTGGGACTTGGGTTGCAAGTTGAAGTGAACACACATCCCTATTTGTCAATGACTTTATCCACATTTATAAATGTAAATTGCAAGTGAATTCTGTAAATTGCAGAAACTTTTCACTTAAGCAAGGGAAAATATCTAAATATAAAGATCCAAACTCCAGTGCAAATCTACAAGGGATTCCTTGCCATTAAAGCTCCCTGTAGCCGATATAGGTCTTGCAATATAAGGAGAGAGCCTCAAATTGCAACGGATGACTAAATTGCAGAAACTTTTCAGCCATAATTGCATTGTGGGATTTGACCTTTAGGATTATCCCTTATGCTAAATGATCAAGCACAATCCAAAGCATCCGCATGGTCCTGGAGCAAGACACGAGTCCCTCGTAGCAGTTCCCAACAGCTGGCCCCTTCTTAGCCCTAGAGAAGGAAGGCTATTTTAACTGGTCTATATGGGAATCTATCCCACATAAAGTATATACAGGTTTCCACGTATTTGGATCGTTCCTCTTTTTGTGGTGCCGTGCAGTGTATTCAACGCTACTGCCAAGTACAAAGGCACTTGGTAGTAACACAGTCTCTCAATTGTGAATACACCTTTTGCCTTTGGGACAGTTGTTGCATATCAGAATCTTGTGCACATCGTTATTTTTAAAGACCAATGCCTGTTCCCTGTCTGAGCCCATTCAAGTGTTTCTACTTCATTGTCATATTACCATCATAGGTATAAAGGTCGAATCCCACGATGCAATCTAACCCTGGAAAGTTCTTGCAATTTGGGGACTATTGCAAATAGGGGGACTTGCCTTTACTGCAAATTGCAAGGCTTCTAACATGCCATTGCATTTTACAAATCTGACTGTTGCAATTAAGCTGACCCCTAACCCTTGTAATGTAGATCTTTAAGCTGTATTAGATTGCAATGCCATTCTCCTTGATATTGAATTTGCAAGCTGTTGTAGGCAAGCACAGTGCAGAATGAGACTGAAATTGAACTCTGTGTGTAATTTATACAGACATTTTGCATACAAATTGCAGGGTATGGGGCAAGTTTAGATTGCATAGTGGGACTTGGGTTGCAAGTTGAAGTGAACACACATCCCTATTCGTCAGTGACTTTATCCACATTTCTGTAAATTGCAAGGGAATTCTGTAAATTGCAGAAACTTTTTGCTTAAGCAAGGAAAAATATCTAAATATAAAGATCTTAACTTCAGAGCAAATCTACAAGGGATTCCTTGCAATTAAAGCCCCCCGTAGCCATTATAGGTCTTGCAATATAAGGGCAGGGCCCCAGATTGCAACAGATGACTAAATTGCAGAAACTTTTCAGCCAAAATTGCATCGTGGGATTCGACCTTATACAATCTTATGCCTATACATAGTGTTTCAATTGTTAACTTTAGTGGTTGGATAGGCCTAGCCAGACTACTACATGTATCTGCTTTAAGGTCGAATCCCACGATGCAATCTAACCCTGGAAAGTTCTTGCAATTTGGGGACTATTGCAAATAGGGGGACTTGCCTTTACTGCAAATTGCAAGGCTTCTAACATGCCATTGCATTTTACAAATCTGACTGCTGCAATTGAACTGACCCCTAAACCTTGCAATGTAGATCTTTAAGTTGCATTAAATTGCAATGCCATTCTCCTTGATATTGAATTTGCAAGGTGTTGTAGGCAAGCACAGTGCAGAATGAGACTGAAATTGAACTCTGTGTGTAATTTATACAGACATTTTGCATACAGATTGCAGGGTATGGGGCAAGTTTAGATTGCATAGTGGGACTTGGGTTGCAAGTTGAAGTGAACACACATCCCTATTCGTCAGTGACTTTATCCACATCTATGTAAATTGCAAGCGAATTCTGTAAATTGCAGAAACTTTTCACTTAAGCAAGGGAAAATATCTAAATATAAAGATCTTAACTTCAGTGCAAATCTACAAGGGATTCCTTGCCATTAAAGCCCCCCATAGCCATTATAGGTCTTGCAATATAAGGAGAGAGCCCCAAATTGCAACAGATGACTAAATTGCAGAAACTTTTCAGCCATAATTGCATTGTGGGATTCGGCCTTTAAGTAGAGAAACACTGCTTCATCACTGTTAGTTCAATGCACAAGGTTCCACTATCGCAAACAGCAAAAACCGTCTTTGAAGTGAATAAACCCACATACTTTACGATACTCTTCAGTATTCCGGTTGAAATGACGCTTCACGTGTTGAGTTGTTCCAGCTAGACCCAGTGGGGTGTCGTGTGAGTAGTTCCTAAATCATCCTCTGTCTCTGCTCTACACACAGGGGAGGTGTCATTTTAGTAAAGCTAATGCTGTGAGCTGCTCACGTCTGTTTGAAATGAGCCCCACACACCAGCACCACAGCCTTCCCACGGTCTAACTACAGGGTATACCATAACTGTAAGTAGTCGAGGGTTGGGGGTGCAGGCACGTGCTATTTACTTTACCCATGCTTCTGGTTTCCTATGGGAAAGGTCCATTGTAACATGAGAATGGAGACTGAACTGAAGGCTGAACTCTGTAATGTTCGTTGCAATGTTTATAGAGTACATGGGAATTACCCATGCAAGAGCATGGCTAACTTTTGCTAACCCTCGAAAAAAGATCTAACTTTATAAAAAGGCTAAACCAAAGAAGGCCAGAAAGGTCAAATCCCACAATGCAATTATGGCTGAAAAGTTTCTGCAATTTAGTCATCCGTTGCAATTTGAGGCTCTCTCCTTATATTGCAAGACCTATATCGGCTACAGGGAGCTTTAATGGCAAGGAATCCCTTGTAGATTTGCACTGGAGTTTGGATCTTTATATTTAGATATTTTCCCTTGCTTAAGTGAAAAGTTTCTGCAATTTACAGAATTCGCTTGCAATTTACATAAATGTGGATAAAGTCATTGACAAACAGGGATGTGTGTTCACTTCAACTTGCAACCCAAGTCCCACTATGCAATCTAAACTTGCCCCATACCCTGCAATTCGTATGCAAAATGTCTGCATAAATCATACACAGCCTTCACTTTTGGTCTCATTCTGTACTGTGCTTACCTACAACAGCTAGCAAATTCAATATCAAGGAGAATTGCATAGCAATTTGATGCAGCTCTTAGATCTACATTGCAAGGGTGAGGGGTCAATTTAATTGCAACAGTCAGATTTGTAAAATGCAATGGCATGTTAGGAGCATTGCAATTTACAGTAAAGGCAAGTCCCCCTATCTGCAAGAGTTCTCAAATTGCAAGAACTTTCCAGAGTTAGATTGCATTGTGGGATTCGACCTGAAAGGACCACAAGCTCCCTTGGTGCTTTGCCCTGCCCTCTCAATCTTGAATTGCTTACCATACACAAGACGGTATCTTTACAAAATACCCAATCGGTCCAACATACCGGTACTTCATTTCAACATACAGTTCTGTCTTTCTTTATGATATACCTATAGTAGGCCTATAGAACCTTCTACTCGCCTCAAGTCGTCATTCCCTACAGCGAGATTTCGAATGTCAGGGGAAAAACACATCTACTCAACTATCAAAAAAGACTTAACGTCATGTGTGTGCAGAGGAGCTAAATGCTGGCTCAGAGGAAAAAAACACATCGAAAATATATTGCTCTATCTATGCCCACCGTTCCGTGGTCCTGTCTAGTGTGAGAAGATCCAGAATTTGTATAGAAGGAAACGTGGGTGAAATATCGATGCATAGAAATATTATTGTCAGCATCAATTCTGTCAATAATAGAGTGTAGGCCTATACTTAAGTTGTCCCCGCTCTGTGATTTATGCTTCTGAAGTCCTACATGGGGGCATCTAAAAATTACGTCACACTGGAGAGGGTATGGCAATTGGTCTGAGTGTGACAAAACGCGACAGCGGTGGAGTGCCAAGCATATTATGACATCACATTAGAAAATACCATAGGGCATAGTTCTGACTAGATATTGTATGAAATATGAGCTAAACATATGTGACAAAACTTGGGAAAACGTAACATTAAGGGAAAATCCCTTTTTTCAAATTCATGTCTTCAGCTCCATTTTAGTACTTTGCATGATAAAATACTCCAAATAGCTACAGAAATATGAGATCTCAACCTTTCGTTGTCAGCAAAATGGAGAAATTTAGGATAGCCCTTAACTCAATTGCATATTGAAATATTGTGGCATAATGCATAAAAAATGCCATTATTGGAAAAAATAACAATTTTTAAACATAATCATCCATAATTTTGCATCCAGAAGGGATTATTCAGTTGTTTTTAGTTATGAAAACCTTATGGACAGGTTAATATGATAAAGTAACGCTTTATTCAAAAAGAACAAAATTATGGTTTCCATGGCAACCAAATGTCAACAAAAATGCTATATTTAGGGAAAAACATTCTTTTTGGATTTTAATAAGGTAATTTTAGGATGAAACTAGTGGCTTCGCCACTAGATAGTGGGAATGACAATCAAGATTCATTTCTGCCCCCTGGTGTCTCACACTAGAGGTGCGTAACATTGTGGCGTGTAACATAGCAACAGTGCATAACATAGCAAGCCCAAACAATTCTACACTCTCCCAGCAGATACTCTCGGAGGTTTCGGTTTAATGAAATTCTGTGGAACTACTCATCAGAAAATAACATAATATATGACCTATCAAATTTAAAGCTCTTGACGAGTACAATCTAGATCTACAAAGATCAAGAGATTTCCATCATAAATATTTTCATGATGGGTGCCAATCTATCTGGATTGAGATCCAAAATGGCGGCCATTGCAGGATGTCTTGACTATTTTTGAGGCTATAAAACATTTTTCCAAAATATAGATAACCAAATCTTTAAGAGTTAAACATTAGGAATAATCAAGTTGGTAAAACACTATAATGTTTTGAAAATATTTTTGTTTAATTGTCTATATCTTAGATCATGTTAGCTGGCACTTTCCTCATTGCTTCACAGCCTAAATATTTTGCTTCATCTGGTACCCCAAGGGTACTCTAGGCTGAAGCAGTGACAATTTCGAATTTTGTAACCAGCGATCTAGGAACCCATTTTTATATATAGTGTAAATAGAGCTTTGGCTATACGGCACATGGCTATTGTATTATTGACCAATGGGAAGCATCCCTGGCATTTACTGCGGAGACGGGGGCTGAAGGTGTTAGTCATAGTGCAGTCGGGGTCTAATGGCGGCCTCCATAGCCTAATGTGCTAATGCCCTATAGCATAATCAGATTCCTCAGAAAAAGTTACCCTAGACTTGTTTTCACTTAATTTTTTACTCCTTTGGTCATATCTCCTTAAATATTGTATTTAGAGCATTTGTGTGTATTTCCCTTAATGTTATCATTTTCCCTGTTTCGTCACATATTAGTGATGAAGGAGCTGTACAGCGGTAAGAACAAGGGAGTCTGTGTCTTTGGTAGGAAATGCAGCCACTACGACTTGAAACCCTTATAATTAGAGTGGCTGATCGTAGGTAATGAACTACGATCAGCAATTAATGTAGTAATTATGAACATAGGTTTTGGTATTAAAGGCAGTCGTAGGGACCTAGTCGTACCAGTGCAATCCTTAGTGACCATTAGATGCAGGGCTGTATTAGGGTACAATGGCATTAGAGTGAGGGATCCCACTACGATTTGAAGGGTCTATTCGTACCATCTTGAGAAATACCTTCCTGGAAACATGTATAAATTTAAGCACTCAGTGTGAGCTGCCATGACTCATAGGAATATTGCCCACATCTACTTATTCATAGACACAGACCTCTAGTATCCATTTGTCATTTTGGTGTTAATGGTATTCATCAGTTAAGACCTAAGTACAATTATGAATACATATGGCTTAATATTAAGTTTCTTTTTGGGGCTTGCATGGCATGTCCTATGATGTATGTCACATCAAAATCCTTGCCCCGGGTGAGGCTCGAACTCACGGCCTTCAGATTATGAGACTGACGCGCTGCCTACTGCGCTACCGAGGCGGCTGATTCCCACGCAGCACTAACAAAATTATTTTCATATATTCAAAAATTAGCATTACCTTCCGACCGATCACAGCCGGAATGGCTGGTGCACACACCAAAACTATGCTACTGCTCAAAATAGAAGTTTCAGTCAATGAAATTGGACATAACATCTTGTCGTGAGAAATAGGGATTTGTAGGTTCTAGCATATTGGCTGAACATAGCATTTCCGCCTATAAAACGTCATAACAGCTCCATGTAGGCCTATTAAACATGATGGTAAAGGTCTGAAGCTTCCCTGGAAGGCTAGCAGCAGAAGGTTGGCAGGACTCATAGGCATTTACCAAGAGGGACTCATCTACAGTGAAAGGGTGCTAGTCTTTTCCATAACGGAAGATGTGTCCACAAATTGATATTACATTACATTCTGAATTTGCATATGCATGTATATGCTCACGTGCAAAATATTAATGATATTAATGGAACAGAACTTTTGGTTCTTTTCTTTTTCTAAGATTGTCACTTAATAAGAACGTGCATCAATCCTGTCACCTCCCCTTCAACATCAGACAGGCTCCAGATAGGACTTAATGTGATTCAGCTACTTCTTTTAACACCTTTTGGTAACCTGTCATGGAGGAACTAAAGATTGGTAACCAGTCATGGAGGAACTAAAGATTGGTAACCAGTCATGGAGGAACTAAAGATTGGTAACCAGTCATGGAGGAACTAAAGATTCTTCCACGACGCACCCTTCTTTCCTCGATATCTCTATTCTCTCTGAGATGAAATAACATCAAACCGAGTGATTCAATTTGTAGTAATGCCAGGAGGGCAGGTAAATTCATGAACTATAGCAATCCCAACGTTTTAGTATCGCCTGCAGGAGCTCTTGCTAAGTGGGGTATCGAGTGGGCTATAAGTCTCTTATCGGCAGTTTTCATTTAACTTAATTCTCCAGTCGAATCTCCAATCCGGCAATACGGCTCATTGTACCACCCTGAATAGGGCACTTCCCAATATTGCCAGTAAACAATATCGGGAAATACCCTCCAGAGCTGCTTCTCACAGCTAGGATATGGTACACACAGCATCAAAGAGGAACAAAAAAAGAATATTGTAGTGATGGGAGACAACGACAACAACAAAAAATCGAATACCACAGACTGTGTGCCAACTCTAGGTTCAGATGCACGCAGTTGTATGGAGGCAATACTTCTGGAATTCATTTTATTGCTAGGTAGTGTTAATAAATGCAGAGGATGATAATACTGATAAAGGAGGCGGACCAGGCAGTAATGTATGTAATAGAAAAAAAAACACCGTTGATGGTGCAGTGATATCCTCTTGCTATATCCACCCTTGACACAATATGCCTGGTGTTTATAATATTGTACTACGTTTCCCATTTGTGAGAAAACGACACTTCCTTTGCTTTATTTTTCTAAGCTCTCAGGTCGTTTGGAACTTTGCAAAGACAAATAGACTCACCAGGGCTACATTTCCTCGTTACTACCTTACAAGGTCTGCATCAATGTGTCACGGGGTGTCATGTCAACCAATGGGATTATTGTATTAATGCTTCAGTCACCCTCACAGGGTTAATGCTGATGTACTCAGCGTTCTGATGGAGGATGAAAAAAAAAACCGAGTTTTCTCAACTTCTCCCCGCACCTACACACACCTCATTACTATCATCTTGCATGGTGGAATTATCACAAGAGCTGTATTAATTAAAGAATTGCTTTTACAATTGAAGCTCTTCTGTCCATCAGCTGGCATGCTACATTAAGACTAGATCTGTCACCAGTGGAATTCTACAGATCCCTGGCACTAGCTTGTGGCTATTAGGGTACTGAAAGTTTATACTTTTAAGGCTGTGGTTTGACCATTAAAACGGCAGCGTAGTGCATCGATGCATCATGCACCAGACGGCAAAAATCCGCAAAGCATCATACATAGTCACGCTAAGTAACACTGAGAGGATTGTTCTTGCTGGACCTTGCTGCTGTACTGAGGTTATCGTAAGTGTCAAATAAACCTATTCTGTATCTAAGATGCAGTGCTAAGTAAGCACAGGGTAAAGCCCGATTTGGCCACTGTATTCTGGCTACACTGGTCAACAAGGGTTTATCTGCACTTATGCCACCAGAATGCTGTGTGCAATATGTAATAGGTGTTGAATCCTTTATTCTATGTGGCCATTGTAGTATAAAGTAAAGAAGTTTACAATCATCTATGCCTATGTGCAATAGTTCGTGGATAAATGTAAACAAAAAGATACATTCAGTGCATATTCAATGCATATATATAATATATATATATATATATATATATATGGAACTATATACACTCGTGTATATTTATATAATTAGCCGCGGACGGTTAGGGACTACTTTCAGCTCGTAAGGATACCAATGATGTCATCGTGTGACGTCATGGTCAACAACCCCACTGGTATAAAAGGGGGGGCGGGTTCAAGCTAACCGTCAATTGGCTCGTTTCACCTGTACAGGTAACACCATGCTGGGTGTTCCCTGGAAATTTAACGGTTTTTCTTGGTTGTTATGTGATTTTTCGAACCAGGATGGGGAGAAAAACAGCTAAGGGTGCCAAGGCGGTTGCTGCTTCTAAGAAATCGGCCAAATCGGCGAAGAAAACGGTGGAATCGGCCAATTTAGGATTTGCGAGTGAGTTGGATTCGTCTTGTGTAGATCGGAGGTCTGCATCGCCCAACCATGCTAAGGGGTTAGAAGACGACCAATTCATTGACCAGACGGAGAGGTTGGAGTCGTTAGAAGATGAACTATGCAGTATCAAAGGCTTGCTGCAGGAGCTGGTGGCTGGAAGGGACAGGAAAGACGAGACGAAGCTTACGGAGGGGGCGTGGCAGCATGCACGTGCGAATGTTTGTCAACGATCGATGACGTCACATCTCCAAGGGCGCAGCCGTGTATCCAGGCAGCGGTCCCCCAGCGTCCTTAGTAACGGTTCTAAGTGGGACGAAGTCGGGCATCGTGGTCGTCGCCGGAGATCGAAATCATCCTTTTCCGCTCGTCACAGACCTCGGTCGTCTTCAGGAGGGTCGTCAGTAGACTCCACTACATCCAAGCTACACGCCAATACCAAATGTGGTGAGTTTGACCATGAAATGTATGTAAAAAACGGGAAAAGATCGATACCGTTGAGAAATTGATACTAGTCAACTTGAGTTTTGTCTTGGATTATTACAAAGATAACAGTGATGTAGAAGGTATGTTAAAACATCTGCAAGTTCTGGTTGAAAAAGCTGGGACCAAAATGTACACAGTAGCAGCCTTATTGGCGTATGACAGGTTGGTGAGATCCAGGGCTAATAAGGATGGTATAGAAGCCTTTGGAGTCATAGACAATTCTGATATTCTCAGGTACCTATCTTATGATGGTACTGTTCAAGCACAGAAGGCATACGCCGCCAAAACTAGAAATGGCACCAAACAGAAAATCTCTAATAATTCCTGCTATGCTTTTAATAGAGCAGAAGGTTGTGTAAGGGACCCTTGTAGGTATAAACATGTTTGTAGTGGATGTAATTCCACTGGACATGGTAAGACTGAGTGCCAAAAATCCAGAAATGAATAGGAAACTGTAGGTGGTCGATGTCCCTTAGCTTGTAATGATTTTGTTTGGTGCCTGATCAAGTTATGGTAGGTGTGGTAGATGTCGACTTGCCTTCACAAACTCCAGTACAGGAGATGATTGATACGGAGATGGTTAATGATTTTATTCCTTCGACTGGGTTTGTAGCAGAACAAAATATTTCTCAGGAGTTCAATTCTTTAGGAAATGATATAGATGTTACTTGTAATAATCTAGTACAGGTTGGTAATGAACCCCTTCTTACTGTTAGTGTCAGAGATTTGCCTAGCATCAGGGTATATGACGATTGTATAAAGGGTGTATGTACGTGTGTTCATTACATTGGGGGGGAGAGAGCTCAAATTTTACCATGCAGGGTAGCTTCTTTCCTTCAACAAAATGGTCTCATTGATATTAGTGGTACAGAGGCTGATTTTCTATGGCATGGTATTGTTCAAGGGTTCAAAATTGTGGACCCGGACTGTCTTACTACGTATGATTGTAAGAATTATAAATCAATCCTCGAAGGAGGATTCTATAATGAATATTGTGGTATATTATTAGACGAGTTGGAGGCGGGTCTAGTCTCGAAGAGTGTTAGTAAACCTCAGTGTATCCATGCTCTAGGTGGTGTAGAAAAGTCAAATGGCAAGTTAAGACCTATAACTGACTGCAGTATGCCTGATAAAATATCTATTAACAACTTTATGGATTCCACTAGCTCAACTTTTTCTTATAATAATATTAGCACGGTGACTGCTCAGTTAGAGAAGGGCGAGTTCATGAGCGTGGTAGATTTGAAGTCAGCGTATAGGTCTATAAATGTGTATGCACCTCACACGACCATGCAAGGTTTCAGATGGGATTTTGGGCATGGTGAGGAATACTATGTGAGTAACAGGTTAACTTTTGGTCTGAAATGTGCTCAATATATTTTTAATAGGATCTCGAATTTTATTGTGGAGGTGGCTAAATTCTACGGTGTAGAAAAAATTGTAAATTATCTAGATGACTTTATAATTATTGCAGATTCTTATGCTGAATGTCTTAGGCAGAGGAATTTGTTGATGGAATGTATGGCCTACATGGGCTTTGTAGTATCCAAAGAGAAAGTGACCGACCCATCTCAAGTTTGTAAATTCTTAGGCATTAATATAGATTCAGTTAAGTTGGAACTGTCTTTGCCTATTGAAAAGGTTAAAAAAATGAAAAATCTCTTATTAGATAACGTTAATAAGAAATTTATTTCTAAAAAGAACCTAGAGAGGATCGGTGGTTTAATGTCTTTCTGCTCGCAGGTGGTTAAGGGTGGTAGGACGTTTAGCAGGCGAATTTTTGACCTATGTGCTCGGGCTAGACCCAGAGGTTATATTAAGGTATCAGCTTGCACTCGCCAGGATATGCAGTGGTGGCTTGACTTTTGTAAAGTTTTCAACTGTAAGAGATTAATTCTAAATGATATGATTGATACACCTATGTACTCCGATTCATCTGTTAAGGGCTTTGGAGCCTGGATGGGTAAAGATTTTTTATATGGTGACTGGACATCTCATGATAGGTTCAACTTGGGTTCAGGCCATTTTTCTCTCCCTCCTATATTGGATAATTTAAAAAGTCACCATAGAAATATAAATGTGTATGAGCTATATCCTGTCATGGTTGGTCTGAAACGTTGGATTTCAGGTTGTAAAAATAAAAGAATACATTGTATAACAGATAATATGCAAGTGCTGGCTATGATTAATACGGGCAGGTCCAGAAACAAACTTTGTATGGAATGGCTAAGAGAAATTTTTTGGCTTTGTTTCATCAATAACGTTGAGGTGTATGCGACTTATATTAAGTCAGAAGATAATATCCTGGCCGACCAACTATCCAGACTTGCTTATAAAGGAGTTCCAAGCAAATGTATAAAGTCTCTCTATGAAAATGATATGTGTTGCTTTGGTTCCAGAATGGAAAAGGTTACAAAAGAGAAAAAGGTGTCTTTTGACGAAGGGTGTATCGGAAAATACAAGGAGAACAAGAGAGCTTCAATTTAACAGGTATAAAAAATTTTGTAAAAAATTTGATCTATCAATTTTTCCTTGTTCTCCCTCACAGGCTGCTACATATGCAGTATATTTATCTGAATTTATGAAACCCTCTTCTGTAAGAAATTATTTATCGTCTATTTGGTATCATCAGAAGCTTAGGGGTGGCTTAGACCACAGCGGTAATTTCATGCTAAAAAAGGTGTTGGATGGTATTGGTAGAAACTATGCTGTTCCTACTAGGGTTATTCATCCTCTGAGTCCAAAAGAAATGTTACGTATTAGATCGTACTTGGATCTCTCCAGCAGGGCTGACTTAAAGTTTTGGTTAGCTATTCTTGTATGTTATAGAGGTGTCCTGAGGATAGGACATGTTGTATCGTCTCCCCATACACTAAGGGTAGGTGATGTTAAGATATTTAAAAGTTATGCTAGTCTGCATATTAATACTTCAAAAACTGACCAGCTTGGTGCCCATTCTTTTAACATATATTTATGTAGGGATGATACCTCACCGTTATGTCCTTGTAAAGACCTAGAAAAGTTGTGCACAGGTAGGGGTGTGAGTGAGTTGTTATTTAGAATTAATGGTGTTCCTCTACAGTACCAATATATTAATTCGAGGCTGAAATCTTTGTCTCTACGTGCTGGTATCAAGGGTTCAGTCTCCACTCACTCACTTAGGCATGGTGGTGCTACTATGTTGAAGGATGCTGGACTCAGTATAGACTCCATTAAAAAGAAGGTAAATTGGAAATCAAATTCTGTTTTTACATATTTACATAATTATAAAAATGAACTTTTGGAATTAGATAGACTTTGCCAATCTCAATTGCATTGCTGATTGGTATGTGTGTGTTCACATGTGTTTGGCGTGTTTAGGTGTTTGGCATGTATGGTGCTGATAGCCCCAAGGCGAGATAACTTATATATATATATATATATAAGTTATCTCGCTACCAGGGAATAATAATACCGGTAATAACGATAATAATGATGATGATATAACGGTAATAATATATGCTACAGTAGTATAAGTGAACATATCACAGACACATGAGTTTGGTGGGTTACTGACCTTGGGGCTATCAGCACCATACATGCCTTTATTAAACAACTATAATAATTAGTTGACAATAAGCATAGTCAGTAAAATGCAAAATATAATAACAATAGTAAGTAATAACAATAGTAATAACAATAGCATTAACAATAGTAAAAATTTAAAATTCCAGGGAACACCCAGCGTGGTGTTACCTGTACAGGTGAATACGAGCCAATTGACGGTTAGCTTGAACCCGCCCCCTTTTATACCAGTGAAGTTGTTGACCATGACGTCACACTATGACATCATTGGTATCCTTGCGAGCTGAAAGTAGTCCCTAACCGTCCGCGGCTAATTATATAAATATACACGAGTGTATATAGTTCCATAAGTTATCTTGCTACCAGGGAATAATAATACCGGTAATAACGATAATAATGATGATGATATAACGGTAATAATATATGCTACAGTAGTATAAGTAAACATATCACTGACACATGAGTTTGGTGGGTTACTGACCTTGGGGCTATCAGCACCATACATGCCAAAACACATAAAAACACGCCAAACACATGTGAAAAACACATACCAATCAGCAATGCAATTGAGATTGGCAAAGTCTATCTAATTCCAAAAGTTCATTTTTATAGTTAGGTAAATATGTAAAAACAGAATTAGATTTCCAATTTACCTTCTTTTTAATAGACTCTATACTCAGTCCTGCGTCCTTTAACATAGTAGCCCCACCGTGCCTAAGTGAGTGGGTGGAGACTGAACCTCTGATACCAGCACGTAGAGATAAAGATTTCAATCTTGAATTAATATATTGATACTGTAGAGGAACACCATTAACTTTAAATAAAAAATCATTCATAGCCCTTCCTATGCACAATTCTTCTAAACCTCTACAAGGACATAACAATGAGGTATCATCCCTACATAAGTATATGTTAAAGGAATGGGCACCAAGTTGATCAGTTTTAGATGTTTTTATGCGAAGACTAGCATAATTTCTAAATATTTTTACATCACCTACCCTTAGTGTATGAGGAGAAGATACAACATGTCCTATCCTGAGGACACCTCTATAACATAACAGAATAGCTAACCAAAATTTCAGGTCAGCCCGGTTGGAGAGGTCCAAATATGAACTAATGCATAACATTTCCTTTGGACTCAAAGGATGAATAACTTTAGCTGGAACTGCATAATCCCTACTAATACCATCCAATACCTTTTTAAGCATGAAATTACCGCTATGGTCTAAGCCACCCCTAAGCTTCTGATGATACCAAATGGATGATAAATAGTTCCTTACAGAAGAAGGTTTCATAAATTCAGATAAGTATACTGCAAATGTAGCAGCCTGAGAGGGAGAACAAGGGAAATAAGTTAAATTGAATTCATTACAAAATTTTTTATACCTGTTAAGCTGTTGTCTCCTTGTTCTCCTCGTATTCTCTGATACACCCTTCGATAAAAGACACTCTTTTCTTTTTTGTAACCTTTTCCATTCTGGAATCAAAGCAACACATATTATTATGCTGAAGGGTGTGAATGCATTTCCTCACCATACCTTTATAAGGTAACCTAGACAATTGGTCAGCTAGAACATTATCCTCAGATTTGATATAAGTGGCATAAATTTCAACATTGTTGAGGAAACACAACCAAAATATTTCCCTTAACCACTCCATACATAGTTTATTCTTTGATCTACCGGTATTTATCATGGCTAAAACCTGCATATTGTCCGTTATACAATGTATTCTTTTATTTTTACAGCCAGATATCCAATGCCTAAGACCCATAAGAAGAGGATATAACTCGTATACATTTATATTTCTATGGTGATTTCCCAAATTATCCAGTATTGGTGGTTGAGTAAAATGACCACTACCTAAACTGAATTTATCATAAGAAGTCCAGTCACCATATAAATAATCTCTACCCATCCAAGCTCCGAAGCCTTTAACGGAAGAATCTGAGTAAATAGGTGTATCGACCAAATCGTTTAAGATTAAACTTTTACCATTAAAAGTACTGCAGAGTCTCAACCACCACTCCATATCCTTCTTCGTGCATTCAGAAATTTTAATAATACCTCTGGGTCTAGCTCTGGCACAAAGATCAAAAATCCTACGACTGAAGGTTCTACCACCCTTAACAACTTGGGAGCAGAACGACATTAAACCACCGATCCTCTCCAGGGTCTTTTTAGAAATAAATTTCTTATTAACGTTATTTAATAAGAGATTTTCCATTTTTTCAACCTTTTCAATAGGCAAAGACAGTTCCAACTTAACTGAATCTATATTAATGCCTAAGAATTTACAAACTTGAGATGGGTCGGTCACCTTTTCTCTGGATACTACAAAGCCCATGTGGGTCATACACTCCATCAATAAATTCCTCTGTCTAAGACACTCATCATAAGTATCAGCAATTATGATAAAGTCGTCTAGATAATTTACAATTTTTTCTACACCGTAGAATTTAGCCACCTCCACAATAAAATCAGAGATTCTATTAAAAATATAAGGGGCACATTTCAGGCCAAAGGTCAACCTGTTACTTACATAATAATCCTCACCATGTCCCAAATCCCATCTGAAACCTTGCATGGTCGTGTGAGGTGCATACACATTTATAGACCTATATGCTGACTTTAAATCCACCACACTCATGAAATCGTTCTTATTCAACTGAGCCGTCACCGTGCTAATATTATTATAAGAAAAAGCTGAGGTCGTAGTATCCATAAAATTATTAATAGATATTTTATCAGGCATGCTACAGTCAGTTATGGGTCTTAACTTGCCATTTGATTTTTCTACACCACCTAAGGCATGGATACAACAGGGTTTGTCCACACTTTTAGAGACTAGACCAGCTTCCAGTTCATCTACTAGTATACCACAGTACTCATTATAAAAATTCCCCTCAAGGATAGACTTTTTACAATCATATGTAGTTTGACAGTCTGGATCCACAATCTTAAATCCTTGAACAAAACCATGCCATAGGAAATCAGCCTCTTTACCACTAATATCAATGAGGCCTTTTTGTTGAAGGAGAGAAGCTACCCTACATGGCAAAATTTGAGCTCTCTCACCAACAATGTAATGAACACAAGTACATACACCTCTTATACAGTCGTCATATACCCTGATGCTAGGCAAATCTCTGACACTAACAGTAAAAAGCGGTTCATTACAAACCTGTAATAGACTATCACAGGTAACATTTGTATTATTTTCTAACGAATTAAATTCCTGGAAAATACTTTGCTCTGCTACAGATCCAGTTGAAAGAATACAATCACTAACAACCTCCGTATGATTTACCTCCTGTACTGGCGTTGATGAAGGCAAGTCGACATCTACCACACCTACCATAACTTGGTTAGGCACCAAACAAAAATCATAACAAGCTATGGGACATCGACCACCTACAATTTCCTAACTATTCCTGGATTTTTGGCATTCAGTTTTACCATGACCAAAGGAGCTGCAAGCACTGCAAACATGTCTATACTTGCAGGGGTCCTTTACACAACCTTCTGCTCTATTAAAAGCATAGCAAGGGTTATTAGAGATTTTTTGTTTGATACCATTCCTAGCCTTGGTGGCGTATGCCTTCTGTGCTTGAACAGTACCATCATATGCTAAGTGCCTCAGAATGTCAGAGTTGTCTATAATCCCAAAGGCCTCTATCCCATCCTTATTTGCCCTGGTCCTAACTGACTTGTCGTATGCCAATAGAGCTGCTACTGTATACATTCTTGTACCAGCCTTTTCAACCAGAACTTGGAGATGTTTTAACATGCCTTCTACATCACTGTTGTCTTTGTAATAATCTAAGATAAAATTCAAGTTGACTAGCATCAATTTCTCAACGGTATCGATCTTTTCCCGTTTTTTTACATACATTTCGTGGTCAAACTCACCATATTTGGTACTGGTGTGAAGCTTGGATGTAGTAGAATCTACTGACGACCCTCCTGAAGACGACTGAGGTCTGTGACGAGTGGAAAAAGATGATTTCAATCTCCGGCGACGACCACGATGCCCGACCTCCTCCCACTTCGTGTCGTTACTAGGGACGCTCGGAGACCGCTGCCTGGATACGCGGCTGCGTCCTTGGTGATATGACGTCATCGGCCGTTGACAAACATTCGCACGTGCATGCTGCCACGCCCCCTCGGTATATTTCGTCTCGTCTTTACTGTCCTTTCCAGCAACCAAATCCTGTAGTAGATTCTTGATGGTGCCCAACTCGCATTCCAATAGGTCCATCCTGTCCGTCTGGTCAATGAATTGGTCGTCTCCTAACCCCTTAGCATGGTGGGGCGATGCAGATCTCCGATCTACACAAGACGAATTCAACTCACTCGCAAGTCCTAAATTGGCCGATTCTACCGTTTTCTTCGCCGATTTGGCCGATTTTTTAGAAGCAGTAGCCGCTTTAGCACTTCTAGTTGATTTTCTCCCCATCTTGATTCAAATAATCAAGTATTAACCACGAAAATCATTTAAAATTCCAGGGAACACCCAGCGTGGTGTTACCTGTACAGGTGAATACGAGCCAATTGACGGTTAGCTTGAACCCGCCCCCTTTTATACCAGTGGAGTTGTTGACCATGACGTCACACTATGACATCATTGGTATCCTTGCGAGCTGAAAGTAGTCCCTAACCGTCCGCGGCTAATTATATAAATATACACGAGTGTATATAGTTCCATATATATATGGTCAATTGCACCGAAATGGGGACAAACTGATATTTCTTCATGGGAAGGGGGTAAATTGGATTAAAAACTAAATACATTTCAATTCTACCATTTCCATTTAATCATGCCAATAAATAGCTTTCATGTTTACCCTACTTTTACCCATCTATAAACAATATCTAGAGCAGCAGCCTGTGATATATGGTGTATTCTGGGGGTATTTTTAGCATGTTTTCTCTATTTCTACCATTTAATCCTCAATAGAAAACAAAATTTCCAAGAGAAGTGAGCCATTTTTTGATCTATCAATGTGCCATAACCTATGTTATTGTATTTAATCATTATAACAATCACTCCTTTTATCTCTAAAAAGCTAGGTACAATAACCCTGTGGTGTAGCTAAAAGGGAACCATACGTGCCACACTGTTATACCAGCTGGATGGCACAGTATAAACAAGGTTAAAATCATAATTAGAATACCTTATATGTTTACTTTAAAATGGAAAAGAAAAGAAATTGGTAGATTAAACAAATAACCTTTTATCTAGATTTATGTGAATTAAATTAACTTTGGGGTAGTTTTGAGGGAACCATACATGCCACATACCCACAAGGTCCTCTGATAGGTAAATAGCATATTAGTGAAAAACATTATTTTCATAATATCCTCTTTATGTAATGTCTTCATGACATAAATCAGGAAAAGATTCTACCAACTACTTTTGATATAAGACAGTTATAAGTGGCATGGAACCGTACGTGCCACATGGAACCATACGTGCCACACAATCTATTGTGCCTTTAACATCCAGAATTGCAATAATGTGGCTATAATAGATTAATAATGTAGAGAGACAAGGCCCAGCATCATTGATAACAAATGAAATATGAATATGGCTATAAGAAATTAGATAAACCATGCTCCCAAAAATGAGTCTACTTGGACCAGAATCCCATAGGATTCAATGCTATAAAATTGAATTAATGCTGAAATTTGCAATGATTCATATTAGTGTTCCCAATTTTCAGGTTAGGACCCTGAATGCATCAGCAATGTACACAAAAAATTTCCAAACATTTATAATATTTTCATAAAATGTCCCCCTGTGACCCCATTTGGGTGCATTTGACCATATATATATATATATACATACATATATATATATATATATATATATATATATATATATATATATATATATATATACAATCCATGGAAGACGATAACAGACAGATGAAAATTAGCTTTATTGATCTATATGGCATATAGGAATATTCAAAACCACATTTCTCTTCCCTGCATTGAAAGCTTTTTGCAGAAAAATGTAGGCAAATGCCTGTTGCAGTGATAACTAGAATGGCCTCAGAGCAATCAATGAAATAGATAAAAAAAAACAACAGCACTTCATATATTGAACCAGCTAGAAATGAGGAGAGGCAAATAACACAGACAGACACGAGGGTAAGAAAATGGCGATTTGTATGGAAACAAGGATAAATAAACAGATGGTAAATAGAAAGAAATACATACTTACGTATTGGATTCGGGAACAATCACATTTGTTTTAAACAATTAGACGATGTACAACGTTCTACTCTATTCTATTCCGCTTCTCCCTTCTTCCAAACACTATCACCTCAGGAGGGTGTTGCTCCTATAGTAAAAGGAAGAGCTGGTTAAAAATGCCCTCATTTTCAGTCCTTTTTTCATGTAGCTATAATTTGTCCCTTTTGTTGCTCACAAGTTGTTATTCAAGTATAGTGCTAAAAAAGGGGGATTTGAGTAGGTACCTAGTTGGGAGAAGTCAGTCAGTATAATATACTATAGAGTGTGTGACATGAGTAGGTACCTGATAGTGCAGCTCTCTCTGTTTTAAACAAGGCAGGTGACTTTCAGACTAATGTGGTGAGTGCAAGTTGAATGGTGAAGCAGAGTGTGACTTCTTTTGAAAAGAGGGTACCTAATGACAGCTCTTTTTACCATAGGAGCAACACGCTCCTGGCACCCTCAAACACATACAGGGCTCGAACACTCTCTTACTAAGATGACTGATGTGGGTGAGGATGGGGAAGGTCAGGATAAGATTGGCTTTTGCCATAGATTGTTACATTGTCACTTCCCCTTTTCTCTCCACTACAACAAACCCGGGGACTAACAATTCCAACAAAGGGCTCTCCATGGCACACCCTAGACAAGGCTGGGTATATAGCGTCAAATGTCACAACTCAAGTGTAGCTCGCCTTGTAATCCTACATGGTTCAAATAATATCCAACTGAAAAGGGTCAAACCAATTCTGACTCTGGGGAAGAGATACATATAACGTTCCGTTATTCCCGATGAAATTACAGATGTATATCTGGCCCACTTTATAGCAATTTGCAACATCCATATTGAAACCCATCTGAGGTCGGCCCACATTTCAGGAGTCAGCTTGGTTGGGCCAACCTCTGACCTAAATTGTTGTGAATCCAGGACGTTAATTCAAAACTTTCTACCATCAGTCCCCCAGCGATGGTAATGTTGGCAAATTCTGCTGATTTTATAAGACCTAGCCATTCTACCCTGTCTATTTTACTGGTGGGAGCCCAGTCAGGCTCAGGTAGTCCTGTTGATTATTCACTATTGATTTTCCACAGTGCTGGTGGCAGGAGAAGAAACCGATAGTGGAATGCCATAGAACTATAGCTGTTTGTATCATTACCACTGCTCTACAAAAAAGCCACTCATGTGTTCCATGCCCTATCAAGTGATCCATTTTCCCTAACTGAGGGGGGGGGGCTGCTTTACACTATTAATGGCTCATAGGATAAGAGGATTGTTTATACCCTTTTGTGAAAAGGAGTCTTTTGACAGCTATTGATTTATTTTGGCCCTCTTGCCACTGTGTACAGGGTGTTCTGATTGTGATAGTGTATACAGGGCTCAGCTTACCACCACTAAAGCCAATAGCGCTGACTGCTCCAATGCCTGCAAGGCACACACTACCATCAGATAACTTATAAGGGCTTGAAATTCCTACCATCACTGATGGACTAATGGTAGGATGTTTTGAATTAACCTCCTGGTGTGGACCATACCAGCACATGTTAGTCAGCAGTTGCCCCCACCTTCAAAAACACCATATTTAGTACATGGACGTACCCACCCCAAGTGTCTACATGTATGTTCATGCTCATCCATGTTCATCCAGCTCATTCATGGATGCATAGAAACCCAATGTTCAAGAGTTGTTAGGCCCGGTTGTTAGGGCAGTAGGCTTCGAGGAATACAAGTCATTTCAGACCCAAAGTCATTACAGACCCGGTCATTTCGGACCCATAGTCATTTCAGACCCAAGTCATTTCAGACCCATGGTCATTTCAGAATCAACAGTTCCATCGGATCTCTGCCAATCCTCAATGTGAAATGACCTTTTATTCTCCGCAGGCAGAAAGGTAAGGCCCTGGAAACGGGATGCTATCCATTTTGGCAGATGTGCTGGGGATTTGATGTGCCCCATGAAAACATGTTATGCTTGTTATGGGTCAATACGAAGTCCCACAGGACACATTCTATAGCCGGCAAAAGGTTTGCAGGGACAGCAGAATGTGTGGGGTTGCCAGCACGAAGGTCTGGCTGTGACGTATGGAAGCCGATGCTATCCGCCCGAGCTCCTCGGGCGGATAGCCTTATATGCCCGAGGAGCATACATAGGACTCCACCCAAGGAAACCTATACACGGGACCTATTTACTTCCTATCCTATACACGGGACTCCACCCAAGGAACCCTATACATGGGATCTATTCCCTACCTATCCTGTACACGGGACTCCATTCGGGGAATCCTATACACAGGATCTATTCCCTACCTATCATATACACGGGACTCCACCCGAGCAAGCCTATACATGGGGCTAAATCCGGGGAAAACCTATACACAGGACCTACTCCTGTGTTAGTATTTCTTTGAATTTTTTTTAAAACTTTTGGATAATCTGGAACTTAAAATAAGCACCCTGTAAAGAGATATGTCAAATAAAATAAAAATGATAGGCCTACTTAAATTTTTCACCTGTATATTTTATCCTATACACGGGACTCCACCTGAGGCACACGAGGAAACCCTATATAAGGCCTTTTTATTATGTTGTGTATGGTTATCCTATAATATCATGAAACAGTAATAAAGTATCATGAATGGGGAGGTCAGAGGGGACATAACTTTAATCAATTCATACACTAGACATCAATGGGTATAATATCATTATTTCATTTCATACACATAACTCGACTCCATAATATTATTAATTCACATCTAGGAACTGTACAAGCTGAGAATGTCAACATTGTGACGAGAAAAGCATATTCAAATTGGCTGGGGCGAGTGGATTCGAACCGGAGACCCTACCAATGCGAACCCAGTGTTGTATACCAATGAAAAAGTCCCGTGTATGCCAGAAATGATGATGACGAAAAAACATAGCCAGAGAGAGGAGGCAAACTGGGCACCCTTCAGTTGTCGGCCGAACGCCCTACCCCTTCAGCCACTGAGCTGCTGGTGGACTGGCCGTTCTAACACTCGAGTGCAGTTGGGTCGCCTTTCCTGCAATCTGATTGGTCGAGAGCGCATGTTAGGTCAGGGGAACCAGTGAAAGCACTTCTGGTCTCACTTCCTGTTTGTGGCTTTCCTGTCTTATTTGTGAATTATTATATTTGTCAGAATGTCGGCGATCTTGGGCAAAGCCCTCAGACCTCGGGCCTCGGGTCAGGGTACAAACTCGCATCTTCGTGCTTTGTTATTATGCTTTATACCACGATTTCTGGGTTACACAGTGCTTTTTGGTGGCTATTCCCATCCACATATCTGTCGATATTGCACACCCTGTAGGCTTTAACATCAATTTTCTAAGGTGTGCGGTTACCCATGGATAACCGCACGCCTCTCATGTCCTTCCATGTCATATGTTACATGTTAAAACCAACAGAATATTTCATTGCCATGGTAGGGGCCGAACCTGCAATCTCAGTTCCTTAGTCCAACTCCCTATGCAGTGCGCCACAGGGACTGACGAGAAATGCTCGGTTCGAACCACCTCTGGATATGATACAAAGCTGTGTGCGCTGTCGCTGTCTGCTGCCGGGCGAGGAGGTGTATTTAGTAGAGAAAAATAACAGCGAGACACGTTTGGAGGAGGAGACGTGGTGGTCTAGTGGTTAGCGCTTTGCGCTTAGCCACGTGAGGTACGCGGTTAGAGCCCTGGTCCGGGCGCATTTTTTTTCACCGTGTGCGCTGTCGCTGTCCGCTGCCGGGCAAGGAGGTGTATTCTATTCAAACATAACCGGGAGACGCATTCAAAGCTTTAGCTGACCGCTGCCAGGCGACGAGGTGTATGTATCAATTGTACGCAAACATAACCGCGAGACGCATTCAAAGCAAGCCAAGCCGAGACCAGGACTGTCGCTGTCCGCTGCCGGGTGATGAGGTGTATGTACACTATTTTTCGCCATGTGCCGCTACCAAGCCTAGCCGAGACGGGCGCTGTCGCTGTCCGCTGCCAGGCGAGGAGGTGTATGTACCTGTACACACACTATGGCCAGCTTCAAGTCCCGGGGAGGGGGAATAATTTTTGTTTTCAACTTGAATTTATTGGAATCTATTGATTATTTATTGGTTTCGTGGTATTAAATAAGTAGACAATGGATAAGTCATGACTCGTGTGTGTTAGCGAAGGCTAATAACACTCGGCCTACCGCCGCGTGTCATTATCCTTCACTAACACACACTCGTCATGACTTATCCATTGATTACTTGTTCAATAACCCAGCTATATGCTAGAAGACACTTCTAAGGGGGGCGGGTGACATCCTGCCCATGTATCGCCTGAAAAGGGGGTACATCCCATGTATAGGGCTACAGTGGGACCCAGTCCCGTATACCAATGAAAAGAGAGGAGGCGAACTGGGGACCCTTCGACTGTCGGTAGAATGCCCTACCCCTTCGGCCACGGAGCCACTGGTTGACTGCTCGCTATAACCCACCTATATCCAAAAGAAGATACTGTCCTGTGTACTCAGGGGGGGGGGTGACATGCACAAAATGTTCCGTGTATGTTCCTCGGGTGGCCTCCAGTGTATGACCGAAAACTACAGCATTCCGTGTATAGGATCGGAATCCCGTGTATGACCTGGAGGTCCCGTGTATATAAAAAGTCTGGTGTATATTCCTCAGGCGTAAAAGGCCACAATAGGCCCAAGGAGCCAGGGCATATAGCACTCGGCCCTCTGGCCCTGCATGCACACATAAAAACATCAACACTTTGTAAATGTTTTGAGATGTAGAAAATCCAAATTAGAAAATAAGGGTATATGAATGTCAACATAGGACTTATCCTTAATGTGTCAGTGAATTTCGGTTCTTAGATTGACAATACCTAAATCTACAACTTTAGGTTGTTAAAATCACGACTTTAGGTCGTCATCCTGACGACTCTGTACTGTCAGTATTGTCAGGATGATGACCTAAAGTCATCATTTTTGCCACCTAATGTTGTAGATTTAGGCTGTCATTATAACGACTCTGTATTGTCAGTATTGTCATACTGACGACTTAGATCATCAGGATGACGACATAAAGTCGTCATTTTGACCACCTAAAGTCGTAGATTCAGGTATTGTCATTCCGAGGACTTAAATTCGTCACCACTGATGGGTTTCGGACCCTCCAGGTTTTTAGTGAAAGAAATAATTTAGTATCTAGAATAATTATAACAACCTCCCATACCTCCTATTGGAAGACCTTCTGCTTTATCATTTCTACACAGTTCACTGGTACCAGAATAATCATGGATAATCACTATGCATAACGTAAGGCTTCATTTCCGCTGGTTTGAAGTTGATTGTTTTCCCTGTTGCCATGGCTGAGGGGCGCCATATTTCCAATGCTGAAGCTTCTCTGATGCCCTACCGTCCATCAAAACACCACCTACGCTCTCGTCACACCACACACACACCCTTCATCTACCCCAAGAAAAACATGTGTCGTTTATTTCGAACAACCTGACTCGATGTGACCTGTCCACTTTATTCTAAAAAAAAAAACCCACCAAAAACACACACACACTAATATTCATAAGCGGGATATATATATATATATATATATATATATATATATATATATATATATATATATATATATATATATATAAAATTATTATTATTAATTGGACACTTTCTGTAAAGAACCCTCAGGGTGAGCACTTAGATAAGCGTGAATCGTGCACGAATCAGTTAATTGGAAGAGTTCCACTTTTTTTTTTATCTAGTGCATGCTATTGGGCAACATCGGGCATGCAAAATATTAACATTTGATCGTTTTTTTTTTTTCTCCGTTGGTTTTACTTTTACAAGCTATGACATTCGCTGCAGAAATTATAATTAGCCTATCGCAATATTATCAGACTGAATTGTACATGGACAGTTTTCATGAGAAATAAGAATGAAATATTTAAACTTCCATATCGTAGTAAATTATTAGAGCACTCCTGCACTGTTGGTGAAGGGTAGCTTTGTCTCTTGCAAAAGTGGCCATACTACCTCCATGGCATACAAATTATTTTAGCTGTTTTTATAAGGGGTGAATATAAATATTCATGAATTTCGATAGCAATATGATGGAATCAGTAAGACACATAACAGACCTTACCAGACAGAGAGGGAACCTAATAGAAAAGAACGAAGGCTTCCGATATGGCAAATCTTGTGTGCAGGGATGGATGATAATCTCAAAGCCAGGTTTCCTTTATTTAGATAATAAAGCATTTTTAATCTAAGCCTGATTGAATAAGGTAGGCCCCAAGGGTTAAACGACGACATGGCGATATTTGGCCATTTTGAGGTGACATTCTGACATTGCACCCTTTTGAAAGTGACATGTGACATGTCCATTATCTAAAAAAAGTGACATGTGACCTTAAGCCTTGAATTTTGAGACATGGCTTTATTTTTAGACATGTTTTTCCCCCTAAAAAGTGACATGTGATCTGAAGCCTTCAATTTTGGCGACATTGTGACATGGGGGGTCCCCTTGGGGGCCCCAATAAGGGGCATAGATAACCATTAGGACCTCAATAATGGCAATGTCTATGAACACGCATGAACATAGCAATGAATGTAGGACACAGATTGGCTTGCTGGTCCTACTCTGATTTGAGGCCTTTCTACTTGGGGAAAGTGTGTTGAAGGACGGTCAAATGACATTATGACCACTTGTATATAATTATTAAGAAGGATTGCCGTTGATTTAAGGACTGGAACCCAAAATTAAGTAATATCTGTGGTGAGAATATCTTTTAAAAAGTGAAACTGTACCCCCATGTATTAAAACCTCCATCTATGTATTATATGCCAACTGCCTCCTTACAAACCCAGCTTGTATGACAAAATAGACCTATTGACCATTATGTACTACCGGTGGGCATTTCTTACTATGGTAATACATATTATCTCCAATATTGAGATATTCCTTCAGCAAAACAATCGGAGAGTGAGAGAAAGGGATGCAGAGGATAACCTTCACATTATGTAATAGATGGTTAAGGAGGAGAATTACACCGTAAACAACATGGAGGGCAACATTTATTGTTATGTTTAAAAAACCTTTTGGCATATTTTAGAATGGAGGCAATGCAAAACCTGTGTTGTTCCGGTACCATTTCCCCCTCTCATAGACCCCCTCCTGTTAGTTCTAGGTACCCTCAAAGCCAACCTCTACCTTTGCACACATTTTCTGGTTAGATGACAGATGAGGGTTAGGATGGGCCAGGTTAGGACGAGATTGGCTTCTGCCATAGATGGTCACATTGTCACTTCCATGTATACCTCTCCACTCCAACAGACCTACAGGGTAACGAATCCAACTAAGGGCTCTGTTGGCCTTAAATCTAGACAAGGTTACACGTGTTAGATCCTCTGCCAGAAACTGATCCAACTACATTGTAAATGCAGCACACATCTATATACATCGAATAATATACCTTAGCATTCCGTTCAGCATTCAGCAAGTGATCTATAAAAAGCCGAGAAAATCTTAAGGGGATGATACAACAGACAAAGAATTATCTAATAATTTCCACACTTTCCAATGAACTATGAATTGTTATTTAAACTTCATGTTAAAGTTGTAAACAGGGTAAGAGGCGTATAGACCAATGGGTCCAAATATCGGAAGGAATCATTGAAATATTCTTGTTTGAAGTGAGATTATGCCATTCTAAGGGACTTCAATAGGGTTTACTTGTTAGGGAGTCATCACTTTTTAACAACCCGGGGGGGGCCTTCTCAAGGGGTCAAAATTCTTTTGACCTCCCGAAGGACCAAAAAATTGCATGTAAATGCGCCCTTTTAATCTATAGTAATGCACAGGATTTTACGCTGAAAACAGTTGAAATTGTTTTGACTCTCCCTGGTCAAGGGAAAAAAATCTGCCTCCCTGGTCAAGGGGTCGAACAAATTCTGACCCCCTCAAACCCACCAGCCCCGCCCCCACTGTTGTTAAAAAATGATCACTCCCTTAGCTTATAGATTCGGCGGGCCGTTTGATCTGGAAGGTTATTCACAAAGTTGTTCAAAGTGAAAATTCATGAAGAGTGAGATAATTGCAATTCTCACCAACTTTTATAACTCACTATGAGGAAAGATTACTCTTTTGAAATTCTCTCTTTGGTTATCGTGCTGTAATTCATAAAAAAACAACATTTTAGGACACCTCCTAGAGGTATCCAGGTATACTAAAATGTCACATTACCTATTTTTCTTTATACTGTACAATATTCGCAACAGAACGTTGACCAGTATTTCTTTTACAATTGCACACTATTCTTAAAATCGGGGATATTTCCTGAAAATTCACTCACTTCACATAAAAATGAAGAATACTCGCCAAACTTTATGAATAGGCCTCCAGGCTTCCACTATTCGGGGCTCGGTTTATAAGTGGAGAAATGCAGTACTCATGATTTAAAATGGACTTTTGATCCCAGTTAATAATTCTTATCAGATGATACTTGCTCTTATATCATTGCTCTTATATATTTGGCACCACTGATCTGAGTTGGGACTTGCATTCGCCTCTTCTAACAGCCTGACTAGCATAATGCATGTTAAGTAATACGGTCTAGACACCTTGAGGTTATTTCAAATTAATATTGATATATCACTCTTTTCCAAAATCATCCAGAGGTAATATTATGAAGGGCTTTTTGTCTAAGAATAGAACCTGTCAGGAAGGACCTATGCTAGTCTAAACCACACTATGAATAGAATAAATGAGGCTGCAACTAACTAGACCTATGTCTAAAAGACTTATTATGCTGCATTTTAACAGACACAATATCAATAATCCATATTACATTCGTTCGTATCCACCGAATTACTTGTCCATATATATTATATGTTGGGAAAACTGTTCAGGTATATCCCTCTAGTCTTAGTAAAGGTTTATACATCACCCGTATACTTAATTCAGTACTAGAATTTCTGCATTACAAATAAAATAAGTACCACGATAGGTTAGAATGACATGATTACCAATCTTAATATGGCAAAATATAGCTTACTTAACCCCGGGCATTTGACTTATCTATAAAAATGGCAGTGAAATCTGCCACATCGCTGCATATGTGTTTGCCATACAAGTACTTCCAGACCGATTTTCGCACCATTTGGAGTGAGCCTTTGGAGAACCCCACAACCTAAGTAAACATCATCCATATTCCATATCCGCAGCTTAAGTAGCATTTCCGCAGCTAACACTCGGGTAGTTTGTGGTTAACCATGGCATTGTGACAAATCCATTGCAAAAAAAGTAGAAAAAAAGAAAGGCCTTTCAAAGTGCCTAATCATAGGTCTTTATGTAAATTGCGTGGTATACGAGGGAGAGTAAGGACACTTTACAAAGATATATCTCGATATGATGACTATTAATCAATCACTATACACGTTCACATTTATATGAGGCAAAGATGATGCTCATTTGGAGCCAAGACACAATTAAGATGAAATGATACTATCTGATACTGTCACATATTTCTTCCAAACTCAAATGTATTTAACAAAACAGTTGCTGCAGTGTGAGCATACTTTTCGAATGCCATACAATCTATTTTCTTTGCAACAAAAGCACAAAAAAAAATTGAGGATAATTTGGTCCTGTTGGCCAGCAACTAGTGGAAAAAGAAGTCTTCAGGTACAGCCTGTCAAGAAGTACATAGCACATTTCGAGAACGACCACAGCTTCGGCTCAGAGATGCCAAGCAATTCTTTCTCTTATACTCACTATAGCAAATTTGTGTTTCCAAGATAACAATGTGAAGATGAACGTGTCCTTTCCAACCTCAAATCAGCAATGCCTCATACAGGGCTCCCGTCTTTGACATCGTTCATTCTGTAGTGGGTGGGTGGGTGGGGAGGGGGGACTGGGCACATGCAGTGTCAGAAACCCCATGCCTAGTTGACACACTTTGTTCATGGACATTAATGGAGTATTTATTTTGTAAAGGATGCTCCATTTGCACCGTCTGAGCCATTATATCTACGTTCAAGAATATTGTATATTGTGCCGCAAAGATTATTATACGTATACATACTGCAGTCCTCAGAATGGTCCTTAAGCAAAATAAGACGTGTGTCCCCTTGAGTAGGGCCTATACAATAACGACCTCCCTAACTTCGATTAAAGCTGGCAACATCTTTAAAACCCATTCTGCGTAGGGCTCTATTGGAGAACAGGTATGGTAACAGAGCTGCATTGCGTGCATTGGACTTAAAAAGCACCTGTCTCAGCTCAACTAAGCCACTTCCAATATCTGTAGGAAGCTACAGTTCCTCACCGAGCAGTCCTTAAATGTGGTTCCTATTTGTAAGGGTAATGCTGATGGGCATGCAAGATTCCAGTATAGTTTTTAGTCAGAGATTGTTTGAGTGCTAGTTTGGATATCTACCGTCAAATTCCAAGGTTGCAGAGCAGACAGGAGAGTATAAAAGTGCATGCATACTCATTACTCCCCAGGAGGTAGTGGGAGACCTTTTCTGAAGGCACTACTACTGCCTATAGCTGCGGGTCCACTTTGCAACAGAAGGTGTGATTTGAGCTAGTTGCATAGAAATAGATACATATGGAAGGAGTTGTATGGTCTGTTGCATAGTGGACCCTACTATTAAACTTGTCATGCCTGCAATCGTTTGAAAAAGCAATATTTGGCATGATATGCAAAAAGGGGTCTTAGTGCAGGGAACAATAAGGCCCCCTTTTCCAGTACATGCCACATGATTAAATTATAGGTGAGTAAGTCTGATTGAACTGCAGACCCAGTGCAATATCAAGTTGCAACAAGGTTTAGTGTCACTGTGGACTTACGCCTTATGCTGTCATCTTTAATTTGCTTATCATCCAACCTATCGGAAAAATATAGACTGCTGAAAAATATATTACCCTTTTATTTTATCATTAGTTGCTTTGGCTATTTTGCCTATTTTCTCCCGAAACACAATAGCACATCTCTTACTCACATAATAGTAGGTCGAATCCCACATGGCGATTTAAGGCTCAAATATCTCTGCGATTTTGTCCCTTGCATTTTTGGGGTCTTCCTGAGCTCCTAGATTGCAAGAATTGTTCAACTTATACCGAATCCAACGGTGAATTGAGACCAATTAAGCAGTTATCCTTGCGATATAGGGGCTCAGGAAGTCATTAAGAATGCAAGGGACAAAATCGCAGAGATATTTCAGCCATAAATCGCCATGTGGGATTCGACCTAGAATGATTGACTTAGAGTCATGGATAATCAATGGTCTTGTATGTGTCACCACATCACGGAATAAAGTTCCAGATCTTAAGCTCCATTTGTGATTCCTTGTGCTATGGGTCATCTCGAACGCCATCTCTAAGACCCCTAATTTGATTTGTTTTTTAGTAGCTAGATACAGGGATAAAATGTCGCACCTTGTACTCCTCCAAGCAGGTCTCATTAATTGATCTTATTCCAGAAAAAAATTACCATAGGGATTGCGCATAATGGTGACACTGTTCTGAAGCTTATTGTAGAGAGATATTGACGCGCTGGTTGCGCATCCACTAGGCCCATGTCAATGCTGTAAAATACCTGCCTTACTCCATGGATTGAGCTGAATTTCTTCTCCTCAAATAGATCCGAAAGGCCATTCAACCAAGAGCTTAGGACACCATTTCCCTCTGTGTCGGACCGCAGTGCCTTATTCTACCTCCATTCTTATCTTAATTTATTTTTAGGGCTGGGACAATAATAGGCTTCCAATGGGATGATAACAGATGATAGATGATAAAGAGGGGACAGCCTTAACTCCCCCCTTTTCCTTTCCGCATGACAGATAGCCACCATTTTGGCAGGCTTTTTCAATGCCGTTCTCTTCTCCTTCCAATGGTGTGGCACAATGACGCAGGCAGTGAGGGTGTTATAAAAAGGCAGTGGAAAGCATTTGAAGGGGGTGGCACTGAATCACCCTTGTCCATGTCCATCACTCACTCATGTTGACCATTGAACCTTGTGTTGTAAAGCTTCTCCTCCCCTCTCCAAACCGACATTAGGGACTTAGTTTTCCAGGCAGTGCATGGACGGTTATGGCAATCAATTCTCTCTGACCTCGGGTAGAGGCAGGCATTGGAGGTAGTATACCAGACCAATGACCACACATGCAGCTACATAGTTGTTCAGGGGGAATAACACCTGTAAAACCTTATCATTATACCCAATGCATTTGTTTTAGTGATATAATCGACATCCTGGTGCTGTCCAAGATAAATCGCTTGCATATTCATAAATTACACCGTGCTCTTTACATAGTTATCGACCTTCCATTTTCTAGGAAGTCCATGCAGGTAATCTATGCATAGAGAAATGCCCCTTCCCATGTGTTGCTTTGGTATGGGTTTTACCCTTCTAAGCTCAGCTCTTGAGATAAGCATACCGAGCCCAGGCCTTCCTGGATACCCCCAGATCTCCATGGGTCCGCTGGAGAGATTGGACCAAGCCTGATTTAAGGGACACCCAAAATTGTACTGGCAGTGCTCACATAAACTTACCCAAGACATGATCCCAATGATCCGTGCAAGGTTGAGATCAGGAAGCTGAACTCATATGGCCAAGAATGTAAATCTGGTCGGAAAAAAGTATTTCCTCTCATAAAAACTGAAAGTCTTCCAAGGCAAATAATTGTCTTCAAACTACATACATCGAAAATACGTACCATATGCATTGCAGACATACAATACATATCATGCATATGTTTCCGACAGCTCATTGATAGCCTGGAGGCTATTGCAAAAGGAATCAGAATCGAATTCTCACTGTCATAACTCACCTTCCAGTTCCTGGCCGTTTCCCTGCTCAGAGCTAACTTCTCACCATACACTCAGAATCAATCCTTTTAGTGTGAATCACACTGGGAAGCATTCCCCAATTCATGAAAACTTAAGAATCAATTCTATAACCTATTACCTTGCTGCAAAACAGGGGAGAAGTCATTGACTGAGGGTAGTCAGTTCCCATTTGGGAATAGCACCTCCGACAGAATTGAATTCCTGTCCTTTCGCAACACCCTCCAGGATGCATACAGCTGTCCCAGTTGTATTACCTAAAGGGGAAAGGGCCATGTTTGCAAACTAAGGGGCATGAATAACCCCAGTCCTAGAGGACTTCCCTTGCACTATGCCTTATCGATAACTGACCAACTGCCTCTCAGGGAGGAGCATCCCTATCCTCCTCTATCTGTAGTACATCCGCCCTACAAGGAGCCAGTTGGGAATAGTTAGATTCGCAATGCTTGGGATGAATTACCTTCAGAACCTGTCCCATACCCAACTCTAGAACAAACTGGACCAGCAGAGTCTCAGAACAGCTCACAATCCAGGCGAAATCTTCTGCCTTGCTGCTCAGAGATACACAGTATATAATACCAGATAAGGTTGGACTGTTAAACTGTTTAGGGATTGTCAAAACGACATAAGTCACGGGGTGCGTTTGTCCATGTATTTTTTTGGAGTTGCGTCAGTGGCCGGGAGCGTAGCGACTGTAGCAAATCCATAATGTTTTCGGTTTTCTCCCTGTCACCTATGACGTCATTGGTGACATCATGCTGCCTCAGTGACGTCACCAGCATTGGCTAGTGATGTTGCCATGATGTATGAGTGCAACTCCTATCCGTGGTCCTTGCCACATTTTTCTTGTTTCATAAGCCATAAGATATCTCCATAACCAATTTTCAAAAATGATAGGAAGGCTGGTCCTAGCTTGTCTAGTCTTAATGCCTTCGATTACACAATTTAAACTTTTGATTTTCTCAAGTTAATTGAAAAGTCCATAACTGTACTTATCGAGGCCATGATTTGACCATACGATTCATGCCCATAAGTCATCCCCATAGCTGGGAAACGCACCCAAGGGGAATGTTGAAAAGAAATATTGGACATTTCTTTGATTACAGTTTTCATCATTTCTGCAGAGCTTTTACATGGACCCTCCCATTTCATTTAATAAAAACGTAGTTTTCTTTTTCAGACTACGTGGAGTTTTTAAACTACCCGGAGTAAAATCATAGGTCATTCCAGGCATATTGTTCCCTCTGCTTTTATTTCTTTTTATTTACATGCATTTCCATAGCTGTAGGAAGATGTTATGTGATATATTATTAAGTAGGAATAGAGGGTAATTCCCCATTATTCTAGATGCACACTTTAGCTTGGGGGTCACCCTGTTTGATTAGTTGGAGTTCTATATAGATTTTAAGAAAATATTGATGGAAACTACTTGCTGTCTGACTCTATATCAGCAATGTTACATATATTCAACATGCATCTCCATTAAGGTTGATTATAGACTGCTGACAAAACAGTGACAGATAGGGATTCACTTTAAAAAGGCTGCCACATGTGATGTATCCTTATCTTCCACCAACTAAGGCAAACCACACACTGTAATAGATATATGATGTCTAAAACGACTGATCTATGGCAACTTTGAATTTCACAGAAATTCTTTATACCATTACAATTACGGTAGTTCACTGCTGAGGTTTAGGAGGATGTCTGGAAGATTCAACAGTCTTTTTCTCTTTAGTAGCATTGGTCTACATCTATTATCTCTATGCCTCCAACATCAGTATCAAAGCAACAGAAAGGCACCTCCTCTGCATCCTTATAACGACGGAGGAGATTTGGATGTTACTCTTGGGAACCCCACACCAGATATGATTCTAGATTGGCCAGTGAAACAACACCGAATTCCTGCCAATTCTTGTTGTACCATTTGTACCAAACTATTGAACTACTAAAATCAAATATAAGTAGTATATACATGCAAACTGAGCGCAATGGATTAGCTACTAACTAGGTCATGACCTACTGGTAGACCGGAAGTGACCTAGTTTCAGCCAATCAGAGGGCTGGATTTGACAGGAAGTGACGTCATAAGGTCATGACCTAGTTTTTTCGACCAATCAGAGAGCTGGATTCCATTTGACCTAGTGACCTGACCTAGTTACATAAATTAAAAGAATTGTGCAATACCTAGAGCTGACCTACTTGCAAACCGGAAGTGACCTACTAACCTACTTGCAAAAACGTATGACCTACGTATGAGGGTGCATTGCGCAATGCTTGTAAAAATTTACACAATGTTCTGATGCAATACTTTTATGGATTTACGCAATACTTATGACTCATTTTGTTATGTCTCTTCATTTTCATGCATTAAAATAAAACACAACTCATTTATTTCACATAACAGATTATATTTTTTTATTAGACACAATATTTACAGATGAAGACAGATTTTCCATTTCCGGGGCGTGCACATATACTACAAAAACATTTGTTGTGTGTGAATTTACTTGCTTGATACCAGCTTTGGCCAGTGAGACTAGTTTTCCATGTGTTGTGGAAACAATAACTGTTAAGTTTGGCTATGTTAGATATAGCATGCTCGAACAAAGCCTGGGCCAGGAAGTATGTTTGACTGTTTTTGGGTCCAGGTAAAAGACCAGATAAAAAACCATCCTTAAAGTTTACCTCAAAGGAGAAATGATTTTTCACTCCAGGTATACTTAAGGCATGAAGTTCCAGTGAGACCTGCAGACATGTAAAACAAATAGTTTTAGCAATAGCAGATACTTCCAGTTTACAATTACACTGACAAAACACTCCTACTATGGGATTACATTCTAACTCTTGGAGAGTAAGAGCAAACTTTCTTACACTTCCTAAAGTGTACCTTGTGTAGTGTCTTGGGCAGCCAGGTTCAGTGTGCAATTGATATACTCCTATACACCAATCATGCATTATCAAGTTAACTTTTTTCACTCGACAATAGTACATGCAGTTTCTGTAGGCGTCCCAAAAAGCTGAAGAGAAATATTTGTACATTTTAACACTAGTTATACAGTGGTCAACAGTGTCTGGTTCAGCTCCTCTAAAATAACCAATGTTTTCTGCAGGTATTATTTCCCAAAAGAAATTCTCTGAACATCCACATGCTACAGAACTTATATCATTGTCAGGTGTTATAGAAGAAGCTTGATTATATGAAGCAACACTTTGTAAAACTGGACGCATGTAATAGTCATAAGGTGGAGTTTCTGTGGTTTGCTCCACAAGCATAGCTTCTAAACTTTCCATGTTAAAATGGTTGCTTAAATCTAACCAGATACTAATAATCTGGTGAACGTGACGCTATGAGTTAAGAAATCTGGTACCACTTTTTTTTCTGTTCCAACTTAATTTCTTCAGCGCCGGATTTTTTATTTTTTGTCGTGAACATGTACAGCGTTCACTTTTGTGAAAAGTTTTTTGGGTGATACAGTTCACTTTTCTTACTTTTTTATTAGTTTTTTTCATGATACAGTACACATTTTTTTTACCTTTGTTTTTTATTTGAAAAATGTTCATTTGAACAAAAAATATTTTCCAGTTTAACACTGTTTTCTATGGAAAAAAATGTTCATTTGAACAAATGTTCGTTTGAACAATTGTTCAAATGAACATTTTTCAGTTTAACACTGTTTTCTATGGAAAAAAATGTTCATTTGAACAAATGTTCGTTTGAACAATTGTTTAAATGAACATTTTCCATTTTAACACTGTTTTCTATGGGAAAAAATGTTCATTTGAACAAATGTTCGTTTGAACAATTGTTCAAATGAACATTTTCCAGTTTAACACTGTTTTCTATGGGGAAAAATGTTCATTTGAACAAATGTTCATTTGAACAATTTTTCAAATGAACATTTTCCATTTTAACACTGTTTTCTATGAAGGAAATTTGTTCATTTGAACAATTTGTTTAAAAATTTTTTTCTTTCAACGAAATGTACAACTGGAAGTGAAACTAGAAAAAGAAACCATTTTTTATATAGAAAGGGGTAGGGTGCTTACACCGTCTTCACATACTTGTCTCTTTATGTACTGATAGGTTAGACCTTGTTTCCTTTGAGAGTAAGTCGTAACGCTGTGGTTAACTACTTTAAATCCTTTGTTGACTACCGTGACAACATTTTCACTGTCCAGTACTTCTTTGTACTTTTCAGTGGTCAGGGGGTTTTGTTTTTGAATTACACCTTTGCAACTCATTTTAACGGGCACATTTACTCCTGTGCCTATGTAACATTTGGAGTTCAAGGCAGTCATTTCATCACCTTCCCACTCCACTTTGAATAACCCGGGGGTTCTCTTGTCAAACGCCAGACGGCTCTTACAGCATGGTTGAGGCAGCCACAGCTCACCCAAAACTTTGGTCTGAACATAGGTCTCTCTGTGGTGACTGTTGTCACATGATTCAGAGGGCAACCATTTGTGACGTTCTCTGAAGAAAGCTTCACGTTTTTCAGGAATAATTACGTCTTCTATTTTCTCTGCACTTAAAGCAAAGTAAAAACTGTCAGTGTCCATTTCACACATTTCAAAATCTTTCTCGTCTATGTATTCAAGGAGAAAGTCGTAATAGAAAGCCAACATTTTAAGTTTGGCATATTGGTATACCATGAACCCTATTTGAACTGGGAGGTCGTAGGTGATGGAGGTGGGCAAACAGGACAGTTCTACCGTGTTGTCACTTATGTCTTGCACATCTTGCACTGACCAGTGCATGGCCAAACGTCTTGCCTTAGAGGGGTGAAGATACTTTGTTTGAACAAAGTTTTGTTTGTTGCATATGGTTTTTCCGTATGAACCATTTCCCAAAAGTTTGTACAGATCTGACAAAATCTTACAGTCTATATTTTCGTCTCCCTTCCTCCTAGCTTTGGTTACTTCGTCCATGAAGGGTAAAAAAGTCTGTTCTGGTGTGTATTCTACGAGAAGGTGTACTGTCGTAACTACCAAACCTTTCTCCAGGTACCACTTCAAGAGAGGAGTTCCCAACAGAATTCCCTCTGCGTGGTAGCTGCCTATAAGTTGGCGTTGCGGTTGTTTTAGCTTACCTGCTGCTTCCAGGTAACGTTTCATATGTTCACCTACGTCTTTTTTTCCTACTAAACAGTTTTTGAAAATAGGTGTCATTTCACTGAATTTTTCTTTCAAGGATTCAGGTGTTTCTATGTCTACCTGAATAAGTCCAAAAGTTGTTCCTTTAGAAACCCCTCTCAGTATTTCATCCTGACTTTTTCTGCCTTGGCACAACGGTCTTTTAATTTCCCATTCACTTTTTGTTTCTCTGCACAAGTTTTCAGTTTTTTCTTTCAACCACATACACTCATACTTTTCCTCTACTTGGTAACCTAACGACTGAAGATATAGGGTAGTCAAAATGGTATTTTGGTTTTTTTCTTCTAACCATGCCTTTCCATTGGGGTCTCTCAAAACTGATTTAGTGAGGTGACATATGTGACCATGCCAGTAGCACCCGTGAAACTGGTATACTTTTTTTGAAGCTGGATTATAACCGTCCACTTTTATTTTCCTTGAACCCAATACTACTTCCCCGTAGTTGTATTGGTGTAATATCTTGACTTTGTCTGTCACAGTTTTGTATCGCAACCATTCTGTGGCTGAGTAGCTAATTTGTTGACTGCAGACAGCTTGAAAATCGTTTTCTTTCCTGCGCACCACATAATAACCTGTGCAGTGCTCTTCACCCATGCACTTGAGGTACAAGCTGTTAGCATCTACCCCTACTATGTGTCTGCATACTTTGCTTTGTGACCCGTATTTTTTTTGTCTTATTCTTGTTTCTCCACTTTTGTGATGTCTGTGAAAAATAATAGAGGGACCCCCTACTAAGTTGCGTCTGAGCAAGGAGTGAACATCCTTTTCTTTCTCACCAAAAAGAATGTAAGGAGTGGCATTAGGTGCAGTGTTGTTGAAAAGAAACTTCAAGGTTAAACCTGGCAAAGTTAAACCGTCTTTGAACATGTCTACCCCACGATCTATAAAAAATTTTGTGTGCTCGTTTATGGCTAAAACAAAGGGTTTAACATCCAGGTTGTTGTAATATATCAAGTAGTCCTTCATAGTTTTCATTTTGTTTTCTGTCCAGACCTTTTTACATTCAAGATAATCTTCTTTGCTTATTCCACTACCCGACAAAGAACTGTAGAAGCAGTGGCGTGGAGGAAGAGCTTTGTTGTTCAGTTTTCTTATGTTGTCCATCCACTCGTAGGGAAAAAAACCTTTTTCAGCTTTCCCTTTTAGAAAGGCTTTCAGGTAGTTTGCGTAGGAATAACCTGGTGCCAAATAGTTAAACATGTCAAGGAAAAGAAGATGGTCTGTGTACACTGCTATGTACTTGTTGCATTTTTTTATGGTTTTCATTTCTGTTTTGTCTGTGTCTATAAAAAAAGAATGAAATTCCTTTTTTATTAAATTAATGTCATACTTTCCAGAGTTGAAACCTAGAACAGGGACTCTTTCTATGTAGGTAAGAAGTTTTTCCTTCACTTCAAGAACATGGGAGATTTTTTTTTTGGGATTTTTTTTGTTCTTTGCTGGAAAAACTTTGCTAGCTTTATGTTCTAGTTCCTTTTGTTTTTCTTCTAGAGAGTCTAGTTCGTCTAAAACATCTCTAAAATTCTCTTTCACCTGTTCTCCTATCAACTGCCCCAAGTTGTTTATGTGTTCCAACACATTTTTAACCAAAGGATCGTCGTCCCTGTTGGAATTTCTGACAAAACACACTGGTTCTGTATGACCAGGAAAATCAGAAGCTACACTGGCAGAAAGGGGTATGTGAGTTTTTTCTATCACAGTGTTAGCATTTTCTGGGGACGAATTTTCAGGTTGGACGAAATAGCTTTCAAAGTCAAAAACAATTTTATAGGGGTATATTTTTTTCTCAGGTGAACAAACTATTCCCAGTTCCTCTAAAACTTGAAAAACTGTTTTGGATGGATTGTATGCTCCACCTTTGTACCTGAAGCTGACTTTGGTGCAATCTTTTTTCACCCCATTGTGTTGTTTCAAAAGGAAGCTACGAGTGAAAACTTTATGACACTTTTCACAGGGGTACATTTTACCATACAGTCCCATGTTAGTTATTAAACTTACATGGTTTCTGTGTAAGTTCAAGTTGATGATTTTTTTGGATGAACACATGTTTGACCTTATAATTTTAGGGCGCCCCTTTCTTTTACCAAAAGAGGGAAGGTAAAAAATTCTTATGTTAACTTCAAACATTTTTTCTAACCTGTCTAAATCTCTTATGTTAACACCCTCAAAAGTCTCCTTGTTCACCCCTGGATAGGCTTCAAGGAAAAGCTCTTGAGTTTTTTCTAAAGATTCATACAGGAAGAAAGACAGACATCTAAAGAAACACAAGTTGTCCTTGTACGCCCTTTTGGTTTTAGGGTCTCTGTGAAAGTGTTGCATTCCTCTTTGTCTTAAACCTGGTGGAACAGTTTTCATTTTACCTAAAAGATATTCTCCTCCCGTAGCCCTTATGAGTGTGATGTTGGCGTTCACGTTGCCTATTACACTCCATTTAGTAGAGGGTCTTTGAGTGTCTTCTTTAATGTTGTTTTCTATTAAATCTAAACACTCTGCAAAGTCTTTGTCGTCCCTTATAAAAATGTAAGGGTCTCTATGACTTTCACTGTCATAGAACAAAGACGAGTTGTTGGCAGAAGCATGAAAGTACATGACTTTCTTTTCTTCTTCCTCCTTAGAGGAAGACAACAACCTTCCAAAAGAGACAGCCACTTTGTAAGCCATAACTTGATTTCTATGAATAGAGGTAAGCGCCTCTGTTACCTGTTTGGCTCCCAAGTCTTTGTTGAAACTTGTCATTCTGACGTTGAAAATGGACTGAAGCTTACCAAGCACAGCCAAACCTGAAGCTATGGACTTGAAGTTGTCACGGTAACTGCTTTTATGCAAAGAATTTTTTTCTATTTCTTTTGGAAGTTCTAAGCTGTCGGAAAAAGTTTCTCTTCTACAAGAATCTGAGTTACATAAAGTTTTTCCACTGTTTTCTACAGTAACCAAACGTGGAGGTCTAGGGGTGTTACACATTGGACAGTTGACGGTGTAAAGTTGTTTTACCTTTTTGGGCGGCATTTTTTTTAAGGTTTCTTTTTCTTGTTTCACTTTATGTTCTATGTACAAACTTATAACTAAAACCTAACCTAAGTATACATGGAGTACATATGGAACTTAAACCTACGCTGGGCTATGTTGACTAAAAACGGAGTACATCTAAATCTAACTACAAATTAGCTGATATACATGATAATGTAAAAGCACTGAACAAGGAGCTGTTGACCAGACACTATACAAAGTTGACCACTTACCCAGAGTAGAAATCGGTCGTTTCGTCTAGGAAGGGCCCAACTCGTGATTTTATGTCCTCCAGAATGAAGGGGGACACAGTGTGTCCGCAGTGTGTGGCTGAGGGGGGCATTCTGAAGCTGGAAGACACCGAGGCGTTCATTTCCTCCACGTAGCTGGTTGTTCCTATGTGAACTTTAGGAGTTCCCTTGTACAAGTTTACCAGGACCATAGCCCGGCCTCCACTGGGGTCGGTGCAGTCTTGGTTCAAGGACAACAAAAGATTATCCACCTTCCTCTCTCCAAGGGCAGCTAGGCGGTGTAACTCCTTGTACTTTCCTAGGATGCACTCTATCTGGTCCACTAAGTTCCTGAATTCACGCGCCTCTAGGTTTAAGCACCGCTCGTAAGGTTTGTCCAGGTAGTTTCTCAAGCATACTCCCCTGATGCTAGGTTCCCTGTATATTTCTATGCAGGCGTTGTTATCCCCTTCCGGATAAAAAACTTGGTTGGGGGCAGGTGACTTTTCTTGGAAACCAAATCGAGCAGGCCACTTTTTTACCACCAAAGGCACTGACCTAAAGCCCACAAGCTTGCTGGAAGAACTGGGGGCAGTGCCCTCCCCAAACTTTTGCCTGTGTGACTTGTCTTTAGGAGACGGAACACCTGGGACAGAACCAATGGGCTCGGCACCATAGGATGAAGTCGCTGAGGAATCTGAAGCAGGGGTAGAGACAGGGGTTTTCTTGTGGTAGGCGCGCTTCTGTCTTTTTTTCTTAGGCTCCCCTTCTCTCTCACTGGAACAGTTTCTTTTTTCCGGCGGGCTTTTAAGAAGCAGCTCCTCTACTGGAACCGGGAGAGAGTACAGAGGAGAAGGGCCGGTTAAATCTATAACCTCTACCTGCGAATACCCCCCGCGGTGAGCAGGTGAAGGTGTCCCTTGTGTTAAGTCCACCACTTCTATGGGTTTAACTGCCGGTGATGAGGTTGTAAGGTCTATAACCTTAATTGGACTGACCTGGGGAGAAGGTTCCTCCGGAGTCACGGGTGAGTAAGAGGCGGACGTAGGTGCTTCAGTGGGGGGTTGGTAGTTCAAAGGTGCCGGGGGATTGATGTATTCCCTGATGTCAAAATCGCCGTCGCCAGCTTCCTGAGGAGAGCGATCCCGGACGCGATCCAGGAAATCAGTGATTTCGCCATGAAGAGCTGCAAGAGCGGCTTCCTGTTCTCCTGCATCAGGCACTTCAGTTGGAAGCCGAGCAGGAGTTGCAGGTGGTTTATCAGGTGAGGCTGGAGAGGTAGGAGGAGGGGCGATGCCCGACGCCTTTTCCACTGTCTGTTTAGAAGTAGTAAAAGTTAGTGGAGCCAGTTTTTTAGCTCCTCCTCTCCTGACACTAAGTCCCGTCTTCATGCGACCAGGCATTGTTCTCCTTGAAGATGAAAGGGTGGCAGGGCTGGAAGGTGCAGGAGCAGGACGGCGAACAGCAGACAAACGTCAGAAAAGGTTTGATGAAGATCGAGCAGCTCAAGTCTACTTTATAGTAACTATCCTGATACGATGCTGGGACGTTCCCTTGTCGTTCAGATAACGTACAACCACGTCCATGAGTCGTAGATAACCGTGCTTTTCCATTCATAGTATGTTTTACACTTAGTCAGTGTTGTTTTGGAAAAAAGTAAAAAAGCTTAACTCAAATAAAAAACGTGATAACGTTCAGTCAACGTTCAGGGTGAGGCTTGTAAAACGAATCTTGTTGTTACCATTCTGTAATTAACGCAGACCATTCGTCATTTATCAGAACTAGCTTCTCTCAAGCAGACATGGCTAACTTTTGTCCTTTGCCTTTGTCTTTGACCGTAGGTCACAAAAGGCGTCAGGAGGTGTTTATTTCAGACATCAGGAGGGGCGTAGAAGAAGGTAAGGTGTGGGCTGTGTGGAAATTCTGTCCTGAAAATTTGAACAGGGATCTTTACATCCCTCCTAACTGTAACTTCAAACAATGCTTTTTGCACAACCAAACCACTGCATTGGTTCCTGGTGGACCCTCTGTGAAAAAACTTATCTCAGAAAATGGGGAAAGTTTTTTTTCAGGTGTTCTTTTGGGACATGGTGCCATGGTACACTTGATGTCTAGACATTCCATTTCCTCTGGAAGTTCAAAGAAATTCATTTCAGACAGACAAAAACCCTTTTTTCTAAGGGATCAACCTTTGGGGGGAGGGCCTGGTAATTCAGTTTTCATCGATTCTACTATGGTGAAGGCTTTAATTAAAGCCACTTTACTTCACCCAGACAAAATTACACACTCTTTAGGTTCAAAAATTTTCTATGAAAGAGGATTCAGGACAGAGATTGGACACAATTACCATGGATGCTGTCATGTTGTGAGAGTTATTACTGAAATAACTACCTCCCATGAAAAAGGTCAGCTGAAGGTGGTAACAGCCTACCCCGTATCTAATTTTTGGTCCTCCTAATAAAACTGAACAAAAATAAACGATGATCCTCCGGGTAAGGCCCCTGGGCCAAACCCACCCTTCCACATGTTTTCCCCTCTTTTCAGAACGCTCAGGCACTGACCCTGACGTTTGTTTCGTCCTTGAGCAATAAATCATTTCAGGAAAGTGCGATAAGGAAAGACTGACAGGTTTCCTATAAAGGTTAAACGGGGACTAAACCATCGTTATTTGACACAACAACCTTCGCCCTACTATGTCGCGTTACTCCCTGCAGCGTGTATTAGAACAACGTCACCCCGACGACACTCAAGTTCTGACATACGTGAGGGAAAGAAATGAAATTATATGTTGCTCTTCAATTTGTTTCAGGTACGTGTGCAAATACTTGAAAGAATGTGTTCTTCACCGGAAAAAATTATACTTAGTTTTTTCTTCAGTGCAATCAAGTTTTACATCCAAAGACAGAAAAACCTTGAGGAAAATGGTTTTGAGTCATAACTTGTCGAAATTTTCAGCGGTGGAAACCTTGGGTTATGCCCTGAAGCATGGAAGAAAGGGAAAAGGCCCACTGAAAAACCCCTTCCATGTGGAAGCATTGAAAGCGGCAGAAGAGCATCACGCCAAAGAAAATCCCCGCCTACTTAACCAGCGTCTTCATTTCTTCATGTCTATTTTGGAACTTCTAGCTGAGTGCTTAGAAACCAAAACTTTGTTTTCCTCCTGCCCCATATTTCACATCCCATCATCGTCCCTGGATCGTTTCAGTGTAGAGGAGAAGGAAAAAGTTTGGTTTTATCTGGCTATGTGGTGCACCCAGCTTATCTCCCTTACTCACTGTTTTCACCACAATCAGCTCGCTTTACACTCAACGTCATAACAAATTTAAACGAACGAAGAACGATGTAACATGCTTACCTAAACAGGGGGAAGGGAACGGGAGAGATATATAGAATAGGATAGAATAGGGTAGGATAAAATAGGGTAGGGTAGGGTAGGGTAGGGTAAAAAAGGGTGGGGTTGGGTTTAAAAAACTATGGGGTGGGGGGGTGGGGGCACCCCTCAAGTATGGGGGGTTTGGGGCTTGTTGGCCCGGGCTGGCCGCCCAAATAACCCACCTAACCCACCCACCCACCCACCCACCTAAACCACCTACCCACCTACCCTACCCTACCCTACCCTACCCTACCCTATATAAGTCAACTGTATGCTTTCTAGCCTGTCATAACCTGCCTGCCTTCCTACCTGCCTGCCTTACTTGCTCAACACCTTTTATTTGGACGCTATGGAGTTTCACCTTTCGGACGAGTTGTTATTCAAGGTCAGTGGAAAAATATCTGAAAAAGACTACCCTCGATTAGGGGTTTACTTAGGACTTAGACTAAGTTTAATGGATTACATGGAAAAAATACCGTCTCTTCGTTCTATGGGGAGAGAAATGCTTATTTCATGGAGCAGAAAGAACGTGCGTTGCAAGTGGATGGTATTGAGACATGCATTAAGTGACATAGGTCGTTACGATCTAACTGATTATTGTAGATGGTACATGGGATATTACAACGTAGTGGACCATTGTGAAATTCCTCCAGAACAGTGGAAAGTTGATACTTTGTTCGTCAACCTGGCAGACAAGTTCGAAATGCTTGACTGGAGGAAACTGGGAACTCAACTTGGATTGAGCGACCACGAGCTTAACCTGATATCCACCCCTGTTCCAGGGAAAAAAGGTGTCACAAATCCTGTTTTCGAAGTTCTGATGGTTTGGAAATATAGAGAAATATCTCATCCAAGCTGCCTAATAGCCAGTCTATACAACATGGGACTTTCTGATGTAGCTCTTTACGTGGAAGGTTTGAACAAGGGTTCTACTGGTTTAAAAGAGGACGAGATTGCTCCTTTGGTCACTTTGGTTTAAGATATCGTCCAACATGGATCACAAGGAAAAGGAGATCATTTTTGACCCACGTCTACAAAGCCCCTTCACAATGATCATAGCTGGACCTACTTCTTGTGGAAAAAGTCAACTTGTTTTCAAGTTGATTAAAGGTGTAGACGAGCTTGTTACTCCAAAAATACACGACATATACTACTGCTACAGTCAATGGCAAGATGGATTCGACGAAATGGTGAAGTTGGGGGTTAAGTTTAACAAAGGTCTTCTTTCAGAAGACTTTTTGTTCGAGGATGAAAGAGACGTGACTAAACATGGACTGGTCGTAATAGACGATCTCATGGATCCCGAGTACGTTCCCACCATAATGAAACTTTTCACTGTGGGCTCTCACCATCGCAGTTTAAGTGTAATTTTTATTACTCAAAACTTGTTTTTCAACAATCCTGCCTTCAGAACCTTGAGCTTAAATGCACACTACCTAGTTGTTTTTAAAAACCCTAGAGACATGAGTCAGATAGGGCACATTAGCAAACAGGCCTTTCCAGGACAGAAATCCTTTTTGACGGAGGTATATAACTCAGAAACCAAAGAGAAACATTCATACATCCTATTGGACTTTAAGCAGAGCACACCTAACGAGCTTAGGGTAAGAAACATCATAACAACTCCTTGGAACACCTTGGTTTTCATTCCTCAAGCTTCAGCTTCGAAAAGAAAAAGATAGAATGGTGACCAAAAGATCTCCTTCTGGAGGAAAATTTAAAACAATTAGGAAACATTACCACTTGTTGAAACACATATCCAAGTGTTCCTCGGCAGAGTGTTCCCACATTATCAAAGGTCTCAGCGATGAGGTCATTAGGTTGATGAGTCAAATTTGCGTCAACGTAATGAACAAAAACCTGTTGCGTAACGAGTCCGACGCAGTCAAACGTTTATCACCCTACAAGAAAGAACTCAAGTCAGTCACAAGGCACAAGGCTACCGTTAAGCAGAAGAGGAAAACCTTTGAGCAAAAGGGTGGATTTTTGGGAACCATTTTGGGCCTCGCCTTACCCCTGATAACAGGTCTCATAGGAGCACGTCGATAAAAAATCATGTCTTATTCAAGGATGGCCCTCGTAAGGGCGGATCTTGTTCCCCGAGAAAAAAAACCTTCTTTTGTTAGTCCTTCCTCTCCTCCCCAGCCTGGACCTAGTGTTCAAGACCAGTACTACAGCACTCAACTTTTAAGAGAAGGTTTAACTCCTGATTCCAGCCTGGTTCAAGTCCTGAACCACCTTCAAAGTAAAGCACATGAGGTGCTTAACTCTCCTAACCTCAAACTGAAGGAAAAGTTAAGGCAGTACAATCAACTTATGATAAAGTCGGGAATTTTAACTAAAAAAGCCAAGGCCTTAGGACAACGTAGGGAAGGTCCCTATCCTGGTCGAGCAGTAGGACAAGGCCCTGCAGGAGCAGCAGCAGCAGTAGCTGGGGGTGTAAACAATTCTTTAGAAGACACCGACGACGGCGACGACGATGATGACCACACTTTCACAGAGACTAGAGACGATCCACCACTTCCTGACGATTCAGACGGAGACAGTGTAGACGAGTTCAAAGGGGAGGAAGGCTTTAAACCTCGTGCAAGAGACAACACAGAGGGTATGGACGCCGACATAAAAGAAAGAATACCTGCAAGTTACAGAACGACTGCTAAAAATCTCTACAGAGAATTATCTCGTCACGGAAGTGAAATTTTGAATTGGAACAGAGACGGAGAAATATATGTTAACGGGGAACGTGTGCCTGGAACTGACATAACAGATTTGTTAGCTTTTGCTGCCCGACCAAAGTCTTTGAAAAAGGACCAACCTAAAGGAAGCCAGGTTTTCATGAGAGCAGTTAAAAGGCTGAACCCCACCTTAAAATTCGTCAAAAACAAGTCGGCTTTTGCAGGGCACAGTCCTTCCTTTGCTGCCAGTCCCTTGAAAAGAGCTTCCCCTATTAAGAAGAGGAAAGTAAGTCAAAAAGGAACTGGACGTAAGTTTATATGGCGCACAAGGCTTTGAAAAAAGATGTCCTCAGGTTTTACACAGATCCTAAACAACCTGGAAGTTTCACCAGCATATCTAAACTTCAACGTCATCACTTCAAGAAAACAAAGAAAAAAAACATAGAACAAGCTTTGGAAGATGTAGACGCTTACACCAGACACAAACCTTACAAGAGAAGATTTCCAAGAAGAAAAACACAAACATGGGGGATAGACAAACAGTGGCAACTTGACCTCATAGACATGCGAGAATTTTCAAAGGAAAACAAAGGATACCAGTACATTCTAGCGGGAATAGATGTTTTTTCAAGGTATGGTTTTGGACAACCTGTGAAAAGTAAGAGAGCTGATGACGTGACAGAGGCTTTCAAAAAAATGAGCAAAGAAAGAAAACCTCAACAAATTCAAACTGACAAGGGCAAAGAGTTTGTCAACAAAATTTTCAAAAAACACTGTGAAGATCAAAAAATCAATTTTTTCACAGGAGAGAACGACGACGTGAAGTGTGCCTTAGCCGAAAGGTTCAACTCTACTTTACAAGGAAAAATGTGGAGATGTTTTTCTCATTTCAATAACTACAAATGGGTTGACTTGCTGCCCGACTTGGTTAAGTCCTACAATTTGACTTACCACAAATCCTTAGGAGCTGCCCCTTCAGACATAAATAAAGACAACTCTGAAGTCTTGTTCTACAGGTTGTACGATCAACCTCAAAAGAAAAAAGTTCCTGTCCTTCAGTTAAAGAGAAAAAATCAAGTGCGAATGTTGAAAACAAAGAAAACATTTAACAGAGGGTACGAACCTAACTGGACTGAGGAAATATACACAGTCGACAACATTTCGCCCAAAGGGTACCACCTGAAAGATCTCCTTAGAGAAGAGATAAAAGGAAGCTTCTACGAACCTGAAGTTCAGAAGGTGCAAGTCCGTCACGGAAGACGCTACAACATAGAAAAAATAGTAAAATACAGAGGAAAAGGCAAGAAAAGAGAAGCCTTGATCAAGTGGAAGGGTTATGGAGACAAGTTTAACTCTTGGGAACCTGTCAAAAACATAAACAAATGGCGTTTACCTTAACTTTACCTAGTAACTCATCTATGAACGTTTTTCCTGACAACACTTTAACTAGTTACAATACAATTTTGGCAGAATACATTAACTCTCCTACTCAGTTAGAGTGTGCTCTTCAAGAAATAACCTGTCCTACCACGTGGTACAACGTCAAAGAAGAACCCATTCTCTTGGTACAGGGAGAAAACGACCTGACAAACAACCTCCGCTCTGTAGTAGCTTTATTGAACAAACGCAGAAGAGAATTTTTTCCTCTGGAAAAACCAGGAGCCCATAGTGTCTTCAGTAGAGCTTCAAGCTCTACATCAAATTTATCAGCCCAATCTGCTTTGAAGAGAGGAGTAAAAATAACAAAAAACCTACGTCATGTCAACCCTGTGGGATCGACTGAAACCATTCCTCCTGCTGGTCCTGCAAGTGAAAGTCCACCGACTCCTGCTGCTGCGACTGAAACGCCATCTGGAGGATTCACTTCTAACCAACCCACGCCAGAGAAGGAGGAAAAGGAAGAGGAGGAGGGTGAGGGGGAGCGTGACACGGCAGGCAGAGAGAAAAGGGAAATATCGTCGGCTGTGGCTGAAGTGATGTCTATGGATGACAGGGAAAAAAGGTCTCTTTCTTTTTTTGAAGAAAAGGCCGTCTTCACAGACTCTGCTAATGTTTCTCCTCTCTCTCCCAGTCAGTTACAGGCTGTGAAAATATGTACACGCTTCAAGGAAATTAGCAGATACCTGTCTAAGTATTACTTCAAGGAAGGTAGTATCTACAATATGTTTACCTTAGAAGGTGTGAACCTGGAAAGCAACTCAGAGTTGATAGGATACTTGAACAGGACCATAAATAAACTACAGAGCATGTTGGTGAGAAAACTAAGAAACTACAGGAAAAACAACAAAGCCACCGTGTTTCACTACAACAAATACACAATGAAAAGTGTAGTTTCCTTGCCTCCTGGTGTGGTCATGCAACTCCCAGAAAACTTAGGGAAACAATTAGGTTTTGACGGAAGTGTTTTCCTAAGTGGAAAAACACAAAGCCCCTACGTGGTAGACCTTCAGTACAAAAGTCGATGTGCTTTCGTGTACTCTGACATAGTCAAGCACAGTCTTGTGGGTGACTCTAAAGCACCCCTTCTGAGGCAAATCAACATAAATCGCTACAACGGTGACATGCAGACCATAAGTTTCCAGAACTTGATATATCTGCCAGTCACTAAAACCACCTTCAGGCAGATAGGGATATACTTAAGAGACAAGACTGGGGAACTTATACCATTTGAAAGCGGATCAGTGTCGGTGGTACTTGCCTTCAGACCTCTTCAAGGATAGGAGTATATTACCATGCTTCACTACTATGGAACACCTCCATACCTGGCCCCTAGGGGTCAGTACGCTGAATACTACAGAAAATCACAGTTTGGGAACGGTGCTTTACCAGCGTACGGTGGCAGGGGCAGACAAAGAGGGCACGGACTTGGTTCGTTAATAGGTGGTTTACTGAGAGGAGCTGTTCCCCTCTTAAGTAAAATAGGACGCTCGGCTGCCAAATCTGCAGGCAAAGCCTTGCTTACTACAGGAGCTGGAGTCTTGTCCGACGTGGTAACAGGAAAAGGCTTCAAGAAAAGTGTAGTTAGGAGAAGTAAAGCTACAGGGAAGAACTTACTCAAAAGGGCTGCTTCTTCTGCTCAAGGATACATAAAAGGTACATCTGAACCTCCTCCAGTCAAACGACGAGCAACCGGCAAGCTCGGAGGACGTAAGGGGCAACGCGGCAGAGGTAGAGGACAAGCTAGAGGAAGGACCTTGTTCTAGTCATGAGTCTCCTTCATCCCAAGGGTCAGGTATGTGCAGTAGGTGAACTAGACCTACACGCCTTGCCTGTCACTCAAAAGGACATATTAAAGTGTCAAAAAATAACCAAAACTACCAACAATGCCCTGACTCCACACACTGAATCATTTGACTTCACCTTCGAACCAAGCAACCTGTACACAGACCTCTCAGAAACTGAGCTGTACATGGAACTGGAAGCCGTGGCGGCAGACGGAACAACTCACCTTGCCGTAGGCATAGAAGCTGCTCCAGTCAACAACTTGGCACACGCTCTCTTTGCTTCCTGTCAGTTGCTGATAAATGGGGAGAAAGTCACCGGCAACAATGAAGACTATGGTCTCAAGGCCTACATTTTGGACACAATTTGTTGCAACAAAGAAGACAAAGAGACTCGGTTGAAAGGGTGTCAAAAGTACATGAAAGACACCTGTGGTCACATGGAAGCCAGAGCGGGCGAAAATGCTGGATGGACGGCACGGAGAGCAGAGTTCAGTGCCCGCAACAAGCATGCCTTAGTAATGGATTTAATTAAACAGTGCAAGGTGCTGCCTCCGAACTGTGAAATCAAGTTCATATTTGAAAAAAAATAAGCCCAATTACTACATGATGCAAGCAGCTGATCAAAACTACTGGGTCAAAATCACCAAAGCTGAAATGACACTTCTCCAAAAATGTGTCGACGACGAGGTGGTGAAAACTCACGTCAGCAGTGTCAGGAATCCACATTGGGGCCCTTTCAACTATCACATAGCCAGGTGTAAAGTAACTAAACACACTTTGGATGGCGGCTCACAAGACTACAGTTGGACTCAACCTGACACTACTCAGATCCCCACCAGGATAGTCTTGTGTATGATAAAGGAAACAGCAGCTGCTGGGACTAAGACAGAAAATCCTTTCAACTGCAGGCATTTCAACGTGAAGGAAATATGCGTGAGATATGACGATCAAAAGTTTGAGTTGAAGACCGACTTCGAAACAGGCAACTGCATCAGAGCCTACTGTCAAATGTTCATAGACAGTGGGCTGTCGGCTTTGGGGCAAGACTGTGGCATAACTTTGGAAGATTTCAAAGATGGATATTCCTTCTTTGTTTTCGACCTCACCCCAGACAGAGCACCTGAAGACAGTCGTATAAATCTCATCAAGCAAGGAAAGCTGGGCATTTCCCTTAGGTTTGCCGCCCCGACTACTCACGCCATATCTGCCGTCTTGTGTTCCTTCTACGACAACAACATCCAACTAACGGCTGACTGTCTTCCTGTCACAGACTACCACATGAACTGAGAAAAAAAATGAGAACTTCAGACATAACAGGTGCACTGGGAAACCATCCACACACAAGGCGTTTCTACCTGGGAACTTTTGCCAGTAATCAATGTCCTAAAAAACCAATTCCCTCTACATGTTTCGTCAGTAACACAGATCCAAGCTCTAAACCTGGTCAGCACTGGGTGGCATTTTACGTTTCTCATAACGGGAATGTATTCTACTTTGATCCCTATGGCTTACCTCCGTTTACTATATATCACCAAAGGTTCATGCAAAAGTCGTCAGATGGTCACGGGTCGTTCAGCAGAAAACAAGAGCAAAACTTTTACGCTAAAACGTGTGGAGCCCACTGCATTAACTTCCTCATAGAAACATGTCGGACCAAGGATCCACACCACACTGTGAAAAGGTTTTCTCAGGTCCCCTTCAACTTAATGGACAAAATAGTCAGGCCCTTCCTGAGAAAAAGAGAGAAGAAGAGGCAATGAATTTCGAGATGAGTCCAGAAGAAGTAGCAGTCAAAGCAGACGTGAGCAATCTTTTGGTGAAAGGAAAAGTTAAACGTGAACTGGACGTGATAGACGGGCTTCAGAGCACGGCGGAAGTAATAGACAAGATTCTCATCATCATGGCCGAGTTAATGGACAAAGTGGTAGCCCTGGAGGAGAACGACATAGGAAGAAAGGCCTTGAAGGATTTAATGGAGAGAATGCGGGCCTTAGAGGACCGTAGTCAAAGTCCTACTCCAGCCAAGTCCGGGTGCAGTTGGTACTGCAACAAGAATTCATTTTCCATATAATATCCATGTACTCTGCTTGCAAAGCATATCTGATTATAATGATTCATACCTAGCATGTACTCTGATAGGAAGAAAAAATAAAAAGATTGAATTAAAAAAACCGAGTTGTGTCTTTGTTGCATTTAATCTCATATCAAAATAATGAGTCATAAGTATTGCGTAAATTCATAGGAACATTGCATCAGAAAATGAGTCATGGTTATTGTGTAATTTCTTTCAAGGATTGCACAATACACCCTCATACGTAGGTCATACGTTTTTGCAAGTAGGTTAGTAGGTCACTTCCGGTTTGTAAGTAGGTCAGCTCTAGGTATTGCACAATTCTTTTAATTTATGTAACTAGGTCAGGTCACTAGGTCAAATGGAATCCAGCTCTCTGATTGGTCGAAAAAACTAGGTCATAACCTTATGACGTCACTTCCTGTCAAATCCAGCCCTCTGATTGGTTAAAACTAGGTCACTTCCGGTCTACCAGTAGGTCATGACCTAGTTAGTAGCTAATCCATTGCGCTCAGTTTGCATGTATATACTACTAATATACATTCTCATAAAAATGCTTCCAAGCATTGCACTCCTCAGGGGATCTCCTAAATCAGATTTACCCATGCCCATAGCTGTGTATACAAGGTAAATCTATACACCTTGGATGCCTCTCTTGTGGTTCAATGAGAAGGATGCTGCAGGGCAGGGTGGGAACCAATAATCATATTGCTGTCAGGTCGTCTGTGTCCACCGCTCATGGAGGTTGTGGATCACGGGGTAGGAATCTATTGGCTTGATCTTGTCGGGGATGCAGGGCGTGTCCGCAGGCACTGCTTGGTGATGTAGCGATATGTCAGGCACCACATGGGGCCCACAAGAGGAGAGTCAGGAACAGGGCATGAGTGTCTAAATACAGATTACCTTTGGTGCTACATCAAGTATTCTCTGAATTCTGAAACCTGGTATAAACACCCCATAGCGTTATTGGAAATTAATGATTGTGTGATCTCAACTTTGTCACAGAGGCATGCCTTCAAAAGGTCATGTGATACACAGCCAAATGTGATTTCCCTAAAGATAAGATAGATAATCAAACATGGTGGACAAAGCAGACGCTTTAAAGCGTTTTTCCCGCCTTAAACCCTTTTTTTGTCCATAGCATTTAATACTTGCCCTGTTTTACATTTAGTAGTTCAATAATTGTGTTTAACTATGTTGATATGGGATAAAGGCCATTAAGTGCTTATGGAAGTCATTTATCAAACCCTAAGAAAGGGCCCTTGACAAACCCCATACAAACCCTAGGGCCACTCCAATTCGTACCAGGGATTCGTAGCGTTTGGGAAATAACTAGCAGGGAGGACTATTGGAACAACATGAGGACAGGAAAGAACTATTAGAAGACCATGCCAGACGGATGCCGCTTAGGCTAATCTGTGTGGTACCCAGCCTGTTCAGCTAAAAGAAATATTCTCTCCTGCCATTCCTGTAGACATACCTTTGATTTTGCTTTTTAGGAACATTTCTAACAGAGTGAAACTTTAGTATAGGTTTCTGCTAGGTCACTGTGCCCTTTTGGGAATACTTCCTACATTGTCTCATACAACAGACCAAGATGGTCAGCAGTATGATTGGAGTGGGTGCTTTCCACCATCAGTAGACCGGGCAGGGAAACCTAAATGCCACATCTCATGGGACACCACGATATGAGACTGTGAATTCAGGTCTTGACTTGGACCCAACGTCTTGTGCATTGAGGCTGATCAAGTGAATGCTCCTGAGAGTGGTCAACTAAATTTAGTCCTACCGTATTGGAAGTGTTGCTGTTAGGAGAATTCAGGTGCTTGTGCTGCTGAGTGGAGTGCCGACATTGCTCTTCATACCAAACCTGATCCCCATCCCCAGACTTGGTCTTGCATGAATTTATTTTTTCAGTCTCCCTAATTTCTTTTTCATTCTTGTGGTTTTTCTTCTTAGAAAAAAACTCTAACATGAAATAAGCTATCTAAATGCCAAGTAATGAATATTCATTCTTTGCTTATGTTTTCCTGACTGGAGGAAGTTAACTGCTATTGATTCTAATACTCAATGAGGGAGTGATATATATATATATATATATATATATATATATATATATATATATATATATATATATATATATTATATATATTATGTATCCACTATTTATAGTGGTTAAGGGCTGGAACTAGACATACTGCCCAATGCATAAGGAATGTGCCCTAAATGCCTATCTTTATCAACAAGATAAAAGGGACTCCTGGAGGCCCTTCAGAATGATCCCTTTTATTTTGCATATACATGTATGTCTGTTAAAAATATCACCCCCTAGATCAAGTCATCATTCTGTATTCACTCCCAGTCTAATGATGAATTCGTTTTAGGAGTGAAATTATTTAGAATATGTCATTGAAACGGTCACAGTGGGAAGAAAGTTGAAAGTTGTTCATTGTCAAAAATCTTTACCAAAATGCTTTTCATAGCGACTACAATCAACACATACATATACGACAGACATAAAGACTATTGTACAATCAGGGATCAGTTCTGATTTTGTGATCAGATAGTATCCATGAGCAACATTTTTTTATATCTTTATGTAATTCAAAATGATACCATTCATATAATTCTATAATGGAGAAAAATGATTGACTACTTATAATTACAACAAGCAGTACATAAACTACACATTTGTCTTATGCTTGAAGTCTAGCACAGTTTTACTATGTTGCATGTTGTTCCCGTAACAACATGCCCCTATACAGTGGGCTATGCTTGTATAATACCATGGTTGGCCTGTTGACTTTCAATTTTTCTTTTGCATTTCCTTTAAGCACCCTCAGTGGTGCGACTATCATATCTCCAATTCTAGACAGCTTATACAATTTTACCATAAACAATCTATCTCAACGTTCAGCAAGGCTTGTTATGTCACATTGTTCAAGCACCTCATTAACATGAATATCCTGTCTCAAACAAATGTTGGACAAGTCCAAATATTGCATCACCTCTGGAGCGCCCTGGCATAAATCTAAAGTGGTTGTCACATATTAGATTATTCTCTAGAGTACACTTCAGTCTTTGGCTACTGCCTAAAAGGAGACCTTCAGGCGCTGTATGTAGCCCAGGCCTTAAAGGGCCGCATAATGCCTCAAAACATATATTTATCTCCGTTATCATGATGCATTCATGAATGCAGTGTTGATGAATCTACACTGCATTCATGTATCATAATATAGCCTACAATGGCGTGATAATTTCTTAGGGCAGGCAAGATGCATGGTAGCAGAATTAGTGAGAAGCCTCATCAGGACTGGATGGTTATGGCACCCAACTGGGTTCATGCTTTATGCACACTATAACGGGAATACCAATAAAACACATGCCCTAATGCACTACGTGGCAGCTAAAGGGCTAGTCTAGGTTCCTGCCACCATCAAGGCTGCTTAATCACTCACACTAGTGCCATCCTCATCACGTGCGGTTTCAATTAAAGATGGTTAAGTCAATCTCTCTTTCAAAGATCCAATCCACAGAAGGCAGAATGGAAGCTCTGTCATCAACCGAACGGCCAATTCTTGGTAGCCTAGTCTTAAAGCCATGCCTTCACATCTGAGAAGATTACCGACAGGCTGATAAAGGGATCTTTGGGATTGAGGCACCATGTTCTGGCCTTGACAATAGAGTATATTAGATCATGCAGAAAATCAAATCAGTTCTTCCCTCTTTGCCGTCCGTTATAGGAAATAACAGTAGTTCCTGGGATTTGTGAGAGTTACAGATAACTATGGCCAAAATCTAATCAAAGTGCTTGCTATGCAGTCCATTGAAATCTATACCCTCCCTTTCAATCTTGAACATTTTTCCCTGGATGTTTTGATCACTAACATGAACAGTTTTGAAGATTGTTCCATTATTCAAAACGTCAACTCATGTTGATTAGAATATTAGCCTGTAACAGAGAGGATAGAACAAAGAATAACATATATTTTGGGTAAACACAGATGGTTCATTCTCCTTCTCCTTCTCTGTTTAAAGGATATTGTAGTATATATGTAAACTTGTGTATTTCCCAGTCTTCTCGACATCGCCGATTTAATAAAACTCTCACCTTTCTAGTCGCTAAATTGCAGGCTACATTCCTTATTTATATGCTACACTTTTTCTCTTACCTATATGACAAACTCCTGAAATGGCTTTACTACAGTGTATTGAATCAGCGATGTCAAAAAGACTGGGAAAATGCATTAGTGTATACATTATGTTGTGCAGCATGCCCATGGCCTCATTACTCCCTACGTTTGACTAAATACTCTCTTTCCTGTCCATTTTAATCCTGTTTTATTCCGAGATATGTGCCAATATTGGGCATCGAAATGGAATGATAACAGGCGATGGGTGATAAAAAGCCGGGTGCGTTGCCTTAAACCGTCTTCTTTCATTCAGTACAACATGAGGCCATTTCTCGAACACGTTTAGGCCGCTCCCCAATCGTAGTGGAAACCCCTACAAACTCTATATTCACTCCAAATCGTACCAGGAGTAGGCCACTCGTAGGGTTTGAGAAATGACTAGACTAGTTGATAAAGGTCATTCCCAATGCCCTCTCCCACCTGCATGGTACAGCAGTCAGTATACACCATGAAAGGACAGGGCGGCTAGCACTGAAACGCACATGCCCAAGTCCATCAGTCCCTCATGCTGATCAGAGAACCTTGCGTTGTAGATCTCTCTCGTCTCCTATTCTCACACACAATAGGGAATATAGGGTTCTAGGCAGTGCATGAAGGGCAATGGCCGTCAATAGTGGAGGCTCTACTACGCGATTTTTTAGTACATTCTCATCTTATAGTATCCCTATAGTGCCTAAGGTATAGGGTGTTGGCATTCCTATATTGTAAACATGAGATTCAAAATTGTAAACATGAGATTTCAGGGGTTATTTCATAGGTGATCTCTCTCCTTGTGTGCCATATTTACAAACTAACCTGCATCTGCATAGACTCTGTGATTGGGTGGGAGTTCAATATATAAAAATCAACACAGCAAAATATAAATAACAACATAGTCACACAGATTGCGGGGTCTCATACTGTAAAAATCAAACCTGTCTGATATTGAGTTGCAGAGAGACATCAGTGTGAAAGTCTGCAATATTTACATTAGGTCAACTTGATTTAGTAAACAAAAACATCTTTTGACAACAAAAATATGCCTGAGATCGTACGCAAACCCTTTCCTATATATACAAATAGGTCTCTCAACATTCTATTTCGACCTTGAAATGATAACAAACACTACTATTTGGTCTATGTTTTTGTTTCATTTTGTGAGAATAGCTCTGATTCTCTGCAAAAATCGCGTAGTGGAGCCTCACCTAATACGTTTTGAGAACTATTCTGTTTTTTTCCCTCCTCATATTGCAAATCGGTCCCCTTTGTATTGAAAGACATCGCTGGCAGAATGCTCAGCATATCATTTCCATACCAGCCAGCGGTGTTGCCTTTAGTCTAGATGTCCTTGAGCAAGATTTAATTTACGGTCATATTCTTGGAAATACCATGTCATTGAATACCATTTCTGAGAGTCAAATACGCGGAAAGATTGACCCTCACAGTGTGGCTTTGGTTTGGGATCTGCCCCTCTAAGCTCTGCTCTCTGTGGGGTGTTTCAGAAGCCGGACATGATAATGAACATTAGATATCTGTTTCTAAATCTGTTAGATTCAAAACTTACAACTGCAACCATTATCATCTCTCGCCAGTCATATAGTTATAGACACAGTAAGATAATGGTAATGCTTTAGAAACACATGCAGTTATAAGCCTACAATCACTATTAAAACTGCTATCATATCTCCTTATGACCGGTTGTAAACATTACCTGCTTCTGAAACACCCCACAGGATGGGCAGATCAAGCCTAAGCCTCTGTGGATACTATAATACTAACAGAACCGCATGAACCTACAGGAGGGGCTGAGTCAAGCCAGGTTTGGAGAGAAGGCATACTGGCAGTACTTAGTAACACTTCTACAAAACGTGGTCGGTCTGGGTTATCTCGACAGGGTTGGGATAAAAAGTGAAAGTTAGCTAGGATAAGCAAATAAAACAAGACGGATTTCAACCTTTACCCATTTGATGGTCTCGTCTTTACTTCCTATCATTATCGTTTTCATCGACCAATAAAATCATATAAGCAAGCCGACGTAAGAGCAAATGAAACGTGCAATATAACAATTGCACATTGCTCTGGAAGTATAAACCGAAGCCTTTCTGCACATAAAAGCAGGGTATCGATCCATAAGTTTCTGTTTTCGAGGTGAATAAGCATTTAAGTGTGAAAAATGCCAAATGTACATGCCCAGAAAATCTCAGCAATTTGGCGATTGATAGCCTCGATATATATACAACTGTCACATCTGAGGTCTCATAGGGGACTCCGGCTGTGTTCGTGAGCTAATGGGTATGGATAACACCACTGATGTCTTATCAATAAATTGACCAATGCCTCCCCAAGAGTAGGGTCTCACCCCTTCGCTATCCGTATCACATCTTCTCTGCAAGGAGACCCTTGGGTACTGGCCAATCTACAAAACTCAAGATGAATTACTCACATAAAAAGTCCCATGGCCACTTTGAACATTAGGTGAGCCATCAGCAGCTCAGAGTAGCTCACATTCCAAGCTGAGTCCTGTGAGCTGATGTTCAGAGATACATTGTAAATCCTGCTGTGGGGTGCTGCCTGGAGGGATGCTATGTCTATACTTGAAGGGGATGTTCAAAATTTATATGCCATAAACCGCTGACAAATCCACACGGTATATCGTATACTTTGCAGAAAACTACGGTCTCAACATTTATATTTGGAAATTAACGTCCTTATCTCCTCTAAATCTAGCCATCTCGTAGGCCTCATTATAGGTGCAGCTACAAACCACTGGGAAAACAAGGGTGTTTGCTGCAAGTGCAAAGGGAATTCAAAATCCATCCCATCACTGATTCTAAAGAAGAGGGAATCTAAAAAGGCTGCATGATTACCAATGTGGAGGATCATGACCTTTCATCTAACAAGGTGAGTGATCACCAGCGTCGCCATCACTGGTGAGTCTGAGTGATCACCAATCTCGCCATCCATGGTGAACCTGCGCAATGACGTGGTGCACTTTTCATCTAGCGAGGTGAGTGATCAACTGCCTTGCCATCCCTGGTGAGTGAGAGTCATCACAATCCTCGCCAACCCTGGTAAACGTGCGCTATGGCATGGTGTGCGTTTCATCTAGCGAGGTGAGTGATCACCCGAGTGACCATCCCCTGTGAGTGTGAGTGATCACAATCCTTGCCATCCGTGGTGAATGTGCGTTATGACGTGGTGTGCATCTCATCTAGCGAAGTAAGTGGTCACTCATGTCGCCATCCCTGGTGAGGATGGGTGATCACGATTCTCGCCATCCCTGGTAAACATGCGCTATGACGAACTGGGTGTTTCATCTAGCGAGGTGAGTGATCACCCGCGTCGCCATCCCTGGTGAGTCTGAGTGATCACCATCCTCGCCATCTGAGGTGAGGCCATGTGATCACCACCATTGCTATTCCTGGTGATCTTGTGCTAAAGCGACGTCGTGTTCCATCTAGCGACATGTGTGAGCCACTTCACACAGGTTGACGAGGAGTCACGACAATTTGCTGGGAGGCATTTCAATATCGTATCAACAATGGGACCGGCACATCCTGTCTTTCCTTCAATACACAAAAATTAATATTCTATGTTTTATTAATTAGACGAGGACCTAGTCAATTAAACACACTGTCTTAATGCCAAGGACAATACTACTATAAGGAACTCAGTTACACTGCTCAGCAGGCATTTGATTTTAAAAGGATTGCTTTATGAAAACCACCGCCCACGTGATTATACTTAATACACCATCATTTTGGCACCTAGTGTTGGTTGTTATGTGCATTGCTTCGTGCAACTATAATACTTAAAATAATTGGTACTGTGCAGAGGCTTTGATCGCCACCACTCAGTCTATCTAAAGCTGTAGCCTAACAAACAATCATATTATTATATTCAACATACATGTACCATTAAGATTATGGAGATGGATTTACTGCACATGGGATTTTAATTCACTAATTTAAGTAGTTCTCTACTTCTGGGCTCTACTTATCAGACTAAGCATTGCACAATGAATTCACGGAGGGATATCTAATCTTCATGAACCTAATTCATGTTCACCCAATTTCGAGAATACGCCCGGAATTCTGTTTCCCTATTCCCAGTTGACAATAAGGTCAACGGTCTCATAAAATCCCCTCGCAAGCCTTTTCAAAGCACAAACCATGTTTCCAAAGGTGGGCTCCCCTCATGGAATCACGACTACAATGTGTAGTAGTTCTAAGGGAAGCATGTCTCAGACAGGATGGGAGGCCAAGTGTGATGATTATTAGTCTAATGTAACTGAATATGGACCCTCTCTGTTTCACTGGTCCCTTCAAAATTATCATTATTATATTATCATGTAACTTAGATATCTGCCAATGGTATTCACATAATTTTGGATATGTACTGACGAATATGTTTAACAAATAAAAATAAGTAATCGTATTGCTGTCAGGTTAGCTGTGTCCTCTGTTAGTGGAGATGGTGAATTACAAGGTAGGGATAATATCAGCTTGATGTTACTAGAATGCTGGGGGTGTCCAAGGACACTGCTGTGTAATGTAGTGATGCGTCAGACACAACAGTTCACTCACAGGAAGAGCTCGGCAGGTGCAGGGGTCCAATTAACATACATCATATATGATACATATTGTTATAATTGATGCAATAACAGAGGGAACATTCCTACAGTATTAGGGTTAGTGCCAAACTGCTAGAATGCCACAAGAATCTTTTAATAAGCCACACTGGTGAGAAAAACTGTATTTCTCCCTATTCAAGTGTTTTCCAATGGGTTGGTAGGGTCATGGAGAATTCACTCTCACTCAATTGCATGCCTTAAAGGTCAATATTCTAGTTTCAACTGTTTTGTTCATTTATCAGGAGGCTTAGAGAGATAACATAATAAAGGTACACAGGTACCATTTATCATGTTATCTAGGTAAGCTCTATAGGCTCAATATTAACATTTACTTGTAAGTGTAGGGGAACAATGATGAGCGTGTGTTTTTCCCTTTTCAGGTCGATCCTCTCCCCTCCTTACCATCACCCCCCACCTTTTAACCTTTTCCTTCTTATACCGAGGACAAAGTTCCATGTGGTAAGGTCCTGTTTGAGGTTTTGATCCTGGGCGGGGGGGGGGGGAGGGGATGTGATTTGGAAGCCACCTCTTGAAACTTCCTTACATTTTGGATAGTTTGTACATTAGGCTTCAAATGTTCCACTGATTTAGACCTTTGGGTGAAGGACTCTTTTCATATGTCTCAAGTCTGGGAACAGGACAAATGTAATTTGTACATGTTGCTATACTACTTGTATCTAACAGTTATACTAATCAGAACCTAACTACTAGAATTTAGACCCTCAAAGAATACACAATAAACACTGTCATTGCATTGTTATTGATCGTAAGCTTCTGAATGCCCGACAATAGGCTCCTAACACGCTCCACTATAATGCACCTGCTGATTATTCATGGGACAGGTCTAGTCCTTAGACTAAGGCTTTAATCAGTAGTAATCATTGCCCATCACTCATTCCAGCTGTGCAATACCATCGCCGAAATCTTTATGGGCTAACACCATTAGAAATATTATGATTTTAGCAAGATTTATGATTTAGGTTTCTAGCATATATGATAAAGATTATAACATCAATAATGCTCAATCGTGTACATTTGCTAATTGAGATGCCCCTTTAAAATACAGTCGTTAAGTTGAATTTGAGTTAATGGATTTAATATAAAACATAGTATTAGCTTTCTCCTCTCAAAGAGTTCTTGTAAGCTCATGTGCCACCGTCCACTAAAGACCTCTCTTTCAAAATCATGGATCTGACCCTGCCGGCTTGGTGTGACTAGAATGCTGGGGGTGTCCAAGGACACTGCTGGGTAATGTAGTGATGCGTCAGACACAACAGTTCACTCACAGGAAGAGCTCTGCAGGTGCAGTGGTCCAATTAACATACATCATATATGATACATATTGTTATAATTGATGCAATAACAGAGGGAGTATTCCTACAGTATTAGGATGAGTGCCGAACTGCTAGAATGAAATGACAAATTGAATTGCCATCTGCGAAATCTGTATGGGCTAATGTCATATGAAACATTAGCAAGATATATATTTTGGTCTTCCAGCATATACTGAAGATAATAACATCAATTATGCTCAATCCTAGACATTTGCTAATTGAGATATCCCTTAACAATGCCCTCGGTAAATTGAATCTGAGTTAATGGATTTGATATGAAACATAGTATTGGCTTTCTCCTCTCAAAGATTTCTTGTAAGCTCATGTGCCACCGTCCACTCAATACCACAGTATGTGTGCAAGTACCTAAAGGCTCTCCCTACCAACAGGAACCACACCAATTCAACATTTAGGTTGAATACCTCGAACTCTCAAGAGCATTTGCTTGATCAACTCCAGTACACAGAGGGCCGGGGCAGTTCCTGGTATCGTCGTTCATGATCTATTGTCCTGTGGGAGGTGGCATTTAGGTTTTTCCTGCCACATCTCCTACTGGTAGAGGGCACTCTGCCCAATGGGACTGCTGATAATCTAGCTCTTCTACATGGACACACATCCCCCAAGTGTTGTGTGACCTTAGGTTAAGAGGAAACCTACTCACTATGCTCATCCTTGATGCTTTTAAAGATTGCTTGAACATGGCGACAGAAAGGGCTATCTGTAGTGTCTATGAGAGGAGGTTGGGGGTAGGAGAGGGGTATGTGTCCCTAGGGACCTATTTGGATGGGCTCGATTTATCAGGTTTACAACACTTAGGACTATAAAAGTAGTCATTATCTATCACCGGGGGGGGGGGGTCCCAAAACTTTGGACCCTTCCTGAAGGGCGTAAAAACATTTGACCCCTCTTTAGGGGGCGTAAAAAATTTAGCCTCTTTAAAAAAGCCTCTGTGCTACTATAGATCTTAGAGAGGCGTGAGTATTTTCCATGCCTACTACACAGGGGGAGCAAAAGATTTTGACCGCCATTGAGGCTGCATGGGGCATTCGTGCGAAAACTTAAATATGAAAACCGTTGCTATGGCAATGCCCAGAACCTATCTACCTGGAAATGATGTCCTCCCGAGTGACCATTTGGGGTATTTTCCCTTTAATGATTCAAAATGACCTATGATATGCTTCTGGTCCACTGTTTTTATGTTTTTTGCTTGTAGTACTGGGTCTAATGGTTGGGTTTGGAGTATTGTAGTCAGATATAATGGGCTTTTTGCGTTGCCCTCAGGTCATTTTCCTATAGGGCCTAGCATGGAATTCAAGTAAATCTCAGATTCTAAGATAATTATTTCTTTCTGTTCTATATAAAAGCTGAACAGACTATGGTAGGAACTATTGATTACATGGAATACAATGCCCACGGCATGTACTTTCAGGTGGTATATAATTTGATGGGGAAAAACATCTGTAATTTCTGTTCAAAATACCTTGTAGTTCATCACTCGCCTGGACATTATGTTCAGAATTGTGATCAAAAACCATTAAAAGTAGGCTCATTTTATGATAGCAAGGAATCAGCTGACATAGATAACAATGTGAATTCCATCATCTACTGCTTAAGATGGTCCAGATCTGTGATTTTCAATGAGATAAAATGATTATTTCTGTAGGAAACCAAACCCTCAACATAGCATGTTACTCAATGGTCACTCGCCCGGACACAATTTCAAACCTTTGATACTGCAAAGGTTTAGCAACAATCAATTATCCCATACACTGAGTACTAAGGTAGATGTAGGGGGTAAATAACTGGCATAGTTAGGATATTTGAATATCCCTTTTGTGCAGAGGAGGGGCAGGAATATTGAATTTTGTGTGAGGACAAGAAATGTAGGCAGAATCATGGTAAAAACCGTTAAAAGAATTCTCATTTTACGATAATAAGGTCACATCTGACATAAAGAAACATGTTATTTTCATGTTATACAGGTCAAAATGGTCTAGATCTGATATTGTCATGGTAATATGACAATTGTTTCTGTAGAAAATCAAGCCCTCAACATGGCATGTTACTCAAATGTCATTCGCCCGGACATATGCCAAGAGTCACAAACATTTATTATAAGTACACTCATTTTATGATATAAAAGACACATGTGACATACATAACAATGTGATTTCTGTAATCTACAGGTCTAAATGGTCTAGAGCTGTTATTTTCATTAAGATAAAATTTTAATTTCTGTAGGAAATCAACCCCTCAGCATGGCATTGTATTTAATGGTCACTCGCCCGGACACGATTTCGCCCGGACAAAATAGCACTTCCCATCCCTGCTACTACAAAGGATGGAGAGTAATCCATTGTCCTATACATTGGGCACTTAGGTATATGTAGGGGGTAAATAACTGACTTAGTTAGGATAGTTAAATGTGTTAATCCTACACAGGAGGGGAAGGAACATAATTTTTTCGCCCGGACAAGGAAAAAGGGGGATTTTCAAGGAAAATCACTTATTGCCCCCTCACAGTGAAGTTTATGGAGGAAATCAAATTTTATTTTCAACATATGTTACCCCCAACATGTAGCAAATCTTTTAAGTCATAATTGAACGTATTTCACTTTTAGATATTTAATGGGGGAAGGCCAAATGACCAAATTATCGCCCGGACAGACCACTTTACAAAAAGTAAAATACTCCAGAAGAATAGAAAAAATCCGACCAGGAACATAATTTTTGCTCCTATTTCACCACAAGACTCTATAATTTACATAATAAAAGTGGACAGACACATACCTAGTCCTCATTCTACAAAAAATGATGAAATATGTCGATTTTATTGATTTTCCAAGCTGAAAGGGGTCAATTTTAGGTATGTTCAACCCCCTGGAGGTCAGAATATTGATATTGGACCACTAAAACCCATATATAACATCAAGAACTCATTGAGCCCAAAAATGTGACCCAAAAAAAATTGGGGAAAAATCAAAATCCTAAGTGTAGGGGGCTGACTTTCACCAAAATTCCCATTTGCACACCTTCTGTGATTTCAGACCACATGGGTTTTAGGTTTGGCAGATGCTGGGTTTCCAGTCAGGGCCACACAGGGCAGCCCAAATCGGGCAAACCCACTTGAGCCCGTTGGGCTCCCAATGGGGTTTGTCCTCAGCATATGGTCTGGGCCACATTGGGCCACCCGATTTGGGCACTGGCCAGCTTTAAAATGGGCAACCACATTGGGCCCAGGATAGTTTCAAAATGGGCATCCCAAGATGGGTGTTTAGCTGCATAAAGTCTTCTCAGTCTGGGGTGAGAGTGGGTCTGGACAGGGCAGCCTCATCGTCTCAACTGTTCTAAACTCTGTTATGAGTGTTCCCCCTCCCTCTCCCTTTTTTGTTCGTCGCTCCCCTATCCATCCCCTACCCTTCCATCTCCTCCTCATTCCCCTCAACCTGCCCTGCCCTTTCCCTCTCTCACCCCGCCCTGCCCTGCTCTCCCCCTGCCCTCCCCTGCCCTGTTCTCCATTGCCCTCCCTCACCCTGCCCTGCCCTCACCTGCCCTGCTCTCACCCTGCTCTACCCTGCTCTTATCCCACCCTGCCCTGCCCTCACCCTGCCCTGCTCTCACCCTGCCCTGCCCTTCTCTCACCCTGCATTGCCCTGGCATCCCCTTCGCTCACATGCCCTGCCCTGCCCTCTTCTCACCCTGCCCTCCTCTCACCCTGCCCTGCTTCATGTCTTTCTTTATACTAGTAGGCTTGCAAGGTGTATTTGTGGTGTGGGGGCAAACAGGTCCCACACCTGGCCAGGTATAAGAGGACTATAATTATATAGAGCCAGTTGAGAAACCAAAAATATCCCCTGCCCCTGTAGGCCAGTCCATGGCAGACTCACTACAAAGTGGTTTCACAGCACTCCAGGCAGAATTCTACTACCCATACAAAACTTATTTCTTTTAGACATAGGACAACTGGAATAGACTACTAAATCATATATGAAGTAATAATGCGCAGACTTTCTCATAGTCTGGAAATATTTAGATGTTTCTAGTCAACAGTGCAAATCAAGGTCATCTGAGTAGTAGTGGAATGGCAACACTATTTCTATTGCACTGAACTTGGACCAAGAGCAGATATGCTGAGGTACAGTCATTATGAACTTGAAGGCTCTCTTCTCTACTCCTACATAGGGAAGTAGTGGGGGAAGATTGAGGCCAGAATGTCACTTTAATGAATCAAAGTGTCATGAGTTGGATGAATGAGTTTGATTCAAATGAATGGTTCTGCTCTGTCTTTCCACTTAGGTAGATATTGCATTTACTGCTTTGGTGATTGGGGGGATGAGATTAGCTCAAGGATTTGTTGTTCATTGACCTTTAGAAAAAAGAATAAATATTGGATAAATTTCTCAAAAAGAATTTTTAACATGTCACCACTAATTTTTCATCAAATCGGACAGCCCACTTTGGGCCACACCAAAAACCCATGTTAAACTCACTTTGAGCCCAAATCGGTGAGCCCAGTTTCAAACAGATCTGTGCCTGAATCGGTTAGCCCAGTGTGGTCCAGACCCTTTGCTGAGGACAAAACCCATCATGCACTCACTCTTCAGTCAACTTTGGCCATACATTCCCTACACGAAGAGGCCCAGTGGACTATGGGTATTAGACCAATAGTCCACTGGGCACCTTCGGCCGAATTTGACCATTCGCATTTCCTTAACAAAAGTCGACTGAATATGCTGCGTGGACTATTGCCAATTGGTGTAACAATACCAGAGTAGGCCCCTGGATTCCCTTGTATCTGCTCCTGGATACAGAGTAATATGAATAGGGTCTGTCTAATCTATAGGGATTGCCATCCCTGTAAAGGTATCAATGTTCTTTTTGTGTACGATTGTCAGTATTATGGTAGTTGTCTGTCCTATATAGTCCTTACCCAGCTGACCTTATCCAAATAACGTCTTTCTTACGTAAATCTAGGGTGTAAATTGCATGAGTTGTGCTATAGCTGGGTATGTGGCCGCGAATAACAAAGGATCGTATGAACAATCGTTTAGCTCTTGTAAACCAACAACGAATAAATGCAGATAAGGGCTTTTTGTATGCATTTGGCAAACTGCCACATTTATTTTCATACTGATTATGATTCACCTGTTGAGATGAGTCCATCGACACAGATTGTGCAAAATATATGGTGTCTCTTAATATTTCTATTTTCTTACATTTATTACACAATGTACATTGTTATGTCTCTATAGATACCCATTTCTATCTTACAATTATCACATACCATGTAAGTAATAGGCATTTATTCCCAGACGAGCAGGTGTGGCGCCTAGAATATATATATATATATATATATATATATATATATATATATATATATATATATATATAGTTTCCTTCCATAGAATAACACACACACACACGCCACATATCTTTTAATTGGACTTAAAGCAATTTATCAAAAAAGATAATCTATTTGACCTTCCGACAATACCAATAACGAGACCACGATTTTGGGTAGGGAATTAGAAAAAAAAAATCACCCATTCCATAGTTAGATCATACCAAAAACCCTACTACCCAACTATGTAATAAAACACTTTGATTGGTAAATCACTTACTATACGCCTGGAGGCCATTTCCTAACATACATGCACTATACGAGTGCATCATCCAAGTCATACCTAAATCCTCAGAGAAGTAGCACTGACATCATTTTGCAGTCGTAGAGCTGTGAGCAAACGTAGTTCCTTAAAAAATGGCCTCCTGGGTGGTTTTGCGAAATTGGTTATTTTTTATGTGCGCAAGATACACATGGGCAGGTCCAAGCAGATGTCCCTCCGTGACATTTCCTATTTTAGATTTTGGAATCCACATCTAAAAGAATAAAAACATTTCTTTTGGTGGGAATTCATCTTTATGTCTGGCACCAAATTCCCACCAAAAGAAATAATTTTATTCTTTTAGATGTGGATTCCAGAGTCTAAAATGGAAGTGTCACGGAGGGACAAAATGGACCTATCTGCTTGGACCTGCCTACATATAGGATTCCGGATTGTTCAATCAGAGTAATGGACGAATACAATACACTTCAACGTGTTGACTAAGATGTTCTTATTACTTCCCTGACATGCATTCACTAAATGACTACAGTATCATATTTCATACCCGTCTATGATACAGTGTCACATTTAAAGGGATCCATACGCATGAGATGATTATTCACAAATTTTATTTGTGAAGTTTATCTCCCCTTTCTCTAGGATTACGTCATGTCTCTGTACTATCCGTATCGGCATGACTGGAATAGAGCACGTTATCTTCTGTCCATGCACCTTTCCCATTAATCTCCCATTCATGTTCCTTTAACACCCTTCCTAGAAAGATAATCCTCCATAGAGTACTTGCTATGTGAATATGCTGTACTCTATGATAACTCGATTGGACTATGGTGTTATTAATATGTCATTGTGATTCATACAAGATAGGCATGGTCCTGCATCTTAAGAAGAGTGTTTCCTGAACATCAACTCAATATTTTGATAATTCCACAGAATTTATAACCTGACATAATCATGTACTATGGAAACATTTATATGTATGACATGCTGATGATTTCAAGGATCATTTACATAACAGGCATGAATGACTTCTACAATAGATATACACCAAGACATAAGTTGAAAGAGAAATTGATTCAACATTCAGCCACCACTTGCAACTGTTTCATTAACTTTAATTGTCCGGTTTCCAGCATTGATTCAACGTTGAATTGATTTCCCTGTCAACTTGGATATTACGCCCCATCAACTTTTGATATATATGTGCAGTCAAATCTATATTTTGTCATCCGTATCCCGGTTAATACGTATTCTCAGAAGTAATCTCCCTATATGAAACCAACAATAGGTCTCTTTTCTCCAACTGAACCAATGTGGAAGGCTCAATATCTATGACGGCTAGGAGGAATTGGCCTCTTGACAAACATGTCCTTCAATGCCTTCCTAAAGTCTTTGTTGGTGATAATGTACAGTGGGAACTTGCTTGTGCTGGCCACCACACCCAGTAGCATGCAGGCACTGGCAGTAGTCTGAAGGTAGGGTGGGAAGTCGTTGGCCACTCCTACCAGGGATGAAATAAAGAATGGGCTCCAGAAGATGACCGAGACGAGGAAGACGATGAGGTAGGATCGTGCCAGGGAGAAGTCCTCCAGGAGTTTGTCTTGTGTCATGGTATGTGTCACGTGCACCTGTCGCTGGTGGGCACGCACGTGCACAAAGACACGTGCAAAGATTCCCACAGTGACCAGTAGACAGGGCAGGAAGTAGAGTAACACCAACAGGAGGATGTAGTACCTGGCTAACACTACACATAGATTACAGTACTGATCGCCATATAGGCTCGTTGTCTGCCCATGCCATACAAAGGGCACCGCGCTCCATAGTAATCCATACCCCCATACAGCCAGCACACATGTCTTTACGCGCTTGCAGGTGAGGCGTTCCTCATAGTGGACAGCATCCATAATGGCTACATACCTCTCCAGGGCCAAGCAGACCCAGTGTAGGCAGGACACCAGGATTGGCACCAACTGGAGGCTAGCCCAAAATATACACAAGTATAGCCTCCCAGTCCGAGCGACTCCTGTTTTCCCCGAGCTGCTCCCTTGTAATCCATCAGAGTCATTCTGCTCCTCACCCCATGAGCTGCTCTTATCACTTGGAATGAGCAGCTCGCGTTCCAAGGGTGTGGTCGTTGTTAGGCTGCGAACTGCCATAAAGATGATCTGGGCAAACAGTACCAGGCCCAGGATGATGTCGCAGACAGCCCAGCTGGCAACTCCAACATTGGAGCGGTTCCTGAGCTTGTTAGTGCGAAAGATGAGCACAAGGATCAAGATGTTGGTCGTGAAGATGAGCAGGACGACAGGGGGCGCAACGATGAAGTACGCTAGACGTACGTGCCACTGCAGATCGTCATCCATGACGGCACGTCATGTGAGACTGTTGAAATCTAGACGGAAATTAAGAATATGGTATTTGAAACGTCACCTGTGATTGAAGTCCCTTGCTGTCAAAACACAGTGAGAAACCAAAGTCTTGTAAGAGTCGATCGCTATAGGTCCCAATGTCATGTCAGCTTTTGCAATGGCATATCCAAACTGTTTCCACAATCCATATGTCCACAGATCTCATACCTTCACTGTCCCATATCACACCCTCCTATAGATCCAATGTTGCAATCCAGTTCCATCAGGGATGATCGGGCGTTCTAGCAGGACATCAGACACTGACGATATCAAAGATAAATGTATGTATTCACCTCTCCTAAGCCTCCATCTAAACCTGCCCCAGCTGCAGTTAGAGTGAGTGGCATGTAGCGCCTACGCCCCAGCCACATGTCTCCATGTGCTTTCAGCGAGGCTGTGTGTCTGCAGATGAGGGCGTGAGGGGTAGTTTGATACTGCAGGGCTGCAGCTACTACCGGCAGCTAGCAGCGTCCGTCTGCTGCCACAGAGACGCTGCTGGCATCATTTTAGCAGAAGCAGACGATATTTACCATCACGCTTTCCGCCCACCAGGTGGCGTGCGCTCTGAAATTAAAGAAAACAGCCTGGGTAAATTGCATTACATGGGCTAGATTGAGACAGGACTAGGCATGGTAGAATGATGGATAAAAGACCAACGGCTATTTGTAATATACTATGTTTCTTTTGTCTAATGGATATGACATGCTATACTTTTGATAGCATTATCTCTACCTGGCTCAATATGGCGATGTAGAATTAACTTCAGCAATATTTTGCGCTGGTCACTTGGGAGATTAAGAAATACTGAAAAAGATGTGTCTGCTGAAATATCATCGAAATGCATACAAAATTAGAGGTCTGTACAATATCCAGGATTCAGGAGCCCAGAATCAGGGATTTTCATCCATCAATTCTGTCTGTCTGTCTCTGTCTCACTCTGTCTCTTGCTGTCTCTCTCTGTCTCTGTGTGTGTGTGTCTCTCTCTCTCTCTCTCTCTCTCTCTCTCTCTCTCTCTCTCTCTCTCTCTCTCTCTCTCTCTCTCTCAGCCGACCGTCATAAGCATGTCCTATCCTATATACTATTCATCAGTGCACATATATAAAACATATCATATGACCACCATCCAGGGTGTAGAATCATGGTCAAGATAGTATAATAATTATTAATAATGATCGGTCTATATGAGGCTTACTGAGCGAATCACTGGGTTGGCCTGTGCTATCTTTCTGAACCTCTGAACAGGGATCACCTCTTGATAGGGATGGCTATCGACGGCTGGTGTCACACATACCTTTCATAAAGCCATTGTAGGGTTCAAGAGTTCAACGCGTGCTGCTGGTATGAAAGATATTACACTAATTCCAGGTAATGTCTGTAAATCAAAGCTATTGCATATGACAAAGAAGACTTTAGACAATCGGAACGTTGCATTTATATGATCACCATTCACAATTATATAGGCCTAAATCACTACATCTATATAAAATAAACCATAATGTCTTGGTAAGGCATTCTTCTACAGATGAATACACAGTGCGTATATATATAATACTGAAACAGAAACTGTGTGTGTCACAAAAAATCTATAATACTGACATTCAGCAGGTCTAAAAGCCTCTCTGATGGATCGAGACTCTATTGATAGGTTTAATGTGTTCTACAGAGTCTCAACACTTCTCCCTTCGAATATCCCTTCCATGAATGCATTTCGGCAAACATATATGCCTCCTGGCTATACTCTGGAGTGGATAGAAAGCCTATAGTACATGTAGCAGACTTAGCCCCCCCACCATCTGAATGTCTAACTAATAATATGTGATGATGTTACATTTTGCAAGTCTGCCTGTGTGTCTGATATAGCCAAAGCCCCGAAGCAACATCCATTATAATAGCTGCAGGAGAGGACTGCAATGCCACATGCTTTAGACATCTAGACTATTGCTAACAACAGTTGCCATATATCAAAGAAAGATTTCCTTGACTCTGGAGTTGACCTCTGACAGCACAGTGATCGGATAGCTGCAATTATATACTGCCGCCATGCTGTTGCAGTTGTGCCGCAGCCTCCTTATTCTGTCACTCATAGGGTAGATTCACCTCGAGTTAGGCACATTCATGACTTGAGTCAGATACCTTTATTGCTATTTATCCATGTTATGCCTTGGGTTCTTGATTAGAAAGCACGGCAAGCAATGGGTTTGTGACTTCACCTCCGCTAGCACTACCACAGTGCAGGACAGTAATTCCCAGTAAACACAGACATGTGTATGAATCTGAATGGACATAGTCTCTAAGTACCAATTATTAAGATGTCCAACATAGAATCATATAAAAATGTTATGTCCTTAATACGTTCCAGACATTTAGAAAAAAAATCATATGATTTCCTGTGCAAGGAAGGAACAAAGAAATCTCTTGATACATCTAAGCCAATTACACTATAAAGGTAAAGTAAAGGGAAGCTAGGTTTGAACCTACCTTCTCTAATAGGAAAAAATAAATATCCATTTAAAAACTTATAACACCAGGATTTGAACCCATGCTGTGATTACCTGTGGATATCAAGGCATGAATCGAACCTATGTGGCCACAAAGGCAACCTAGCTAGGTGCCACCAATGGTGATAGGAGGCACTTTACTTGTTTGACCCCTTTTGCTACATTGATGTCTCAACATGAATACGTCCACATATGAAGAGAGGCGTACATACAAATTTTTACTACATTGGGATGATGTCAGACCATGTAAGTTCTATCTGAATGTTTACCAAATGTAACCTGGACATAACGGTTTTAGTCGTTTTAAGGTTTGGTATCTACCAATTGGCTACATTGGATAGAGTTTACTGGCAACTCTCCCAGCATAGGTTGGTTTCTGTCAAAAATATATAATACCATGTGTATGAACCTAAATGAACATAGTCTCTAGGTATCAACTACGTAGATGTCGAGCATAGAATCATATAAATATGTTCCAGAACGTTTAGAAAGATTTCACATGATTTCATGTGCAAGGAAGTAACAAAGAAACCTCTTGATAAATCTAAACCAATTACATTATACAACATAAAGTTACATTAGGTTTGAACCTACCTTCTCTAATGGGAAAAATTAAATAGCCATTTCAAAACGTTTGACGCCAGGATTTGAACCAATGCTGTGATTACCTTTGGATATCAAGGGAGGACTCAAACCTATGTGGCCACAAAGGCAACCTTGGAGGCACTTGTTTGGCAAGTCAGTATGACCTCTTTTACTACCATTGATGTCTCAACATGAAACAACTCCATAAAGTACATACAGATTTTTTTTATTACATTGCATGATGTCAGACCATGTAAGTTCTATCTAACAATCACCCAACATAAGCAGGACATACCATTTTTAGTTGTTTTAATGCTTGGTATCAACCAATTTGCTATGTTGGATGAAGTGTTGTGCTTACTAGGAACTAACCCAGCATAGGTTGGTTTCTGTCAGAAATATATAATACCATGTAGGCCTAAGGACTGTAGGGCATGCATGGCCAATTATAAACTCAAGTTATGGTTCAAGGTATGTCTCCTAACCAAAGGGAGTCTACCCTAAAGCAAGGCCCTGGAATGTTATAACCATTGTCCACATGGTCTAAATAAAGAAACAATTTCCGGAGGATGAGGAAAAGGACGGGGGAAGGCAGATCAAAACAAACCCAGGGAAAAACTGCTGATGTCTGACGTGTAATTTAAAATTGCAAACATGTGCATTGGCAAAGAAATGCCAAGTAGCAACTTAACTAAATCGAACACGTAAACATGAAATTAGAGGTAAGAATAAACCTATGCCCAATCCATTTTCATTTGACCCGCAATTATTTCCTTGACTCTACCCCTATTTTTACATCTACCTATATTATAAGTTTATGAATTAGGGAAATGATTCATTATGCATCTACATATTTATCCATCATTGCAACGTGCATACAGTTCTTTTTTAAAGTCTATTTCTGAAGAAACATGAGCTTGCCTTTCATATTACGCCAGTGATAGAGCATATGAAATGAGATCAGAATGTAGCAGAGACTCATCAGTCTCAATATCTATGCCGCCATCTTTCTCATTTAACTCCTTTGGTTTCCTTAATTGAGTAATCAACAGTCCCCAACTTTCACAAGAAGAGAATCTAGAAGTTCTTGCTCTAATATCTGGTTTATCTTTTCGCAATCAAATCTATCTTCATGTTATTGAAGACACTGAGGTAATGAAAGAGAGGGTGGTAGGGTGGATTCATAAATCCATCATCTTGTAATGATATAAGATAGCATCCTGCATGTTCGTGGATTTCTTATTGGATTCTCTCTGATGAGATGGAGAGGATCTGGATCAATAAGTGGAGGGTGAATGATGGACGTGGCTGTAGTAAATTTGTGTTTGGAATAGGTAAAAGGGGTTAAGGGATGGACCTTCACAAGTAGTTGGGTATCTGGATGAAAGGGTCAAAGTCTCACAGAGATACACCGGTCCCTTACTGGTCTAATTGGTTAGGGACGGAATAGGTTAAAGAGGTTAAGGGATGGACCTTCACGAGTGGTCTAATTGGTTAGGGACTGTATGAGAGCTATATTACTGTGTCCTTTTAATATCCAATATCACATATTCACTATACCTTTTGAGAATAGGTACTGCTATGTAGCTTGTTATACTTTATATTTCACAAACATAGAAAGCACATCAGACCCTTGCATTCTAAGGGATTCACAGACATTTACCCATCCCTCATTCAGACAGGGACAAAGACTAAGGTACAGGTCACAGGCAGTCTCTATAGGATAGCACAGGAAAAATTGAAAAGTGTTCACTTACATTTCAAGAACACAGTATACTTCATCACTTGTTCATATTCATAAAGAACTCAACCTGATTTACTGAGTAGCCTTTCATCTAGTATTAGAACAACCAATCTATTTCTACATACTTATTTTTTAGATATCTGTATAGCCTTTGTAGCATGTTGTCTAGATTACAAATGCAATGCTGGTTTAAAGAATACACACGCCTGTTAATAAAGCCGACATGTAGACTGCTAGGTAAAACAGATTGACTTGACTCGGAGGCAGGAAAATATATATTCATCGATATCTAGAGCTGGACAAAATAGCTCTAGATATACCTGACTCTGCACACAAACAGCTAATGGACAGGGAAAGCGTGATTCATATGCATGCATTGCAACTCACGCACTCTCTAGATCCATTTACTTCCTAGAGATTACAACTGTTGACCAGGCCATATCATTCCACATCCATCCTTTAGTGCTATAGTGGACCAGGGCAATGTCTGGACCTGAGATATCTTTCTTCACCTATGAACACAGCTGCATCAAAGGGCATTGTGCTATCTATCCCCATTCCATAGTACCATCGAGGGACCAAGGATCCCAATCGCACTACTGGCACGCTAAAGACAGTTTAAGTTATAGGCCTATAATGTCTGGCAATCGTTTACTCAACCAGAAATACCTGTTCTAGTTATGTCCTACAAACATATATAAATGTCCGCCATTGCATTCAGATGTGCAATGCTGTGTCCTGTCATGAAAATTTGTTCGAGAAAACACATAAGTGACCAGAGATGATGATGCTAGATGATGATGCTAGATATGGTATCATTGTGGAACACATACATCATGTAAAAAAAAAAAAAGGAATTGCATTGATGGCAAGACACTGACTTACTTTTCTAGATGTTCTAGTGAACTGATTGATCCACTCTTATGTGGACCAAGCCCCCATGTATTACATTCTGTGTCCAGTATCTATTTTATACAGCCATTAGAAGGGAAACTACATTTGTAGCAAGGCATATCAAAATGGGTTCAGGAGGGCCCAGATTCTTGAAAGTCTCAGTGCCTATGCCAACACCAATCCCATTCTCTCCCCTTGGTCTCCTTGATTGCTTAATCAACAGTCCTTTGATGTCCGAATGGAAAGGTCTTGATGCATTAAATGCCACACAGAGTGTCCAGCTTAGCGGGGATTCTCTGCCTCTGCAACCTCTACTTAAGAAAAAGAAAGACTCAGAGGTTCCAGTACATTAGTTCTAATGTCTGGTTCATGTTGACAGACTTAAATCCATCTTCATACTGCTGAAGAGACCCGAAACGGCTAAACTAAAACAATACTTTAAGAGAGGGTGGATGCAAGTTAATAAAGCATTTAATCATGATAATGATATTAGATTTTATACTGCATATGAACGGGTTTCCCATTTGGCTCCCTCTCTGATGAGATTCCTTAAATCAATCAACTATAATGGTGAATGAAAAGGGTGTGATAAAACGGTGTTGGTGTTGGGAATTTGCAGATGAGGTTGAGGCATGAGCCCACAATAATGAGTTGGTAGTAGGTTACAAGTGTCTCAGAGTGTCTGATTGGTTGATTCTCTTTGAAGGGTCAACTGTCATTGTTCATTATCTACCATCCACCATAGGGTTCTTTCTGGAGGAACACGACATACAAGCAAAATGCATACTGGAAGGCATTTTAATAATATTGTATAGCATTATTAAAAAAATAGTATTATTCACCTTAATGTTCTCTTACTTCCGTTGTAAGCGTAGGGTTCAAATCCTACCTCTAGTTAACGCTTGCTTATTCTACATCAGTCTGAATTTCATCAACAATACATCGCATTTGAAGAACAGTCCAAGCTAGGATTGGTGTATGTATATAGCTGGTATGCATTTCAAGGATAATTCTAGAGCTGGTATGCACTTGAACTGCTCTAATAATCTCATATTCCCTGATGTTCTATATGCTCATCTAGGTACACATTTTGTTGCCTTCCTTGCCATATGGCCTTTAGAATTTGTATGTGAACCTTAGCCTCTATAAGTGGCTGTCTGGGGACAATATTCAGTCAAATGTGAACCTCAGCTCACTGGATCCCACTATTAGGCCTTTGTTACTGCAAGTAGATCTGTATTGCCTAAATGTCTCCTGTGTGAGATCCTGACCACACCATTAATCACTTGGTATCTATCTGCCAATAATGCTGCTTTCAAGCATCATTCTCATGTTACCAATTACCAATAAGTATTCATCCCCCCTGCCTGTTATTCACAATATTAAGGTACTAACTTTATTACCTACTAAGCAGACACATCAGCAGCCCCTCCTCGCACTCCCCATTTGTGCACTTAATATCGGGCTCAGTGCCACTGGTAGCTATAGAAACCAGCAAGGTTGGTTCCCCACTTCCCCTGGCAGATCATAAGGAAAAGTGTGTGTGTGTGTTGAGGGGTTGCAGATTGGAGAAACAGGGGAGTTGTACAATGGCACTATGAATCCCCCAGAGCAGATTCAAGTCCAACACTGTGTCTGAGGAGCATACGGCCGTCATTCATTGGCCAATGTGTAATTACACTACATTTGTCTAGTAATGCCCCAGTTACACGTTCATATATGTCTCTGATAAAATCGAATGTCTCCACTTCATCTATAACCCCCTCCCCTCCAAATCCTCTGGTCAAATCCGATTCTCCTATTCTAGAAATCTAGAGAGACCCACCTTCTCTTTCGCCTGATGGGCTTTGTCACCACCTGATCAATCTAAAGGTGTACTTGGGTGGTCATGTGCTTCATAAAGCTCTAAAGCTGGAGGCGGATAAACTACTGTTCAAGGAGCCAGAAGGAAAAACTCAATCATACACCCCCGACCCTCCCTGCCCTGCACCCACGACAAGACACCACACCAGGCACTTACACTCATTACAGACTGCAATTGTTTGCAAATCTGCCCCTCACAACTTCCTCTATGAGGTATCTAGTCTTCATCACTCTAGGCTATAGCTCTTTGAGCAGCTCTCCCACATGGAGACGTCATCACTGCCTCCAACACACACGTCTCTCCTCCACCTACGTCATAACTGGGTGTGCGTGGGTGGGAGTGGTTTTATGAGGTGCCAATCTAACAAAATAAATGGGGTCTGGTGTTTGGTGGTATTATGTGATTTGGTTTCTTCGTTTTGATTAATTCATTCATGCCTTTATCTGCACATTAATTGCGGATATAGGATCTGTTGTTTTGCTGCCGTGTATACCTGATTGGTTTGTTGTCAAGGGAAGGTGTTTTATAGGGTGCTAAGGATATTGCTAGACCAGAGAGATTTCCCCTCTAATAAATTTCCATAAACTATGACTTCATTGTATTTTTGGACATATTATGTTTGTTAGTGATACATAGATAATACAACCTAGATTCTGATTCAATTAACAGAGAGAATTATCATTACATGGCCATGGTTTGATATCTAAGGCAAGCATCATGAAACCACTGTTCTCATCCCCATCTTCATCCTTAATTTTAAAGCCCACACATTCTCATATCAGATTTCTCATGTAGGATGAAAAAAGTATTAACATAAACATTTTTTATTTGAAGAGAGCTGGAAGAGGTTCAGCAATAGTCCTTGTTGATGTATATCCCATAGGATTGTATACCCGTAATGTATAGAGCACAGAACCTCGGCTGTTTTCTCCTTTTTTTTTATGGAGAAAAAAAAGTGTTGTTTAAATCCCACAGGTACGGGCTGTAATGTCAGGACTCCTGAAAGATTGGCAGAAAGATTTCCCCCAACATGGAATATGACTCTGGTCTAGAACTCCATGTTGACCCATTGTGCTGTTCTAAGGGAGTGGCCAGTATTTATTGACAGGGGGAGGGCGGTAAGTTGATAGATATGTTGATAATTGATGACCACTCCCCAAGTATACTGGTTGTTCAAGCTCACAAACAAAATGTTGATAACATACCGAAAAATTAGTGGATGATAGGAAAAAAAAGAAAAAAAGTCTAAACAAACCACATACCATCATTATGTTGAATGGAGCTATTCAGAAAGATAGAGGTTTACAGGGCCCGGTTTACAGCTTGTGTGTGTCAAGCTGACCCACTCTACACAACCTTACTGGGGGACTTCATGCATTATTCAGGCCACCCTCTCCCGCTATAGCACTGATGGCACTTCATTCTATTGGTCCATTTTGGCTACCAACTGCCTCTCCTTACTCTACCTTTCTTGCAGTGCCCATCAATTTACTGATCCCATGTCTGCTTGCTTGTGCATTTGGTTTCTCTCATCTTCCCTCAAGTGCCCATTTTATTTTGTGCCCTGGTTGCCTCACAAGTCATGATCTTCTTTGATTATTCCTCTGCATGCCCCCTGCCATTCTTCTTGCTTCCTATCTCGACCCCTTTCCATGTTTATCTCCCTTTCCTTACTATAGTTTATGCAGGCAAGGTAATATTTTATAGCACCATACTGGAACACTAGAGCTGTGTAAAGGACCATTAACCCTAGTCATTTCCTCCTACATATCCCTAACAAGCTTCCCGTGTAGGGACTGTTACTGGAGGCTACCTACACTGAGCAACTAATTCAAGGACCGATGTCGAGGTCGTGTTGAGAATATTAATGTCTATGAGATTATACTATATAGTCTACATGTGTTAAGCCCTATTATAAGCTGTACGCTGAGTTTAGAATGATTCTGTAAGCCACACAAGGGGCCTGAAATGATCTATAATATATGCCCAGCCAGCACGACCACATGGGCCCCAGATGGGATTTCTCTGGGCCTGTGGGCCTGGCCCAGATGGGTAAATGCTGATAAATGTCAGGTAAGCCAGCTGGGGCCCATGTTGGCTAGCCCAGTTCACTATATGATCTGAAGGTCAATGGATCTAGTCTGAGCAGTGACGGCTACTTTTCCCATCCTCTTATAGCATTACCAATGTTCCTAAATATCTCTTTCGATCCCATTATACTTGAAAATAAAAGAAATGAAAACATCAAAACATGAAAAATCATTTTGTTCCATTCTTTATAAAGTGGGCATGGGTCTCCTGTGGAAAAAATGGTGTGGACGTTTTTGGACTAGATCCATTGACCTTCGGATCAATAGTCCAGTGCTCTTCCTACTGAGCTAACGGGGCAGCTGTGATAGTCAGAGTAAAAATCTCCCTAGTAACCTAAAGACACACATGAGGACCCACACAGGGGAGAAACCTCATGTGTGTTCATACTGTGGTAAAGAATTCAGTCAGTCAGGTAACCTAAAGAAACACATAATGACCCAAAAAGGAGAGAAATCCCATGTAAGTTCACACTGTGATAAAAGGTTCACAGATGGATGTAACTTTATGACACACATCAGGGGTAGACGCTAATGCTGGCCCAGGAGCTAATGGCTCGTAGTTTTGGTTGTGGGCCCATAGTTTTCTCAAGATTGCCTTCCTATGGCCCCGGGATGGCCCACAGGATTTGACAGAGGCCCTATTACTTCATCACATTGACTAGGTACCCCTACAGGTAACAGTAACAGATCCAGGGGGTGGCCAGGGAGCACATGCTCCCCTGGACTCCCTGCAAACACCTGAAAATGAGCCTTGGTTAAACCCTTAAATATAGGGGAAATAGTACTGAATTCATAGCTTTGCTCCCCCTAGACTAGATTTTCTTGGCTGTGTCCCCCTAGACCACCTGTTCTGGATAATCAGATGAATATTCTGAATCAAATAGATTCATGTGCTGATGGTTGAGATATAAAGCTGAATGCATCATTAGTTATCACATTATACATGTATAACATATTGAGGCATCAGGACTTAACCCAATTCAATGTAATGAGTAATAGTTCCTCCCTCTCAGCTATCCTTCTAAGACTTTGACTATGACTATCACAGCTGCCTGGCTAGCTCAGTAGGAAGAGCACTGGACTATTGATCCAAAGTTCGGTGGATCTATTCCCAACAAATCAACAGCATTTTTTCAGCTGATTCAATTAACAGAGAGAATCCTCATTCTATATTGTGTCCATGGTTTGATATCTAGGGCAAGCATCATGAAGCCACTGTTCTCATCCTCATCTTCATCCTTAATGTTAAGGCCAACCATTCTCATATCTGATTTCTTATGTAGGATGAAAAAAGATTATTCTATTTGGAGAGACTATAAGAGCTGGAATAGGTTCAGCAATAGTCTTTGTTGATGTATATCCCATAGGAGTGTATCCTCGTAATGCATACAGCACAGAACCTCGGCTGTTTTCTCCCTTTTTTATAATGGAAAAATACCCATTGGTTCATTATATCCTACAGGTAAACGGGCTGTAATGTCAGGACACCAGTGAACGATTTTCCCCACCGTGGAATACCACTCTGGTCTAGAACTCCATGTGCAGCCATTGTGCTGTTCTAAGGGAGTAGTCAGTATTTATCAAAAGGAGGTGGGAAGTTGATAGATATGTTGATAATTGATGACCACTCCCCAAGTATATCATTTGTTCAAGTTCAGAAACAAAATGTTGAAAAATTGGTGGATGATAGAACATAAAAAATGTCTAAACAAACCACATACCATCATTATGTTGAATGGAGCCGTGCAGAAAGATAGAGGTTTACAGCTTGTGTGTGTCAACCTGACCCACTCTTCACAACCTTACTTGGAGACTTCATGCATTATTCAGGCCACCCTCTCCAATTATAGCACTGACGGCACTTCATTCTATTGGGCCATTTTGGCTACCAACTGCCTCTCCTTACTCTGCCTTTCTTGCAGTGCCCATCAGTTTACTGATCCCATGTCTGCTTGCTTGTGCAATTTGGTTTCTCTCATCTTCCCTCAACTGCCCATTTTATTTTGTGCTCAGGTTGCCTCACTGGTCATGATCTTCTTTGATTATTCCTGTGCATGCCCCCAACCATTCTTCTTACTCCCTATCTCAACCCCATTCCATGTTTATCTCCCTCTCTTTACTACAGTCACTTCAGGCAAGGTAACAATTTATAGCACCATACTGGAACACTATAGCTGTGTAAAGGACCATTAACCCTAGTCATTTCCTCCTACATTTCCCTAACAAGATTCCCATGTAGGGACTATTACTGGAGACTATCTATACTGATCAACTAATACAACGACCGATGTCGAGGTCATGTTGAGAATAATAATTTCCATGAGATTGGGGCCTTATACTATATATTCTACATGTGTTAAGCCCCACTATAAGCTGCATGCTCTGTTCAGAATGATTCTATAAGCCACACAAGGGTCTCAAATGGTCTATAAACTACAGCTTATATGTGTAACATCAACTAGTTGATGTAATTGATGTGTAGGTGGCGCCACTTGTTAGGTCGCTCACCGGTTCATTATACCACTCGGTTCAGTCCACCTCTCCACATCCACACACTACACACCAGCTTAATGTTTGGCTCACTTGGTGGTAGTTTCTTGGTTTATAATGTCCATCAATGATGAGACAGAAGCCAGATTATCAGCTTTACATGGTACCCCAAGCTCTGGAGTACTAAAGAACTGTTCTGGATGTGGAAATAGACATTATCACCCCTTTGGAAGGTACTGTCGCTTCATCGAGCAAAGGAGTAGCCGTCTTGGCACCGCCAATGACTCAGGTAAAAAGGGTGAACAGGTGGATTCAAATTCAAATTCTGACGCTAACATGACTGAGGAGGAAATATTGGAAGACCTCCAGAGGCAGCTAGATGCAGAAGAAGAAAAAGCTGCCAAGTTGCACGAGAGTCAGAAGGTGGTGGATATGCGCAAGAAATTATATATAGCCGATCTGAAGTTGAAAAATGACCAAGCTGAGCGTCAAATAAAATCCAAGCCGCCATTAGAGCAAGGTTCCGGCCTGGGTTCATTTTTAGGCATTGGCCTGGGCGCCGGTTTGGATTTACCTGACAGTGGTCTTCACACCTTATGTACAGGGCTTCAAGGAGCGGGTCTCGGTTTATCAGCGCTAGGCATATTGGATGAGGACCCTACAGGCTCGCAGGAGGGCCTAGGAGCCAATCTTGGCCTACTTAAGGATTTGAATCTTCTTGCTACTTCATCTTAGACATACAAGTTAAGATCCAACCACCCATTAAGGCCTGATCACTACATAGTGGAAGACAAGAAGTATGAAGATATGTCATTGGGGGAATTCATGTGTGTAGGAAAGCTATGGGCGGCAAGTATATATGGTGGCAGCGCTGGCAAAATATGAACATGAGCTGACTTCTAAAGTAATTGACCGGTCCTTACAGACCAGATGTGGAGTCAGAAAGTGGTTGTTTCAACTCAGAATAATTGGATGCCTAGGGTACAGTAGCAATTCAGGAGGCACTGGCCCTGATATAGAAGAAGCCTAGCTCTGCCGCATCTAAGAAATATAAAGTTCAAGTCCCCAATGCTCGCTATAACTTTACCTACTGCAATGGACCCAGCAAATTGTCGTGACTCCTCGTCAACCTGTGTGAAGTGGCTCACACATGTCGCTAGATGGAACACGACGTCACTATAGCACAAGATCACCAGGAATAGCAATGGTGGTGATCACATGGCCTTACCTCAGATGACGAGGATGGTGATCACTCAGACTCACCAGGGATGGCGACGCGGGTGATCACTCACCTCGCTAGATGAAACACGCACCTCGTCATAGCACATGTTCACCAGGGATGGCGAGGATCGTGATCACTCATCCTCACCAGGGATGGCGACATGAGTGATCACTCATCCTCACCAGGGATGGCGACATGAGTGATCACTCACTTCGCTAGATGAGACGCACACCACGTCATAATACACATTCACCACGGATGGCAAGGATTGTGATCAGTCACCTCGCTAGATAAAACACGTACCTCATGATAGCACAGGTTCACCACAGAGGGTGAGGATCTTGATCACCCACACTCACCAGGGATGGCGACACGAGTGATCACTCACCTCGCTAGATGAAACGCGCACCACGTCATAGCGCAGGTTCACCATGGATGGCAAGAGTGGTGATCACCCATCCTCACCAGGGATGGCGACATGAGTGACCACTTACTGATCACTCACCTTGTTAGATGAAAAGCTCATGATCATCGACATTGGTAATCATGCAGCCTAACATCTGCCAGATCAAAGTATGTTTTGCCAGAAAAGGGATTGCCATATGTATCTTCCCTCTAACCACAGACAAGGTGTTCATGTTGATATTTCCCTATGTATTTTTCCTGTAACCAGAGAAAAGGTGTTTATGGATAGTTGCTTTCATTTTAGAGATACCTCTATCTAAATTCAATTGATATTCTCTCTATATAATCTTGTTTGATTCAACTCTGAAGTATTACATGGAAATCAGTGTGAAACAAAGCACATTTGATACGTATGGGACTTATACTCCATGCCCACACTTCCTAGAAAGGCTACATGTTTAACAGTGGTGCTGTCTCAACAACTTTGGCAATGGTGGTGATAAGTTGCCACTGTGAGTGAGAGGGAGTGACAGATGATGCAATCCTCAGAGAGCATTGACTTGGAGTGACACAAATTCACGTATTGAGTGAGACAAATGTTGGCAATGGTGGTGATAAGTCGCCATTTTGAGAGAAGATTAACTAGGAGTGATACACACTCACACAGTGAGTGAGAGCCATGTGGCAATGCAGGTGAAAAGTTGCTATTCTGACTGAGAGTTGACAGGCAGTGGTACATACTCACGCAGTGAGTTAGATCCATGTTGGCGATGGTGGTGATAAGTCACCATGCTTTGTGAGGGATGACAAGGGGTGGCACATACTCACGCAGTGAGTGAGATCATGTTGGCGACTGTTGTGATAAATCGCCATGCCATGTGAGACTGACACACAGTGGCGAAAGATGACGCAGCGAGTTATCACTTAGAAAGGAGTCACCATTGATGACCAATCATGGCGACAGATAACGACAATTTGCTGGGGAGCCAAGTGTGGCAAATTACATGTTTGTGGTGTTTGCAGAGGCAATCACAAGTGTAATGGGGGTTGTTCTTCATCAAACAAGTCACAGCATTCATCCACTCAATCGAGCGGATTGTCTAAAGACTGACTTCCCAGCGACCATAACAAGGACAATGTGCAATCCAATGTCAACATTAACCATGTGCATGGCAAGCACATGCTCGGAAGGTTGTTTACTAACATTCGCTGTCCGGAGTACCCCTGACATTGATGTTGGTAGTAGTTGCCGGGTACCAGTTACGCACATCATGGTGGTGATAGTCGCTTCGATTCAAGGTTTGTGTTACGCCGTAGTGAGGAAATCGTGTGTTATGGTTCATTGCAAGATTTATTATGTGACTATAATGGTTCTACCCCTTTATGGGACTATGGTGAACCTCATTGGGTTGCGGCGGTCCGCTCTCAGCTTTCCCCTTGCAGCTGGAGATGTCTTTTAAGCGGGGGGAGTGACAGTGTCTATGGTAGAGACACTTAGGACCCCGACGCTCTTTTCCTTTTGAATTTGGTTCTCAACAGCTTTAAAGGGGCCCTGGCATGGTAATGCATGCCAGCATTAAAAAGTCACGTGACCACCCCTTGACCAATCAGAGCACCGTGATTTTTCCGCTGGTTCCTGTGATTTTGTGATCACTCTTTGAACCGGTACCCATGTTGTTAGTTTGCGATGCTAGCCCCCCTTTTTTTTAAACTGGTAGACCCCAGAGCACCAATAGAGGATTACCTGACTTGCAATTGGTCGAAAACCATAGAAAGTGGGCAGATGGGGCCATCCGGGGATTTAGTGGGTCTGAGAAAAAACACTGGAGTACCTGAAAGATACTTTTTGGGATAATGTTTTTATAAGTATTGGGGTAATTACTCACGAAATATTTTAGGTTAATTATGAAAACTGTTGCTATAGCAACACCTTGCACCTTGAACATATTATTTATATACCCTGGAAACCCGAATGATCTTAGGAGATATTTTCATTTTGGGTCAGCCAGATTAATTCTTTTATGTTTTCGGTCCACTTTTATATTACCTTTTTTTTTTTAGTATTGGGTCTAAGGGTTGGGTTTATAGCGTTACAGCTAGAATATTTGGACTATTGTCTTACTCATGGGTCATCTTCCTACAGACTGGATTTTCACTGAATTCCAGGTTCTAAAATTTTTATTACTTTATGTTTTGCATAAAAGGGACATAGAGTTAGGTAGATATTCTTGATTGTATAAAATATAAAGGCCATGATATGTACTTTCAGGTGGTACATAGGTTTACTGAGGAAAAATATTTGAATCAATCCTTGAACATAGTATATCAGTTAAATGACACTGCCCCGACAGGTCATTCGGAAAGACATTCCAGATATTTCCTCCTGCTATTCCAAATCAAGAGGGGGAATATATGCATTATACACTATGAACACTGAGATATATATGTTGGGTGTAAATAACTAATATAGTAAGAATAGTTAAATATAGATATCTTGCACAGGAGGAGAAGGAAAAGTGATTGTTTGTTCATGATAGAAAAGTGCACAGAATCGCGATACATGTGTATTAAATGTATGAGCCGTTTCCGATGACAAAAACACATTTGACATGGGTGTCAATGTCATTTCTGTGATCTACAGGTCAAGATGGTATAGACCTGATAGCAATTATTTCTGTAGAAAATTAAGCCCTCAACATGGTATGTTTCTCAAATATCATTCGGGAAGACATGTCATTCGGAAAGACATTTCAGACAGTTCCTTCTGCTATTCCAAATCAACAGGGAGAATTCATGAATTTTATACTATGGGAAGTTAGATATATGTTGGGGGTAAATAACTGACATAGTTAATATAGTTAAATATATAAACCCTGTACAGGAGGAGAAATAATGTCATTTTTCGGGAAGACACCCAAAATAAGGCTGTCTGGCCAACAAAGCACTCATTGCCTCCTCACAGCCAAGATAATGGAGCAATCCCAATTTTTTTTCAGATTACTTTAGCATGGCCCTGAGTCTAATTTGTAAAACAGAAAATTAACCCATATACATCATAGTTATTTTTTGGGGGGTCATATAAGCTCAAATTTTCGCCCAGACAAACCATTTTACAAAAAGTGATTTCTTAAAAAAAAAAAAAAGAAGAAAATACTCGTAGGAAGGCAATCTTAGGTCCAAACTTTCGGTTTTTCTTCAAATTTTAGTGGACATAAATGGAACGACCCATTCCTAGTTCAAAATTTAAAAAAAAGAGAGAAATGTGGATCTTATTGATTTTTTCCTTCAGAATGGGTCATTTTGGGCCTATTTTACCCCCTGGAGGCCAAAATATGCATGTTGCCCCATTAAAACTATATGTAACACAAAGATCTCATCAAGCCCAACATTTTGAGCCCAAAAGAATAGGGGGGAAACTAAAATTCTAAGTATAGGAGTTGGAATACATCCAAATTCTTCATATGCAAACCTTCTATGATTTATGACCAATTATTCTTCAGCAACAGTCGATGCCAAAGTTTCTATTGATAAGATTGTATCAGACGAACTGGAAGCTAACAAGTTGTCCTTATCAAATGTAAAACCAAAATGTGTTCACGCTTTAGGTGCTGTGCAGGCAACAGGAGGTTACAGGCCTATAACTGACTCTAGTAGGCCTATGGGCAGTTCTGTTAATGCATTTATGGACCCATCGGGTCTGCCCCATCCCAACAGGATACCAACCAGAATACATTACCGAGATCCACGGAAATGTATACGCTAGGGTTATCCTTAGATGAACCCTTATCGGATTCACTATTTAATCTGGGAGGAAGCCGCAAATCCAGACATGGTCGTCGGATGGGCCCCAGATATAAGTCGACTTCGGCTTATTTAAAAGCCAGGGACCAGGTAGAGCAACAGCAACAAGCTAAGAAGCAACATGAAGCATTCATGGCTGCACAAAAGAAGATCAAGGATGAGACCCGAGAACGAATCAATAAACTTCGTTCTGTAGAGCAAGAGGTGATCCTAAGAGAATCTGACCTCAAGTATCGACTTTCCTCTCTAGCTCATAGGGTGGAGTTGAAGACAGCCGAGGAAAGAGGAAGGGAAAGTAAGTTGGCCGAACTCAAAGAGGAGGAAGCCAATAGGCGGAGAGCTGTTGACAAAGCTAGATCCGAGGAAGTCGCTAAAGCTCGGGAAGCTGAAAAGACTTCAACTACGTAAAGCCGAAACGGAGTCCAAGCTTGTCACAGAACAAGATGACATCCGTAGAGAAACGACTGAGTACCAAAGATCTCAGAAAGAAAAGATATATATATATATATATATATATATATATATATGGGACTATACTCCCAGATAAAGGCATGTATAAGGTTGATATTGACATAGTCAATTCTCACCAAACCCAATGTCCTCTCATTTATCCACATTTATTGTTATATTGTTATCAATTAACATTATTAATTATTACCGGTACACTAGATCAACACATTAACTGTTGGCATTGATTCTGATGTCGCTCGCCAGTGCTCACGTGATGCACCAATCCATCCGTTTGTTGTTGGCAAGGCCAGACTGCAATGGTGTCTCATCTGTGCACTTGCCAGAGATCTATATGCCTAGTACTCCTGTAGGCAATTCTGCTTCATGGATTAGCTCGACATGCATAAGATGAACATATTATACTTCTAGGATTGTTCTGATCAGTAGGAAGTAAAAGTTCAATAAAATCATCTAATGATCTACTTGTTCTATAGACCGTCATGCCAACGGTAATCACCGCCTCACATTTTTTTTTATATAAATCACAGAATTCAGAATACGATACACCTTAAACAGTCTCAATTTAGCAAATCTTCACTGTTAGCCAAAGGCTTTCAGAGGGTATGTTAAAGCTGTCCACACGCTATTGCATTGTTAGTGGAGTAGTTAAATCTCATGGAACCCAGGTGACCCTGTATTTTTAACCTGTCCTGCCTACCATTAGTAAAAGAAATGGATCATGTGTTTCAGTATCAACATAATGGTATCAACATAATGGTGCAAATTACTTATCATAACCACTAATGTTAAATTAGGGGTCATCATAAAATAGTAGAAACACATGTCGATATTGTATATCCATGGCCATGACATGACAATCTGATATGGAGGTTAATTGTATGGGCAACTGGAACCATCCCCTGAATGATACATCCACTGTTTCATATAGCCCAGCCGCCTTACGCCCTCTACAAGTACCTTAGAGGAATACATAACCAGGTACAGGTGCACCATAAACAGTCATTGGAGATTCTTTGCCATGTACCTGAAGGTCTTTGATATAAGGGAGACCTATTATGGGAAATATTCCTCTTTCAGGGATAGTTTATGAGATACACATTATGTCGATGCGCAGAGCCTCAGTGTCTTTACCCTTACATGCCCAGCACTAGTACTTTACTGAATTCATTTGGGTGTTGAAAGGTATAGTTGAGCAGCTAGGCAAACAATGGAAAGGTAAATAGACCATAATATCTTCTTAAGGTGGAAAGGACATTGGTTGGTTGGCTGATAAAGGGGAAAAGATAATTGCTTTTACATATGAACATGGTTTTAGTCCCTTACATGTGTAGGACTAATACTTCATTGACGCCATTAAAATTGGATATCCATTGCTCCAATTCGAGAGAAAAAAAGGGTAGATCAGCTGGCCAAATGAAAATGAAATAGAGCATATATATCTTTTCGAAAGGCTTGCATGTGTATTAGTATTTATAAAAACCTAGGCAATTTACACCAGAGGACAGATTAGATGGAAGGGTTATTGGTTGGTAGGTTGGCAAGAACTGTTAATGGGAGAGTAGGCACTGGCATACAGTGCCAATATAGATATGTGAGAAAGTGGTTTACAGCAAACACCTTCATATCGCCCGCTGGAGGCTATTGCTGAAACAGGAAAAGATAGTTTTGTCGAATCAGTACCTCACACTCCCAGCCCCAATTGTAAATGGGCTATATATACCACTGTACTCTGTATAGTAGAACCCACTGTTGGGTCATTAGATTTGTACTAGCAGTAACTACCACTGTTTTCCAAAAAGAGAAGTGATCTACTGTTAAAAGCTACCCGCGGTCTGACAGTGCAACTACAGTACCTTACTTTCTTTTGTCTTGAGGGTTTCCATGTTGCCCAAAACGTGGTCAGTAAGCAAGATGCCAGAAAGGTGTAACATGAATTTTATCTGAGAAATCAAATTACATACAGTCCATTTGGGTGGCTTTTCACTCTAATTGGGTGAATGGAAGTTTAAGGGTGAAACAAATTATGACTATTTCAGCTGAGCTCTTTGGAACTTTTTTTAAAGTGGTTTATTGGGTCTAGAAGAACAATAATACAATTAAATTGTCCCTCTCCTAGCATCCTTGCGTTAAGGTTTTTAAGCTAGGTCCCATAAAGAATCGAACAGTTGTTACATAAAACAAGAAACAAAACAATATGTAGTGATGACGACCTCCTGCTGGTAACACATGCATATTAGGCCATTTGTAACCTAATTTTTAAGACTCAACTTAAATCTGCTCAGGGGGGGATGATGAGATGTGATGATATATGAATGTTCAACTAAAACTATTTCATACAAAGCAATTACATAAAACAGTTTGGGTAGTCATTCTTAATGCTAGATTTAAAGGTATAAAACTCATCCATTTGGGTATACTTAGGTTTGAGCTGATTCCACCTTTCAATAGCTCTGAACAAGGCGCTTCGAATAACAATAGTCTTCAATGATCTGATTATTTTCAGCCTTTTCCCTTGATGATATCTAGTAGGTATTTCTCTATTATCTACATTAGTTGGATCACAGGAAATTTTATAAGCATAAAGAAGTAAATCAATATCTCTCCTAATAGACAGCTCACAGCAGTTACTAGCGAGTTGGATTTCTTTTGTGGTCATAGCATGGTGCTCCTCAAGTTTTACAAGGTATACTATTCTTAGTGCCCTGTTTTGTAAATTCATTATTTTCACCCCTATTATCTCTATCCCATATAAAGGCGCAGTATTCAAAGCTAGGTCTAATTATTGATTTAAATACATCAACAGCCAAGATTTAGGAATTTTCTCGCTCTACCAAACTGGTACAGTTTATTCTTGATATTTCTGATGCATTGGGCCCCTTTTATCCTATTACCAATAACAGCCATCGCGATGGGTGCAAGTTCCATCCTAAGAATTCAGAGCTGAATGGAGGAAATATTTTGATGTAAAATGTATTCCAGCAGATCCTAATTAAGGTCCTTAGGTCTTGCACTGAGTCTGTGCATGATGTCCTACCGACTTGTTTAGGATGAACTTCAAAGCCCTCGAACATGCTAATCTAGGCACACAGATGTAGGCTACATCTGCAAACGTCAATGCTATTCCTATGGGAAATCCGGTAAGACTAATATGGTGCAGTTGTAGTATGTTAAGAACTTACCCCCTGATCAATGTTCAGTGCTACTAGTTAGTAAAATATAAAACATGTAACACCCAATTCTCTGCATTCATCTTATAGGTCGAATCCCACATGGCGAAAAATGCCTCAAATATCTCTGCGATTTTGTTAGTTGGGTTTTATGGCCTTCCTGGTGTCCTAAATTGCAAGCAGTGCTAGGAGCATTGAGCAATACCAAAGTACCACTGCAGACTGTGCTTAGGTTTTATATCCTTGCGATTTTGGGATATCAAACATGTCAGACACAGAAATACCCATTCACCAGCACAATAAATCACAAATGCTTCACAATAAAGCACAACAGTATCCTTGTGTTCTATATACCCTATTGCAGTCACTTCCCTTGAGAGTATGTGGTAGACTCCAAAATCGCAACAGATTCAAAATCGCAGAGATATTTCAGGCATTTTTCACCATGGGATTCAACCTTATGCTGCCACAGCGTATATATAGCCAGTATTGAACTAGACTGGGTATCGTCCCTACCCATGTAGCAAGCATGTAGCATGTAGCAGGCAGAATACTATTCATGGTTTTAGGTTGGGCAAATGGTGGGTTTCCAGACAGGGCCACATTGGGTTGCCCTAATAGGGCAAAATGAACTAAGACTGTTGGGCTCCCGACAGTTTTTGTCCTCAGCAAGTTGTGTGGGCTACATAAGGCTAACTAATTTGGGCACAGAGCAGCTTCAAAATGGGCAAACACTTTGGGCACAGCTTGGTTTCAAAGTGGGCACCCCGAATCAGGCATAGATCAGTTCCAAAGATAATTCCCCAGACAGGGTTGAGGATGGGTTTGCACAAGGCATACTGAGCTGGGACTTCTGAACTTTGACACTAGATGATCCCACTATGTCTGATGTATAGTTTTCCCCCCATGTCAGTATTGATTTTCTTTAGTATGATATAACAGAAATAGGCTAATGAATCATATAAATCATAACAGTACATACAAATTTTCTCAGAGTTTGGATCTACTGGCAAAATACATTTGAAATGTGCAAAGTTAGTTGATGTCAGCAGTTCTCAATGTGACTACACCATTCCTGTGGTAATCATTTTATATTGAAGTATGCTACCCATTGGGAGGCACTATGAACTTCAAGGCTAGCATGTTACTGGACTAGGTCTGGTTGAAATGCCTTGGCCAACTAAGTTTGAATTGATGGTTCTACTGTATTATGATGATGGGGAGAGTAATACAGTATGTTTAGTCTCTCTCCAACTATGGAGGCCAAGGGGAGGGGCTAGCACCTGGAGGCTAGCAGAGCATTTTCAGGGTTCAAAATGTTAGAAAATGAGGAAAAAAACTGATTTTCTATAATATCTATCCCAGATGGCGCCACCTGATCAAAGTGGCCAGCCCACTTTCAGCCACACCAAAAACCCCTGTTGACCCCAAAATGATATATTTTGACCAGATGGCGCCATGTGATCAAAGTGGGCAGCCCACTTTCAGCCACACCAAAAACCCATGTTGAACCCAAACCCACTGTGAGACTGATCTGTGCCCATATTGGTTAGCCCAGTGTGGCCCACACACCTCACTGAGGACAGAAACTGTCAGCAGCCCATCAGTTAGCCCATTGCGGCCCACATCGGAAGACACACCAAATAAAGTGTGGGCCACACCACCATTGCTACCTGGGTACATGTGGGCATGTGAGACTGACGTGAATGCATTGACAAAGGTGGAGGAGAGGGTTATTCTGTAGCTTTGCCATAGCAACACCGTATGGCACATACACTTTAGGATGGCCGTCTGTGCCATTTTGCTACTTTTATGCTAGGAAATCTTTTTAATCAAAGCTGACCACATCTAAATTTGTGTGGTCGGCCATGAGAATGCTTCACTGTATCTAATTTTCAAAAAATATCAACATATAGCCTAGAGAAGTATTTCAATGTAATCGGACCTTTTGAAAATGCCACTCCAAAAATTAATGAATGGGGGTCCCCAAGCAGCTCTGTTTGGTAGAAAGAGCTGCTTATAGAGCTCAGTAGGAGCCTTTTCCCTTTATCCCCTGTAGGCATTAGGACTCGTATAGATGACAGCCCCAAAGACAGTAATTAATCTAGATCCTCTATGCATCAACTGATATCTGCCCCTTAAATGGGACTGTTCTTGTAATCCTCTCAGCATCACAGGTCCAAGTGCTCCTTCTTGGCTTGAGGCAAAGCCTTAATGTGTTTCAGGAGGTGTGGGTGGTTCCTCATCATGTGCTTAAGCTAATAATGGAGCAGACCATATTGCAGGGGTATGGATTACACAAGGACACCACTGTCAATGGAAAGGCAGTTTATTGTCTTACCACATTAATTAAGGGCATAAGGAATCCCTTTAGATAGGAAAAGTACAGGGGAATGCATTGAGAAGGAATTCGACCGGGACGACTTGATTTAAATCACTCTTGACCAATCAACCTATTAGCTATATTACCAAGGTAATTATCATATGGTTTATACTTCCTCAAAATTAATATGGAGAAATAGTGGAGAGAAGACGCTAAGTTTACTAAGATGCAAAAATGAGGTATACAGCGATGATATCAGTTGGGCTTTTCAGATTCCCAAGCCTATCTATTATTTCTGATGCCAAAATCTTTAGAGTTTTGCCTGATTTCTAACTTCGCCTTCCCTAATAGGTCTCAGCTTTTTCTGAAATTGGAAGGATTGAGCGCCAGATCAGGGCTGCCTGTATGAGTTCATGACCAGATTTTGAAAATATCACCCTCACCCCCAAGTCACTTTGTACTGACTGCTATGGTTATTTTACTTCATCTTCCAGGACACCTCATCCTGAAACTACATAACTCCTCTTCATGGTGAACTAATAGGATTGATACTTGACCAGAGACACTGGGCAGTCAGGAATCTCAGGACAATATTAGATCAACTGTCACCATCAAGTCACACAGGTTCACAGTTAGCATGTAGCAAGCTGCCCCCTGGCCAATGTTACTGAACCCTTAATGCATAAAGCAGGCCATCTCTCCTGGTATAGCACAGTGGAAACTTCGTTCCATGGGGCCATAAGACATCCCATCCCACTACCCTCCCTTTGCCTTGCATTTCATATTATGCTGCAGCTGTACCCTGCCTTTGAGAGAATGCTATAGGCCTCACCTGCAATTCCTTACTATGGTCTACGGTTAATCATGGTATAGGCCTATTAGCTGCACCAAGGGTCTGAAATAAGCTGCAGCTCATAGGCAGGACTTTAAGGTAGCGTGTTGCCTGTAAATTACATTCATTGATCCTGTTTCCCTTCAAGTGCCTATTCAATCCTAGATCAACCCATTAATCGCTGTGCTTCATTTCACCTGCGTTACATTCCCCTTCATTCCCCACCCTCCTTAGCTCCTGTATTGCCCTCTTCTCAGATTTTTTTATTACTGTCACTTAATGCAGATGGCTAAGGTTTCTACACCTACTTATGAAGATTCACCTTGCCTCAGAAAGATACCTGTGGTCTTTTGCACAGACGGTGGAGATAACTTCAGATTGTAAGGATAAGTCAATGCCATTTCCAAAGGAAACTGAAGATATCTTTGAAAATTTAGAGATATCTTGAGAATAGATATCTCTAACTTATCTTTTCAAGAATATTTTAGCAAATGTGTGACACATAATGACAGCATCTATAGAAATGGAATTTTGAAGATATCCACAGAGCTATCTTTAGTGTTATCTTCATTTATGCATATCTTTTGTGAAGACACCTCACCGCCCGTGCAAAGGACCACAGGACATGGGTACGTGAATATGACGTCGTCTATGCATGACACATTCTTGTTATTCTCTTTTTGGGAAGATTTACACTGAAAATGAAATAAACCACAAATGGAGATCTGAGCAAAAGTATATTCAAAGTTATGTTTGCGACGCAAGTCTGTGTCCAGCTCAAGGTGAATCTACCCTCGACTGAACTCTATTTTATGGCAGCACTCAGAAACCATCGAGCTCTAAAACCATTTTACCCTGCTCATTTCCCTCATACCCCTTGATAAGTTTCACAGCGACTAGATGTTCATGATAAGCAATTGTTCCAATACACAAGAGGCTTAATAATCATGAGAATTGCTAGGTATGAAACCAATCACAGATTATCTTGAGATGATTTATTTCTGTATCAAGTTGTGTACAGAAGGGACGTAGAATCTATTCTGTTGAGGGAGGACTGGAACTTCAAATATGGCTACAGTTTTGCCCTTGTCATGTCAAGATTGTGTGGTTTTACCGATTTCTTTTTATGTCGCAATGCCAACGGTATCATGTGTTATAATAGCTCTTAAAATGCTGATTAGAGTTATAAAAGCAAACTGTTCAGCTCATTGCACAAGCCTGTAGTCTGAGGGATAGTACAAATCAACAGTGATGTTGCTAGGTTTCTGTAAATAGTGACTTTAATCAATGCTTGGCTTGTCTGCACCTACCTACATCATTGATACAGTGAAACTGAGGGTACCCTAAGTAATGTTGTATGTGCCCATAGGGTAAAACACATCAAAATACTTAATGAGCCAGGTTTAATCTTTCTATTACTTTCTATTATCCATGCTGATTTATGTCCTGGTCACTTTCTGTATATTGTAGTGGAGAGGCTCGTCCGCCGAATGACTGCGTGGCAGTCATTCGGGGAAGTCTCAACGCTCGGGAGTGGTCCGCCGAAACGCTGCACGAGAGGCAGCGTCCCGGTGGAGACTTGTATATAAAGCACGACTAGTTCCACCGGAGGTAAGATCCAGCCGACAGCCCGAGGTAAACAGTCAAGCAGCTAGCTCCCGGAGGAGGTTGCAGACGACATTTCTACTAGCAGATGGCATTTAGATGGTGTGGCCAAGGAGTGCCAGGGCAATAAACCAAGCGAGTTAATTTTACTTGACGGGTTGTGTTCTTCGATCATTCATAATACAAACGGGCGCTACAATATATTATGTTATGAAACACAGCATTGAATCAGCACTAGAGGTTCTTTATGGCATGGAGATATATGCTGTTCGCTATTAATTATTGATATGCCTTTATCTTACATTCATGTTTGGGCCAAATATATTATTTTGAGGTAAAAGATAGAGTATAGATGATACTAATGAGGGTAAATAACCTCTGGTTCGATCATAAAGGGCAATGGCGTGGCATGTCTCAGGACACCGTGTGGAACTGCAGACTGGTAATAAAGCAGGGCCCTGGAAAGACACAATAATAGTATTTAATGCAGTGGTAGCTGCAATTACTGTCAGCAATACGTCTGCCTTCTGATTAGAGATCCAATCCTGTTCTCCACAATTGACTTCGAAATAGTTCTCTAGATGAACCTAGATGGAACCATAATGTGTTCTCAGGTGTTGCAACACTCATCGAGGAGGTACAGACATTTTCAAACCATTACATATAATAATGGAGACATGGCACGTTGTCAATAGCATTATCAGGGGAAATGATTTTTTTTTCATTAATACCCTTACTTATCTATTTGAGAGAACGAATATCAAGACATAAATGACTTACGAAGAGTCTCAGAGGACTATGTATTATTGATTTATGGAATAGTGTCGGAACTTACAAAGCCATGCAGCTTACTTACGGAACATACAACACAGCAGGTTCAGGAATTGCATACTGCTGCAACCAATATGAACCATCATCAAGTTCACTTTGACATAATTATCTTATCTAATATTCCTTCACTTAGAACTCACAATGAAGTCACAGAACCATATTCAGTGTGGATCAATTCCTGGTTGTTGATGGTGGTGGTGACACTGCTAGTATGATGTTGGTAAGAGTCGAACTGATTATATACAAATGAGTCCATCTACTGTGTGGAAAGAAGGACATGTCGAAAGGGTGTGAGGCAACACGGGATTATAGCTCTAGGCCTCTGGGGTTTTAAGAAAGAACAAAACAGGAAAGACAGTGGATTTATGAAAAAGAACCTATGAAGGACCTATGAATAAAGCAAAAGGGAAACAAATATGGGAGACAATGTAGATTGTGGTGATCAGGACATGACCAGGATGAGAGAAGTAGCTTTGAAAGATTTTTGAGTGAGCCAATTAAGATCTGGGTGAACAGGGCATATGAAGAAAGATTGATTCTGATATACATATATTATATGATATAGTGATCCATGATTAACCCTGTAAAGCAAGGGTGTTTTCTTTTTGTTCAGATCTCACTAGTCTTTTTGTGGCAATGCATCTTTTGGGCCCCTGCAGAATAAAAGGTAACAACACTGTAATTATTCTGGGGATTGGGGCATTACACCCCCAAGCACATGCTGATGTAAGCATCACCAAGTATAAATAAAGACTAAGAGCCTTAAGTCTGATATTAAACTGATAAATAAAGGAAATTTAGTCCGAATGCCATATATACCTAACTTTAGAAGGTATGTTATATGGTATGGAAGCAAGAGGCTCTATAAATAAGTCCATAGGTGTCAGGCCTGATGGCACTTACACATTGTTTCTACAATTCTACTTGGGCAACTGATCCCAGGAAAATCGACACGTCCTCAGTTGGATGGCTATTGGGAAGTGTATGTCATATCTCATATCATTATCTACAGTGGTATAAGACAGGCCTGGGAAGACACAATATCAGTTTTCAGTGCAGTGGTGGCAGAGCAATTACTGCTGGCTGACGTCTTAATCAGAGATAATAGGGGCTCATTTTTGTTCCTATTAATTATGTAGAGAACTTTCTTTAATCAATGTATACACCAAGGTTATAATGACATTCATGTGCATCCAAAACATAGACCTAGAGGGTTCTGATGTCAACAACTATCCATGGAGGCCATTACCACAAGTATCCACCAGATTGGAAGTAGCTATATTCAGGAAAAGAATACCACACTCCACTGTTATATTCGGGATAAGAACAGGACAAACTAGCTTCATTAGCTACCACTCAGCAACTTTTCAGGCTCAGGCTAATAAATAAGAGACTATACAAGGATGGCCTCAACAGAAAGGCAGTAATAAATTTATGTCCTTGGTGAAGTGGTTAGCTTTTGCTGAAACCATGTGCAACCCTGATGATATTAGAGAATGTAAGAGCTACATCAGTTTATCTTTAAACCTTTTAATCTCCATATTGCAATCTAAAGTCAACAGTTTCTGAGGATGATGTCAGGTCCCTGTGCTAGTGGTATGGTCAGTTTGCAATGAGGACTCATCCATGTACATATTTGCCAGGCGCCAGAACCATACATACCACTGGTCAGGTAGGCTTCAAAGCTGACCAGTGGCATGTATGGTTCTGCTTTGATGGAAAGGGTCTGATTCCCTGGGACCATATGATGGAGAATGCGAGATGTGAGGAAATAAAGTTGTCAGACTACCAGATTCCGCGGGAGACCTCTAGAAAATCTTTTATGCACACGTTAGGTTGCATGCATCTTAAAGTCTAGCCCTCACTACTAATATCTGATAATCTAATAGGTATAGCTCAAGGATGTGTCCAATGAGTTTATATGGTGCTTTGATCAGATCTTTAAATATTTGTGAACTGTAAATGTGGCCCTTCTTCACCAGGCAAATGCCCTCCCTACAAGAGATAGTGACGTCTCAACCTGGGAATCTGTGGTGGTGGTTGTGAAATAGGGTGTGTAATATTGTGAATACATTGTGTGTGTACATTTTGCGTGATTAATTGCCTTTGAGTGATTATTATAAATAAGTCATGCAGTAGGGAACAACTTTCTCTGATATCAAAGAGGGTTGATACCATGAGACTTGCAAGTGTTATAGCATTTAACCTATAATGCTTTCATGACACACCCGAAGGGCATTATCATTGGACGTGACTTTTTCATGGATACTATCAGCTCAAGGCTTTAGGGAATTTCGGTGTCAATCTCCTGTCTTGGTTATCTAATTGGAGTTTGAGAGGAGCAGGGATCTGGCCAGTGAGGAGACTCAGGAGGCTCTTTTTTGCCTTGTCATCCAATCGAACATATTCCCACCATTGACTCTTTATATCTGTAATTAATTTTCAGGACTCACACGGTAGCTTGATGCTGCTCTATAGGACTCAGCATGGAGGCCTAGTGGAGCCACCATCTTGAATTCCGCTGGTTGAGGTAAAACCCACTGATAAGACATGCCATGATGGGTACCTTGTCCCTGGTTAACACCCACTTCCAGGGACATGCTGGTCCCATCTTATCAGTTCTTATCAGTGTGTGTCGCTGGAACCAGCTCCAGACCAGCTAGTGGCCAATACCAAGGTTCCAGGTCACGCAGTTGGTCCGTCCTTGCTTGATCTGGTACCTGTGCTACCTGCTGCATGACAACAGAACGAATCTTGGATCCCACAGTAAAGGATTGTTAATCAGAGATAAACCATAGGGGTCATTATATCATTGTTTGATATCTTCAAACGTATAATTCCCCTCATATCAGGGTCAAATTACACAGGTGTCCCTGTAAATTCTTTTGTTGCATCACCAATTTACCTAACTCTGTCAGTGCTGTTGACAGTGTGACAGTCCTTTAGCATTATAACCATGTGGAGGGCAGTATCACGGGTCCTGACGATTCCTTTACCTTTCTCTGATCGTGGCTGCACTCCTGCCAGAATAGGCCCATATCTATACCTAAAGGGCGCTATATTGGCATATCAGGGGTACGCTTAGTCTGGCAGGTTATTTTTCCTTTAGTGACAAAATCTACATTTTCAGGATGGATCACCGTGCAGAGGGTTCTCCTCTGTCAGTGAAAATAAGGTGATGGTAGGGTGAAATTTCTGGGGGCTAAACATTAAAGACCATTTGACATCAATGCTGTTACCTACCTCCTGACTCCAATAGGCAAAGGAATGGCGACAAATCAGACTTGGCAGAGGGAGGAGAAGCCTTTGGTTCTGTTTAGTGTGATGCAAATGAAATTGCTTGCCTGGCTGTATTTATTATAGTTGTGTGCGATATGATATTAGATTAATGGCTGCCTGCTATGTTTGCAATGGGCTTAATATTGCCCCTCTCTTTCTTCAACGAATATAAGATGATACCAACCATGGGAATATTTCACACATATATTACATGTTTCACTGAACAATGTAATTCTGAAAGGTGTTTCAATCTATTCACCTGATTAAAGCACCAATAATCAAGACACCGTTAGAATTCGGAGCTGTAAGATCCTCACCGAATATGCACCCTTATGGCTGTGCCACCCAAGGGCTATAGGTGACAGTCCAAAGACAGTGATTAATCCAAACCCTGTGGGCATCAATTATAATCAACTGACGTCGCCCTTTGGGTGAGGTTATTTATGTAATTATCTCAGCACCATCAGCTCCAGTGTTCTTGTTTAGCTTGAGGGGTAAGCCTTAATGCATTAGTGACAGCGGGAATAGATGAGCAGGAATGGCGAGGTGGGCGGCTGGTCTCTCAGAATGTCTGTAAACCAATAATGGATTAGACCTCATTGGATGAATATTGACGAAAAAGGACGACCAACACCAGGAGAAAAGCCCCTTTAATATCATTTACACTACCTATAAAGTCCCCAAAAAGGAATTAGACATAATATTGATTAAAACACATTATGTGAACCTGGGCAACCAGTTAATTACCTTCACTTTGCCATTGTGTGGAACTATAAGTGCTGAACTATAACAGTTCAGCACTTATATTGCTAGAACTTAAGCAAAGACTATGAAAAGGTAATTTTTGAATATTGTCAGCACAGATAAAATATGTCTGTAGATCGGGAGTGTCTCAAAATAGTGAAAGATTAGCACCACCATACTTTAAAATAACCTCCAGAGTTTGATAGAATATGCCCAGGTAGCACAGAGATATTGGCATAACGTTGGGCCTAAGTTGGCCCAACCATCGGCTTTACATCGGCTGCCCATCCTGCCTACGTAGGCCCGACGGTGCCAACCAAATGCCAACATAGGCCCAATGTTAGCTTTTGGTTGGCACACATCAGCATCGGCAAATGGTCGGCCACTTTTGCCGATGTCTTGCCAACTTTGGCCAAATTTTGGCATTTGGTTCGCCATTTATTGGCTATCAGGCCAATGTCGCCCCAATGGGCAGCCAACTTTGGCCCTACATTGGCCCGATGCGTCGGGTCAATGTTGGGCAATTTTTGTGTGCTACCTGAGTGATCATACCCAGTGGCCGCATCAACGTTGATTCAGTGTTGAGTCAATATTTGCAATATTTGCATATTAACAGTTGGTTCCTGGTCGAAATGTGTTTGAATTTGAGGTTAATAGGCGATTTCAACATTGAAACAACATTGATAGTTGTTAGGTGATTCTTTGTTGACATGACAACATTGAATCAACATTCAAATCAGTATAATTGATTCATCATTGACAAACCAATGTTTAATCAACAATGAATTGAGTTCAGAATATTTCAAAGCTGACATGTGATGGTTGAAATGGAATGATTGGAAAAGTGTTGAAGACAGTTTGATCAACACTATCAACACAATATCAACCAATTGTCAATGTTGATGTAATGTTCTGTGCCCACTGGGTAGGTAGTAATAGTCACGCAGTGATTCAGTGTATAATCTAGCGCCCTTCTACTAGAATAAACAAATCGCTATACATACAATACTCCTTCTAGCGAGAAAGGAGGGTCTTCGGACTGAGGGCATAGAGCTTTTCTATTGTATACATGCATACCATGAATGGAAAGCACATTCAGTATAAGAAACAGCCCCTTGCTGGTAAAGGTTGCAATCTGCAATCAGGAACGGAGGAAATCCACACCGGGGGTTAATTGTATTCATCACATCTGTACAAGGAGTCTTCACTTGTGTGGTGAGATAGGCGTGGTGGATATGGATAAACAATAGCAAATCTCCAAAACCAGAAGATTCCATTCACAGCCGAGTGCCTCTCGGAAGGTAACAGGTGGTTACTGAAAGTGGCAAAAACTCTACAAGGGAAGGAAATAATAGAAAAAAAAAAGAAATTACTGGTTCCCTGTGGTGGAGGACGTGGACTCGGTGTCAGAGCTAATCCAGATTTGTGTGGGCGTGAAGGTTATCTCTCACCAAACACATGCTGAGTTAAGCATACCTGAATATGCTGAGCCGCTCCTGGGGATCCTAGCAATACAGGAGTACACAGGGGGCTATTCAACATAGGATACATAATCCCCTGTAAAACATAGATTGTGAATATATTATATGTGATGCAATGATATGTGAGTAATCGGTTTACATTCAAAGTATGATTTGGTGTAGGCCCCATCCCCTTCCCCTTAAAAAGATCTGAGATTCAGATTGGTCCCTGGGCCCCATGACGGCTTCCTCACATTTAAAGCTCCTTCCCAGGATCTCCTCCTCCTCCTCCTCCTCCTCCTCCTCCTCCTCCTCCTCCTCCTTCTCCTTCTCCTTCTCCTCCTCCTCCTCCTCCCCCAAGGTAGGTGTTGGAGATGGTGTGGCCTAGTCGGAGATCACCCCACTGATAACGGTTGGAAATAGCATGCTAGTTTTGATCCTGCTCTCAGGTTTAGAATATTGGTATTAATCGTACATGCCAGAACCAAACACCAATTGTTTGGTTATCACTTTGATCTTTCGGAAAATTAATATTCTTTAGCCTATTAAAAATACATATGAAGTTAATCTGCTGTACCACAAGGGCTCAGTGAATTATTGATATTACCAAAATGAATGTTTTGTCTCTTGTTTCTAGGCAACCTAGTGGGCTGTTCACTGTGGTTAGGTATGACCAAATACCTCTATACCTATACTTTTTGCCCATTGCTGTGCTAGGTAACCCGTGGCCCTGTTTCAATTGTGGTTTCGGATGGCACCATTTGCATTATTGTTTCTTAAGTTGTTCTATACAAAAGAGCTCAGTTTAAGTTCTATCTGAGCTTGCATTGGCCAACTGACTAGATCCACATGAGAAGGGCAAGATGTCCCACTGTTTCTAAACCTTTGAAAAGAACTAGCTTTAGTCCCATCTGTTCCTTTTGTCCAGGTAAAATGTATTGTTTTCAACCAACTTTGCTGCCATCATGGCCCTGTTTCTATAATTTTCAAACCTGCAGAGAGGGGTAGAACTGCTTTCTATTTCTTAACTTGAGTTTTATTCTCCTTCTCTATTCACTAGAGCTGGATTCGGATGGCACCATTGCATTACTGCTTCTGAAGTTGTCATATCCAACTTTAGTCAACAGAGCAGGAGAAACAGAAAACCTTTTCTGGCCTGTCAGCACTATCAGCCTTGCATTAATGAGCATGGATGATGCCATTTATGGTTAAAAAGTAAAAAAAAAAAGGGTCCAGATATGACCAAAAGAGTAAAAGATTAAGTGAAAACAAGTCTAGGGTAACTTTTTCTAAAAAATCTAATTATGCTATAGCCAAAACTCTATTTTCATTCTAAAATGACCTTATTTAGAATCCAAAAAGAGTGTTTTTCCCTAAATTTAGCACATTTGTTGACCTTTGGTTGCCATGGAAACCATAATGTTGTTCCTTTTGAATAAAAAGTTACTCTATTGCATTAACCTGTCCATAAGGTTTTCATAACTGGTAACAGAATTGAATTATCCCTTCTAGATCCAAAACTATGGATGATTATATTTTAAAATTGTTATTTTTTTTCCAAAAATGACATTTTTTATGCATAATGCCACAATATTTCAGTATGCAAATGAGTTAAGGGCTATCCTAAATTTCTCCATGTTGCTGACGTCCCATGTCTGAGATTGTTTAAGTCTGTAGCTATTTGGAGTATTTTATCATGCAAAGTACTAAGTTGTAGCTAAAGACATGAACTTAAAAAAAAAGGATTTTCCCCTAATGTTACGATTTCCCAAGTTTTGTCACATATTTAACCCTCAAATATGGTGGTTGTGGCTGCTTAGATCAAGTGAACATTGGGAGAATGATTGACAGCTCTGACCCGAGGTCATCTCATGAGCTGAGGTTTAAGGTCACACCTGTCAATCATCTCCAGATTTTGTGGATATTTTGATGTGTGCACAGCTTTCTATCAGCCCCTTACATACAGGGGCGGATCCAGGATTTTCAGAAAGGGGGGGGGGCGTGATCTGGGCCCCGGACATTTTCCCCTAGGAACATTCTGTGAATTCTGTGGGTTCCCCTGACTAAGTTATCTACAACTATAAGTAAGGGTTTTTCACCTCTAGATTTCAAAAATGTCCTGTGCAGGACAAGCCCCCAGAGAATTTGGAAATCTAGATGGGAAACAGTGCATTCTGGTGGATTCTGATGCCTCTTCTGACTAAGTTACCTACAGCTATAACTAAAATCGTTTCCCCCTCTAGATTTGAAAATAATGTCCTATGGGGACAAGCCCCTAGAAAATTAAAAAAATATAGGGTGGAAAAGGTGCATTCTGAGGGCTCTTCTGACTAAGTTCTCTACAGCTATAAGTAAAACTTTCCCCCCTCTAGATTTAAAAAAATGTCATGTGTGGGCAAACTTCCAGAAAATTTTGATGAATTATGATGGCTCTCCTGACTGGGTATACCTACAGCTATAAGCTTTTCCCCTTCTGAATTTAAAAAAAAAATCCTCTAGGGGCATGCCCCCTGAAAATTTAGAAATCTAGAGGAGAAAATGGTGTATTTTAGTGGATTTTTATGGTTCTACAAACATGTACAAGCATGGATAACCATCCAAACCTATTTGGAGGAACACTATGGTTGCAAGATGGATGCCAAGGCAGGTAAAAGTCTTCGTTATGACAAGTTTAAGTCAATCAGCCTTTGTTGTAAGCAAGATTTTTAACTACAGAAATGTATAGGAGAGGTTTGTGACTAGGGATTTTGGTTTTCATTATGAGGAAGTTTGTTATAACCATGTTTCACTGAAGTATACTCTGGCCCATCCCCCAGTGGCATGTACCTGTCTATACCCCCAATACCATGTATGATACCCCATCTATGCCCCAGTATCATGTACCATACCCTATCTATACCCTATCCCCAGTATCATGGACCCATACCCTGTACATGCCGCTGGTATCATGTATTACACCCTATCTACGCCCCCCAGTATCATGAACCCTACCCTGTCCGTGCCCCCAGTATCATGTCCCATACCCTATGTACACCCCCAGTATCATGTATCATCTACGCCCCAAGTATCATGTACCATACCCTGTCCTCACCCCTAATGTCATGCACCATACCCTGTCCACACCCCCAGTACCATGTAACCTTTCCTTCCATGTCCCTGGTATCATAAACCCTGCCCAATGCAATCTAAATTTCTTTTATGTTTTAAGCTGTAGAATCCTTAATAATGGTCCGATTTAAAAACCGTAAAAACTGGCATGTCGCTGGGAATGGATCCGCACCTGACATATATTCATTTGGTTATCTCAAATGGAATAAAAAATATCAGATGCATAGATATACATCTTCTTTATTAGCTCTGAACAGCAAAAGATAACTATAGGACTAAACACTTGGTTTAATTAGACTTAGGTGGACCTACTGTAAAGAAACTATGACTGCATTAAATAAAAAAAAAAGTCATACCTCCCAGTCATAGGCCCTGTACTTTGACAGGCATGACCTCTTATCAGATTATGTATCAAACCTACTCAGTTCAACCCCTCCCGCGCAACATCACTGTGACCAAGCCCTCCAGAAAGCGTCCTTTCTGTGATCTTTGATTACTATATGCAGCAATAAAGTGGCCCAGGAATTCCTGTTTTATTCAGTTAGGCACCCCCACCCATCTGGTTATCAGAAGCCGAGCCTGATCAGACTCACGCCGGAAGCAGCAGTTCTCGCGTGGCTTGTCGAGAAGTAGCTTAGTATGCAATGTCGGTGTAGCCAGCCGACGTGCTCCGCGTTGCCTAGCAACGGTGATGTGACTGAAATGGTTAGCTACTGAGTTACTGTCGTTGTACTACCTATAGCCCTAATTGGTCTTAAATTGTGCTTTATTTCTAAGGTTAATGTCTTTCAACTGGGCTCATACATGATGAGCGGTGGGTTTGTAAAATCACCGTTCAAATCTGCATGTTTTAGCCCCTCGCTTCTGTGCGTAATTCAATCAATGGGGCTGCTCTAAATACCATGAATTCCAAATTTGTAGTTAGACATATGCATGAAGTTCCAAATTATGAGTCCTGTCTAATGATAGGGAATGACCGACTATGGGGACTGATTTTGCATTAGCGACTTTATTTCAAGCATGAAATGATTTTGCGGATTCGTGGATAGGTATAGGCTTATGGCAGGTATGATCAACAAGAAGGTGAAATGCCTGTTAGAATTCAAATATCGCATCCAATCATTTGAATTTCTATCAAACAGTTCCATCAAACAGACAATGCAATGAAGGACCCGCGTGCCATGTAGTAAGGAAGATAACATTAGTATTGTCTAACGGTGTATTCTGCTGATGGTGACCTACCCGACAGCATCAGTAGATTCATTGGTCTCAGCCTCTAAGAGCTTTAAGGATCATCATGCCACAAAAGGCCTATCTCGTCTTAATTTGCCATCTTGATATGAAAATAAACCTTACAGGCTCGGCATAGTGCAAGGATGTAGCATTGACACTATACATAGGCCTACTTGCCGGAGCATCACATTGACGAGGGCATTGGTGTAGGCCCCAGCGCATTGAAGGGCTATGCTGCCCTTCAAAGGTTAATCATAAGCTCACCTAATGAACGTCCAGAACAATGGATGATTACCATAAGTCTGTCTTATTACCCTCTCCCAGTATTATGCATGAGTCATATTCTGTATTGTTAGATAGCCATAGTCTGCTGAGACATAGTGCTTGTGAACTCAGTGTGTTGCTTCTCCTTAATTCATGCAATGTGCCGAATATGATTTATAGATAGTCAATAAATACCTTTTCAAAAATCGAACACGTCATATTGTTAATGAGATCCTATACAATATTAGGACCCATATCTAAATGGAACTAACCACCCTCATCTGAATAATAATGCATGCGATTCTCAGTTTCCAACGTTTTTGTGTGTTTTATTTTGAATCTTAAAAGGGAGCTAGGTTTAATTTCATCTCACTCTTTATTTCAATGAGTAGCCAAGAAAAAACAATTTCGGACAAAAGGAGCATTTGCGATATTGCCTTGGAGTGGAGGGGTGGGAGTTAGAAAATGACTAAAATGCTGCTTGCCCGCTTTTATTAGCTCTCCACATGCTTCTTCCTCTGTTGGCCAGCATCACTCCCTCCATGGCAGTGCTCTCTGTGGATTAATGCAATTTCTGAATTTCTTTCAAAACAGCCTGCCATTGTGTCAGCGTGCCTCATCCTTTTCCATCAGTGTTTGGTTTAAAGGACTTGTTAAAGAAGTTGCCAAACAGTTCCTGGTTGAACCATTAATCATGGGGCCACTTCAGATGGAACAGACTTCAGGGGGTTGTATACAAATGAATTCTCTCTAGAACACTCACCCTCAATTGAGTCTGTCTTATATCGGCCTGAACCCATAGTCCACTTGGTCTCTGTCAGCTAATGAAGCCATACAAATCCTATATAAAATCTGGCGACAGAGGCCTAGTGGAGTGAGGATATAATTGAATCTTTTTATTAAAAATTATACGTGGAAATACCTTCAAGATGACCAATGGATTTTCTTCAGTGCTGACCTCTATAGATTATGTCCGGGAACTTTATGATATAGTATATATATATATATATATATATATATATATATATATATATATATATGTATATATATATATATATATATGTATATATATATATATATATATATATATATATATATATACACATATAAGATGATAAAATTTCCCCATAGGCCCCAAAGGTTAAGAGCAAACCTTTTTCATGTAGCCTCTGCATAGAATCTAGCAAAGTGACATGCTATTTTTTGACAGCTTCCTCCTAATACATCAAACTGATATATTCCACATAGATTTTATTTCCAGACATCAATAGAACAGCGCCTATCAATACAAGACTGCCACTAGTATCTGTCTTTGAGTCCTGCCATGATCCTATCAAGGACATTTGTCTAAAGAACAAGCCCTGTCTGATCTATACAACTTGTCCTATCCGTGCTGCCAATAATAAATGGGAATCTATAATGCTCTACAACCCTTGTTACTTCTTAAGATAATAACTTTGGTGAATATGTACAACACTTTCTATACACTATCACCAATCTCATACAAAGACATTAGAGCATTAATGATTATTTTGATTCCCATTAGATGTTACAAGTGGCTTGTTATCTTTTTGTGTTTGTTTGTTTTAAATTCTATGGTTCAAAGTACCCCAGAACCATGAAAGAGATACCTGGCTTCATGGAGGGCTATTTCAATCATGCATTACACTCTCAATGGTCAGCTGCAGCTCCCTCCAGTCACGCGTTTCTTGAAATACAGCTTTGACTTGAGTCAGTTTTATAGTGTACCAGATAGTTTTATCGATGAAGTATGTGATTCAATGTCCCTCATCGCTGCATATTTGAAAAAAAAGTTCATATTGCTTGAGGCCATATTCAAAAAGTGAAATCAAGTACAATGTAATGTTTGAAATAATTATGTGTACTGTGACTTTACCAAAGATATGAAGTAAAATGTGCCCAGTGGTTGTGTCTCTAGCTATAGTCTCTACTATGTATACATGTAACTTTAGAACCGGTGGAAATAATGGTGAGCTAGTTCATAGGCATGGAATTCCCCTTCCATAAATGTGTTCAAAGGGTAGCTAGAGATGGTCTGCAAATCCCAGATAGGGGAACACGTGAGAGGTACTTGTCATGAAGACTTATTTATTCCAGCTTACAACAGCAATACATCCAGCAAACTGACTATTACCAATACCAACCTTCTCAGGTTTGAGTTGGGTATATATATATATATATATATATATATATATATATATCATAATGTCGACCTTCACCTCACTATTGGGAGTAAGAAGCAATGACAATATACATGACCTTGGGCAATAGCCATGACAAATACAGAACAAGCAATGATAATTTATGTAACCTTTGTTAGGAGTAGTATCAGTCATAAGTGCCAGGACTATATGTAACCTTGGTGGGGAACAGTACCAATTATAAGCAATGGCAATGTATGCAACCTTTGTCAAGGACTATGGCAGTGCCAAACAATGGTAATATATATATATATATATATATATATATATATATATATATGTATATGGCCCCGTTGGGGGACAGTAACACCAGCTGACAATGATAATACAAACGTCCCTGGACAAGGACAGAGCCAATAGCAGACAATGGTAATACACAGGTCAAGGACAGAAGGGTAACCATCGGCGATAACATATGCTGGGCCTGTTCCAGGACAATGGCAGCTACAAGCAATGATAATGTATACAGTCTTGTTCCAGGAGAGTGTCAATACATGTATATATATATATATATATATATACATCCTTGACCATCGTATCCATAGCAACCAATACACACAGCCTTGGCCAGGAACAGTGTCAATAGTGAGGGATGCAATGGAAATGTATTCATTTGACTTTATGGTTCAAGGACAGGCCATGCTTGCTGGACGTCTTAATTACAGGACTGTAGAGTTATATGGGGGGTAGTAATCCAAGGACAGACCAATGTGAATGTATTCAGGATGGAGAGTACCTATAGCGGTTGAAGGACAGTCAATGACAATGTATTCAGCACAGTCATAGTAGTTGTTTGTGTAGATCCGCTACAATGGCATGGAAGCCTGACTTGCAACCGTACATATAAGTAGGTTCATTAGTCTCTATAGTAATTAGTTTGATCTGATAACTGACCAGACAGTCAGTCCAAATGAAAAACGTTCACCTAGTTCAATATTGGGCTAAGTGCATCTTTTGTATACAGGCCATGCAATAAAGGTGGTAGACAAAGTTCTTTGAACAGTGTTAAACCTATAGTATACTATAATGACAAGCAGTAAGAATGTACTGCTTCTACAGTGCTGGTCCTTTGTAGATTCATTACCCGAAGTACCTTCCTTAATATCAGCTTATCTAATGATTCTAGGTATTAGGGGCCCTGCTGAATTACTTTGAGGGTTGGAATATTACCAAAGTCATCCCCTTCGTTTTGCATATTGTTGAACACCGATTTTAATCACTCAAGAAAAATAGAAATAGAGTTTAGCCAAACTTATTCGTTTCGGAGAGGTATGGAAGTATAACAATGTTAGGGAATCAATTACGTAATTCTGGTTATAGTATAGCTACCAGGTAATGCCTATGTACATTTGTTTATATAGATTTTCTCCACACATCCCGTTTACAATGAAAAAACAAACAGAAATGAAAACTTAACCCACATTTCCCCAATATTCTAAGCATATTACCTCATCATTTTGTAATTTTAACTGCACTCACCTGAATGTCACTTAACAATCACACTGGATTTTGAGCTCGACTTGCTTTTTACTAAATGAAAGTGAAGACCAAAATCAGCACTGTAACTCAGTCTTTGGAAGGACCGGTCACAAAATGGCTAAAAGATACTTACTGCCCCTTAGGCACTTATTTATCTATCATCACTGCTTCCATAGGAATCGTCCTCTGTGGATTAATGCAACCCATGAATTTCTTCACTCAGACTGCAGGTGGTTCAGCTTCTCCCTTCTCTTGCTATGTTTTTTTGGATTAAAGGTTAAGCTAAAAGAGGTTACTAACGGCTTCCGCTTAAAAGCATCAATCGTCAGTTATTTGTGCCATTTCAAATGTGGGCAGACCTCAGTTTGCTGGTTGTGTAATTTGTCTCAATATTGGACATAAAACAAGCTTGAGGCAAAGGAGTAGGGTAAACTTTTCCATTTCCATCTTTCTAAACTTTACGAAGGCATTAGTTGGTGCAGATCTAAACAGTATTATCATGTATATTCTCCGTAATTGAACTTATCATAGATAATATCTACATTGAATACAATAAACCCTGCCTAATCTACATCCTGTGTTTAGAGAATCATCAGAGCTTGATTGGTATATACCTCTTGTAGTTGTTCTAGCTTTATTGTCGCACTAGGTCGAATCCTACATGGCGAAAAATGCCTCAAACTTCTCTGCGATTTTGTTAGTTGGGTTTTATGGCTTTCCTGGTGTCCTAAATTGCAAAAAGTGCTAGTAGCATTGTCCAATATCAAAGTCACACTGTAGGCTGTGCTTAGGTTTTATATCCTTGCGAATTTAGGATCTCAGTGGGGTGTTTCAGAAGCAGGTAATGTTTACAAACGGTCATAAGGAGATATGATAGCAGTTTGAATAGTGATTGTAGGCTTATAACTGCATGTGTTTCTAAAGCATTACCATTACCTTACTGTGTCTATAACTATATGACTGGCGAGAGATGATAATGGTTGCAGTTGTAAGTTAAGAATCTAACAGTTTTGGAAACAGATATTTAATGTTCATTATCATGTCTGGCTTCTGAAACACCCCACTGACATGTCAGACACAGATATACTCATTCACCAGGACAATAAATCACAAATGCTTCACAATAAAGCACAACAGTGTCCTTGTGTTCTATAGGTTGAATCCCACATGGCGAAAAATGCCTCAAATATCTCTGCGATTTTGTCAGCTGTGTTTTATGGGCTTCCTGGTGTCCTAAATCGCAAGGAGTGCTAGTTACATTGTGTAATATCAAAGTACCAATGCAGACTCTGCTAAGGTTTTATATCCTTGCGTTTTTAGGATATCAAACATGTTAATAAGCTAATAGATGATGCATATCGGGGCCCTAGGGCTGTATATGCTGTATATACCTGAGCCGCGGAGTGGCGAGGGTATATACAGCATATACAGCCCGTGGGGCCCCGATATGCATCACCTAATAGGTTTATACCACCATTTCCTCCATTTTGTATCAATTTCTTACCTGAAATCCAAAGAATATAGCCAGGCGAAGACATTTTGTAAAAGCAAGCGATACGGCCCGGGTCAGCGCTCTGCGCGAAGCCATTGTTTTTGTTCCTTGCCGGGAGAGGTACCGCTGTGTATACAGTCACTTTTCGTATGGAATCCAACCATGACACGTCTTCAAATTAAAACATACACATCCTTAGATAGTCTAGATGATCCCTCCATACGTATTATGTCCAATATATTCAAAATAAAGGAGAATCCATTGATTTTCCAAACCGGTCCGAAATTTTCGGCGTCTTCCTTGCATGATGAGCGGATGACCTATATCCACATCCGGGCCACTGACACACTTTTGCCGAACAAGGAGGCGGGTGGGAATGGCAGACCGCGACTCGCTTACGATGGAAAAATCAATGGATTCTTATTTATTTCGAATATATCGGACATATCAAGCATGGAGTACTCATCTAGACTATCTAAGGATATGTATGTTTTAATTTGAAAACTTGTCATGGTTGGATTCCATACGAAAAGTGACTGTATACACGGCGGTACCTCTCCCGGCAAGGAACAAAAACAATGGCTTCGCACAGAGCGAACCGGGCCGCGACTCGCTTAAAATAGAAAAATCATTGGATTCTTATTTATATCGAAGAAAATGGAGAAAATTAGCACGCATTCCTCGTCTATGGATCGAAAACTTCTTGGGATTTTAATATTATAACATGACAAGCTTGGAATCAATACGAAAACTGAATGGAAACGTACCACTAGGACCTAAGGTTAGAATTTATTTATTTTCGCATTGGATTTCATCACCGTTCAGTGTGGCACTATGGCTAAGGTCTTCGCCTACCACCACTGCGGCCGGGGTTCAATCCTCATACGAGTTGGCACGATTTTTCACAATGGAAAATGGCTAGATTAACTTTGTATAGGCGCCATAATTTCCAAAAATATTCTAAGTCCAACTTGACCTCGAAAAAGTATATACCAAAAATTTCAAAAATGCACAAGGGTGGTATATGCAGAATAATGCACGGCTAAACTGCATATAAACCCACCGGAAGTCCCGAAATCGTGGTATAAACACAGATATACCCTTTAACCAGGGCAATATATTGCATATGCTTTACAATAAAACTTAACAGTGTCCTTGTGTTCTATGTACCCTATTGTAGTTATTTCCTTTGCAAATCTGGGGTGGATCTCAAAATCGCAACAGATTCAAAATCGCAGAGATATTTGAGGCATTTTTTGCCAAGTGGGATTCGACCTTATGTACCCTAGTGTATTATGATCCTTGCGAATATGGGACCTTCCCCAAATTCTGAATTCGCAGAGATGTTTGCAGCATTTTTCGCGAGATGTAGGGATGTAGATGGCCAAGAGGCACTTTGCCTGTGATAAGCACCCCCTTAGTTGAAGTCGTTTTTTACATGGTCGTAAGAGGTAAACTGTGTAGGGCCATGCTATTGCCAATGCAATGTTATACATAAGGAAGTAGACTAGTAACGACAGAGGTTATACTGCAAAGTTATCTCGAACTTGAGGCCTCTCCATTACCTTCACTGAGAAAATATTGTTACTCACTTGAGTCTAGATCCAGACTCAGGCAATGTCGCCAAAATGAGTATGGTTTGAGACTCAGCCTGATCCTTGGATGATACTCAGGCAGATCCTGAGACTGATCCTTGCATGATACTCTGGCTTTGCCTGAGTATCATCCAAGGATCAGACTGAGTCTCAAACCATAAATATTTTGGCGACATTGCCTGAGTCTGGATCTAGACTCAAGTGAGTAACAATATTTTCTCAGTGATTCGTAAGTATCAAAGTTGCCTGTATCATTATATCATACATATCAAAGTAGCCCAGAAGGTAAAGAAGACGACTTGATTAATGAATTCATCCCCGAAGCATTTGCAGCGGCCTTGAAGATCTAAACCTGACATCCAATGCATTGAGACAGTTTGGGCAAAGGTGCAGTTATCTCATAGGTATCCTAACCTTTGTACTAAGGTACAGGTGCAGTATGGTCAAACTGCTACAGGCAATGTGGGACAGGTGCAGGACCAGCATTGTGTTACAGGCAATGATGGACAGGTAAAGGAGGATTGGTCTTGTACTCAAGACAATAAGGGACTCACTTAGTATGGTACATGTCTGTTTAAGCAATATATGGAAATCGTTACAGTATTCCTGAAGGTTGAATCTCCCAGTGCATGATTTAAGCCCTAATATTAATCTCTGTGTTTTAGTCTTTTGCCTTCTAGAGGGCTGAGGTGTAGAGATTGGTGCAAAACCCTCAGTGAGATTCAGGATAAAGACAATGATCCTTGTATTCTAGGCCTATAGGTCGAATCCCACATGGCGATTTAGGGCTCAAATATCTCTGCGATTTTGTCCCTTGCGAATTTGGGGTCTTCCTGGGCTTCTAGATCGCAAGGATTGTTCAGCTTATACCGAATCCAACAGTGAATCAAGACCAATTAAGCAGTTATCCTTGCGATATAGGGGCTCAGGAAAGCCCCAAGAGTGCAAGGGACAAAATCGCAGAGATATTTGAGCCCTAAATCGCCATGTGGGATTCGACCTTAAAGTAGGACTTATAGAATTCAAAAGATGCAAACGCAAAAAATATTGGGGTTAAAATCATTAAGTATGATTTGAGCTGACCTATAATACAGTCTATGTCCTACAGGCAAGATTGGACCGAAGGGCATTTCTTAATATTGGTAATTAACACTATCAAATAATGCCCTAATGTTCTAGTATCAGTGTGCATTTGTTGCGACAATATCTTGTGGCAATGACTTGTGAAAGATAATTAATGTGGTCTGTCAAACATCCATCACCCAGCCTTTATATGAATCTCAGCACGTTGAGTCAGACATTCAGGTCTAACAATATATGTAGGTCTATATATTAGACTGCTTATGAGAGTCCTTGAACAGATATTACCCTGGGCAGTTCTGAGCCGACGAGAGGCTGCAGCTGCTCCCTAGCATGGCTAAATATAACACAAGTTGTTTATTCATAGAGCTTTTAACACATCGACAGAACACACTGAGGAACGACCAAAAAAGGAGCAGAAAATGAAACCACTGAAAAAAATTTGCTTTTACCACTGTTTAATGGCATATTTGAGACCCGAAATTCCATTACTACTACTGAAGTATAATTCATATTTTCTAGGGTCACACTATATATAGTTATGATGATTATGAAGCATCAATGCAAGAAGGGGCCCAAGAGGAAAATGTTTAGTATACACTCATAATGAAGGTGGGACCTTCTTATTGAATCATTATCTGATATAGGATTTGGAGGCAAAAATCATAGCTTCACAAGCAATGAAGAGGATCTTAGTTACTATAGGTCGAATCCCACATGGCGATTTAGGGCTCAAATATCTCTGCGATTTTGTCCCTTGCGATTTTGGGGTCTTCCTGGGCCCCTAGATCGCAAGGATTGTTCAACTTATACCGAATCCAACATTGAATCAAGACCAATTAAGCAGTTATCCTTGCGATATATGGGCTTAGGAAAGCCCCAAGAGTGCAAGGGACAAAATCGCAGAGATATTTGAGCCCTAAATCGCCATGTGGGATTCGACCTTATTCATACCACTTCTTCCCGGGCCTTCTTTCCTACCATATGTTTCACCACTATTGACTGTTTTATTGTATTCCACGCCTCTAAAATGTCAAATATCTGAAGAATGAGAAGTAAGCCAGCAAATGCATTATGATTCCTGAAGTTAGCACCCCTGAAATCACCAAGACCAGTTGGTTTTTAACCCTGCTGCTTTCCGACAATGCAAAAGGTCCCTCATGATTTCAAAGATACAACTTATGTAATCAGGATTTTTCATTAGAAAAATATTTTGTTTTGCTAGTTGCTCTTAGATATCCCTTGCTTGTGTATAATCGAATAGTTTAATAATTTATTTACCTTTAATGTTGTTTGATTTTATCTGATTTATCATAGCTTTATTCCACAAAAGGACAGCCATAGGCTACCTCTTATGATGCCACTCCACTTCAGAGTCAAATGCCTTGCAATCAAGAAGGATATACATGTTCCACTGGATTGATCTAGTACCATCCTGAACCATACAGTGGCGGATCCAGGATATGGGAAAGGAGGGGGCGCGGCCCAAAAGGAGGGGGCGCAACCCCTATTTTTGGACAAATTTTGGGGTCCAAAATATGTAGTTAAACTCTTAAGTACTGGGCAAAATGGGGGGGAGGCGCCCCCTCTAAATCCGCCACTGATATATCCTCTGCTGCAGAACCTTGCGGAGCCACCAGCTGTTAGAGGATTTCCCATGTGGATCTAAATGCCTGCCTATGGAGCTTCTGTGATAAGGATAAACTATCTATAAAGGAAGTCTTTTATATATTTTAGCATGCAGGGCCATAGTGAGCCTTTTCTGGTGGTTAAATGTGTTCCAGACATTGATCCAAGTATGTGATAGATAAACGATATGTGGCGTTGGAGTAATATCTATATATCTCTCTCATTCTATAGTTATACAATTAAACCAAACTCTCAGGCTAAATCTATTGCATAAAAATTATCTCAGAAATATGTAATAGTTCACTCTTTAGTCACAAGAGAAAAACACGTTTCCCAAGTTAATTGGCTTATGCTAAACGTTCATTAAGTACGGATGTAAAATGGAGTATTTTTATAATGTAAAAGGAATAGACCTAAGGGAAGATGAAACACATAAAACTTACCCTTTATAAAGCTGCTCTGCACATGGGCTCAGGTGTACACTGTTATCGTGAATCAATAGGTCATGAACCCTTTCAAATGGCAAACAATTCTGCAGGGCAGGTCGGGTTAAGGGGATGCAGGAGCAATGTGCCCAGCAGCTCTTCACAGAGCTTTAACTAAACTCACCCCTATATTGCCTTTCATGTCCTCGGTCCCCGATAGCGCCTGGAGACAGCGTCCTATGAGTACATAGAGATATGTTGCTGATCCTTGTCCCATACACTGTAGGTTATAGTTCTTATCTGTTCCTCCAGTGTGTAGGGTGCTAAAACAGGCTCCTCCAGTGGTGTTCGGCAGGATACTGGGCGTCCATGAGAGTGTAGCTAGTACAACTATGGTGCCATCAGAAGGGCCACATGACAGCCTGGTTGGTGGGAGGCTGGATCGAGTCCTCCAGTGCCCCAGCTATCGCTGCTGCCGCTGATGATATTACTGATACTGCCATGTCGCACCTCATCCAGCATTAAGATGGCCATACAACTACCCAAGATAATGCTGTCAAACCATTATCTTTCCAAACTACGATGTTTCAAATACTTAAATGCATATACAATATACTGCCAACTTACAACTTTTTCAGCCTTGTACATTGTTTCAACAACACATGTGATAGACTGCCAAACCATAGTCTCCAGCCTTAAGCTGTTTTAACTACTAATACTGATATTGGCAATCCACAACCCATCTAGCTTTAAGAAGTTTCAACCACTCCTATCATACTAACAACCCACAACCTAGCAGCTAGCTATCACCTTCATATCTTTTAATGACACCTGTGGTACTGCCAACTCAGGGGTCTATTATGCGTTTAATGTATGTTATGGGAGAGCACGCATGGATTTACGGGTTGATAATCCACGACCGCTGGATTATCAACCCGTAAATCCACAAGTGCTCTCCCATAACATACATTAAGGCGTTTATCTCATAGATTCCTCCATTTTGTATTAATTTCTTACCTTATAACCCAAGAATTAATCCATGAGAAGAAATTTTGTAAGTGCATCCGATCCGCACAGTTTGCCAAGCCAGCGTGGCCATTGTTTTTACTCCACCTGTCAAACCCTCATCTTTCCAAACACTTTTCGGGTAGAATCCAAGCGTGTCAAGCCCTGTTATTCTAGCACCGCCAAATATACGATCTCTAGTTGATGTTCGCCTTCATTTTGTCTCCATTTTCTTCGAAATAAATAAGAATCCATCGATTTTCCATAGCGATCCAACGCATACGGCCCGGTACACGGCCATTTTATCTTGTTGACGAAGTGGGTAGGTGCCCGGATGTAAGAACTAGGTCAGCCATGTGTCGAACAAGGAATGGCCGGACGGGGTGGGTCCCAACTCGTATCGACGTGGAAAAACAATGGATTCTTATTCATTTCGAACAAAATGGAGAAATTATGCATGGCATGTTCATATAGGATATGTAAGGATGTTTCTCTGTTAATAACTCCACCTGGCACCATTGAATTCTATGCTAACGAGGTGTGTAAACATCAGGTATGTCGGAAATTTTTTTTCAAATACTCCACGGGCATTAGCTTCTATCACCGGTCGGCTTACTATAGTGGACAGCGAGCTCGCCTCCTGCCAGAGCGGCCGGGGATCGATTCCCCGTTGAACCCTGAACGGTTTTAACTGGGAATGTATGGAGGAGTTGACTTTGTATACTTAAGATGTCCAGACTGAAACCAGCACCTTCTTGAAGATGAACAAAAGGTCTCAGAGTAGGGTTATAGCTTGATAACGCATGGGGGTTATGACCAAAAAGGCGCTGTAGAGGCCAGAAACGTGAGATAATTATGCAATATTGGTTTAGTGTTGGTGATTGGTCATTCACTTAAACATAATTAGCTCTTTGTAAAATGACAGTGCTGATTCAATGGTGACAAAATCAATGTTCAATTGAGGGCAAATTTTCATGTTGATATGTCTACCATTGATTAGATGTTGAAAAATGTGATAGTTGACAGCATTGAATTTGCATCATCGTAAAGGTGTTTAAACCCAGTGGACACAGAACGTTTAATCAATTTTGAAATAACGTTGATAAATAAATGGTCAATGTTATTTCAACGTTGACTCAACGTTTTATGCCCACTGGGAACCAGGTTGGTCAACATATTTCAACATTCAACGCTCTGTGCCCACTGAGAATTGACTACTAGATAACCATCAGTACCGAACAGGTTGCCTGAGACTCCAACATGAGAATCAACCAATATGCATAAAATGTAGGAGAGGGCTATTGTGCACGGGAGGACTATTCGTCCATTGCTACAAACTACTGACATAAGCAGATTAGGGGGTAAAGATGTGTCTAGACCAATACTTTCCATGATATGCTACGCAAGAACTGCAGTAGTATAGTTGCACGTGAGGCTATTCAGTAATTGCTCTGTGGCTGATGCTCTGTGACAGGCCACAGTCGCTGTCCCAATCTTGCCGAATTGCTCTGTCGTGTGAACCACAACATACAGTCCCTCCTGCTATACTTCTATTGTGTATCTATTTGCCATGGCACTGTGGGGATGTCTTACCGCTACCCAATCTACAGAATGTCTAGATGCTATAGAATGGAAAAGTTATGATGTCATGAGTTATGATGACTTTATGGCACCATGGGGATGAGTTATCAACTAAGTGGAATGAGGAAAATGGTGGGGGAGTGGTTCAGAAGCATCTTTAAGGAGAGTTGTTACCATTCCATCTTAGATAATTAATTCTCCTAGACAGCCAGGAGCTTAATTCACTTCACTATTCCATTTCCACCACTAATATCACTGCGATCTTAGTGAAAGAAATGCATAGTGGTTTCACCTGAGTACAAGAGCACTTACAGGGAACACTCCTGATCAAAAGAGTGAATAGCCTGCTGCATACATAAAGAGGGGAGGGAGGATGTTTGCTGAGTGTCCTTGAGGGCTCTTAGGGCTACTCATGCGTTAAGTGCACTGTAAGGTAATTCTTCCCTTCTCTCTCTTTGTCCTGGGGGGAAGGCACAATGCTTCTAATAGGCAAGCATAAATCATACATTCATGGGAACAACTCTTGAATACTGTACGGGGGTCAACTGCACCCTGTGCTCTTTTGTAAGCCCATATGGGGACGGGGAACATGGTATAAGCACTCTTGTGAAGAAGAGTGACTCCACAGCTATTCCTTTTTTTTTTACTCTTACCCCTGTGCCTAGGCAGTTCTTCTTGGAATAGTGTAGGAGGTCTGAGGCTAAGATCGATGCGATCTTAGTGCTGGCTAGGATATGTGAACCCAGTCAACTCTTAAGATCGCTTAATAGGATAAGGCTGATTTATTCCTAAGATCACTGGGGTCATGATCCCAGGATGTTTTGAATTAAGCTGCAGACATATTGCAAACTAATGAGAATTCTCTTTTCCATGCGGATGCATAAACATGTAGTTGGTACGACCTTTACTCAATTAATTTATTTGTATAGGGTTTGAATATTGTCTAAATGTCAATCAGAGGCGAATTTCTTCTCCACACAGAATGTATGCATACAGAATGATAGCAACATTAAACCGCAGCATATCCGATGAATTATGGTGGAAGTCCTAGAAGAACCTCATGGATCCTTTATGGTAAAAGCTATCCATCACAACACAACGTAGAAATTGATGCTTTTAATAGCCTTAACAGGATGATGTATAATTCTATACAGCATTCAAAGTGCTTCACATAATGGAGCAATCAAGGCAAGTGTTTTATACCATCAATCACTTCTATGTAAGAACAACGGCCCTATACCTTCCAGCAATTGCCAAAAAGTTAGACCCTTAATCGTTTATTTTTATGTAAACTGCACTGATAGGCTTATGAATATAATTTATGCTATCCTTTGGTTATAAATCGAAAGTGTTGTACATTATGCAAAACGCCTTGCACTTTTTGCTAAGCAATCCTAAGCAATCCTAGAATGTATTGTCTTGTAAACACGCGTGTGGGTGACATATAGGCTGAGGTAAAGCTTTTAAGGGATTAAGCAATCAGGGATTATATATGGGCCTATAAGAGAAGCATTCAAGGGTAAAAAGTGTTATATTGATGTGGGAAGGGGCGCAGTCTATGACCGGATACAGAAGACAATGTGTGCATTAGTATTTGTTCAACATAGTCCGCCGTGATGTGAGTAGTATATAGAAATGGGTACAAGAAGCACACACAGAACTCTCTCGGGGGTCGTCAAAATAATATTGAAGTCGTTATTCTTAGCACCTCCTTGCCTCCATTGGTTAGCCAAACCACTCACCTATTTTTTGTTTGCTACATATGATGTTAAGTCTCCACAACTATAACCATCCTCCATATTATCCTTTCCCAAATCCATATTACGGACACATGCACATTATACGTGAGGGACATAAGAAATACATGTGTAATGGTTTGTTCTACCAGTTTGGTGGTTCGGGTCTTACGATCAGAAAGGAGAAGGCAAGACAGTAATTTGAGTGTATGCCAATGGTTTATTATAACTAGACGGCTACCCAGAAGGTATAGAAAAAGGGCAGCTGATATTCTACTTAAAATAGATGTATTAAGCTTGGAGGCCTGGAGGGCCTCTGAAGTAGCGACTGAGCCCAGAGCTTTATAATTTAAAAAAAAATTATATGAACCCTAGTGTTTGTCGCCAGATGTCCCATGGGTCCGGACCAGTGCTGCCACCTATCCGAAACCCTAGGAACATCAAGCGACAGGACTCACCCGCCACGACAGACAACACCTTAGTACAGTACATGTTACCGGTATAACTCTACACATGTATACAGAAGTTAGAGATAGTAATAACAGCCACCCTTAAATTTTAGACCCAAAAATTTAGACCCTATTTCCATCATATGTAGAAGCTATTTCATGATAGAAGTATTCACAATACAGCTATTACTGAGAGAGTGATGTGATCCTGAGTTAAGATAGATGTCACATTAGAATTGCTAACAGGGTCGTCAATTTACCCATCGGAAGTCCTCAATATGTATTGACCGCAGCTTTGACTGATGGTAGTTTCAAATTGTGGTGCGTTTGAGCCACATGCATTCCCACAGAGAGACAGAGAGGCAGAGAGAGGCAGAGAGAGGCTCTAGACCCCTAAAATCGACCTGGCGACATGAGCATTTTTTTTTTTTTAGCTTAGTGACATAAGGACATGGCCATTCTTTAAAATCGACACAGGGACATGGTCTTTTCTTAACCTTTTCGTGCCCAGAATTATGTCAAGGAACGTTGTTCACATTGTGCAAGTCATTACCCATTTTATTTTGAAAATAAATTGTTGATTTATGTTTGATGGAAAAGGGCATTCAAACAGCTTTCAGAAAATGTGATATGAGGCACACAAGAACAATTTATGAAATAACAGGAATTGATTCTGATCCAAGAGGTTGAATTAGGCTGATTCAGATGGAATTACCCAGCAGGCTATATTTTGTATCTTTTTAATGTAAAAAGGATATTTTCTACTTGTCAATCATTAATTTGGCACCCAATATAAGTATATTCCAATGAAAACTGAAGGTCATCTACATCATCATTGGAATCCTTGGAAAAAGCTATGAAAATAAGATTTTATACCGATTTCTCAAATTCTTATCATTAATTTTGTCATTTTAGTGAATTTTCTGTAACTAATCTGTCCTCCATGGCCAGAGAGTGCACTTTTCATGTATTTTAAGTATATTTTCAATTCATTATTTTCTGCAGTAGGACCTACTTATAGGTACGTACTTAATGCACCATGAGAAATCTGGTATTGTTTGAAAGCCCTTGACATTACAAGTCTTCTGGTGCTAGGATCATCTTAATCTGACTGATATTTAACCTATGGTGGTCTGTTGAACATACATACATGCTTAAGAGCGCACTTTTGCTATTCTGGGCACGTAAGGGATCGACATGTACAAGAGAGAAAGAGAGAGAAATGGACTCAGGAGGGCCTCCTACTTTTACATTGTGTTGTTCTACCATCTCTGGCCTCACATGATTTATTATGGCATATTATTGATATTCACATCACTCCCTACTTCCGATAAATTAGATGGGAGGAAAAGATTACACTTAAAGTAATATCTTGCTGCGACCTATCTCGTGTGTAGGGGCCGTATCTGAGATTTGAAGTTAGAGAAACATTGATGTTGATTATGTTCAGAAATAAAATTACTTTTGTATGTAATTTTGAATATATTTGACTCTTTGAAAAATCAATAAAGGCTTGTATTGTAAACATGCTACGATTCGTGCAACATTATTTCCGACGCTGTCGTTCCGTTCATTGCAAGGCTCATTCTCGCCCTCTGGTGTTGGATCCAGGAATTTGAGGCTACTTTAGCTCCGTGGTGCCACCTTTGGTAGGTGAGGTTTAATCTAAAGGCTGTTTCAATACCTTCGAGGGACACATCCACATGTCCCTCATACTTTTTTTTTTAAAGATTTATCTTCGGTATGATAACTCATTAAAAATTTGTAACTGAATGAAGGAAAATACTAGATCTTATTCATTTCAAACTCTTTATTTCTCTAGGACCAGCCTTCTACGGTATTTTCGATGAAAAATAGATCTTAAGATTTATGTGATTACGCCAGCGTAATATTAACTACAGAGAACATCAAAAATGATATCAATATCATATCGTTCTTAACATTATGCATAAAGATCTAGTCTGTATTTGGCCTACGTGTTACACTGTAATACTAATGTAAATAGGGTTATTTCTTTGTACAGATATTGAATGCTTGATATGCAGGTAGATACAGATTCGATCTAAGGCTTTATCCAAAGCCTAAACCTGTAAACCCTGCTTCTTGGCCCTCGTAAATGCTAAGTATAAATGTCTCGACCACAGCCAAGTCACATAAATACATAGTATGTACATGTATATTATATACATAATGCAGCCATAGGCAAAGACCCGCCAATGCCCTATCATGGTAGCCACCGGTAGCAGGTGTACTTCACATCCTATCCAGTGTGTAACGTGGAACGCTCCTAGTTATGCCATGTATGCTACTGTGTGGAGATGTGGAAACTATTTACACATGTGCTAACTTCTATTAATGTGTAACCATAATATGACTAAAACAATATCAGTGATAATGAGTACTAGAATACAGCTGATAGTAATGTTCATATGCCTATAGAAATAACAGAAATCCATTCTATGTATGTAGATATAATTTTGATTCATGTGCAAATGACAAGGGTAATATGGGTACATACATATAGCATTGCACAATATGTATGTGAGAAAACGATACGAGCTGAAAACCTATTCACTTAACTGTCCATTAGGTGCGCTCTTTGATGTATGTTACATCATCGGCCGAACAAAAAATAAATACTAGTAAACAGAGGGATCAGAAAAAGAACACGTCTAGTTGGCCGCAAGGCTATGGCATGCTGTTTTAGATACATGGCACAGCTTATCTAGGTATCCTGTTAATACGTGCATGAAAGCAAGATTAGAGATGTGTCCTACAGTCTCTAGGTGAGTCATATTGATAGATAATATTATATTGATCCTTAGCACTAGGCCCAACGACTTTAGGTCGATAGCTCTATCCTCAGGTGTCTTATCCAGCGATGACTTCTAGACAGTATAAACAGCACTAATCTATACGGATAGATACAGTCTGTCTGTATTGCCTCGTTAAGCCTATTCTATGTGTACATGACTATACAGGCGATGGAAGGCCATGCAAAACTGTCCAGCCACTATCACAAGCCATGCATTTGATGCAATATCCAAGTGAACATGATATGATAATGCACAGAGTTAAAAATAGTAAGGAAGAAAATACTGTTTGTTAGATTGCACTGCCAATTATGCTAGGGCCTCTTGTACTGTCAGATTTGTCACTGGACACCTTGGGGATCATATTTCCCTGCCAGGTTGCACAGCCTATCTCAGCGAGGCGTGAAGGATCATTTCTACATCTTTGAGACGTACCCATGATAAGTTAAGATGCTCAATACCTTGTTCATTCTACTTTCGAATTGCCATGGATGGAAGGTTTGGTCACATAAGACACCTTAGTTTACTGTTTTTCGAGACAAGCTTGTGTTCTAAACTAACTCAAGAGATCCAGCTGAATCTTCATGCATAGCTCAGTCACGATCCCCACACCAAATGGAATGGAACACTTTCTGTGCAAGACCTCCATCACTGATTCTGGTTCCTCCTCACAAATAGAGTCTGACTTTCTTCTCCTCTTTTTGTCAAAGTTATTGCCCACCTCCCTCAGCATCCTACCGATCTCCTCTGCATTGGAGAGGACGGCTGGTGAGCTGTTACTCCGTGGTCTCCTGTATCTGCTCACTGAGTTGCTCCCGGTTGGTGGCTCTGTGGACAGGTAGGGGAGTGGTAGACTGCCATTGCGTGGTCGTTTTGTTGGAGTCTCCATGTTCAGGTTCTCAGGACTGCCACCTTGAGGAGTATCTGCCATTGGCTTCCCTCTCTATTCCCCTCTACAAATATTATGTTTGGCTGGTGTATATGGACAAAGTCGTTATGTCACCGTATGCGATACTCCATTAAAGGTAATCCAACTAGGTGTGCTGTGGATAGAACCTCTTTGTGTGGTGCTACTCTGCTCTCGTCTAATACCGTGTGGATTGAGGTGCTTTGTATTAGTTTCAAACTATCTGGTCGATGCATTTATAGGCATCAAGATATCGATTTCGTGAACTTAGAGGCCTATAACCTGGCCCCCGATAAGAATGAAAAAATCCCCAAATCTGAAGTCAGTCTATATAGGCCTAGCTGAAGATAAGATAAGAGAGTTCATGTATATACCACATAAACCACACGTAGATACGTATCAGGCGGGCAGTTTTAACTGTTACGAAAATACCATTGTTATGTAAGTAAAAGAACCATTTGCACCGGGTAGTTGTATTTAGATGAGAATTGTTAGAATTTACCTTAGGAACATGTACAAAGAAGAAGGATATTTTAATTTAGTAATATGTTGTATAGACACGTGCTCTTATTGTTTGCCTCTCGATGGTGGCGCATTTTATACCCTACTGGAACATAATTTCAAGTAATATGGACTTTTGTAAATGTTTAATACCACGTCAATCAGAGTATGTTATTTGACATTGTCCCTCGGAAAGGATCCCAATTTTTCAATTTTTGTTGAGGTGATAGGGGTCCAATGGCCTATGCTCAGATGGAAACTAATAATTATTCTGAAATAGGTTGAAAATGATTTTGCAGTTTCCTCTAGCGTTCCATTCTCCAACAAATAAATGAGATGAGTCATTTTATTTTTTTGCGAGACCTTTCTCTGAAAGGGTAAGTCGACTCACGAAAATGCCTAGTTATGGTTGTAAGATGACAATCCACGTGGAAGCCAACGAACTTTGATCCTGAAAGGTGGGGTGCCCATCTTGTGTCTTGATAGATCAAGCACGTGGCAATGTACATTCATATAGGGACAGCACAAAAGAGTGATAGCCTACCGGTGATCACTCGAGAACCAACGTAATCGAAATGCACAAATAGGTCACCTATTCTTTATCTAGCCTATAGGCAATGCTATCAATTGATGTTAATATCTGCTGACTTCATTTTTTTTTGTGAGAAGAGTTGTTAAATTAACATATAAAGTTGTCTAATCTTGTATCAATACCTCAGGACTTCAGTTCTGTGTACATAGGACTGGGAGCCATATAACACGCTATCAAAATTAAGAAAGATTCACAGTTGGGTAAATTTCTATACGTGATGTTAATATTAGAAAAAATCATTGTTTCTTTAAACATCTTTATTAATCTAACCTAGGCACAGCCTTGTTACAGATTCTGCTTAATGGATATCAAGAGGAATGTATTAACGCCAGCGTAGTTTTATGATATATTATCTAACTATTTGGGCCTGGACAGTGCTTTTTTGGTCATAACCCCAGTTCCTTATTCAGCCATAACGCACTCTCAGACCTTTTGTTCGTCTTCAAGAAGCTGCTGGTTTCAATCTGGACATGTTAATAAATTGGCGAGGCTTACAAAGTCAACTACGCCATTGATTTCCTATTAAAACTGTTTAGGGTTCAACGGGGAATCGCTCCCCGGCCGCTGTGGCAGGAGGCGAGCTCGCTGTCCACTATACCAAGCTTACTGGTGGTAAAAACCACTGCACATGGAGGAAAGTTGTCCGACATACCTGATGTTTACAGACCTCATTAGCATAGAATATAATGGAGCCTGGTGGAGTTATTAACAGGGAAACATCCTTTGATGTCCTAGATTAACATGCCATGTTCTCCATTTTCTTCGAAATAAATAAGAATCCATTGATTTTCCATAGCGATACGGGTCGGGACCCACCATTGTGGCTTGCTGACCTTTGACCCGTGTGTCACACGCCGACATCCGGTCTACTTTTACAGTGT